>OU342430.1:8205000-9455000 GCA_910589575.2 Carcina quercana
CCTTATTTATACGGCCTATATCACTAAACAAACTCATTTAGAAGAAAAAAGATTACAAATACAAATTCTTCAACTTCATCTAGCCTGGTAGTAAATAACGATAAGGCTGTTGAAAGAAAAGCGTGCACACACCCAGAAGCATCAAGTTACCATGACGATGGCGTTAGATTTTATTATCAGAACACAGTTGGCTGACTTACCGTTAGCTAGCCAGGAGGAAATTGGGAAATGACCTACCACCAACTTACCATTGGGAAAAAGCACCCTCTACCTCTGAATTGGGAGTCTTTTCTTCTTAGGATTGTTGTAGAAAATTTTGGCACTTGATTTATATTGAAAATTCTGTATTTACGAACCAAAGACTTACAAATTTTAGCAATCTGGTGTGCTTCAAGATTCAATCATAAACAAAGCCCTAAATAATATTCACACTGTAAAAAGGTTCATTATAAACTGAGTAAGGTCCTAAGTCTACGTTTAGAAAATAATGAATAAAGCTAAAACGACAATGTAAAGGAACATAAAATTTGGTAAATGTACAGGTATCTGAAATGGAAGACTTAATGGTACAAATCCATGGCCATCTACGTAATAATAATAATATATTTTAATATATTGGGATTAACGACTAGTAGTTGAAATTAAATAAGACAGAAACTATGACAATGTGACTAAGGATTAACATCAGTACGATTCCACAGCCATTATTATAATTTAACACTTAGCACTTGGATTTTACATCTAGAATTAGGTGTTTGATTAAATTGAGTAATTATGCTTTATATTGTTGTAATTAGTGTCTAACTATTATCTACTACATTCATTTAGGTGTCATGTTGTTTAACCCTTAATATGATACCAGACGGCATCTTAAGGTCCTTAGATGGATTCATGAATTTTTGATTTAAAAATGGATCAAAATCTCTGTTTACGTATACGTATTTTTGAACGTCCGACTTTATAAGTAATATTATCTTCTACATTTTGAAATCAAACATGTAATGAATCCAAGAGATCTATAAAGAAATGAATAAGATATTTTTACATCAAATGAGACCATACCATAAACATATGTATTATATATCACTAAATCAGAATAATTCACTAGATTAAAGCAATATTAAATACGTCTGCAATCTCATATTTCACTAATCAATTCCATTGAGATAGGACATCCAAACCACAAAAGTAGTTGTTTTAATCATTAATCTGCATTCCATTAAGAGTGTAACAAACTATTGAAAAATAAAACTTGAAACTGGGATTACTTGAAAACATTCATTAAATCGCATGTGGTAACTATCCCTTGCAGCAGGCCTTTACACGTGTATCTGATCAAACTCGGTCTTTTCGTAGTGTCGTGCGGAAGGGCAAAGTCCACGGTCTTGACTAATATCCTCGAGTGTTTCGATACTGCTGCGATCAGATGATGTTAGGATCGATTGTGAAGTCAGATATTTCCGTCGAGTTTTGGGGGACTTGCCCTTCCCCTTATGCTAGGAGGTTTTGCTTTGTTTCTTCCCGGACAGGTAACATTGAACACACGTCGGGTGTTCAATCGCTTTAGCAATAGATTCCGTCGATTTCGACACGACAATACCCATCCTCATAGCTTTATCCTCGGCTTTAGCTAGCTGTGAATAGTGAGTCATTCTATCGAGAGAATTGGTGCCGAGCCTTGCCAGTTTTTCGCTGCTAGATTTGGAAGAGCGTCGACTAACGTTTGGGGACTTGCACGGTGATCTGTCGAAGCTGGCTTGCGGAGTACGCATGATTCCTTTTTTCGGTGTAGGCTTTGGTGATTTAGATCTATCGACACTGTTCTCACGGGACTTCATAATGCTACCACGAGGGGAACGAGAGCCATCAAAACTCTGCTGAGGAGATCTGGATTTGTCGATAGATCCTCTTGGCGATTTGGACTGATCCATGCTGCCTCTGGGAGATCGATGGAGCGTCTTCGTTTGTTTCAAACTAGACTTGTTCGGAGATTTGCAAACGATGACTTTGGTGACGCGATCTCTGTCCGGAGATGTGTGATCCACAGATCTATTTGGAGATCTGTCTCTATTGATGCTGCTCCCGCTGCACGAACGTATCACTTTGATCTTCTTCTCAGAGCTGAACGATGACTTTCTTTCTGGAGACGATTTAAGTGACTGCGACTCCTGCTTACCTAGTTCCTTGACCATCGTGGGCTGGTACTGCGTTGGTTGATGCGAAGATTGAATGAGCCTCGCCTGACTGCCCGTGCTGCCGGCGCTGAGGGTTGACGTGGTGCTGTGAAAGTACGATGTCCATGTCAGACCGACATTACAGAAATTGTGACTGGCAACGATAGTTACATATGTATGAGTAAAAACAAAATTAAACCTACGAAAATTTAGAGATGTTTAAGATTGAAAGTATTGTCGGGGTGTGAAGGGTTGTCTATGTCCCAATCGTCCCGGTGAGAGCTGTGTAGGTACAGTGTCAGTTTTGTGATGTTGACCCATACATATGTTGGTACCTTAGTGTGAGGTGGTTGGGAGTTCTGCCTAACCCTCGCTTGGCGGGAGGCTGAGGAGGTTCATCCTCGCCCTCTGACTTGGAGCCCGGGTCCGACTTGTCGGTGTCCGGGGGTGGAGGAGGCGGGGCCCGCTTCACTGTTTCTGTTCCTAGTAGGCCAAAACAAGCACTATGTTAGTATGTTAGCAGCATAAAGCACAATGTGTTTTATTTCCATAATACAGTGTAACTACTACTTAAAAAAACATGAATTTGAATTTTTTAAATTACTTCCTGTAGTGTAGCTACTGTACATAAAGGTAAAAAATAAGACTTATAAAGGAAATACAATATACAATTTATATTTTTAGTATCGTTAACGTTAACTTAGGCTTATATATCTTGTTACACAGTTCACGGAATGGATCAGAATCGTTCTTAGGGAAATAAACGGTAGTATTACATAGCATTAAAATAATAGCGAATTAAAAATAACTATACTTATTATGAGGTTGCTTCCTTTACATGATTTACATGATTATTACACTTTCAACATATGGAGGTACATCCAACAATTAAAAAGGCGTTGATTCGTAGAATCCAGGCCGAAAAATCGAGATCTTGAGAGAATAATTAATTGACTACAAAAATTACACCGAAATTTTAAAACAGAATGTAGAAATTTCTTTGAATTACATTTAGGAGTGACGTCCACCTATGGTGTATTCCGTTTCTAAGCGGACACAATACACTGAGTTCTATTAGACAATATAGTTTTATGCCGAATAGTCAGTCTAAACAATATACCTTTACATGCCCTTACTTTGATGTTAATTCTAAACCAATGAAAGATCTCATCATTCCTCCTTTATAGGTCGCCACTACAGAGCTATCCATGCTGTATGCAAAGACTTACAGGCACGCGTGTCGGTGATCAAGCTCAGTGATTGGTGGTCCACGCAACTGATAGTCTCAATTAATATTTCTAAGGCTATCTACAACACTGGCAAAATACCTATTCTACAGCCTTTAACAGCGGTCCCGCGTGTATTTAACTATTCGTGTTGATATAAAAACTTGATATTGTGTTGCCAAAGTCTCAAGTTTTAGTCTGATTTCCAATTCTACATAAAACTGACAGATGCTGATAGGATTTATAATTTGTATCAAGTGATGGTAATTCAAATTAATCCAATGAAAGTTAGTATTTCACATAAATAATTGATTGTCATCTACAACAATATTATTTCTGGCATAATTTATCTGACACGCATGTGAATACATATAAAATAAAGGCAAAGCTTAAAAAATGTCTTACCAGTTTGCAGTTATTCATCAGCTGACATAGTGTTAGGTGAAAGGCTAAACGTATTAATACGATAATTACGATACAAAAAATTGCCAAAGCCTCACATCACTGGACCTATCCGTTTTGTCTCTTGAATTAATTAATTAAATATTGTATTAGGAAGTCGTCATTGTTTGCCCCTTAAACTTAAAATCGGCATTGATCAGTTACCAGTAGTGTGTGTAGTGTCACCGAGGGTCTTACTCCTCTGTCGGAAGGCAGGCTCATCACTGCACATGGCCTCTTGCGGCGGCTCGTCCGCATCCTGAGAGTTCTCTCGCGAAAGGTCACCCACCTGCAATTTTATAACGTATTCTGCTGTAGAGGATGTGTAGCAATGAATATCAATACATAAAATTGTATAATTTTCATGAATAGGATTTGAAAATCATTTCTTATATTTGGAAATCAACACAATCAAAATATACATATGTTGAACCATACCAATGAAAGGAATGATTATTCTTTACAAAATAAATCAAACTATAAAGTAGTTTTACCAGTAACATACAGTTTAGCTAAAAACTTCCCTACAGAATAAATTGTTTTATTATTATTTATTAACTTGTCTAGTCTAAAATATATTGAATATGGTCTTCTGCTGTTTTTGTTTAAAGTCTTTACTGGAGCGAATAATTAACTGTTACACGCCAAAAATATATAAAAACTACATTGTTTAAAATATGAACACTTACTTCGATATTTCCTGCTGATAACCGTTGACCGGAAGTCTTCGGCTTTTTCGTTTTACCGAGAGTTTGAGACCCTTGCATCACATGCACCTGAAGAGAAACAGGTAACGTTATCAAATGACCACTGTGCATTATCAAACGGATAAGTGCGCCAGTTACCAAGCTTGGCGCGCGGAACACTGATCGCAGTAAGAGGACGGTGATGCTTAGGTATACAGCAGTTTAAGCCGCCTATGGCAAGTCGAGGCGGATCTAATCTGAAGCCTAAATGTAACGGCATCAAGTATCTCTATCAAATTGAAATAAATCATCACCATCAACTGCCTATATAGTCCCCACTGCATAGGCTCAGGCCTATTCTCGTACAGAGATTAATGGGCCATAGTCCACCACGCGAGCCCAGTGCGGATTGGTAGACTTCCCACACCTTTGAATTTCTTCTCAGGAGTGTGCAGGTTTCCTCACGATGTTTGCTTTTGCACGCGACTTCGATTGCGTGGACCTTAGAAATCATGTTATTTAAACACTTTGCCACAAAAGTAGCTAACGCATGGAAAAAGAGCCTTGTGTATGCCAACTTTAATCAAGATCAGTACAGCATTTTAGGCATGAAAAGGCGACAAACTTGCCAAGAAACGGCCACTTTCGAATATATCATAATTTGACGTGAATTGGATTTATATACATTGAAAAAAAGGCCAAATTATTACTGGAACCAAAGTCCCATCAATAGTCCTGTTGTCATAAAGTGTGAAGAATCAATTCAGCCCAAAACCGTGAGTAAGCATTAGTCAAAATTAGTTTTGTTGTTATACATCCCAAAATAGGTTGGTTTATGAGTAACTTGAAGTGACTACAAATCGTCAACTTAATCAGCAACTTTGAAGCAAACCGCTTTAAACTTAATAGTTTAAGGTACACACCGTTTGTGGTTTGCGGACAACTTTTCTAATAAATATGTTTACTTCAAAGTATTAAGCCAGGTGTACATTAATTATAACATCGTTGTATAAAATCTGTGAGAGTCTACTCTACACACGATATTTTCTCGCTTGTTTTACACACAAGGTCAATATGAATTACACACAACTACTCATTTAGGTGCCAAACGATCAATGATCATAAGACGAGACATAAATACAGACCACTCAGATGGCAATGAAAAGGAGCTGTGTAAATATAAAATTGAGAGATAGAGTAAGAAACACAGAAATTCGTAAAGTAAACAAGGTAAAGGATGCTCACATGTCCTCCACATTTCTCTCAAAGTCTAAAATGGAGGTAGGCTGTTCATGTTGTGAGACACGGTGACAATCGATGGATAATCAACATCACAAAATGGAACGGGCCGCTTGGCATGAGAAAGAGAGAAAGAGAGGTCGCTAGTGTGCCCGGTTGAAGAACGAGATTGTGGCCAACGCCGGGAGAAAGTGGATGCCCACCGTCGAAGACATAAAAAAAGGAATTCTTTGGAGCAGGCTTTTACCCTGAGGGGGGCACAAAAATTAAACATGCCCGAATACATTATTATTATTTCATTTTGCGCTCCAAATTTGGAACTTCGATATGAGTACTTTCTATGAAGTAGAGTATCGCTAAGAAGTGATTTTAATTTTCACCGCTAAGGGTGGAAAGTTTTCTTATAGGCAAACCACTGGAGTTACAAGCAACCTTTAACTTTGAAATTTGAGACATCGATTCATTTAACGATTTATAGAATCACCTGCCTTTTAGAGACAGTTATAAATAGAAATACTTCCATCACAAACATGATTATGATTATAAAAAACTGCTACGATATTTTGTAAATCATTTTCAGTCGATGGACGAATGGGGAAGGCTTATATCCAGCAGTGGACGTATTCTGGATGATGATGACGATTCCAACAATTTTGAAAATTGAAGGTATAAGAGGAACGCCAGGAGTTCTCAGGACCTTACCTGATGCTTAGAGCGATCACGGTCGAGGGTGTGGGGTGCGCGCGGCGGAGTGGGCGCCAATCTCGAGTTGGTCGGCAACGACATGTTGCGAACGGACTCGCGGATAATCTGTCTGATCGTTTTCAGGAACGCGTTCCGGAAGTCAGCAGTGCTGTAAGGAGGACCCCACCGTCAGTTGGTGTGTAGTGTAAAATGATCTCGATACCACAATCCAACTGTAGTGTAGTTCATAACGCCAATTAGCTAGCTCAATTTACAAGTGTTTTATTTACTCTCAGAGTATTTTACAGACAACTATTAGTGACATGTGACAAAGACGTGTAAACAGTGGACATGCCTACATCAGACATAGCACACAGTAATATCACAACAGCTGCTAGTTGAAGTAAGCGGCGTTATACAGCTCATTTGTTTTACATATATATTATACTCTCAGCCATCTACTGACTGCAAGTCTTACTTCTTAAACTTTGTATCAATCCTCAAAATTTCAATGCGTTTCGTTGACGCGCTATTTCACTATAATTGATTTTATTAAAGTGAGGACAAATTCCTATATTTAAAAACTAATTATTCATACGTACGCATATGATACTAATCATAGGTAAAAAACTGGATGTATTTTGAAAATTGGTTTGATACTTTTCTTTTTTGACGTTATCAAGTATCATTTACTACACAGGGCATCACCACACAATTACCAAAAATTATGGACATGCTCGATCCTAGTATCGTATTTCAGTATCTCAGTGTTTATGGTAATATATAACAAAATGTACTTATAAAAACGATAATAGCTCTTTTTACCTCTTCGTACTTGTTATGGAATAGGGAAGCCTGGAAACATAAGAAGCCTTTGAAGGCCTTTGCCCAGCCGCGGGGCAGTTCAGGGCAGCGGCGGGGCTTTTGATGAAAAAACAAAATAAATTCAAATCTCTGGGTGATCAGGTTAACAAGGAACCTCACGCACTTTTTGTAGACCAAAACCACTGACCGCACAAACTGGGAATTCCATACAACTCAGGATTAAGTCAATGTTATTGCACGAACCTAATGATTCGCTGCATACATTTCTAGTATTTACATAGACTAGTCTGTGCGACCATTTGTGTTAGTGTTAACTACTAGGGCGCGAGACCTCGAAGGAGTTTAAGTTAAAACACTAACCTGTTAGACAGTACGTAAACTTTCTCGGATCGTCTCTGTAGCTGACTCCTTAAATGGATCAGCTCCCAGAGGAAATGACTATCCATGTCTTTGGCAGATGAGGCTCTAACCTGAACCTCGGTTACAGGTATCAACACTTGATATCTGATTATCTCTACCTCGTTTGAATTGTTCTTTGATGATACTCCCTACAAACAATAAAATGTTCATAATTGTAATAAAGTTGTCAACTTATTTACATCGTAAAGGTTTCGAACATTCCCCGGCACTGTGTATAAGATTGATAAAATGAATTCACAAAGTTTTTAAACTCTTTCAAGTTGTCATTTAAAAGACTTCACAATTTCAAATATATAAAGGCAGTTTAGTTTCTCACGTAAGATCTCTTTATCTGAACAGTCAGCCGTATTTCCGTAGTCTCTGTCCTATTATTTTCAGCCAATTTTGGACTGCCTGTTTTATTATTCCGGTACAGAATGTTTAAGGAAATGAGACACGCAGCAAATCTTTATTACGTAATGCTGGGTCTACATTTGTAACATTTGCTTTCTAGATTAGACGGTAAGTGATTCGTATGACAACGTGAATATTTCTATCATGCTACGTAGTTACTGCTCAATGACTATTTTAAGTAAATTAATTCGCTTGTAACAAGTAACCAAAGTGCAATGTTGATATGTACGTCAGAAGGATTTAAGTGACTGGATTGGCAAAAATAGTTGGTATTAAAGATATGCAGAGCCCGTTATTACGACAGCTCTCACGTCACTACACTGCCGTAATTTTATTTATTTGTCAAATCTACACTAATATTATAAAGAGGAAAGATTTGTAACTATTTTTGTATGTTTGTATGTTTGTAATGCTCAAAAAGTACTGGGCCGATTTAAAAAATTCTTTCACCAATAGAATGCTACATTCTTCCAATTTGACATAGGCTACATTTCATTTTGAAAAAAATTAGGGATCCTTGGTAAAATTTGAACAATGTAACCGAAGGTGTAGAAAAATGAGTCTTAAAATGTCTTTCGTCGAATGCGCTGCCGAAACTATTAGCGATAGAACAAAATAATGTACGACAATATTGAAGAACATCATAATGTCTACAAAAAACTCCGCGGTAGCATATGTCCAACTATTGTAGTTATGTCACTACAACAACTTTTTTCATTTTAAACATTAATGAAAATGCTAACCAAATTCAAACCATGCTATTTATGTGTTTATATTAATCCTTATCCAAATAAATTATTTTATGGTCAAGACCATTTAACTACCTATAAAATAGTTTTTAAATTATTTAAATTGGACTTTCCATTCAAAAGATATTACGAATTAAAAAATTCAAACAGTAATCAAAACCGCCATAGCGCCGTGGCCGTTGTTTGCGATGCAGTCTGAAAAGCGCGCCGGGCATCGCGGCGGGCGGGGTGGAGGGTTCACTGAAATAATTTTTTTAAATATATAATTAATAAATAATAATTTTTTAATAAATAAAAATATTTGTGAAAAAAAGTGTTTTATATCCAAATTTCCAAAAATAAATAATTGTCTACCCCGTGCGAAGCCGGGACGGGCTGCTAGTATAAAATAAAATAAAACTTTTGCCAGACTTATCTTATATACAAGTTACTAGCAGACTGATGTCAACTGTGGGTCCCGTGAGACAAGTGTACACAACAAGACACAACTAGGCACACAACACTATCATAAGAAAACATAGCAAAAGCAGACCCAGCTTAAAACACGAAGAATACCATTTTGAAGTGGCATAGTCTCATGTCAGGATTATTTGTACAGTTGAATGTAGGTCACATCCAAGATCATTAAGGATACAAATTACACAAGCTCTTAAGTTATAATCCTTTGATCAGTGTCCCAGAAACGTCTGAAGGTAACAGGCCAACGATATACGGTACTCGTATATGCAACCATTACACTTCGTAAAATGGGTATTTATATGAAGAAGCCTTTGAAGGTTGATCTGAACTTTTGTATTCTGATGTATTTCTACTTAGAATATAAATACGAAATTAAAAAAAAAATATTTTATAATAAAAAATAATGTCGCTTACCATCAACTTTTTCTTCTGTCTCAGTCTTTCTTTGCAGAGGAAGACAACAGCTGATTTAAATACAAAACACATAGCATGCAATTCCAATCCTTTTTTAATTTTTCCTAAAAAGTCTGAAATATTTAACCATTCTACACCTCCGTAGTATAACAAATCACCTGAAACCAAAGTTTTCATTTATAATACCTGGTTCACTTGTTTGTTGCCAATGTACTCTTGAAAAGGAACATACATATAATGATTTTAGCTTACCAGGACTTAGATCTATAGGTTGCTTGCAAGACTTTTGGTGTTGTCTAAACAAGTGATCAAATATAGCACCATATTCTTCATGTATTCGTTGCATCTCATTGATGTGTTCAGCAACTTTCTCCATTCCTTTCAGAGCCTCTGAAATGTTCATTCAATATTATTTTAGGAAATAATTTTAATTCTGGAAACTACTAACTCCCAGACTAGTCCAATATTGATTTATTACTGGTATTTATTGAAGTGAGTGACATTTGACTCACCCACTAAATGAAGGTGCTCCTCAGAATTTACTTCAGTCAAATTTCTTAATTGTTGAAGCAGCAGCGGATACTTCAGTATCCTTTGTATTGGTTTTATTAAATATGACTCCAAAGTAGACGAGTGTTGTTGCTTCGGATTCCTTGCAGCTAGAAACTCTTGCAATGCTTGGTTGCCTTCATCTATGTTGTAAAAAACATAAATGTAAAGTCACATCAACATAATACATTGTATAGTAATTTACCGGGTAAAAAACTCAATAATATTTTCCACATTCGTACTACATATTTACTACCAGCCAGATAAAGGATATTTTTTTAAATTTTTTAATAGAAACAATGATTTCTCTCACATAAAGTGATGGAAACTTACTTGGATGTAAAACCTTCTGGGCTTTACTGTGACTAGCGCAGAACGAACTGTACAATTTGAAATGATTGACGTAATACAGGAAAGCGTTTCCTACTGCGAAGAGAGCGTTCTGTAAAAGCAAAGTTTATATTTTAATAAACTCAAGTGAACGGATAAAATATTTAGCGATCCAATTATTACATTGGAAATTGCTCGTTGCTAACCTTAAATTGATTTGAAAATTCAAAGTGATGGAAGTTTGGCTCGGCCTCGAGCGCTTCCTCTAAGTTCTGCAAGAACTGACGCTGGAAAGTCACTATCTCCTGAATGTTTCCGAACAGAGCGTTGATCTCGGCGTTCGATAAAAAAGTTTCTCTCTTCAGCGGCTCCAAGTAGTTCTCCAATAAATTGTTAAGGTGCTGAAAGTACAAAGCATCGTTTATTCAGTCCCAATTAGCACTGTCTACACTTAAATTACGTGAGGATTTAATTGAGACAGAGTACACAAATGCGTGTTAAATGAGCACATACGCGTGTAGGCAGGATGTGTACAGATTACTTCAAATATAAAATTAGGATGAAGTAAACGGCGCCCGGTTGACTTCTTCGTAGAAGTATCTATTATGAAACCAAGTATTTTAGCTAGCTCCTCAATGAACTCGTTTTGGAGATTAAATCGAGCATGAATGATTTAATCTTAGACTGGCGGGCGGTCCGGCCCGTAGCAGGTGTGCGAGGCTTTACTAACTTTTAAATACGGTTTATAAATCCATTATAACTTTTTAGCATAATGAATATTTATATGTGGAGATAAGACTATGAAAGTTACTTTATATGTTGAACAGTTTCTAAACTACCTGCATAAAGTTGCGTGAGTACTTGACTAGCGTCGTACGAGTCTGTTTATCTAAGGGGACCTAGTGCTTACTCGTAGTTATCAGTCTGCCACTTACCACCGGCAGCTTAAGTTATTTCACTTCATAAACTACAAGCGAACGTGTCGCAAGTTCCTGATCGGAAATAGCTTTCATAGCAGTCTAATATAAACTTTAACGTTACTTCCTCTACACAACTAATAACAACTCGTTGTTGTGTGTTTTCCTATTGCAACTCAAAGCAAGTGAATTCCAGTCGTTCGGAAGTTGATTCGGTTCATAATATATGTATATTTAAATAATGACTTTATGTCGGATGAGAACTCGTTAACAGAGAAGCTTGCTACCATATGTTACACTTGAGACCCATTACGTAGATATTATAAACAAAAGGGTTTCTGTGATGTGGCAACAATTTGTTTCATTTTATTAGGTATCTGGTAGGATTGTAGGACAGAAATCGTTGGTAGGGTAAGTGATCAAAAGGGCTCACTCCTGGTCATTAGAGGGCTTTCGGTCGATGAGTTCGATTAACATCTCACAAGATTATCTTTGATGTCCTACGGCGGAGCCACTTGTTGCCTTCACCGTGTCACACTCGATTGAAGACTTGTTCATGTAGTTATATGCCTAACTTTTGTTGTTGGATAATATTTTTTAAAAATTATTTTAAGTTTTTTTCAAAATATAAGTATTTAAAATAGTTAATGAATCTAAATTTATATAGAATGCGTTTTTAATATAAAAAACATAGGTAAATATAGGTACCTAATTTTTGTCATTTTAATACTTTGTAGAAGGAAATATAGTTGCTGACGAAGATGTTTTCGGAAGGTTATCCTTACCTTAATCGTAAGACCCCCAAGAGAATCGTTAGGTTACGTACCTTCAGGGCTTTCAGGATAGTTTCCAAGTAACTGGTATCATTAATGAAACAGTACTAGAACAACTATCGCTATTAGTGCGTGAAATTACTAGATGAATATACTTTTCTTACGTTGTAATAGTAACACCTGAAAAATGACCTGCTAAAGATGGAAACTTCAGACCAACAACTCATAAAATTCAATGAAATGAAGCAAAATTATTACATTTTATTTGCTTGATTGTTGTTGTGTTTGAAATAATACAGATGAAATGTTAAGTATAAGCAACACAAGTGTCTTGATATCTATTGTCTCTGTAAACATATTAACTGATACACGAAGGTCTCTTTCCCATGTCCAGCGGTACTCTCACGATATTGTATAGATCGTGATTATTGTGTGACGTATATATTAAAAAATATATTTGTACAAATTCCTAAAAGTAAAGCGGTAGTGTAAAAGTATTATGTATATAACTATGTATGTATATACCATCGAGGTCAGAAAATCATTTACCACTTTAAAGAGTATGTAATCGTGTAATAATAATAAAAACATAAAAATGTTTATTTGCATGCTTTAAAAGTTAATGTTACATTAATAAAAATGTATTATAATTCCTTATAATTACTAAGGCAAAAATATAACAACTAAGCAATCAACTGTTTTAGAAGAAACTAGTAGAAATCTGTATTATGGGAAACAGTGATCCTGTTATTAATAATACCAATTATGAAGTTTATTCAGTCCACCTCTTTAAACGTGATATGATAAAGTAACGAAGTTGAATGTTGATGAACTTTACTAATTATAAGAAGCATGTAAGTAAGTATACTAGATGTTACCTTGACGTAAGCTCGCTCGGTGTCTACGAGCTCCATGAGGACCTTGCGCAGCTTGTCCGCGTCGGAGAGGTGTCTGCTTGGGGTGCCAGCTGCTGCGCTAGCGACGCTGCCGGTGGGGCTGCCGCGCCGGGTGTCCGCAGGCGAGCGGCACCAGCCCGTCACTTGCTCCGCGCTCTGCCGCGAACGTAACCGCCCACACTTCTATTTAATCCCCGTCCCAGTTAAAAAAACGCTTTCTATCGTTAGTTTATTGATCGATCCACAAGACGACATCCACAACGTGCCGGGCAACTCCATGCAGTATCTAAACTCAAATCAGCTTATCTCTCACAAATCGGACATGCCATATCGAATGACGTCGTCACAAATTGGATCTTTTATATTTTCTCGATCTTTCAGAAATCGGTGAATTAGTTTAGATACAAAGCGTGCTGGCGTTCGGTTTCGGAAAACGTGCTTTGCCTCATAAACAAAGTTTTAAGGTAGGATCAGATACGAGTTCGGGACGAGCCTACAAAGGACGGTATTAAATTGTATCCCGTTTGATTTTCCAGGGACGATTATATTTCAGGCGGGGGACATTACCATGCGGGTGCCGTAACGATATAAAACGGGGAATGGTTCCAGAGTGAGATAATTGAATAGGGAATTAGGTTGTACAATCGAGCTTAGTGCTTTTATTGTGTTTTTACCTTAAGCAGGTTTTCTATCTCGAAGGAGTTGGTTCGAGAACTGACTTTCGGAGGACCGGAAGAGACGTCGCCCCCGTGGGCATCCGTCTCCGGGCTGTACAGCTCTTTACCTGAAACAAAAATACATTGAGATTCGTCTTTTTTTGGGTTCCGTACCCAAAGGGTAACCAGCCCTATTACTAAGATTTCGTTGTCCGTCTGTCAGCAGTCTGTCTCTTAAGAACCGTGATAGTTACTTGAAATTTTCGCAGGTTTATTTCTGTTGCCGTTATAATAACAAATACTAAAAAACAGAATAAAATAAATATTTAAAGAGGCTCCCATACAACAAACTTTTTTTGGCGTGCGTTTTTATTAGTAACGCCATCTAGTGGCGAAAATTAGTTTTGCTACTCGACAATAGATGGCGAAAACGTCGAAATCGAAAACGGTATTTAGGCGCATTCGTTAGGGGATTGTTCGGTGCATATTATTTATGATTTTCCGTATTATAACTATCCATATTCTATACGGAGCCCTCGATGCGCGAGTCCAACTCGCACTTGGCCGGTGTTTTACCTACGTAGCAAATGTTTCTAAAGTAATTCATCATCAACAGCCTATATATGTTCCACTGGAGGGGCTCAGGCCTACTCTCCTACAGAGAGTGTTTGGGCCATAGTCCACCACGCGGGCCCAGTGCGGATCAGCGGACTTCACATGCCTGTTCAAGACATGCAGGTTTCCTCACGATGTTTTCCTTCACCGTTAAGCAATCGGATAATGTACTTGAATTGAAAAACAAAGTAATTGATAGTGAATAAATTAAACTAAGCAGATTGTATTTTTATAGGTTAATCTGAGGTTATTTTGGTTAAACAAGGTAATTTTATGTTTTTATCTTTGATATTAAATTGTTTTATAAGAAAATATGCAGTGATAAATTAACGGCAATGTAAAGCAGACACACATTATAAGTGCCCATAAAACATAAAAAACAATACAAGATGAACAAAAGAACGTAATGATATTCAGGATAATCCTTCACTCGGCTGGACGAGTACATAATAGAATATGCAAGGCATAGGTAATGGAAAAAGTCCCTTTTGTTTTCGGCCCCATTTTCCGCCAAATGAACTCGTAAAACAATTACGTTTTACGCTCAATTTTACGAAGAAAAAAATTCAAAGTAGTGTTATGTAGACGGCAGTTCTTTTCTGCCGTCACTTAATGTAAATTATAATACAGTAACATTGCACATTATATGGTTTTCTTCTAGTCTTTAACGTGTGCTCGTATGCGTTTACCTGAAATTTCAATATTCTTTGAAAATAGAACTTCATAGAGCAACATAATATTTACACTGTAAAAAGTCTGAATATTCTCAATGCAGCGTTCAAGAGATGCACAAAATTGCAAAGCTTTTAGTATTATAACAGGATATTACAATGTCCAGGCTGAAAGCTCCGCGTAGAGGGATGTTTTATGACAAAAGTCACACAGTGAGATTTTGGTGGCGGAAAGTCAACATCGGGCACTAGTAAATAGCCCGAGGTTAGGTCACGACCTTTATTTAAGTCTGAGACTTGTGTTTCTGTTTTAAAATTAGTTTCTACTAAAGTTTGCACAACCTTCCCCAGTTCGCTTTATTTTGACTTCATACTCGTACTATAAAAGCTCTATTCAAACGAGAATGAATAATTGCGTGATGATAAGAAAGAAAAATGTGAACGCCTAGTCTTTTAGGTTGAAAATTCATAACGTGTCAATAAAGATGGGAAATTTCACGGAGCAAATTTCATCTATTGTCAACGGAAAAAATGAAATATTGGGATTTAAAAAACAACAACAAGAAAATGGTATGAAACGAAACAAAATGAAGCTTTTAAAGCTCACATATTGAAAACGCGCCATTAGAAAAGGGCAAAACAGAAGTCTCGTTAGGCGCAAATGTCATAATAAATAATGTGTTTGTATCGAGGAGAGGTGGCTGGCATTGTTCGCGGGGACGCGTTGAGGCCGAGACGGCGGCGGCGGGCGGCGGCGGGCGGCGGCGGGCGGCGGCGGGGTGCGCTGCCGCCGTGCCGTGCCGGCACCGAGCCCTCTGCCCGAGTCAAACTCCAATATAGCTGTCATAAAACAACAACTACATGGCGAGTCAATACGTCGACCTAATTGCCTTTTGTGCTGCTCGAACACGAGACCAGAAATAAATCATTGCAAACGTTCCGAGCGCAATTTCAGATTGGTGGCTCTAAATAATGACCGAGGGCAACAAAAAGATATGAAAACACTGTGGAGGAATTACGAATTATTTATACCATAAGGAAAACTTGTTCTCGGTTTTTGTGAATAAAATTTATAACGCGACTTAACTGCGTAAATTATTTTAGAGAATTACAAGAGCTGCTCAAGGCATAGAAATTAGGTCGCACAAATGAATTTAGGGTTTTCGTAGCGGATTTTCATTTCTTCATCTCTTCTTTTGTAAGATTAATATGAATCTGAGCTTAGAGTAGAATCTGAGCGGAAATCTTACTGAATAAACTGTTATATAGTCTTATGTTATTAAGTACATCTTGAATCACGTTTTCGTCCAGGGAGTTATTATTTCCTAACATCATATTTTATTACTTCCAAAGAGAGGTGACACGTGTCGTGATAATAAAAGTCTTGTCATTTAATAACGTAGAATGACTGCTGTAATAAATGAAAACAGAGGGACGGAGAAATCGATAGCATCCGCAAAGCGTGGGTGCGGTGTTTTGTAATCTTTCTACGATGCACAAAATATCACTGGCTGATGGCCACAATTTGAACTCAATGAAGATTGGGGGTGGCAGGAACGATGCCAAGTATTACGTATCTGGGAGATTGAAGGCTTGCTTGTTATGCTGCCGGCCGGCACAGAATGGAAATGAACGATGACGTCATTGCCAGTGAAGACTGGTGTTTAACATTGGTGTAATATAACAGGAAGGGAAAATTTTGGGTACTCGTATACGGTGATAAAAAAATTCATTATCATAAAGGATTTGATATTGTTGTTGGGTTCAAGGTAGGCAGTTATTAATTAATAATGAGTTTTGAAAATACAGTTTTTAAACGAAAACTTGCATTTTTGAAATTAATGAGGGATGTAATGTGAGAGCATTCATTATTAAGGTTGTATTAGTGAGGTAGAGAAGAAACCTGATAAAAATATCAAAGAATTTTCTCAGAAAATTGTATAATACTTCATCCCATTGTTCTGAAATCCTAGTTCGAGGATTTCATTCAAGTGCGCAATTATGGAATGAAACTGATGTAATAAAGACTATATTACGTGCATAACGGGGTTATGTCCCTTACAAATGTTTTTCTTTCATTCACATATCGTGACTGAGTCCAGTTTCACGTTTTTATTTCTTCCATCGACGAAATAGCTTAGTTACTAGATTCTTTAGTAAAGTAATATAAAAGGACTCGCAAATAGTTATGGAGTTGGAAAAAGGTATTGGTCGTTTACTAATTAATTACTCGTAAGAAAAGTGCTGGGAAAAGTTGGAGCCATACTTTGTGTTTGTGCCAGTCATCACAAGCAGGCGTGCCTTGCACGCATTCACAATAACGACTTGTGGGTAGGGCAGGGCTACCATGATACCTGCTTTACTCACGAAAGCTTCGGAAGCTATAACGCTTAAGAATATTGTAAATGTGAAAATGTGTTTGTTTGTTCTTTACTAACTTAACACCACTGCCATGGAATAATAAACAAACTTGCCTTTATTATTTAGAAGGAGATTCGATCCTGTTTATTGCGATCGACATGGTGGTTTGTCTGTTTTACTATGGATTATTTTATGTAAAATAAAAGTATCAGAAATCAATAAGTCGCAACAGTAGTATGTAAAGACAATTCAAAAAGCGGCCAAGTGCGAGTCGATCTCGCCTATGAAGGGTTCCGTAGCAGCAAGTAACATAATATATAAGTTCTTGTAGTTTGTTGTATCTTTGATAGATGTTTTGATAACACTGTATTTATATATTTATTTATTTGAGTTGATTGAATGAAAGGTAAATTGCGGTTTACGACTTATGACGTATTAAAAAAACTACTACTAGATCTTGTTCAAACTAACTTTCGGTGGAAGTTTATGGTAGTAGGTTATTAAAGTTTCGGAAAAAAGTGTCTGTGACATACAGACGGACGGACAGACAGACATGACGAATCCATAAGGGTTCAGTTTTTTGCCATTTGGCTACGGAACCCTAAAAACAACATAATTTAAGATCTTCATAAGAACGAGAAAATTTCATTTGGCTCCTGTCTGTCACACTAATAAGTTCATTACCATCTCTATCATTAAAGATTTCATTTGTTAGAAATGATACGAATATACAACTTGTTCAAAATAAATGATAAAAAATACATTAAATCAGCTAACCAATGTCCGATATTTATTCATCTCATATTCTCTTTTACGTATCCAAAGGTGTGAACTCGTCAATGGGAACCGGTTGATTAATAATGTAGCTCCTATCCGCCCTATTGTATATATGGTCATATCATGCACCCTATTAAACTTCTGGGAATCATACACTCTAATGCCTCACGTATCCAGATGAGTTAGATTGTATGCTTTAGGTGGGAATAAGCACACCTTGCTTACTCGTAAATACATACAGCAAATATTACACATTATTTCCCTTTGGGTTTTTTAAGTAAAGTAAAATAAAAAGTGTTTATTTGTTTGTAAATGTTATGGTTTTCTTTTAATCTTAGTTCCTATATTAAGTTTGCTATGCTCATATGTGTGTGTGTGAGAGAGAGAGAGAGTTGCGAGAAGAATTGCACACTCCTATGCCCTACGGATACTGAAGTTCCTTGGGATCCGTTTAGTGTGGCCACATATGAGTGTACACGAGTATAGCAGTATGGTACCTAATCTAGCCATCGTTATGTCACTCTTGATAAGAGAGCCTCAGTTCCTTCATAATAAAAGTAATAAAAAGTATGTATCAATGTTATTTTAAGTTACTTGTATAGGTCAACAGCCCTGCTAACTCGCAGCTGGAGTTTATGTGGGGTAAGACCGGCACACGCGGGTGAATCGATTAAGTCGTCAGTGACTGCACACTTTACTCCGTTGCTCCCAAATGTAGCGTCACCGTGATTTGCTTAATGAACTATTTTTACGCTTGATGTAGTCAGTTCTTAGTAAATGGAGGCGCGGTTTTCACAAATCCTTTATTCGTTTTTTGTCGTGAGTTCTATCAAAACACCTTTTTAATGCTACGGTTGTAGGTCTGCTTTTAAATTAATCAACTGCGTGCTATAATACATTCGTTACAAAATATACCTTTACACAGTACACTATTGAGATTGTTTTATTAACACGTTCTTTAAAGTATTTCGGATATCTCGTTTTAACACTTGTAAACCATTTGTAACAAAGATCGATATGTATAACCCGAAAAATACGAGTTTATACCACGGACAACAACCTTGCCACTCCCCCCCCCCCCCCCCCCCCCCCATCCCCCCATCCCAAACCCATGGGATAGACTAGAAGAAACAAATTAATCCCAATTTACCCAAGGTGGTAATCATAATATTTTTTCAAGATTTTAGTCTTATACTTTTGGGCCACTTAAGCTACGTCATTTATTTCATTAAATTAAAAAAATACGGGTATATTAATTTGCCATTTCCTACCCAAAAACCAAATAACATCTTCATCTTTATATTTTAACAGGTTGTCCATTATTGACTAAATCAACGCAATGACCATATTTTTATGTTGCACATAGGAAATGGGGAGAAAATGGTTGGATTTTTGTCATTCCCCATCAGATCATCTTTATAGTTAGTTGCCAACGACGCTTGTTGTTCGCTACTTTGGTTCTGGTATTAATTGAAGCACTCATCAAACATGTGATGTCATTATTACAACAACCCCTCATAGAAACAATTATTTCGTAAGCAACATAACATTGCACTTTACTTTGAGCTCAGAGCCTCACAGTGATATGCTTAGCGATCCATTTCATTATGTACTCGTACATAGTGTCACCACTTCGAGCTTCGTTACAAAGTCAATGTTGTTCTAATTGGAAACAAAGCAACTCTCACATTGTTTTTCGATCAAATTTCAAAATATGTAAAAACGATGTGAATGCTTCCATACAACATTTCTTTTTTATTAATTTTTTAATAAATTTCTTATTAAAACCAAATGTTCTAATTTTCAATTTCTAAGACACGCGTGTTGATGTCTTTCATGTTGTTCCTTACTGACACACAGACATGTACATTGTCATTATTGCAACTTACCTCTCCTCCCACCGTAAATCGGTGAATTTTGTTTAGAATAAACCCGCGTTCAAGTTCTCTCACCTTTTTACTCGTAAATAATAAATAACTTATCGATGCTGTCGATGTAAATAAAGAAATAACGTCAGCCTATATTATTTGTAAATGCATGAATGCATAATAATAAAGGTGAAAATTTTCATGTAACCACTGCATTGTATAGACATTTTATATTGTTCTCAGATTAACTTTCTTTTAATAATTTAATTTTAATGTAACTTTAAGATATGACTTTTACCAGCAGTACTAATAAATGATGACTATGATTAATCAGCGGCGTAGGTCAACTGTTGGTGCATATGTAGAGATAATTAACCTCTATCTCACGAACCACAACCACTGCAAGCTAAAAAGATCTAGTAGTACAATGGTCTAACGATGGCTAATAGGATATGTGTGAATGTGTGGACTCACTCCAAGCCGGAGCTGGCACGATGAGACCGGATATCATGTCGTCGGATATGACAGGTGGCTCGCTGGGCGGTGGCGGGCACACCAGGGAATCTATTATGTCGTCTGTGGCTGCTCGCATCACACCATTCAACTCGGGAGGCTCCGTGCGGGATGACCTGGGGACCAATTAAGTTCATTCTAACACACAAACGTAAAAAGTGAAATAAATAAAAATAAATAATTGTATAGATAGGTAGAAATAAAAATTACAAAGGTTCCAACTTATTCCATTTTTAATTTTTTGTTCCATAGACAAAGCGAGCCCCATGGGATCCCATTATTACGGCCCCGCTGTCTTTCCGTCATCTTTAAAACAAAACTTGTAATCTTCACAACGTAACTAAGGCTAAATAGCAACAATTTTTATAACGATGTATTTATTATAAGGTTTGCACTTAGGGTTAAGCTCAATTGATGTAAAATATGATAGGGCCGTTGGGTGGTAAGCGTGCGCAACCAGAAGCCTCAGCATGAGGTGCTGACCCTGCTAACTTTTATACCAGAACACAACAGTGCTATTAGCACTACTGTTTAGTGTTTTTAAAAATGAAACCCATTAACAAAACCGACCACCGCTAGTTACCTACTGGGAATCGAACCCAGAACCTGCGTATTATCAGTACAAGCGTCCAATACGCAATAGAGGCAGCTGTGATATGATAGAAATAAAGGAAATTGAAAATAAATGAAACAATAAACGTGTTTTTGGAGTGGTTTTACTCGACTATGCGTTAAATATCTGCCATCTTTTTTTGTAGTCCTTGCTTTCTTATAGTATGTTCTCGTTTAACGAATATACACTCAAACTTATTGCAATATCTACTACGTCAGCGTAAACAACTCTACGTTCCAAAAGTACCTCTAAATTCATTCACGCCCACAAAAACAACACGTTTCATGTGGGTGTACAAAATACTCCCTTCTAAAAATAATTGATTTTGTTTTCCTGGAGTCCTTTCCTCATTCCTTTCCAGTTAGACCGATCGATACCTTCCAAACATTATTAAAAAAGCACACGCACGCCGATGGTCATTTCAGGAACGTCCAAAAAATAGAAGACTTGTAATTTATTAGACTAGTTTGGAACGTAACGGCTGAGCAAATCTGTTGTTGACCGTAGAAATGACATTTGTATATACGTATACGGCTCAGCTGGTTAGAGCGCCAGTACTTGAACAATCGAGGTCTGGCTTCGATCTTGGCTCGTACCAATGAGTTCAAATTTGTTATTATGAATTTATGTACAATTGATAAAATCATTACCATTGGCTTTTCAGTGAAGGGAAATATTAGTAGTAAGTAAAGAAACCTGCACACTCCTGAAAAGAAATGCAAAGGTGTGTGTGAAGCTGGCCGATTCGCACTGGGCCTGCATGGTGGACTATGGCCCATACATTCTCTGTAGGAGAGTAGGCCTGAGCCCTTACAGTAGGTTTATATATAAGCTACAGCTTGCATATTTTATAATTTAATATATAATATATCCAGGTATTGTTTACGACCGTAGAAATCTTAATTATAGCTTAATATAGCCTAATAAGCAATAGCTTAATTAATAAAGAGTTAATCATTTTTTAAAGTAGATATCATATCAACAGTCCTCTAAAGAAACTACTCCTATTTCGATTTTCAAAGAGTCAATACTTATAAATTTGAAAACGTGGTCTGATCATTAATTATCTATATTATGGACGCTCATATTAATTTAGTTGAAAGCATTTGACAAGTATTTTGATTTTCAAGGGATTCTTTGCTTGCAAATTTTATTAAACTGAATAATGATTACAAAATAATTAGTAACATTTTAGGATTCTAGAAACAGTTATCTAATTTAGTAGCCGTATTATATAGATCGACATTGTTATACCTAGGATCAGAATTAATATCTAAGTATTAACGAAATGGATTTATTCCAACAATTGAAAAACCATGAAAATATTACGTACAAAAGCTGTTACGTAACTTTGGCACCAGCGTTCCATTTTTGAGTAATATGAAATATTCATAAAACTCATTCGTCTGCGGCTCGAAAAACTAAGCTAAAACGTTTTCGAACTGAATGAGTGGGCGCTTGTATACCTATTAAACATTACAAAACAGTTTGGAGGTCGAGTTTGTTATGGAATATATATTGGAAATTCTATATTAGGATTATTGTTTAGAACTTATATCCTGAGGGTAAAACAAAAGTTTGGAGAGTTCATATCTGCGTAACAGTTCACCCTTTTGTACCGACTAACCATGTCTAAATCACGGCAAGTACATACGTCCTACTACTACGTAACTGCGCCCTTTGTAGATCTGCTCTGTACTCTATAGATCCTATTAATTTCCCAATGCCAAAACCGTATTCGAACTGTTAATTTTATTATTACATTAAATGTATAGCTTAGTTTTTAATACAGCAAAACTTCCTGATTTGAAGTCTACCGAACGGAAAACGAACAAACGAGAACTTGAACAGACGTGTATTATTTTTAAATCGTGAATATTTGCGGTAGAAAATATTTAGATGTCCAATATTATACCAACAAAGGCTTAAACACAATAACGTAAACCCTTTGAAAACCTATCTGATAACACAAGTCTTCAAGGCGGGCACGGAAAAAATATTGTATTTCACTATTACTCTAAATGCATGGATGAAGTGGATATTGTTTTTTTAAAAGCAGGTTGGATAGATCGACATAATAAAACTATGGTCTTTTCTGCTATTGTCTCTTTGCAATGCATTAAAGAACGGTATCGGTTTACCAAACAGGCAGGGTGGGGCGGCTCCGATAAAACACAAGCCATGTTATGGGGACAGCGATAACAGAACTGTAATGTTTATTTATAGCTTCAAACTCACTAGGAATTTTGTAACCATTTGTATCGCAGAAAGGAGATAAACATTTCCAGACATTAGCATAATTTATTCACGTAACTTTACGACTAATTATACAATCCGCGTAACAAGAGAATGAAGGTGGCCGTCGTCGGTCTTGAGACCGGAACGCTTTACAACGTGAACGACGTCGTCGTGATAAACACTCACAACAATGATCTCGTGTCGCGAGTACTTTCTTGAAGGCGTCCGTTCGTTGTAGTCGGGGAACATTAATTCATCGCGGCAACGTCGAGAGGCTCAATTGCGAACTCACAATGGACGAGTCTGGAGGCGCTAGGCCAGTAGCGAGCGGCAGGGCTGCAAGCGAGGTGGGGAGTATGTAGGTCGCACACAGAGCTTCAGTAAACTTGTCGCACCCGCTAAAGGTCAGGTGTATGAGGGCGGGAAACGCCCGCGCCGGTGAACAGACCTTCCACCCTGCCTTGCCCCTCCACTCGTACCACTTTAACTTCCGTTTTATTAAGTGCTACACAGCCGGGCGACTTCCTGTTTTATTTTTATTGCAGCTATCTCAGTAACCTATTGGCGATTCCAGCGGAATATTTTTTCAAGATTTATATTTCTGATGCAGCGAATTCTAAATCGATGTAAACGTATTCGGACCCGAGGGTCGCTTGATTAATGAAGAGCGGTTGACTCCAGTGACGATCGACGGATTTGCATTGACACACAAAAATCAAAAAGTGTAAAGTGTAAATACCTCATCATCATGACGAGGGAAAGCTCCTCTTGCAACACGCTCTCCAAGTACATCATATCTAGGTCAGATACGATCGCTCCGTTGATCACCATTATCTCGTCGCCTTTGATTATGCCTGACACAGAAAACAAATGGAACTGGAATGTTTATTTTAATATTTTTTGCCGAGACGAATAATGACAGAAGCATAAGGTGGAAAGCAAAATGAAACAGTGAATTGATAAAAGGTTTTTTGATTAACTGACTACCTAAAATAAATTCAGAAAGAAATTCATTATGTAACTATTCATATTTTTAGAACCATTTTCAGCACATCCAACTTTGAAAGAAAATATGTGCGGACTAATGTTTAATTGTCCATAAAAAGTAAGAGTTACTTACATCAGGATGAATTAAATTTTTAGAAAAACACATCACGCCCGCTCTAGACAAAGAGTCAAATACTCGTATGTAGTAAACTTACCATTCTGCATGGCAACGCTCTTGTCCTCCACTCGGCTGACGTAGCAACAGAGCTCGTCTTGTCTCTCGGCATTCTCTATGAGCTCCGCTTCCACGCTGAATCCCCACATGTGTTCGAGGGTCGTGCGCTGCAGTTCCACTTGGTATAGAATCTTCGCGCACACCTCCACCACTTCATGTGTATGTAACTATTACAGAAAAAAATATTTTGATGAGATCTAACCTCGACTGCATCTCAATTACAGGTATTAAGGAAAAGCGATTAAAATCTGTAAAAAATCCAAACTATTCGTTAGCTAATCGACGTTACTAAGCCTGACAGATGTTAGGTATTTACTAATACGGTCGGGTATATTTCGGTTGGTTGGTCAGTAGCCGCGAATGTCCAGGAAAGTCCAACATATTTTAGAAGTGTAGAGTTATTTTCGTCGCACCAGTTAATTAAATAAAGCAACAAGCTAATAATTCCTGCAAAAGTTTCGAGAAGACGGTCGAGTCTCTAAAAATAACGAAGCAATTTCTTTTCCCGAGGTGTTATTCAAAGGAATTTTTGCGGAAGTTTTAGTTAAGAAATCTTGCTGGAGTTGAAGGTGGATATTTTAAAGACGCTACACAAAGGCGGGGTTCTCGAGCTCGGTGTGAAATGTGAATAGAAGATACATATAGAGATGTCTGTCAAGATAAGGTGCGGAGCGGTTTGTTCATGTGGCACATTCTCGCACCGAGAATTGATGGTAGGGATTCCAGCCTATTTACCCTCGGCAGCAGACTTTATTCCTAGATATCTATTGGTCCAGTCAACTTCATCCGGGACAAATTTGGCACTTAATGTGAAATGATTTAAATCGCAAACAGCTAAATAAGTCCTAGAGACATGAGCCTCATCGCGGCAGACTGTTCATGAGTAGATTTGTAGTTAATACGCTTAGCATGTGGATTGTTGGTCGCAGTAAGATGTTGTTGTTACCTAGGTAAATGCTGCTCCACATCTCCTGAATATTTTCGCATAGTCGCCTTTTACGACACCTGCGGGATAATATTGTGTTATCCTATTCTAAAGCCGACATACATATTTCTATAGCAAGTGTTCAGCGTAAAACTGTTGATATTAAGTATTGAGAATAAATAATAATTAAAAGAAATGTGAAACTTTTCATTTTGAAGCTAAATTGTAAGTTGCCCGAATCATGTAAATACAGATGTATATATGTAAACCTTAGATACCAAGAATAGATTGGAAGAGACGTTTGTCTTTTGTCTGCGAAATTTACGTTTCCAAGCTATTCATAGACATAGAACCGATACCTAACCTTTAAATAAATTAACTACTTCATTTCGACTCTATTCATTTACTAAAGTTACGGATATATGTACGTACATTGTTAGGATCCTACATACAGAAACAGAAAATACCACAAATTACACGGAGAGATTCCACATTCATGAGTTTAAAAGGGGCAAAGTTTCAATGATTCAGACTAGAGGGCCATGCCCTGTCTGACCCCACTCAAAGTAAATCTCAGGCGATGCAAAAACATTGTAGATCTCACATCTTTCCGGCTTTATTTAAATTGCTCCATATAAGAAAGTACAAACTATCCACTAAGATAAGGAAAGGACATAAAATGTCTGCCATTGTGTATTATTCTTTAGGGTGTTGTAACGGTCCCAACCTACCCTAGCAAACCAAAACCTGGTTAGTGCGAGGCGCTTACTATCGGGCACAACTTCGATGTCGTTCCGCCACAGTGTGACTTATTGATTTTCGTTATTAAGAAAAACATATAATCTCATTGGTATAATTTGATTTTTTCTCCATTAATAAATTTAATAACAATTCCGGTTGGCAAAAAAGAAGGAATTAATGGCAAATGTTTTTTTTGCAGATTGTTGACATAAAAGCTTTAGCTACCTTGTGATTCTGTTATGTAACAGGTTAAAGTCGCGGTGACAACTTTTTGATAACCCCTCGCGGCTCGCAGTATGTTGAATAAAATCACTGACGGAATATAGGTCCGCCCTGTCAAACCCTACTCACGGGGGAATCGCGGTCACAAAACACTTTTATTATATTTTTATATTCACTCAGCTATGTAGACGCGTTTGGACAATTTAATTAAAAAGCCAATGTTTCTCTTATGCCATGATGCTTTTCTACGTAATTTTACGCCTTATTGGACGGTATCTTCACTTCCCTTTTCCATGAGAATGCAAATTACAGGTTTTTTCTTCATTAAATCGTTCCTTAGAGGTTTCGCAGGAGACAAGGGAGCATCATTAACTTAATTACCGTCCTTGTTTTTAAAACAACGGACAATACCCTAATGACTTGGCAACTAAATCGGCATTACTTCGGTGGAATGATTTTTAGACTCTACGAGTACTAGGTGAACAAAGGTCGTTGGTTTTTAATATCTATATAACTTAACAATTAGGTTTCGGAACTTTTATGATACCTAACAGTAACATAAATAGTTTAAACATAAATTGATACTTCATGTCATCAAACAAAAATTTTCAAGAACTTATATGCTTCGTTTGGTTTCAGTTTAAAAGATAGAATACTCGTTTTAAGTGACTATCTATGTGAGAGACGCAAGTTTAATAAACTAACAGATAAATTTAATGAATATTGTTGAAATCTTTAATAACTTTGACTTCAGCATTCAAAAGCGAGAAACAAGTTCAGTTTGCATAAAAAAATAAAATTAAAAATTTTGAAAATACCCGCGACAAATGTAAATGTTGTAATGGGAAAAGGGTTAAATAATTTTTTGAGAAACCCTCGACTAAATGGAAGTAAGTAACGAGATAAATAGAAGCTTACATATTATTACAATAATAAGTCCGAAAAAATCCGTCGGGGGCTGCCATTCCCGTTCCTGAAGGAACTAAGATTTGCAGTTTTATAAATATGTCACTAGTTGAAATTACGTTGGGTACCTAATTTTTTTATGTAGTCTTGAATTGATACCGCCTTATTAACCATCTCCATTTTCTAATGGCTACACACTTGGACTTAACGGACTAAACCGGACTTACAATATGTAGGTACTGGATTCGATTCCCAGTACCTGTCGGTACTCGGTTTGGTTGGTGGTACAGCATTTTAGGTGGTATTTTCTATGTCTGCCTGGCTAGCTATCACCATGTTACTTAAGTCTGCCGACCAACAGCAGTGTTAATAGCACTGTTGTGTTCCGGTATGAAAGGTAACATAGCTAGCGCCTCATTACATTGAGGATTCTGGGTGCGCACATTTACCATCCAATGAATGAAATGAAGGCCAAGTGCAAACCCATCATACATTTAAAAAATGACTGCATCTATACGAGATAAAACATTATTTTATTACTCCTACATTTAATTGGAAACGACAACAGATTAGGCAATGGCAGCCCCCGACGGATTTTTTCGGACTTATTATTGTTATAATATGTAAGCTTCTATTTATCTCGTTACTTACTTCCATTTAGTCGAGGGTTTCTCAAAAAATTATTTAACCCTTTTCCCATTACAACATTTACATTTGTCGCGGGTATTTTCAAAATTTTTAATTTTATTTTTTATTTTAAGCTTTTTAGAGAATTCATATGTTGTAGTCTAAATATCGTGACGTGTGAAGTATCATGTCATGACAAACAATATGTGCAATTGTATTAAAAATCAAAGGTTTCCCTATCTGACGGAGTTTTTTTAAATGTATAATTTCGATTATCAGGAGTTCATGTACAGATGCTAATCAACAAACACTCGATAAAGAGCTCAGGCATAGTTTATTCGCCATGTTCCTTCACAAAGTTCCCCTCAAAGTTATTCTGCTTAATTATCAGATCCTTAAAAGTTCATGTGCAGGTTCTGCTCACCAAACACTCTCAAAAGAGCCCAAACACGGCTTACTAGCTATTTGACTTCGCAAGGTTCCCTACAACGTCGTTCTGATCCATCATCAGACCTTCAAAAGTTCATGTGCAGCTTCTGCTCACCAAACACTTTCAAAGGAGCCCAAACACGGCTCACTAGGTATTTGCCTTCGCAAGGTTCCCTTCAACGTCGTTCTGATCCATCATCAGACCCCCAAAAGTTCATGTACAGGTTCTGCTCACCAAACACTTTCAAAAGAGCCCAAACACGTTCTAGTAGCTATAAGCCTTCGCAAGGTTCCCTTCAACATCGTTCTGATCCATCATCAGACCCTCAAAAGTTCATGTGCAGGTTCTGCTCATCAAACACTCTCAAAAGAGCCCAAACACGGCTTACTAGCTATTTGCCTTCGCAAGGTTCCCTTCAACGTCGTTCTGATCCATCATCAGACCCTCAAAAGTACATGTGCAGGTTCTGCTCACCAAACACTCTCAAAAGAGCCCAAACTCGACTTACTAGGTATTTGCCTTCGCAAGATTCCCTTCAACGTCGTTCTGATCCATCATCAGACCCTCAAAAGTTCATGTGCAGGTTCTGCTCACCAAACACTTTCAAAAGAGCCCAAACACGGTCTAGTAGCTATAAGCCTTCGCAAAGTTCTCTGTCCCTCATTTTAATGAGTTAAAATCTTGATTGCAGCGCCCCCTGGTGAGCTAGCGCCATACCACCTATCTAAGAACCATCGCTGACGTATCAGCAACCCTTTACAAAAAATCGCATGTAAATCGGTCAAACCGTTCTGGAGATAAGTGGCAACATTGGTTTGTATGTACACACAAACAAACACACAAACAAACAAACAAACAAACATCCTCTCACCCTAAACGCATACACTGTCTCCGTTCCGTCGCGGGTAAAAAATAGGCTAGTACATTAAAATGACTACATTCCCAAACAGTAGAGCTGTTTAAAATCATTAGGACGCTGTATACAGCTGATAATTTACCATACAATACCAACATTCAGTACATTCATTGTTAGAAAGCTCTGTACATAAATCTCCCTAAGAACATTTCAAAATGATTCAACAGTTTCAAACAATACACTCACATAAGTCTCAATAAGGTCACTGCGGTGCGGCACGAAGTAGTTGTGGTCTTCCATGTCTCGTCGCTTCTTGACTCTCACAAAGTGCTCGATAGGGTTCAGCGAGCGTCTGTTGCAAGCGTTGCCAAGGAACTCTTCCACAGTCATCCCTTCGCGAACCCCAACTGTGGCTGTGGTTCCCTCAGGGAGAGACACTCGGACCGCGGCTTCTCCTTCATCCCGCGACATCTATATTAAAGGGGCCATTAATCAGAACCTAACAAAGAGACTTTTTTGCAAAGTCACACGGACAATTAACATTTTCAACCGCCGCCTGTCGATTTTAACAACTGTTTGGGGTGATCTTCGAGCGTTTCAGCCGAAATATCTGTCCGCATTGAAAGCTGGCTATTTATCTTGATCGGTAGGTTTTTTTATTTTAACGGGAAAACTCTAGTTATTTTGTAGTGACTCAAACAGGATCCTCAAAACAATTAGGTGGAAAAGGTCTTCTGACTTTTTTTACGCAAATAAAAACTATTTAAAACAGGAAAAAGATACAGATATAAATAAAAAAATTAAAATTCAAGTATCATTCACTGAATTATCAGGCACTTAATCAGGCATCATTTTTTCATGAAAATGACAGCATGACCTTTACAGCTATGCAGCTTGTGAGCAGCTGTCAAATTTCATTTGAGTTTGAACTTTCCTATTCGTACCAGTAAACGTGCTCATAATACACTCTTCTAAAATGCATTCGGTCCGTCAGCAACTTAATTTAAAATAAACAAAAGGCATCCAAGTGCGTGTCGTGCCACGCGCAGTGTAGAGTTCCATAGTTGAACTTGTTTTATAAAAAGCAATTTTGAATGAAATTTGGTCGAAATTTTCGTTTTGACCACTCCAAGTACATTTTATCGTTTGGACGATCAATAAGTTTAGCAGGTAGAGGGGGGTGGGGGACCTATTGAACAGTAGTTCACATAATGGGGTAGATGCGATAATAATCGTTTATGCTTATCGTAAGTTCAGTCAAAGATAGCGATATTTTTGTATTTTTTGTGAAATCAAAGTGCCCACAATGAATACCTAACTACTACCTAACTGATTGCAACGTTTCTATTTCATTTATTTTGAATGCATTTTAAAGACAAAGCATTTTACACAATTTAGACCATAAATGCAGAGTTAGGATAACACAATCTTGTTTTACTAATACTTGTAAGACTGGGAAAAGAAATTTGTGGAAGTTACATCCTAGTTACATCAATGTCTCTGGAATAGCTGTTTTACGCTAGGAGCATATTATTAGTTTTACGTTCGATCGAAATAATAAAGATAGTTTGAATATTAATTATATATTAACTAACATATCAACACTAAACTAAACAACACTAATACATATGAAACAGTTTGTGTTGTGTTTATACGTTCTCCTATTTGTTTATAAAAAGGCTTAAATGAACCCTCCGGGCAATTCTTTGGTACGGTTTTGGTATTCAAATATACATTTTGTGATTCTACTCGAATAAAGTTTTTATCCGATAACCCTATCACAAACCTTCCACAGTGTAAAAGTGTCGGTGCTGTAATAATATTGGATTAGAAGTTACTTATGGATAAACGATCGGGAGGGATGTGAGGGCCGCGGACGGACGGTCTGCAACATAGAATACGATCCTATGTGCTTCCATCTCTTAATGCCACCTTACAATTTGCTGGAAGCGTGCCGTACCATCCACGCGTAACTAACTACCTATCTCTCGGCACTTCCTTGTAAACACCCCGGAGCAAACGGTGCAAAGAACATAAATTTTGTTTTGATACATAATCACAGTATAACTTGCCAACGTTTCTTGATGATCTCACAGAAGTTATAAACCAATTGTTTTATTCAGTATCACGAACTTCGTGGTGTTTCAAACTATGTAGATTTGTTTCTTGCGTTATTTGCGTGTACCACAAATGTTTTATCATGCGGCTCTTCCGCATGATAAAGGAAGTAACTCATACGAAATTACAATGTTTATTCAGCAAAGAACATACGATGCATATACAAACGATACATATAGAAACCTACTTTCGATGAGCAATAAAACATTATAGAATGTATAACGGCTTTAGTCTACTTAAAAGTTTAACCAAAATTCAAACCCACAACATTAGTTTCATAGCAAGATAAAGCACGTAGACGGATTTAACCGGGTCGATAAAGGTAGCTTTTACTATCTATCCCATATGTATCAGTAAATATAATGAAGCCGAAACGGAATAAGGGATACGAATAAGATTCACCGTAATACGAAAGATAGCGGCTTTGGTGTTCGAAATGAAAACGAAAAAGTTAATCGGGATAGAAACCAACCAGCTCGTAGCTTTTTGAGGGCAGACAGACGACGGCTTTTACCAATCTATTTATAACAATTATCTGCAATTTGTTGAAGAAACAAGGGCGAAACCTTAATGTCAGGCAATCAAGGCAACCGAAGGAGAGTAATCGTCTCTTTTCGTGACGATACGTATTAACCTTCTCCATCTGAGTTCGGCACGCCACTTCAACATTCCCAAATCGAATTCAGCACTGTGACTGGCGTGTATTTTACATGAAACGCTGCAAACTAAAAAAGATATATCTCCAATTCTGTTTTGCTCCGGCCGCTCTAAGCCAAATGGGGTACACATTGAAAAGGCTAGATAAAACGTGGTGCCTTTTTAATTCGGGTGGAATTTCGATTGATTAATTTGGCAGGAATATGAGATGCGCGCGTGCTCGAATAATATTTACATTTTTCATGTTCAGCGCGTTCTGGTACGAATAATGTTCGAGAGTAATGCAAAACTGCCAACAGCTCCGTCGACTGAATCCCCCAAAGGTCCAGTGGGATTTGAAACGTGATACACAACACTCAATAGTACATCCTGTTTGAATGACGATGTTTCAAGAATAAAAAAAATATGTTTTCCTTTGATGTTATTATTTTGGTCATTTATTTTCAGAACAGCGGGGACAATTATATTTTTTTACCTGCATCGAGCGTCGACTGGAGCCAGAATTGGATCGTGATAGGTTTGGAGCACGTCGTTTGGTAGCACCTCTGCCTGCCAGCAGGTTGTTCAGGAGGGACGGTGAACGAGCACAAATGAAGGCGTGGAATGACGACACGGTGAACACTCCCAGCTTGTTCAGTGTGCTCTTTGTGCCGCGCGACACATGTGTCAGGAGTGACTGCGACAAAATTACTTTATTAGAAACTTATATTTTTGTCCGTGGCTATTGTATGCATGGACTCCATAGTGTGACAGGCACCCTTATTCGTTATTTTCGATATTGTTATCGATATTATATCGATATTCCTCAATTATATAATAATTTCAAAAATCTTTTACACTTGCCCTTCATCTCACCTGATTACAAGTGACGGTAAGGCCGTTGGGTGGAAAGCTTGCTTACCCAGAAGTGTCAAGTTATGAAGCTCTAGCTATGTTATCTTTCATTAGTGAAACACAATACTGTTTTTGACTCTGCTGGCGGTAGAATCACATAGCATAGTGACTAGCCAGGCTAACACACACAAAAAAACGAACCGAGTGTTAGAGATACACCGCGTTGGTGTAGCCACGCAAGCGCCGGACTTTTTATAGTTAGTAGCTGTTTTAAGGTTTATCCATACACCATATATTAATGTATCAATTGTGTTACATCAAAACAGTTAAATTGACCACTTTAAGCGATTCAATTTATAATAACTACACAGAATCTAAATATTAATCCATGCTGACTTCATAAAATGAACACCGGCAATAATTACAACAAAACACAGTGGTTCCAGGAATGCTTGTTCACTTCCGCCGAAATTTTAAAAAGAACTAACGAGTGCATTACTGTAGGTGATCTATGGAGTCTTGAGAAATTCTCCTAAGGGTACCACTAAATGGTCCGGGGAAAAAATAGCCTTTGTCCTTTTCCATATCCTAGGCATGACAAATGTCATAAAGATTGGATGTACTTTACATACCATTGAAGCGATAAGAGGATACAAACAAACGACCACTTCTACAGCACGTTACGGGTATTTGTGTCTGTTATCGTGCAAAAAATCTGTTTATATATATATATATATATATATTTGGCACGATAACAGACATTATATATATAAATAAATATATAAACATTTGACAGTTATGATTGCATAGGCTTCAAAGAAGAGACATTACTCGTAAACCAATTAAACCTACAGTGTAGGAAAAACATTTAAATCCTTCTAGTATTATAATCGTGAACGTTTGGAACTTTGTATCTATAAACAGGGCCGATAAATAGGTGAGTTGATTTGGGTGAAATTTGTCATATTTTTATTTATAAACACAATAGGTCCTACATCCCGATAACATGTTCCTGTGGGATGGTTTCTAAACCCCCGTAGACGAAGTGACAAATAATTTTGTCATACAAATACATATTTGAAATGTTTTCAAAAAATAGTCTAGCTATCTTCAGATTCCCTTGGGTAGTTCTTCAATGGTCGACAAAGAGAATACTCGTATAACACCGTTTTATTCTGAGGTGATTAATATCCGTTGCTAATGTGTTAAAAGATAACGTTAGGCGGCCGTCGGAAAACGAAGGTTCGACAGTGCGAGCCCCTGTTTTAATTATCCAATTACATTATCTCGAATAAAAAATAATTTCAAATGGCTTGACGGTTTTCTTTATTCATGTATCGTGCAGCAATTTGTAAATCTTGACATGGGTCTCTTAACAGATTCTGCAGTGACCCCGCGTGCCATCCGTTCGGTCAGCGGAACTATCAATTTGACAAAGGACCAACTTTCCCCACTGTCAGTTGGTTAAATTCCTATAGCCCGCTCCATTATTATCTTGCCGGAATACCATCCCAGTGGTACATTATTTCAAATACACATGAATTCTTCCATGTTCTACTAGAACAATAAAGCACGATATATATATGATAGATTCCCCTGTATAGGTAGCTATGAGCGTTACATCATCAGAGTTGTGTAGTTTTATGAGTTCTTAAATGCTCTAGTACTTAAATGTGAAACTTTTAACATTACAACTTTTATTAAGTCTGTCGTAGTTTAGGCAGATGACGAATGATTTGGTAACGAATTTTTTACGTACTGATTTAATCGTTTCAGGGATTTTAAGCAAACCTACATATCATTGTTTGAACGCGTTCTTTTTATACATCTTTGTGTGTGACCGTTCGACACCTATCTTTACATGTCGTCCCAGTGTATTTGTTATTTAGCGGCAGATGTATGAGTAGTTAACGAGAATTTGAACACTGGGTATTTGTGAACACTTTCATTTGATATTATAATGTTTTATAATTCATAAAAGAGAGATTAGCGAATAGTTAACGCTTACCTATGATGTGCCTATTCAGTCTGGACTTGAAGACACCCTGATTGTACCGCAGATTGTACACAGAAGCCGGTACGGGTTGACACTCTTGAGCGATGCTCATAACAAACGAATATCATACGAATAAAGGTGCAATTCAACAAAATTCTGTGTATTTCACCTTTGGATTGGGCAGTTCTCCACTTTGCAGACTAGCCATGTAGCATCTCAGGCGGAACTGCTCGCAGTGCAGTCTCTCTAGGTTCTCCTCCCACTGTAACATCTGTACCGCGAGCTGGGCACGCGTCTCGGGGTCCGACACCACCGACTGCTGGAGGTCTGCCATGTGCTTCAGCTTGTGATCCTGTTCAAGACCGTCCATCATATAGAAACAACATATGTCATGTTGAAATGTGAAAGCTATAGACATAGACCGACCGCTTAAATGAGTCCTCGACCGCGCGGCACAGGGGCACGGGGGTACGGCGAGAAAGGGGGTCTCGATCCTCATTTCCGCAATACCCCCGCGCCTCTGTACCTCATTAAAGTGGTCTACCTATAATTTTATTATTAAGAAACATAACAAAATCGATTACGGAGGGATCGGCGGATAGCGTCGGTTATATTGCATTTACAGCTAAAACGTCGTCAACTAATAAAGTTTCAGTTATGGAATTCACAAATTTCAGAATATCGCAATTTAGAATATACAAAACTAAACAGATGTATTTATTCAACAAACCCTACCTTTAAATGAATTCATTCTGTTTATACATTTATACGCAACACCATTATGTAGTACTGTTATCCAGGACGTCAACTGCCTGCATTTTAGAAAATATTCCAACGAATCACTCAATGCACCAAGATAAAATAGTAGCATGTGCCCTTGTCATAGGATAAGATAATGGGAGATTTCACATCACCCGGCTTCTCTCCTAAGGAGTCGAGTCTCATTAGGATATTTCCCCCTAGAAAAAAAACACCAAGATAAATACGTAATGAATGTAATTACTTTGTGAAATTCAGGCGCCAAATGGTAACAAGTAAACAAACAAACGCTCTTTAACATTTTAGTGTGTATTGAAATTCTACAATTTTGTCGGCCGATTTCCCAAATGTAACATTAAAAATAATTGAGCCAGAAATTTACGACTATGACACGAACTATCGCAAGTTATACCTCGTACTATTCAAATATAACGAGAATGTTCTCGTCGTCTCGATGTATCGTGTTTTCGAAGCTACTGGTATCACTCGTATTGCGTCCGCTTTCGTATGCCTGGCATCATTCGAGGTGTCACTTGTCGTTATTTGGGATGTCACACGTCTACGTGTGAGATGTCAGTGGGATTTTATTGCAAAAAACACAACGTCCAATTGCGAATCGAAGTCGCGCACCGAAGGTTCCGTACAGAACATGAATTAATATACTTAAAATAATAAATAATAAGTGGGTTGCCCGAACAATGCTTTAACAAAAATGCGAGTCCAATTAAAGAACAAACTTTACTCCACAGTTGAAAAAATATTATTCCCTACATCCGAATATATCACGGATCAAGATTCAACTGCAAATGTAAGTTTGTGATCGTATAACTGTTTTTATCCATGTTATATATTTAAAAATTATGGTTTTCAGATATATTTCCTTGTTCTGTAAGACCTTGCTTCTTGCAAAATTTCGGGATTCTATGTCAACGGGAAGTGCCCCTAAGTTTTGATTCCCTTGCAATAGCAAGGGACAAGGGAAATTGTCAAAAGATGCAGATTAAAGTTTTTTTTTTCATAGCTCCAAGGGATTGCAACCCTGAAGTACTTTATATCAATTTGAACTTGATATCTCTACGCGTTCCTGAAAAAACGGACAAACAGACGGGCAGCAAAGTGATTCTATAAGGATTCCTTTTTTTCCTTTAAGTACAGAACCCTAAAAACACGTAATCAGATAAAAACCGTACGCGGTATACATTGGACTATCTGCGATCGTCTAGAGAGAAATTCGAGCAATTGTACAGTGTACACACATGTTTGTAAATCTATAAGCGTGAATGAACATTACAGTATATTTGGGGGAAAACGCAATATTTATACCGCCAATACTGTATTATCTCAGTTGGCGCAGGCCCAAGCATTGCCCAGAATCAAATTTATTATTGTACTCTCATTACTTTGCATAATTTTCTATCTACTTAGTGTAGGCACAAATGTTATGTAGAGTAAATATTTGATATAATAACTATATAAATTTAAATTTAACATATTATTAAATCGAAACGATTACGTTTTCAAAAATAACTATTAATTTTAGAATTGATGCTGATTGATTTTGAAGATTCTAATTTCTATTTTTATATTGTTTGTAAATCCTAAAACATATGAATAATAATATATAATATCAATATTATCAATATAACCGGGGAGTCGCTGGATGCAGGTGGCTCGGGACCGGTCGATGTGGCGTACCACGAGGGGGGCCTATGTCCAGCAGTGGACGTTTCCCGGCTGATGATGATGATGATATAATATCAATATCAGCTGGAAAACATCCGCTACATATCATACGCTATAATAATCTTTCCATTATTTATGTAATGTACTTGTATTTCGTTTATTTAAGTTTATATGGTAATAAATATACAGTATAGCTAGACAATGGATTAAAACATTGTGCAAAATGTAGAACGTGTAGTGTAATTTAAATAGTAGGGGTTGTCCCTCGAACTCGAGCCGAGGTTGACGTGTGCCATGAATATTAATAAGCGAGCTCCACCTGCCTGCGATAACTATCACTCGGATAGAATAGATCGTTACAACTTTGAACCATGTGCTTCAACCCTAATTACACTCGACTAATTACTTTGTATGTTTAAAGTTTAAACGAAAGCAATCTTAACCTAAGTCCCGGGGTCACACAACTTTGTTGCAAGCACAGTGATTACGTTAGAACTAAAGCCTTGACGAGCCGAGTAGAAGGTGAACAAATGACCATATTAAAGTCTTACGTTATTATAATTTCTGTGTTATCTCAGATTCGCGATTGAGTTTACGTTACCGAGGCTGGACTTACTTTATCATTGTCATCATAAAGGTAGCTTCTACTACGTATAGTCTCTCTCGTGGTAAAATAGATCCCGTACTCGCCATAAGTTATCATTTCTTTCATGGGTATGTCAACCAACATACTGACACCGAGATAACGAAACTACTAGACTGTTGTGCCATATATTAAACTACACGTACTATATATATCACATCAACAGATCCACAGAGACATTATTAGGCAACTAGATTAAATTGAATAATACGGCGCAGACAGGCTTCACGCTGTATTCACATACAGGGCACGGTTGATCGCAAATACACAGGCCGCTACAAATTAGCGCACATATTCGCATGCGGCTGGTACGTAGTAGTCGGAGGCTGCCACAAAGGCTTTGATGCGTGTTGCGGTCGCCCAGTGCGGGTCAGAAATTGGCGCGATTTACACGAGGAACGTTCAAGCCGCACGCCCGCTGCCGACCACTCTATCCCTGCCCCCTCCCACCCCTCGACCCCACTTCCTTCTCCTTTCTCGCTTTACCATCTCTATGTATAGATTTTCTATAAGCAGGCATGTCTCAACAATTCTAATAAATACCCTGCGCTCCTGTTCTTGGTTACGTCGTTACATCAACGAGGCGTGCAAATTGAAATCTTATAGTGTAGTGGAATTCGCTCCGAGCAACCATTATACTCAGACGTGAGCAATATTTGATCTAAGTTACGAGTATGTATTTGTAACACGAACATCTAGTGAGCAATTAGTGAGTTGCAAATAATACAAGCTACGATATAAAACCTATAAACAGTTCTCAACTTACAATAATGATCCTGTACAAACTAATTCAGAATTCGGTGCCAAAACGTTTTAAGGACTGACGTTGTTAAAGTTGTTGACAAGCAGGAACGAAATTACATGCCTCGTATAATGGCACAGCATAATGATAATTTATTCATCTTTCTCTCGCACGAGGCTCTATTTTCGCCGGGTATTGCAAATCTCATTAAAATGCATATCTGCAGCGGAACGGATGTGAGAAAGGAAGTAAAAAAGTTTCAACCCTAAACATATTTACGCGATGCCTTGTACATGCAATAAATTTATCCGCATAAATGGGGTTTGCTTCTCTCTTCGCAACGTTGTACACTTGATGATTCAAGAGAGCAACGGGGTAAGTATCTGCATTTGAATGTAGCCTGTATGCTAGTCTGTAATAAAGCTGAATATCGGCGCGGTGGAGATCAGTTTACGGAGATAGTTAGATATTTGTGTCAGTCAAACAATGCATCTGTTGGTTCAGGCCGTTGCAGTGCGCAGTAACAGTAGGGTGGAGCGTAATATCTAGGTGAGCCGCCTTAGCTTTACGTTTCAGCACATTTCATTTGTTCAGCGCTAAGGGGCTACATTGGAGCTAAAGAAAGCGGTATCAGCTTTATCCGGCTTAGCAAACACATAAAAGAGATTGTGTGCATTAGGTTGCAAACTTTTTTTTAAAATAAAAACATTAAATATTACAAGAAAATTTCATTAGATTTACTTTAAAAAAAGTACAGTTATAGGTGTATTAATAATAAAAGAAAAGCTCGGCGATTTGTGTAGGCCAGTCTTAATATCGCCCTGAGTAAGGGAGTTCTTAAAACATCATATTTTATGGTGTCGTAGCCCCTTAACTCGTTCAGTATAACGTAGGCAAATCACGTCGAAATAACTTTAACCGAGTCAGAGGTGCGAGATGTAACATTTACGCGGAGGTCATTGTACTCACCGACTCAATGGCTTTCTCGAGGCGGTAAATTTCTTCCTGAAGTAGATGAAGTGTGCCCGTCTTGCCGCGGTGACGTGCAAACGCTGCTGCACAAGCACTGTGTATGCTGTTCACCCAATTCTCTAGTTCCACCTGAGAACAAATATAATTTAGAATGCTATTGAAAAGGCACATCGATTTGATAATGTTTATTATTATCTTGTAGCATAAATGCATTGTTACACACGACCTTATGTCAGTGATATAACCCGCGTGTGCTCTGCTTTATCACCTTAGGGGTTCAACTTTCGAACACTATTTTCCTATATTATATTTACTACTGCGGTGTCATTTTTCAGATTTTTTTGTAGCAATAGTTTCTGCTGTTGCAAACGGAGCCCTGAATTGAAAAGCGGCGTTAAAAACATTGAGGTTTTTTCTTATGATTTCTCTGTTGTGCCTCGCGTTTTCTTGATCTACAAGAACCTGTTATTCTGTTTCGAACGTTCATAAACTGGCAGCTTGAAAGCCACTGAAAGCGTAAAGTATAATGTTCAACTGTTATAAATTTCCGAATATTTTACGAGTGTATGCCTGCTTTTTGGCTTAAAATACTTAAAGTTAGTAGTAGCTTGGCAGAAATTTCTTAATACATTAAGTATGAATGTTTCTTCGGAGTTTGTTTAAATTCATATGCGACATACCTGGTTATGAATGCAATTTTAGATAAACTTTGATTTGAATTTATGTACAGTGCGAGTGGAATCGTATATGAGGAAGCGGAAATGACATCTAGTCGCTTCAAGAAGTAGTCAACCTCACCTGCAAGTGACATACACCTTTCCAAATACTGGTTATGGCAACATACAAATACTGGTTATGGCAACAACTAGTTAGAGAATACTTCTCTATTCCTGATCAAGGTATCTGTCAAGATGGTGATAGGAGGACAGGGGACAGACAAATGGTGTTAAATCTCCCTGAGCTATGGAGGTCTTGATGAAGTCCACTAAATCTACATCAGGATAAATTTATGATTGGGTAGGGGACGACCTTCGTCAAAACAGGCTACTCATAGTAGAAGAAATTGAGCAGAGTCATGGATCAAAAGTGTCCTTAGCGTCTGGAGCGAAGTAATCTGACGAAGCTGAAAACTTCAAATAGCGTTTCCGCCACCTCACACTACAAGGTATTCTGGTATCTTTACAAATCGTCTCACACAAGCAGTTGATGAGTTTCAACTCAGAAATCGAGCGAGGGGTTGTGGCATCTTAAGCATATGGCACAGAAAACACAATCAGTTCCTCTAATTTGTGATAAAACCTAAAACGCTATTGAAACTTTTGTTTTGTTTTGGAGTATGGACTACTAGATTGGAGATATATGCAATATGTACGATGCCACCGTTTTGATGGTCGTACAAGTCCAAAACCAATAAAAAAGGCCCCTTCAATTACCAGATTAGCTCACATGGTAATCACAAAAGATTAATAAAATCACAAGAGCAGAGAACGAAAATTTCTTATATGTATAGAATGCCTCGTTGTAGGAACACAAAAATACATTTTATTAAACCAAAACTGAATGGACTTACCTGACATGGCGCCTGGAACAGGTATGCGTCTCCGAAGGCAGTGCTCAAGCAGAATATGTAATCGCGTTTGGGGTGTTCAGGAATTGGTTGCATTATGGCTCCGTCAACGATAATGAGGTGTTTAGGAGCTGCTTCCACGGAGCGGCCTTCTCGGGAGTCACAGGGGTAGAAGAGCAGAGTCGTGCCTTTCAAACAGACCCAGTACCCTTTCCAGCCTCGCTTGCGTGCCAGCTCGATCTGGTGCTTCTTGCGAAGTAGCCACTTCTTCACACTCAGGAACCTGTCCAAAACATCATACTTATAAATTTTTTAAATATATTAAAACATGATGCAAGTATTATTTATTGTATATCGATGTCCGCACAATTGGGACATGGCAGGCCCATCATACCATATATACCACTATTTAAAGTAGATATTACATTGACATGATGCTATTGCTTTGTAAATTAATATCATCTGCTTGAAACTAGGGTACATGGTTCATATGTTAGTTTTAACAAATCTGAGAAACTCTCTCTGTGAATATTAATATTGTTAACAGAGCTGTCGTGTGGTCTTTGTTTTTGAATAGGGTGACCCTATTCATGCCTATACCATCTCATGGATGTCATAAAAAAGTGCCTCAGAGAAAATTTCAGTAGAGGGGCCGTAGCATTTGAGATCACCAATTCAGCTACCAAATATGGTGATTATGGCAAATCCTTTCGTGGAAACGTAGACATAGACATTAAAGCAGTTGATAATGATCAGCTGCATTAGAAACTACTATGTGAGAGTTTAGCATTCACAAAGAAAAATGCATTGTGCGAGATCAAACGATGCTGGAGTATTGATTGATCTAAGTATATAATTGAATTATAAATGTAGCTTAGAATATGAGGTTCATAATGAACTCGTGTTAAATCTATTTATCAAACGGACAGCGATGCCGTGAGCGAAAGTATGCAAGGTTTGAAATGGAGTGGAATGCTCTGTATGCTCTGTCGTCTGTATTTGGACAAAGCGACAAACTGGGTGTCATTACATCGAGGGTGAACAGACTCATTTTAGACCAACGTTTAACAGCGTAGGCCCCATCGTCATTAACAATCAGGTAATGTCATGGCCAAGATATTCTCAGTACAAAAGTCGTAGTGAGCGAAGGCGTGATACATCAAATCAACGCTGCTCGTCTATTTCAACGTAATATAATTATATTTAAAAGTAAAGTTGGTAAGCATATGTTTGCATAGTGTATTATGAAGCTAAAAGATTACGGGTGTCTAATTATTTATTGATACGAGTGTACAGTTCGCTAGGTAGGATTTGTATGCTGTTTGCGCCTTCATAAATGGGCTATGGTGTGCTGCTATGTAGTTTCAGAGACCGAATGTAACTGATGTTGGTTAACGACTTGCATTAGTAGTGCCAGTGAAGATTGTGATTGATGAGATATGCAATGTTTCGGTATAGACACGATTCCAATAGAATGTATCATACAGCACTTATGATGGAGCTCAATACAATTGGATTTATGTTAAGATACGAATTCCTATGGCTTCACTCACTCAATTAATATGAATTAGTTTCGTTGTGCTAAAAACAATTACGGATGAATTGACTTTTTGTGTATGAGGATTACAGTCCGTACGAATACATACCGTATGTAATTATCCCAGCAAAAATACATGCAATAATTAACGCGTTCAAAAAGAACTAAGGAATCGACTTTAAACTGCCCTGAAAGTCTACAACATTCATCCCCTTTAGAGGTAGAACTATCTAGTTATATATATATATTTTTCTTCAAAAAGCGCTCAATTAATTTCGATAAAATTTATTTGGGACCAATTCTGAAGTGAATCATCAAAATCGATTCATTATTTAGGAATGATCGCGTAACATACATACAAAAAACGTACAGCCGAAATGAGAACCTTCTCCTTTTTTGAAGTCGTCGGAAAAGGTGGTACAAACGACGTTCGGGGTGATAGACGTCGTCGACGATAACACAACCGAGATCTAATGGGTGCCAAGTCCCATACTACGAGTAGTTCCTTTAATCATTAGCTACGGGAATTTAAAACAATTGGTTCATGATTTTATAGTTACTTTCTTCGGCATTGAAATACGAGTAGAGCTGTGGTCTAGATTTTTGGTGAGTGAGTCGGTGAAAAATGCAACGATAGGCCTTGTGACCCATGTCGAAGAGTGGCCGGTTTGCTTTATGTTTAAAATAGTTATTACATACGCCTAGATATTTCTCTTCACAAGTCTTTTGTGGTAGTAAATGGTGAGTGCTTGAAATACATATATTACCAATACGGATGACATATATTTTTAAGCAATTCACCTGACTAACTAAATATCTAGTTTCATTGTGTTCTAAAATACGAACGATCACGACTGTGAGGCCAAAAACTTATGTAAGAAGATAAAGTTATTTTACTTGCTTTAATTTGAAAGTACAAAAAAATTACTGATAGAATTACTTACTATCAATGTTTTTACTCTCTGTCAGTTTTTACATAGTCCAATAAAAAATTGTGAAACAAAGATATATAATAGATTGATTCCTTTTTTGTACCCTGTGTCCTAAAAGAAAGCTATGAAGACTAGTTCAGTTCGGTGATTTGAATTTGTTCCTGAGAAAAGGCTGGCTCAATTTCTTTTATAACAAGAAACTCAACAGACAACGCTAACGGTAAAATTCTGTTTTATTTTCAAACAATCGTAAACTCCATTATACAAATGCCGCGAGGGGTGCTTGTTGAGCGGCTTGGGGAGGTTCCACGACCACCAAGTGTACAATGTAAACGTACAGACAAGGCTAGATGTCGAGTAACCAAGGGGTGGGTTCATGAGCATTGTTTAAAAAAACCAGTCGCACATCGAGGGTTCCGTACCTTGGAAGAAAATGTAGATATATTAATGGCACTCAATCAAATTAATTTCTTCAACATATCTTTACACATTGTATCTGTTTAAAAATTAAATTTATTTAAAAACATGTTACGTAGTTCTAGACGTCTTTATTGGTTCACTGAAAAATTTACATAAATTTATTACAGCTATTTAAACTCTATTATCAGCGACACCAGGGTGCAGTCTGACCCGACGGCAGATAACTGAATGCAGTTGAATATACGGGTTTGTTCATATATATATTGACTGCGTGCAGTTGAATATATTGAAGTCCGTCTTATAGTGATATAGCTATATTTACCGTAAATACTGGCCTAACAAATACTAAGAGAGCAACATGAATATGATGGTTCGTAGGCTTTATATGTGCATTTTTCAATGAACTATGATCAATGAACAATCAGAAAATTTTGACGTGTTGACGAATCGATACAAATTTAAAGTTATTATTATGCATTGAAAGCAAAAATATATGATTAGATAACATAAAACAAGCATACATTCATAGTGTAATATTTTGACTAAAAATAAGTACTCAAAAATCATTATCCAGTCAGCGCTGCAGGTACTGCTCCAGAATATGGTGAGATATGTATTATTGTTGTACTATGTATATATTGTTCAATTAGTTTCTATTCTGTTCAATAAAACAAATCCTACACGGTATTTTAATAATATACTATGATTTCAAATGACCTGTGACAATCATACGACAAATTCTGCTTCATTGTTTTGTTAAACAATTACACTTATAACCGGTGTAAACTTGGTCTTCTTTAAAAAGTATAAGCCATTTCTTCTTTCAAGTATTCCGAAAGAGACTGCCGTATTCAATGTTCTTAAAATCTTTCTATCGACATGTCTTTGGCGACATGGAAGAATAAAGTTCTCTTTTATAATCTCCTTAATTTTTTTTATTGGTACTCCCCTTGTGGAACCGTTAAGCTTAGTCATCGCCCAAATAATAACATTTATTGGTGTTGGTAGCTTGCTTGTCTTCTTTCTTTTCAATCTATCAGAACTTTTTGTGTTAGCTTTTTCATCACTAATTTCACTGCCGTTCGTGTTGGACATGTCACAGTCGCTACTCTGCCCGATGGTATCGTCGGAAGGGTCCCTATTTATCTTTTTATTCTCAAAGCTAAATGCAGATTTAGCTTTATGTATTAGTGTTTTGTTCTTGATATTTTTACGCTTCCGATTTGAAACGGTTCTAGGCTTTCTCTTATTTCTAGAAAGCTGACACCTTCGTCCATTATCCGAATGTCTTTCCAAAACGAGACACTTGCATGATCTTCTAGGGACACGCCTTACTAATTTTCCAGGTTCGAAAAGCTTTCGATCCTCCATCGCATCCAACTCTTGAAGTAGCTAAACAAAACAACAGAATTGTGATATTTTTAGGAGTCGAACTGTATTATATTTTACCTAAAATTTCCAGTTGATGTGATTTTTTGTAATCTTCACTTCACTTTTTAGGTTATGGCTCCATATTCATTTAATTATGTATATGTCACATGTCAAAAGACAAATGATTTAAGAATGAATGAATCTCAATGAGACAGATGTCTCAATACAGTTTGTAGTTCACTCACAATAAATACTCCTTGCCATTTATAAGACAAAAACACGCATACACATTTTGTTCATTGTAGAGCAAAATCTGGTTAGTTGATAATATCATAATTTGCGAATCTGTTAAACTGCTCCAAAAGGGCTAAGTATTCCTTATTCTGTGTAGAATAGTCTGTCTCGCACTTGGCCGGTGATTGTTTTTTCAATGCCATTTAACTTTTTGTTAATTGCCAACTATAATACATTTTGTCTAATTACCCGGTAATAATAAGCTATTTGTCTATTTTGTCTGTTCATAAGCAGTATTTGATATAGCTTTTTTTAATTTCTCAGCATAACTGAATGATTTTAAAATAATTTAAATGAATTTAATACAATGACGCCTAATATACATAAACAGACTGTAGTTCGTTTTCTGTATTTGCTTTCATTTATTTTCACAACTTGCGTCTCATTAGGATTTCAGTACCTTTCTTCATTTTTAGAGCCAAACACAAATAAAATAAACTGAGTGGCTGGTAGATAATTTCTGTAAGGTTATTAAAAGTTAAAAGCTGAATTCACCGTTCTGCGGTTTTGCTGACTCGCTCATAATGATCAATCCTAGGAAATTAATTACCGGGATCCAGCGTTCACCGGAGGTAGCAAAATTAACGAAGCTGTATAATAAAATTGTGCGTACAAAAGAACATTAGATGAGTGACTTTAACATTTTAGCTACTAGGATTTATCAGCCTTACTGCACCTTGACTTTTATCGTGTGGATTTAAGTATATAAATTATGCCATTTAAGCAGCGTCAAGAAGCAACAATTTGTTGAAGAAAGAGGCACGTTTTATTGAAAATTTTATTTTACCCTTAAAATATAACGTACATTTTAATTTAGAAAATTGTGTTCGTAAATTTCATCTCAAACTTATAAGGCATTCAATATTTATTTGTAGAAGTATTTTAATAATCTTTCGTTAAATAGCCACAGTAATTACGTTCTACGATAAAATAATTTTTGATATTTTATTTTGCTATAACTAACTGTCTCTAAGAGCTTTAAAATAAAATAATCTTGTATTTATGAAATTTACTTTTTTAGTTGTCAATATATATGTACATGGCCTGTGGCTTTATCCATATGCAAACTCATATACATATACTAACAATGGACTACACGAATAATAACAGATGAGATCTCTATGCGATAGGTAAATACAAATGTGATTAAATTAAAAATATCCTATGAAAAGAAAAAAATACGCTGCTTGAATTTTCATTTCCTCTTGGGAGCTTCTTGAATATATTTCTGGTTGATGTTCAGCAGTGTTTGGCATGAAATAGGTAAAGATAAAAGGAGCTTGAAGGAATTTTGTTTAAAGAAAGTCTGTGTGCACCGCATGCCTCTCACGACAAGTAGACATTGAATGGGTCACGGCTAAGATTTCCCTCCGGTCATTTGGGATTCATGGAAGAGGAATTGTAGCCTCAGGGAACATAAAGGACGCCGTAGGCTCTTTCTAACAGAAACTCGTCAGCGTACGACATCGCTCCCCTCCCTTCGGTTCAAGTCACATTTATTTTATACCCTTTCGAGCGTAAGCTCTTTTATTACACTTTTTGTTTATCTTCGCACAGGCGTGAAGTGCATTCAAGTGTTTGCTGAAAGGAGACTCCGGGGGAAAACGAGATTTCTATGAAATAATAGAGTTTTATTCCCGCGATGGATTTCGGATAGATTACTCGGATAGAGTAGGATAGTATGCTTTTTTTTACAGACAATAAGAATTGTCATGTTGCATTAGGATTCAAGTTGCAATAAAAACGCCCCCTTAACACGTGCATCCACAGAATAAGCTATATGCTAGTGCTTACGGCCATATAAACTAGGACATAACTAACTAACTAGATAACTCACCCAGCCTTCCTGACGGCACCGGTGCAGTTGAAGGAAGCGGCGGCGGCGCCTGTCTGCTTGCCCTTGTAAGGAGAATTCATTGCGCTCTCGCCGGGGTCGTCCTCGTCCGACACGGCTGTCGTCAGCGACATGCGGTCATCGTCAGATATCTGCCGACAAGTGCACTCCTTATAACATACACATCTCAAATTGTTACTGTTATTGTTACTAGAATATAGCTCGTGGTCACAATATTTTGCAAATAAAATCTATGAGTTTGAGGATACTGCACGAAATTTTATAAATTAAAGTATACTACGTACTATGCGCTGAATTTATTAAATACATTAAAATGACTTATTTAGGCTAGCTCAATCATTGGATGGATTTGATACAAATTACATAAATAGAAACAATACATGCCGCTAATGACATTTAGAAAAAAAATATACTTATTGAGATGTCATAAACGGTATGTATAGTTTATTAAATTTTTTTGTTTTTGCATCAAAATTCAACAAGAGGAATCGGGCTTACGGAAATAAGTAGTTTTAATGTATTTAAATAATTCAGCGCATAGTCGTAGACTTTAATTTACAACATACCAAGCAGTACCTTCTTAAGAGGGTCGTGAGTTCTGAACTTAAACTTACGACAGTATTAAAGCTGTTCTCTGTGACTTAAACTGACATTTGCTGCACGCTTCAATGGTAGAAAATACAGCACCAATTGACTAACTGTTGTTACGGTGTACCGTAAGAGATTTGAACCTATATATATATACCAATTTGCGTTGTTAATTATCTTGTCATCATCATCTTATAAATACATACTTATTTTAACGTTATATTAAAACTATGTGCTATATATAAAAATATCAATTTTTATCATTTAATGTAGGTTACAAGTAAATCGCAAAATGATATATTAAATTTATGTTGAGTTATAGCAAGAATTTTCTATACTATGTATTTTACGAGTATGTACCTCTCCATATAGTATTTGTATGGTTATAAGTACTAAAACATACATACTCGTTTCTAAATGTCTTCTGTCACACTCTATTCATATCTTTGTATTATGTGTAATGGACTTCATCTTTTACTATAATACAAAAGATGTCAAGAGGTAATGACATCATTACAGAAAGTACAACATCTCATAAAACAAAAAAGTAGAACCCTTCACCCTTCTAACGGCGACTTTTAATAGGCAGATTGTCACTGGAGGGACCGCAAAATATTCAATTTACCTAAGCATTAGAGGTACAAAGTGACGGGTTTTATAATTGTTCTGCAGAATATTAAGAACACGAAGACACAATAAATAACCAAGTTTCTTCAAGTGACAAATTTCAATGTTCTATGAAGTCGGCTAAACTCCAAATCCGTACTGATAATGTGAATGTGAAAGTTAGCTTGTTTGTCCTTCCTTCATGCCGTAACGAAGAGTCCGAATTACTAGATTTTTCGTATAGGGATAGTTGACGGATCGGAAATTTCTATTATTTCGGATAAAGTCCACTCGGATAAAGTCGCGGGCAGATGTTTGTAATCCAAAAGTTTGCTGGTTTGTCCTCTTTAACACAACCAATGGCAATGAGGAGCCTTATTATTGCGCTTTCGATCGTCCATACGTCCGTCCGTCACAGCTGATAGTTGGCTGATAGTGACATGAATTACTAAAGCTATAGACTTGAAATTTGGAATGGTTATAAATAAAATATTTTTTTCTGATACCATTGAAAGTTAAAGTTTCCTTTAAACGTACGCCACGCTCAGTGCACGGGTTGGATTCACCCTTAGCACGTTATGTATATCATTTTCGTCCTGTCAAAGCTGATTGTTTTAGCAAGTACTAATAGTATTGAGTTGAAATTTTAAACAGTCATGGGAAATAGTGCACTGATTGACAGGTAACATGTAACACAATTATTTTTAACAGGGACCAAAACATGAGAGGGAACATATCAATGGGCTTTATTTGTACATTCTAAAACAGGTTACATTATTTTATATGCAGATCAGTTTTTGACTTATCACTCTCCCAATGTCCAGAGTTTCTAAAGTTAAAACCTGTCTAGTGTAGTAATTGAAAAGCCATCAAAATCCTTGGAAACAAGCTCAGTTATGCGATCGGTTAAATAAACTTTTTACACTTTTTAGGGTTCCGTACCTTAAACGGAAAAGGAACCACTTCACTGAAAAGCATCAGCAGCAAAAGCAAAGCTGAAAGCATCATCACTTGGCTTTCCGTCTGTAAGTCTGTCTGACACTACCCTTTTTCTCATAAACGCGTGGAAGTACAAAGTTGAAATTAATACCAAAAACTCAAGTCTGCAATCTCTTTGGTCTGTGAAAAACTCGATTGAAGATTTCCCTTGTTAACGCATGAAAACCTATAGCGTACTAATATAATTGATCTAGAATCCTAAAATTTGGCACGAAGCAAATTCTTACAGCACAAGTATAGGAATAAATCGGAAAGTATAATGTTTGTATTACATCACATTATAATCGCCACTTTATGCAAACTGCTGTTGGCGCCTTTCGTTACATTATTAATTATATAGTTCTTAAATATATAGTTTAGAAACTTACAATATAATATATTATTATTTTAATATAAGGTTTATTTTCCGGACTGCATAGCTAAGTATGTTTTAAAGGTGTTTAAAAGATTTCACAAAGGCAATACTAGATACAGGCATTGCATAGGGTTTCCTGTAATATTTACACAATTTGCTACCGTGATTATTTAAGATTTTTCACTTCGGCGTCCAACCTCCACGGACGAAGTCTCCATGGAGTGCAAACTCTTTTCAAGAATACTTTTTTCTTTAAAAAGGAAGAAAATAACCATTGACTGATATTTTTGCTAGTGATTAAATGCTCCTAGATTTTTGCTGTGACTTGAAAACCTTGTACCTAATCTGTATTGAAAACTAGACAAAAATTACGACGCAAAAAGAAATTAAACTGTTTTATTGTCCATAAGCATAATTGTTATGATTTCAAGCCGATACAAAAGAATTGAAGCTAGAGAGATATATATATAGATAGAGATAGAAATGATATTTTTACGCATTTTTAATAATAATTCAAAAACTATGCAGCAAAGAAATTAACAAAATCTGTTTCGGCTATAGACAAAGGCTGACTGAAGAAATAAAATAAAGTTGTAATTTATAGACTCTATTTCATTCTGAAGAACGGAATCCTAAAAATGATAAAAAAGTTAATCAAAAATACTTCTTTTCAGCACGGTTGTCATCAAACAGCCGTAAGCGACCAGCAAATTTAATTTTAGTTGGCAAAACTTGTAAAATTGAAATCACTTAGCCAGCACACTCGGTTCGCTTTAAAGGTCCTCGCAGCGGGAACTAGATGAAATCTTAGAGCGGAAAGGTTTTATTTATATTTTGTGCGCTAGGAGATTTTGTAAATCTCAAGTTGGACCACTTTGAGCGAAATGAGTCTTAGAATCCTTTGACGATTTTCACTTTGATCATCTTACAACTATTTAAAACTAGTTCTTGTTCGTATCTCTGTGCAAATATAATTGATATAAAACAGTTTAAGCACTCCATTAGTTTGATAAACCCATACTAATATTATAAATGATAAAGTGAATTTGTTTGTCCTTCCTTGACAGAATGACTTGATTTTTGGAATCTAGAGAAAGTTGAAGCCCGGAAAAGGGCGTAGGGTCCTAACCGAACATGTAGTTCTGGTGGTATACATTCTGAAATCCAAAGGGATGAAATTATGGTTAAACGCTAGTATACCATAACAGTAAATCAACGAAACAGGAAACACATTTGCTACAACGGGCTGTAGATATCCATCTTTGTGTTTAAACTCATATCGTGTGAGGCAACGAGTTTCATAATCTGGCTGCATGAACTGGAAAAAAGTTAAAGACCTATTCACGACAAAAAAAATTCAAATGTTCATCGCTATCTGGTTACTTACAGAGAAAGAGGCTATCAATTTATATCTAACTTCAATTTTTTTAAGCGGTATGGTAATATACAAATTAACAACACTATATACATAGAATAGATAAATTAGATATTGAAGACAATAATAATATGAGGAGTCTTTATAAGTAGTCAGTATATTAGAGCAGTAGAATCAATAACTGTTAGCATTAGAATTTTGGTCTGTCGTGTCTGTATGGTTGTACGCGTATCACGTAAAAACTGCTACACCATATTGGATCCGGTTTTCATAACTGGATTGCTAGAGGGCTAACTTAAAAAATGGTGCTAGCATTATCTTATAGCTATTTCTCATTAGTACATTTCACCCGTGCAAATAAATGCGTTTTTCTATTTTTGTGTGGAAATCTTAATGCGGTTCACAGAATACATCTACTTACCAAGTTTCAACAGTATAGTTCATATAGTTTCAAAAAAAAGTGACCGTGACACGGATGGACAGAATTTTTTTGCCATTTGGCTACGGAACCCTAACAAACTGAAACTGAACTGATACTCTTGGTCAAGCGTCGATCTATATTCAGTAAAAAAAAACTGTAACAATTTCCTGCGTAGAGTATATGCATGTAAATTCCGTAATAACATAAACCATATCATTATGCTGTTGGTGTCTTGTGCTTTGATCCTGTAACAATGCAGCGAGTAGGCAGCTTTGAGCGCATGCGGACCGAGGCACCGCGCTCTCAGCTCGATGGCCCTTGACGAGGCTGTGCCTCGGCTTCCTCCACACAAATATATACCACACGCCTCTTAAAAATATGAATGACATTATACAACACGCCGGAAGTCGCTAAAAGACGCCCGTAACTAGAGAGAACGAAATAATGTACTACAAGAGCTCAACGGTAGAGGAATAAACTGAGTACTCTCATATACCCATTTACTTCTCAAAAATATTATAAGCAGGTGTTCGTTCATAGTATTGTACTTCAAAAACTTTACAGTTCTTTACTTTTAATTAGTACTACTAATTTAGTATGTAAGCTTAAAAGTTTATATTATTAAAATATTTGTCTTTCACAACGATTATCCATTTCGTTTGTTCACATCTATTAATAACAATATTGTCTATTTTTTTGTTGACATCACTTTTCGAACCAACCGTCAAAAAACCGCGTCCGTGGTATAACTTGGTAGTAATGTAACTCAGTTATGAACGAAGAATAAGGAGATCGATCTACTACGCTAAGTACTCGGACTACGCAGACGGACACACGCGGTCTGTATAAATCTTATTCCGATCTATTTTATCGATTTGTTATCTTTTATAATTATTTTGTTCTGTTCATCTATGCCTGTGTCTCTCCGCTGCTAGAATGATGTATGTATATGAAAAAAAATTACTATTATTTCGTGTTGTTTATATCCATTCGCCACCCTTCACACATAAGAGTATTTTTTTCAAAGCTAACAAAATGAAATGACATTCGCTTTGATAAAAAAAAATGCGTATTCTATACCGGGACACAAATTGGCAGAATTATAAAATTTGATATTAAATGCGGCACAAATTGTTCCATTAAATTTAAAGCCACGGAGATTTTAAACATTGTTATTGTTATTTATAAAGGGTTCCTGTAAAATGGGTTTCGGACAATTAATTGGACTCTTGTATTGGAAAATGTAAACAGTGGATGTATTCGGGTATTACAGTTGCAACGTAATTGGACTTGATTGAGTTTGAGTTAATGTAATTGAATTTCATTCCAGTACGGATACAAGTATCTGTATTTTTAATTTAATCACTTCTTTATACCTCATTTTATTGAAACAGTACAAAAAGCTTTCTTTTTGTATTAATTTTGTCTTGACGCACCGGAAATTGAAAACTCTTTGATAGCCTCTTCTGGTGATGAAAATAGTTCACTGCGCAAATGGTTGTTTATTTTATGAGACAACCTTTTAAATGTAATTATAATATCTAACCTTCAAAAATTCATTTGTTGTATAATAACTGGCATCGTCGTGGTGCATGTTATAAAATACAGTGGTTACGGTTATTTTTGTGTGACGGTGTTCTTCAATAATTTCCGGCACACCAACGGTCATGCACGCGTGTCACTTTGGTCGGTTTCGGATCACCTTGAAATACCCACACGCTCGATTGCTGCTTTGTTTTGGAAACTTAATAATGAATTCTACGCCAACTTAAATTCAATGTCCCTTAGTTGAATCTGGTAAGCATGGCATTGTACCAAGTGACGCGGTGCATTGTTCTCATCTCTTTCGGCTCAGTCAAAACCACCGAGAGCGAAGATTTTTTCACACCCAAATGTTTCTATAGGATTGATTGTATTTGACTCCCGCCTGCCTGCGGTCACATGTTAACTTCGATCATACTACTCTCAGCATCGGCGTTTTTGTTGTCACAGCAGTGGACGAGAGACCGTCGAGACATTCGTTCTAGAGATTGACACGTCCTCGTTTGAATTTTGCACACATAAATAGCCGTGTTACATTGAGTTTTATTGCTCAAAAGCAGTTTGAAGTCGAACAAAGCTCTATTGAGCTGTAAAATTACGCTTAAAATCGTAGAAAACCATACTACAAAAATTCTCAGGAGTTAAACCCATGGTTATGTAGACACGCAAAATTTATAATGATGCCACAATGTAAAAACAAGTGACTGTCATATGAAACATACTGTATTCTACAACCAAAGAATTGCGTTTTCAAATGCTGTAAAAATACTTTTAATGTATGTAGCCAGTTACGGAAACTTATAGTGCGATTTGTAGGACAAAACCATCGTAAAAACAAAGAATAGCCGACTTATGCGTTGTAATAACATGCAATCTGGAGATAATCGTAGCAGGTAGTACGTAGTAGTTTAGAGACCAATAGTTAGTTACCCAGCTATAAGATACATACAACAGCGCTCTCTCGCTTAGTGAACAGGAAAGTTGTAGTTGTGAAACAAACTTTTACTTTGGTGGGACCGTTTAGTTCCTCTGTACCTGTCGGCTCCTCTACAACTAGGGCTCGGTGCTAAATTGTGTTCCACAAATCATTATCCCTCGCCAAAACTTCAAAATGAGAAATCCTACACCTGCAACCGTTTTAACATTGTACCTTTAAAGAACACAGCAGACACCGCACCTGCGACATACATATGTAAATATGACATAGTATTAAGCCGGGATCTACGCAAGACTCCAGACGTTTTCGTTTAAAGAAACAACTCCACAAGTTTTATCATTCATGGGCGAAATATATTTCGCTTTACATTTCATTTTACGCTCTTGTAAGAAACTCTACTTATGAGCTCTGAGAGAAAAAAGTGAAGACTCAACGAAGAATATTTTACTGTGAGTTTGTGAATCTCATTTACTTTAACAATTCAATTTCATACAAAGATTTACGCCCTTCGCCTAAAACTTATAATAACTATTTAGAAAACTCATAAATCATATTAGCGCTCTCTTGTAGTAAAAATGTGTAAAATATACACTAGCTAGACTGTAGACTACAGAATTCATAATAATATAAAAGGTCTCATTAGCAGAAGAGGAAATTACAGTTTCCTGAAGAAAAAGCTAGAATAAGGTCAAAATGTTAGCAACTACTTTACTGGTTTTTACGTTGAGATTAACTCGTAGAGATCATTGTTATTGACGTAGAGGGTTAGAGCGAGCGCCTATTCAACTAAGCACTTGCGCAAGTTTAGTTCATACACATTAACTAAACATATACTAATATTGTGTTTGAAGACAGCTTACCTTCCTTAGAAATGCCTCATTGCAAGTTTGTGCAGTCCCTTTCCAGTGGTAGTGTCGATATCTTACGTTTCCAAGCAACTTAGTACCATGCAGCATGGATACTTCATACACTATACGTCGTATATTGAGTACGTCGGTGCGTTTCTTGTACTTATTGAGCTTGCGCCTGCGCACGATGCGCTCGTCTGGCTCCGAGTACTCGCCAGTGCTGGTGAGACCCTCCTCGGCGGCCCACGCGCTCAGCACACTCTCTATGAAACTGAACAACTGCTGCACGTTTGGTTCTAGTTTACTAGGGATGTACAGATAAGGCGATACTGTTTTCTTCGGCACTATGGCTTTTTCCTCTGGCTCTGGTTCGTCTTGTGGCGGGGGTACGACGTCGTGAAACGGACAGGTATGTATTTTGTGATGGTGATGATGATGATGGTGATGATGATGCTTAGTTTTACGTTTCATCTCTTTAGGTCCGGTAACGCCGCCACCGTCTCCCCTTTCCGCGGTCTCACCGCCACTGGAATGCGAATCACCGCTGCGCTCCCTGCGCGGCTTAGGCCTCCCGTTGGACGTCAACGCCGCGAGCGCGCCAGCGGCGAGGCAGCAGTGGTGCGCTACGCAGCAGAACCTCGCGTCTCCTTTGCGCAGACCCGTGTGACTCTTATGGCAGAACGAGATGTCAGGAACGCGGGCACCTAGCGCCGCCAGGTGGGCACGGTCGGCGCAGACTTGCATCATGAGGTTCTCGCCAAAATGCACGGTCTTGTGCCGTCGCCGTCTCAGGTGCATCATGTTGCCGCTACCGGACAGGGATGGCGGCGCGGAGACGGAGGCGGGCTTGGTGCGGGAGTCGAGGGCGCGCGCGCCCCGTGCCGGCGCGGGTGCCGCGCGGTGCGTCTCCACCATCATTGGCGAGGAGCGGCGTCAGCGGCCGGCGCGCGAGCGTCACCTCATCACGACCACCTCGATCTCTACACTACTGACACGCCAACAGGACACCCCGTCCCTCGGCGCTATCGTGTCCAACACATTCTACTTACACATGACATTCTTCCACGACATTTTTACGGTCACTTTTCGTAGTCGGCACTTATTGCTTTCGTCCGGTTCGATCAAATTTAGATCGAAATATATTAATTTCAGTCGATGTTTTAGCGTACATTAAACACACATTACTCTCGTTATTTTCACGTTAAATCTATTAAAAGATTAAAGTTTCATTTAGTTTGCCTTTGCAAAAGTTGAGTGTTATTAAAACAATTATTTATATTATATACTCGTAAGTGGGACTAAAAAGTGGCGCCGCCGAATTAACTCAGATAAGAGTTTTCGTTTCTACTTTACAAATAAATTACAGTGGTACATTCATTATGCTTTGTCAAATACGTAAATTAAACAGGTAGCAGTTGTTGGATAATTTAGCTTTAACTACAGAGGAAACCAAAAGAGACAAAGGTGTGCGAGTTGCGTGACTGAGCCCGTTGCTAAGACAGAGCATCTGCTTAATTAATAAATCTCATTTAAATTGTAATAAGTAGAGATGATTTATTTATGTTATCGTATGGAAAAGAAATCATAGAAGCAGAATCCATAAATCTTTATAAATACTTTTAAATGACATGATAAATAATTTCAAATTAATTAAACCAAATAATAATGACACAACGTTTTATCGGCTCAATAAATTGACCAACTAATTTGAAAAAACTAACCACCTGAAACTGATGAAAAATGCATACTTATATAATGTTTACTCGAAATGCTCAAGTAAAATTAAGCCAACGCTGACTTGCAAAATTGCAAAGGACAATTATGGCTGTTTATTATTATATTAGGTATAAGTAATAACGAGAGGTCGATGTAAACGGTCTGCGTTTGAAGTGGCCCGCTCCTGCAATGGACGTTAACAAGCTGTCAGCGAGCAGAGTTCTAGCAAAAATAATTGTCAATTCGAATTTCAGGGATATCGCTTGTAAATAACAAGGGACCTATACAATTCCGCCCTCTCCAGTCGGGAAATGTTCAATGATACTCCTTCCTAAACTTATTTTCAGTCGTAAGGTAATGATATCGCTATTAAATTTCGTAGCCCATACCTAAAATGTAAGGCGAAATCTTATGAAAAGTTTGAAAGGCGGTAGAGGTAAAACATATGCCTATGACAACGAAGGTATTCTTTTTATGTAAAACTTATATGTGGCAGATTAATTTGGCTATTTGAGTGGCAACGCATAGTGGTGCGTGGCGGATTAATTTGGCTTTTTGAGTGGCAATGCATAGTGATGCGTAAAATATTACAATTCAACATGAATGTTGTTTGCTTGTACCAAAATAATTGCTTTTCTAAATTTTTAAGTAGGTATTCACATATTATTATTAATACTCGACGAGTCAGTAAGATAAAGCTGCAATGGACAGGAACATCGCTCTAATAACGGAAAACCAAAGGGGAGTAGAGTTATAGAGTGACGACTACGTATTAACAGCCTCCTGCAAGCAATCGTGTACCGAGCCGTCCTGCTACTACTCGTAGATGGACCGTCGACTGCTGAAGGTTTCGGGGAGTCGCTGGATGCATATGACCCGGGTCAGGTCATTGTGTCGTACCACGGGGAGGCCTATGTCCAGCAGTGGACATTTACCGGCTAGTAATAATACTATTTTTATTACGTGTAAAAAAGACAATAATTTACCTGAATAAAAGAGTAAGTATTTTATTTTTTATTAAACGACATGTTTTTGATTATGCTTGCTATATTTATTTCCATGAAAAAAACATAATTATGTACTTGTAAATTTTGTATGCAAAACAGCTTCAATGCTCCACATTTGCCTGGCGTCCCACGGCCTCTATACTTTTGGGTGAAAACAACAACAACAACGAAGCTGAATGATTTCGATTATAATTCATCGCTTTAAACATTTTATGATTCGACTAACTTGTAAATATAAGTTATGCTAAATATCTGTACTCGATAAACAGTCAATGTCTAGTGTGTATATTTAGTTTTGTCTTGAGGTTGCAAATATTTCAATACGATGTTACAATATCCTCGTGTATGTGAGGGCAGAGATATAATAATACAATATAGAGTCGCACGTATACATAGACATGGATAATGAATAGTCTGCAAGTTGGACACGTTCCCGGTGCGAGGATGATGTATCTTTCAGTAGTTTCGTCGCGTTTTAATTACGCTAATAGCCGGCGAGGAGTTTCACTAAAGTCGGGAGTTTCCCAAGGAAGTAGGGCGTGACGTATACCAAAGCAACCATTAGACCGTCTTGTCAGTACGGCCGTCCCCTTCAACTGCATAATTTATTCCGATACAAAATTCCCTACAAAGGAAACCCACTTGAGTCATAAGTAGCTATTATCTCCTCGCCTTTGATTAAATTTCAATTTTAGAAAATAAAGCAATAACGGGAACAAATAAGTAATAAACATTTCAGAGTAAAAAGGAAATACAAGCACCCTTATTTGAATTTCCTCGTAGCGTTAAATGTATACCTGTAAAAGTTACGGAACAGATTAAATGAACTTTTTTGCACGCGTACGTTTTCAGCCTAATAAAAGCGGCAACAAGTCGGAAGCGAGGGAAATGGATGAATGACGACACAATACGGACGTTGACAAATGTAATCAAGAATGAAAAACTACTCAGACATAAAAGCGATTGACGTTTGTAAAGAAAGCTAAAGGAGCTGGCAAAAAGGGTAATTTATTGGATCAACACCTATGCTTTTCGAGTTTCGTTCCCCGATTTCTAAAAGAGCTTTACGTTAAATCGGTTTTGGCTTAGCTAGAAGCTATATATAGTACCTACACAAAGAACTTTGTATTGGGTGGCGATTTGAACGGTCACGTAGTGGGCCGTAGACGCTTTGGGGACAGTATTATTCTTATAGAAGTTAGTAAACGATCTACAAAACTGTATTTAAGAATACTTATGTAAGTAGTTCAGCATTGGATTAGTAAAGCTACGGGACTAGTTTTATCTAATAAATGTTTGACTAGTATTTTTACCTGAAAAAATTAAAATAACCTGTAATTGAATATTCATTATTGTACTTAGCTCCAATTAAGGAGAATTCGAAAGCCCAATTAATAAATCCAAGGGAAATCACGAAGACGCAAGGACATTTAAAATTAAAAGCTTTGCATCGTTAAGAATACCGCAATATCAGAGGCAAATAAACGGGCTTTGATGGTTAATGGACTAGATGATATTCAAATTAAGCCCAGCGATTGTCCTAACTGTACCCTCGTTATTTCTCAAATTGTTGTTTTTGTCACAAATTCAGATATTTTCACATTGTATAACGACGGCGGGAGGCTCATCGAATTGTGAAATAGCAGCTACACCGTCCATGTAACCCATGTACAGCCATACTGCAGTTTGAATCTGATTTTACTCCTTTAAACAATACACATATACATAAACTTATACAGCAACATTTGTACTAGTACTATTATATATACGTATAGATGTACTTTGTAAACGAAATTGAAGTCTTATTCGTGTTCTGTGTTGGCGGGATTGCCATTTGTGCAGCATAATAGCAGTGCAAGAAGAGCCTGCAATCAGTTCTAATAGGGATTGCATCGAACACCGGTTGCCTAAGCAATTACGGATTTGGAATGATTCTCCGCAACAGCGTAGATGTTTCCATTCCACCGGCCTGCATTGCGCCAAATTCACATCGTTTGTTCATTATTTCGTACGCTTAATTGTAAAGAAGACAAAGCGTTTCCATTGTCCCACTTACGGACTACTACCCCTGAATGTTATCCCATCTAGCTAAATTATCCCTAACACACACCACCACCCGTATAATAACAAAATAGCGTCATCATAACTGTCTTAATAACACTCATTTGCAGCGTCGTAAACTATGTAACAATCGGTTGATTTATTGACGAACAGAACCACCCACAATTGCAACATGACGTTGACAGCGATTACGTTGGCATTTCGATTGAATTTTTAACGAAAGAATAAACCTGTACTGACGTAGAACCGTCGCAACGATAGGCGTACGTACATATCACAGTTGTTATCAAAAATTATTTGATGTTTATTATCAAACCCGCGAGCCACCGACTTCTCTGGCCATCGACACGAGTGCAACTGATACTTGAGGTTATATATTAAGTTTATACATAAATAAGTTTTTGAGTTACATAACCGAGCACTCGGGTACACACTGTGGGACCCAACGCCCCGGCGGCCGTCGCTGCGACTGGAGCCAGCACGCGTCGACGGAGGGTGGTCGCGATCGTCAAACTTCGTTAGGAATCGTGGCGAAACGATCGTAACTCCTCGGGCGTTTTCGGAGCACGCGCGCCTGCGGGCGGGCGGCGGCGGCGGCAGGCGCGGCGCCCGCCCGCCCGGCCGCCCAACCGTGCCCGCCCGACCGTCTAGTGCGACACCCGAACAACCGTTACTTTTCTTTCACAATTTATATAAAAACAATCTTCACTTTATAACATCCAGTATAACATTCTTTCAACAGAAATAAAATAAAATCAATAAGTATAATCAATTCGAAAATTTACAAATCCCCAACAATCAGGCCGCCATACACGTTAATAGGCGTCAAAATTCTGAGAAGTCTCGTTCAGATATTTCAAATAATGAGTGACAAAAATAGTTTCTCAAATTACAGTTCCTATTATTTAATATGCCTATGAATAGAATAGACAAGTTTCATCTCGACGGCTAAAATGTTTTCCAACCGACACTTGATAAAAATGCCACAGGAGCATAAGTACAGTGCAAGTAATTTGAATTTGAATCATGATGAAACTACTTGTTGTTTAAGCATAAAACTGGCAGATAGTATGCAAACTTTGAAAATAAATTCATTACGGAGTTAGGGTGGTGTATAAAATAGAGACGTTGGTTATGATCTAATTAGAGTACAAGATAGCAGTTAAGTTATCGCACGAGTGTCACGGCTCGCCGGCGCGCTTCTCCACGCGGAAAATAATCTGCCGTCTGCGTGCTGCGACCGAGGAGAGAAAACTCATAAAATTCTAGCTTTATATTTACCAGTCCCTAGTATACTATATACCTACGCCGGCAGCGGGGTGAATGCACGCAGCCGGATATTTACTCTGTTGGAGATTAGTAGGGCACGCCATAGGATGTTATTGATTGATGCCAATTTTTCCGCTTAAGATGTCCTCTGCCTATTTTGATTACGTTGTGCGGGCGATAGTGATAGTCGTTTATCATTTATGAAATAAAATTGATTATACTATTTGATATGCCATAAGGGGCTGCAGGGTGGCTTGTTCAATAACACAATATTATATTCGTATCGAACAAATGCCTACACGTCGTCACGTTAGTTACGCGAAGCCAATTATAAAGACAATTAAGGCATAGCGACAGATCAAGTGTAATATTGATATTTATCACTTGTGTGTGTGTATCAGAATCACTCAACTAGTACGTTGCAAAAGGCTACGTCTTACATTTAGCGGCTGTTGATTCAAGCCAAAAACTTTCCTTATGTCTTCTGTGCAGAAAGATTTACCAAAAGAGTACCAGTAGTTAGTAGTATATCTGTTTGGACCAAATGATTAATGAGGTCATTTTTACAATGCCCGTGCAGTATGAATAAAGGCAAGTAAAAATTGACCAAATTATGAATAAATATTTAAACTTTATTTATCACAGTGTCAGGTCACTATAAATAAAGCTACGTGTCTATTGCGCAATTCGATACAGTTGTCCAAACGTGGGAAGTAGGAACAGACCCTTTCAACTTGCGATCACCAATCATATGGTTGTCACCATGAAGTTCATCACACACGGTTATATGAGATTAGTTTATTTTGGCACTAACGCTGATTTTGGTCCACCTCGGACCTCAGCCCACCGCGGTTCACTAGGTCCCATTCAGTTTGTATACCTACCTTAGTAAACCCTGTAACGAGTGACATGTCACATCTTGTCAAACCCTGTCAAACGCTATTAAAAGCTGGTAAACTTGACGCATCTTGTTGATGAACAGAGAGGTGATCAGTGTACACATAAGAGTTTTCGTTGTTTTTCAAAAATAATATCAAATTTGATTAATAAAAAATGAAGTATAAACTATTACTGGAGTTTTAATTCATAACAGAGTCATTTTTACTTTCTTAGTGAAAATTCTAATATTTAATTAATTAAATACCAAGTTGTAAATCAAAATTGTTCACAAAGATGAGTACAATAATACCCTTTCGAATCCAGATCAGATTTCCATTTTCGTTGTTTGTGTACCAATGTTGCTCTGTTATGAAGCTGGCCTAGTGCGGGTTTGATGTAGGTTAATGTAAAGACGTCATTCCAGACTGTCCGTTTTAAATTATAATGTATATTTAAACAAGATTGTTTCCCATAACTCCTTTCAATAAAACCGTATATCATGATAAAAGTAGCTTACGTCCCTTGTTTGCTAAATTTTATTATGATCCGTTCAGACGTGTAGTCGTCAAAAGCAACAAACAGACAGGGAAACATACTATTTATAATACTAGTAGTTCTGCAAACAGTAGACCTATACCAAGTTTCTTCCAGATCGGTTGTAAAGTGCCACCTGTAGAGGTATACCAAGAAACTGACGGATGAAAAGCAAATTTAACCAGACTTGAAACAGAGACGCTTCGCTTGTTTCGCTCGCTCGGTCAATTAATCTGATTGTTTTAGTAACATAGCATTTGTTGGAAATCCGAAAAAATAAAATTAAATAAAAATTAAGGAATGCTATGATTTATTTGTAATTTTAGAAATACGCTTATGAAAAAGTTAATATATGAAAGTACAAAACGCGATCATGCCAGGATCCATGACGTAGAGTTGAATTTGCACCGATCCCGATCGCAAGTCCCCCGCGGGGATAACCGTTGAGGTAAATGCAATTTTTATATTTTTGGTAAGTACGAGTGCTGGTAGACATGATAATATGTGTCTGGCGAGGGTACGGCAGGAGGCGACACGACGACGTGATTCTAAATGGTTGAAAGATTTTCTTCTCCATTTAACACTCCACGTTTTTATGTAGGTACCGATGTATGTTTATAGACGGTGTATTAATACAAATATCTTTGTATTTGTATACTAGCTTACCCAACAGACGGCGGCGTCTTGTTCAGTTAATTTTTTTTGCAACAATTTTTTCATTATCTAAAAACCTTATTCGAACTAATAATAATATTTATTAAACTCCTAAATCGATCCCGTCTTCGTCAAGTGATTTGATTGCAAACGACCAGCATTTTATTATGTAGACTGTACATTAATGCTGACTATTACGTTAACGACATCTTTTGAAAATCTGAATTTTTTATTCAATGGTTATGTAAATCACCAGATAGACTGATATTGTAAATGTAAACTTTTAGCTGTGTTTACACCAAAAAACAATTTTCGCCTTTTCACAAAAATTTCGAAAAGGCATATTTATTAATACTAAACATCTATAGATGTTCAAAGTGGCCCAAGCGATTTAGGTTGGGCGTTGAAATGTCAATAAGTCTGTCACGCATACTTTTAGTGGCATATAGGTACACACATGAATAACGAATATCAATGATTTAAGGATTTGATTTTATACCTAAATCCTTTCTTTTTAAAAGCTTTTATTTAACTTGCAATGTTTGTATGTATGTATGTATGTATGTATGTATGTTCGGGTCAAATCTTGCAAGCTGAATTAGAAGCACTTCCTCTTATCCTAGGGAGTTGAAATTTTGTACGTTGGTTCAGTTCCGATGACAATGCGTTTTTCTGGTACTATCGAGCTGGTCTGATGCTGGAGTCAGGAGGAATAAAGAGAAACTCTTCAATAGGCCCCTCGAATTCGGGCTCATCTCAAAATCAGAATACCAGGCTGACATAAGTGCAAGGGAGCGTGCTATATCGTTTCTATATATCGTATCGTAGCGCAGGTTAATTCCTAACAAACTACTTAAAATCATTTGAAGTACCAGGTTAGCAGAAACAGAAGTAGTTTTGATTTAGCTCACATGACATATTGAGAACGCGTAGCTTCTGTCACTTCTTTTCTTTAAAATCTAAATAGATTCATTAACTTTTGACTTTAGTTGAAGTGTTTTAGATTCAAAATGCTATTTGTCTCTTTTTGGCCCAAGGGAATGAAAGAGTAACCACATAATCAAAACAAGTCGTGATTGTACATTATATCAGTACCTAGTCTGTGCAAAGTCTGTGATTATATCCTCTGTGTAAATGCTGAATGTCATGCATAAATGCCAAAAATACAACTAAAAAGCGTGTGTTTATGTTAGTTTGGCAATGGTTTTCTAAATACATTTAAGACAATATAGTGTCACTCAATTGAGGCTGGACAAGGCAGCGTATGCAATAATAATCGGCTGCAGAAGTCCACTGTTGGACATGAGTCTCCCTGTTATGGCGCGCCCACACATGCACGGTGATAGGGCCGAGGCACTTGCATCCAGTGACTACTCGCGAGCTTAACTAGGTCATCGGTCCTGGTCTGATGCTGGAGCCAGGAGAAATAAAGAAGAACTTTTCAATGGTCCCTCAAATACGGGCTCATCTTAATTCCAGAATACCACGTTGACATAAGTGCACCGGAGCGTGCAATATCGTTTTTGTAGCGCAGGTTAATTTCCTACCAAACTATTGAAAAATCATTTGAACTACCAGGTTATCAGAAACAGAAGAAGTTAATGACATATTCCGCGCGGGTTTGAGTAAAACTTATATTTTGAAATGAGAACGCTCAACTTCTGTCACTTCTGTTTTTAGGGTTCCGCAGTAAAACTACGAACCCTTTTAATTTCGCTCTGTTAGTCGGTCCGTCTGTCAGTCCGCGGCTTTGCTTAGAGACCCTTACTACTGGAAAGGTGTAATTTAGTACGGGTATACATATTAATCACGCCGACAAAGTAGTAGAATAAAATCTTGCAAAACATATTTTTAAGGGTGGCTCCCATACACGTAACTTGGGAATAATATATATATAGTTTTTCTAATACTTGTGCTCAGAAAATGATACGTTTTGTAGCTGTTTGGCGTGCTAAAAGTTCGTGATTTCAGAAGCTTGTCTTAAAAACGCAAGGCAAACGTGCGTTTTTCTTATTAACTAGTTATAAAGCCAAAAGCACTAGTACTTTTTTTTTCTTATTAACTGAAGGAATGTTTTTCATTCAAAAATCAATACTAGTATTTTTGCCGAGTCACTGGGCAGTATTTGCAACACACTCTTGGCCACAATCTCAATAATAGACTACCAGATTGACATAAGTGTCAGAGAGCGTGTAAGACAACTGTTCCGCACTAACCTCCGAAAAAAGATCGGGGTCTGTTTAATTACATACTTTTTGCTGCATTGACATGTTCCAAGAGGATTGGCTTCAGTTCGAGTTTTTTTTTAATAGAACGCGGGCCTTCGCTTTTTAAATATACATATGTAAATTCGAATGTTGATAATGATTTAATTTAATCTTATGGGGATGACAGAGACCTTATGCCAAGATATTATATATCTCTTTTTTCTCTCTTTGAAGTTGTAGTTAGACTCCACCTTAGGTATGAGGTCCTGGTACTTTCGTCTTCATATCATCCGATGTTAAGTGATTAGAGCTGACAAATGGAAGCGTGCTCATCTAGAAACGTTACTTTGCTTTCTGTGCTAACCGGAACACAAATCTTCATCATAATTTTACTATTTGTTATATTTTTTAGCAAATGTATTAAGAAATGTCGTTCAAAACTAGTTTCGAAATGTATTTACTATTTTCGCGTTTCCCCCCGTATATCTTCTAAACTATTGCTTTTAAAAATCTGGATACTTCACAGTGGTATGTACACTGAACTTAAAAGAAAAACTATCATGACTAAGCTGGCTTTGCAGGTGAACGAGTAATGGTCGACCAAATTATAAAAAAATAGACTTCGAGATGCCATAATGAACGTTTCGTACAAATTCCAATCAAAATTACTTTACATCGTCCTGCGTGGGACCTAACTTGGATACTTTTTTAAATTGAAATAGATTCAGTAATTTAACTAGACTTTTTTAGTCTTAAGAAACATTTACACGATAACTAAAAAATAAAAAATAAATTAATATAAAAAAAATTCATAAAGAAGCTTTTATTTAAATGCTCTAAAAAGAAGAAAATAAACTTTAAATTAAATCAAACCCATCAATTGATTACATTGAACAATTTATATGCTATAAAAGCTTGTCGCGTGATTTACTAGTGTAGATGTATGTAGATTTATCTATTTTATACAATACATACTTTTTCTCTAGATCAGTTTACATAATTCTCTTCATGGTACGCCATATCGACATCAATACAATTAAAATCACGCGACAAGCTTTTATAGCATATAAATTGTTCAATGTAATCAATTGATGGGTTTGATTTAATTTAAAGTTTATTTTCTTCTTTTTAGAGCATTTAAATAAAAGCTTCTTTATGAATTTTTTTTATATTAATTTATTTAATGATAGAATATCCATTTAAAAAAGTTCGAATATAGTCAATCCGAATCTATGTATTTGGGTTACTTAAAATTATCAATGTTAATTACAAACTCAGCCATCCAAATGACCTTTTCTTAACAAAACAGCTACAAGAACTTTCAATTCTGATTACAAAGCTAACAACTTCATCAATAACAGACTCCTCCGAAGAAGAGAGGAAACGGGAAAGGTAAACTTAACCTTTATTTCCTTGGTCTTAAACACGCCAACACCTATAATACCAAAGTAAATAATAACGTCTATAACACTATAATGAACTCTCATTGGATCCACGCTCCCCTAACCCTGTAACCTATTTTCATTAGTGTCGGATCCACTCCTTTCTACGGCTACGGTACAGATTGCGGCACTTTATTCGGAACACACCTGATGCTGCACTCTATAGAATTATAAACTAGAAACCATACTGTTACACTAGACTTTAAGATGAATTGTGTATCGCTTACTAAATTTAATGACTATCATAGCTTTTTGACGATACGATCAATGGTGGAGGTGCTACGAACACGGCGTAGCACCTGCTACGTCACGTCTCGCGCGTTAGACGCTTGTAATTAAGACATTATATACTATAGTTGTAATATAATTTTATTACTGTAGGTAACGCTGATGTAATTACTTTATTATTAACGTACAAAATAAGGGCAGGTAAATAAAATATGTTGCTTAAACTAACATGTTCTGGTTATTACCATGTTTTTATGGTCATAGATAGTGTTCAATACTTGTTTTCGTAAAAAAACGGAATCATATTTAATCATATACGTTGATAAAAAGGTTTGTGTATTAAGTACCTATAAAGGTGTAATCAGAATTGAATTCACAGAAAGGACAGAACATACAATGCAAAAGTACCCAGTAAAGGCGCACATAATTTTCACGGCTATGGCAAAACATGGTACTGTAAAGCTGTTCCGTAACAACGTCATTGCTGCAATATGGTCCCCGTCGTTACTAGTAATAATTCAAATTGACAATAACTATAAACTAATAGCGAACATGACCTCATCAATCAGCATTGGAGTGGAACAATCCCCTCGATTCGGATTCAATTATTGGGAGCTTAACAGTTATTAAATCAGATTGCACGTCATAAATTATGACCTTCTAGCCAGCTCCGGTGGCTGAAATCAAATTCATTAAATACACAAAACGTCATTACGTCTCGTACCTCGCGTGTAGGCTGTGCCGGACCCCCTCGTCGCGTTTCACCAAATGTGTCAACCCCACCCTGCCCTGAATAATTTCTGCTGATTGTACATAGGCACGTATTTATATACCTACCTACATGAGTGTACTAATCTGATTACCGTGACCATTGCTCGCTCGTTTTGAATAAAATATGTGTTAAGGTTTGTTACCTCACCCGCTGGGAAAGTTAAATGGTGCTTAGTGAAAAATTATATTTGATCTATAAAAACTCAATAACTAAATATTCAACAAAAATAATTTAAAAACTTAAAAAACTGCGATGACTATCATTATTACAACGGCCAAATAGTCCACTGCTGATAATGAAGCCATTGCTACAAATGCACAACTAATGAATTTTCCATGAGGGGATTTGCCATACCCACGCTCAGCGGGCAGACGAAACAAAAGTGGACTCTGCCACCCTTCTCTGCCTATATAACGACAAAACACGGGGTAATAACAATTGGTCTTTGATCATATAAATTATTGCCATAGAATTAAACTTGTTGTTTCGCTATATTTTTAATTAAAAGTTATAAAAGTTAATTAGCACTTGTAGTATTCAGACCGCATGTTGCAGAAACTCAGTTTAGTATTCTATTAAGCATGTTGGTATCCAATTTGTAAAATAGCTCTATTTCATCTATGTGGCTATAGATAAAATAGGATTTTTTTACTCGACTACGTCGGAAGGACTGTATGTATTACATATATATTAATGTATGTTTCTGCAACTCACCGATTTTGCAACGCACACAACCTTGATAAACTTACGTATCACGTTTGACCGTGTATGTACCACGCGACAGATCACTCACTATGACCGCAATATTGCGCTGCCTGCCCGGGACGATAAAACACGAGAGCCTAATAAACTTAAGACCATCTCAGTCCGATATCACAATGCCTGTTCGTTTTCTTTAATTTATGTTTCCAACTAAGAAAAGAATGGCAATTAGCGGTCTTTGAGGTCATTAGATAAAATGGGGTGAGCCGTCGTAAAATTTTACAGCGGTTTTTTCACTGTTTCAACTTTATATCTAAAGTTGTTTCGAGTTTTTATTGTGTCTGGTAATTCGTGCGGAAACTATGAATACTTTTAAAGAGAGAGAGAGAGAAACAAAACAATTTCGTCACATCCAATCACACATACATGCAAAACTTTATATTATGAACAAAAACTAACGAATATAATAAATGAACATTTTTGTTTTGTGCCCAAAAGGAGAGCTTATTATAGAATCAGCAGCAGCTAACCTGCTGATTGACCTGATGATGATAGCAATTTAAAGATTCTGAGTGAGAGTTGATTCTATCTTTTCATCATTTAACAGATATCGGCGTATATATACTGCTAGATATAGTTCTCCCTCACTGATCACTTTTTGTGATACTTTCTATGAGCGGATCATAGAAAGTCTTAGTCATCACGCTTGTCGGGTGCATGTTTTTTGTACATTGTGTTTCTATCAAGTGAGTTCGTTTCTTTATTTTTCCTCTCTTTAAGTCGTAGCATTATTTCGTATAGGATAGTTGAACGGTCGGAAAATGTAGGATAATTTTAACTCTGTCAAAGAAGTGGACAGTTTCTGAAGTCTATGCGGACGAAGTTGCTAGCAAAATCTAGTATTATAAATGTGAAAGTGAGTTTGTTTGTTCTTTCTTTAAGGAATACTTGAAGAGCCGAAAAAGAACATAGGCCACTTTATATCCCGATCAATCAAGTAGGTCCCGATTATGATTTTTTAGTAAGTGATGATAAGGTCATTGAATGGTAAGCGTGCGCACCCAGTAGCCTCAACTAAATGAGGTGCTGGCTCTGCTACCTTTCATACCGGAATACAACAGTGCTATTAACATCTTCCAGTTTTGAAGTCGGTTAAAAATGACTACCCTTTTCTTTCAACTGTATCCTTGTATAATAAAATATCGTGAAAATCTTTCAAGTATGGGGAACAAAGTCACTTATCAAGTAAGTAACTGAATTTTGTATGAAATTCGACAGAGACAAATGATCGCAACAAGAGCCACGTGTCCGGATTTAGACGCTTGTATTTTATTGATCACTTATTTTACATTAAGAAATGGTCCATGCATTGTTCAGGTAACTCGACATTTATGGATATTTCAGCTATAAAGCGTAGAAATTATTACTTTCGGAGCGTAAATTACCAGACACTTTTAGGGTTTCGTACCTAAAAAGGAATCCTTATAGGATGACTTTGTTGTCTGTCTGTCTGTCAATAACCTTTTTTCTCATTAGTGAGTGTAGATATTAAGTTGAAATTATGTGCAATTCCTTGTATCTGTGACAAAGACCAAACTGACATGTCAATGCAATTTAAAAATACGGCAGTTTATGCCACATATTTAGGTAAAGAAAGAAAGAATAATAAATTTTTATGAATTTCTCTCTTTCCTTTTTTATGAATCAAAACCTATTCTATTGACCTAGAAACCTGTTTGGCAAGAAGCAATATATATATGAATAAATCTAAAGACAATAATTTTTTAATAATATCACATTTAAATCGTGTTTTGACTTACATTTTCGTTAGAGCATTTTGCGGTGACCTTACCTACGAGTATACTTAAGAGTTCAGTATGTCAATTATTCATATTCTGTACGGAACTCTTGGTGAGGGAGTCCAACTTGCACTTGGACGTTTTTAAATACTTTTATTTATTATTATTATATTATAAAGCGAGGCGATCTATCATGGAGGCTGATGTCCAACAGTGGGTTTGTGCGACTGATAACGATAACCAGTTTTGTGATCAACATTTTTATATTCTTAAAACTGTAATTTGAAATATGTAATTGTAAAAAAGTTGGTTCAGCATAAACTAATATCACTAAAAAGAATAGTCAAAACAAACACTAAACGCCCTAGGAATGCGCATAGCATTTCACAAAAATAGTAGAATTAACTAACACACCTGTATTTTACTTGCGACACCGTGACGCGTCATTACAAACTGTTATCAAATTACTTCTGTTTTGTTTATATTTATTTTAGAAATTTATAGATAATAGGTAGTAATTTTTTTTAATAATCTGAAGTAAACAGATACAAAAATTCAGACAAATAAAAAGCAACCAAAAAAAACCTATCACCTACCAAGCGTAGGTGATTTTGGAACTTCCCTTAGCTTTTTAATCCTAAAACAACTTTCATACGTTTTCATTTATTAATTTCTTTCTCCCGTGGTTATTTACTATAATTCCGCAAATTGGTGCATAATTACGCAAATGGCGGCTTTTTATTTTAAAATTTCTTGGTGAGACGGTCGGCTGAGTTTGGCGGTTTCACTGATGTTCCCGTGACACAAGGTTGCTGTGTTGTTTTGTCCTAGGTTTTGTCAAGCGCTTAGTGTACTTTATGCGGTTCTAATTTTTAACTAGTTTGTTTAAAAAGAAAAATTTGTTTTAACAAGTAACTTGTAAATTTGTACGTTATTTTCCCTCCTTTGACAATTCAAGAGTGACAGCGACGTCGTCCCAAGTACTGTCAAACAAACTATGGTTGGAATCTAGATGGTGAAGATTTCCAACAGAAGACAAGCGTTCTTATTTCCAAAAAAATCGAGGGGCCCAGGGTAGAATTTTTCCATCCAACTCCTGATCCCAGGATCAAATCATCTCGATGGTGCCAAATTGTTGTATTGTCATCCGAATTACATATAATTGCAAAGTTTCAAATCGCTACGACGTTTAGATACGAGCTACGACCTTTAAATTGACTTGCTAGATTTGTTTACATACATAGTTAGATAGATAGTTACATACAAGTGAACCTAATATAAAGCGTGTAAAAAGGTCCCAATAAACTGATAGCATTAAGGAAGTTTGATTCGATATGCACTCAAGTATATATAATTACGTGAAGAGTAAGATTGTAGTAATTATATTCTTATAAAGTAGTCATTACCATCATCAATTGAATCCACTTTTTGACAAAACTTGACAATACTTTTTTGGAATGCATTAGTAATTTAGCAGGTTTTTGATACTAAGTAGATGCTACATGCAGTTCTTGAAATAGAAAAAACAAATAATTTTTTGTGGAAATCGTAACTCAATAATGTAGATTCATGTTTAAAATTATCGATGCTCTCTCCTGACTGAGCACAGTCATTACATTAATTTAATTACTTCCCTAGCGTTCCTAATTTTCACGACTAGGATTCAGATCAAAGGTGCGGCTCTACTAATATGTGAACGTAATTACATTTAACCTGCGTGACTGGCTAAATATTAATTTATGAGGTTTACGCGCCGCTACTAGGGTATTGCGGCAAAAATGAATATACGAGTGATTGGGGAGTTTTCGTTGATAGTGTCATGAATATTCACTCCTGTTCTGTACGAAAACCATTACAGCAGTGATCATTAAACAGATCTTTGAAAACTAAGTGGCATTATAGCGAAACAGAAATCTATCTGAGGGATTGGTGAAGATCTAATCAAAACACCAAAGATTATGGTCCCGTTCTTTTGTCACCTTTGACGACATCTACGAAAAACATCCTATTCTAAGTTAAGCCATCATACGCTGGATAATTAATTTTGTCATGATTTAGTCGCTACACATACGTGTCAGATAATTGACTAAACGGACCGAGTGTGGTGTAGGAATGGCGTTGGTTGCGGGGCGCAGGCGCCAGGGTTTGCGTCCCTCCCCCCTCTCCTCACTTAACGCCGCCATTGCTGGATCAAGGTGGGATCGCCGTCAGACAGATATGGCGACAAAGTGTGTACGAAGCGCTAACATCACACTCATGTACCTGAGTGTGTCATAAAAACTTCGTTTTGTAATTGATAGTGGAATAACACGGTCCGAAGTTTATAGTTTGGTTGAACACAAGATGATGTACGACCATGCGGAGGAGTAAACAGCTGTAGTTGTTGTCATAAAACGGGTAGAATGTAACAGACGAATACACATAACACTACTTTGTTTTAATTTTAACCTAAAGTACTTTCCTATCCTTGATACGTTTCTAAATCACATATTACTTTTCATGTGCCACATCGTAAGCGTATTTATATAACCTCCTCAGGGAAGCCATTCACCCTTATTAGTAAAGCAATTTTTACCGGACCTATTATAGAGGTAGCATCACAGGTAAAGCAGTAAACTGCAATCAGTGTCAAAGAGGAAGCGGGCGAAATGGGTCATCCACGTTGATCTCTACCTGCACAGACGCACAATACCTGCTTTAGATAAAACTTGTTATAAAGTCGTACTTGTAGACTTTGTAATTATAAATTCTATACTATACTATACGCATGAATTTTTCGTTTTCATATCGCTTAATAATAAACGCGTTCATAAAGAACTAAGAAACAGACTCCAACTGCCCTAAAATTCTACGGCATTTATCCCTTAAAATGTTCACCCTTAGAGGTAGAATTATCTGGGTATATTATTTTAAGCTGATTTTCTCAAAAGGGCTAAACAATTTCGATAAAATTTATAAATTAATTTATCTCTTAAGTATGATCTACCAATCAAAAAAGAATCATTAAACTTATTTATAATTTGCGTAGTTATCGCGTAACATACGCACACAAAAATACAGTCGAATTAAAGTTATTCGTTTTTGCAGATGGTTGACAGTATAACTTTTATCAAAAGAATGGCATAGCTACTATAGCTATCCTCCTGTCCAAAAATCTAACACGATTTTTATAGAGGTTGTCAAAATAAAGAAAACTGTTCTTATGTGTCTGCTGTTAAACTCTGATCTTAAATATCTCGGGTTGGGGACGTTATAAGAGATTTCACCAAAATCCATTTTAGGTAGTTTTCATAGTAAGGTATGCTCATGTCGAGTCTTAAGGCTGCGGCCACAAAATCAAGAATTTTTCTAAAAGGCGGACAGTAGGTTTACCGGGGTCCATACAAAATGGGACATTTTTGGCGTTAGCTATTGTAGTCTACGAGACATTAAACTATACAAAATTAGCATTAATTTGTTTCAGACAAGTTAACTATAAGCTCGTTTATTCATATATGTATGTGTGCTGTACATGTACGGACCAATGGTGGCGCTAAATGAACGTGACGAAGCAAAATTTAATACGATACGAACGGCGCATAAAATCAAAGTGGGCACCCTGTTATATATATTGCCGCGCCCGGTATGCTCCATTTTATTTAACGAACGGCTGTATTGTTCGTCATCCCAACGGGAATAGGAGGTTTTTGTCCAACTTCACTTGTTACTTTTCTGCCAATGAAATCTCTCGCCACAGTAATGCTGTACCGTTTATTACAAATGAAAGTTGATTCTGTCTTTTTTCTGACACTAACAAACTTTGTAAAGAAAAAAGAAGAAGGAAGTCAGGGGAACATGAAGTTGTTTGTCATTCTACTTTTCCCCCCACAAAATGTTTAGGAATTCCCCGCAAATCTTTTTATTACAGCTTTGTATAGTGGCTTTAGGACGCGCAAAATTTTCTGTTGTATTTCGAAAACTACACAACACACAACTAAATAATATCATTCGTAAAATTGTTATATAAATAATTGCCGAATAATTCGATAATTTTTTAAATTCAATGTTAAAGAAAACCAAGAATATTTCCTTAAGACATTGTGAAAAATTCTCTTTACAAAAAGTGAACGTACAAATGATCCAGTTGCTTTGATTACTTTGCATAAAGTCAAAGGACTAGCATGAATAGCTTCACTTAGAATAGACCCAACAACTAGTTACACCGGTTTCTATATTTTACAACAGAAAACTTTATACATAAAATGAACGCTGTAAACGGTATTCCGTACTCCTCTCTACTTAATTTTTTTTTAAATTTTGTACACAAAGGCAAACCTTAAAGAAAAAAAGGAAATAAGTCTAACGGTGAACTTTTACATGAAAATCTACATGGAAAAATATGTGTAGCAATTTCCGTCCATAACACCAAATTAATTGTTCGTACAAAACACTTTTTTTCATTACACCAAAATTATAAATATAAAGTACAACCTCGTATATTAAATTCTGTACAAATGTAAGCTTCATCATCTCAGGGCAATATTACGACTATCATGGAAGTAATAAACATAATTAAGTAATGAGAATGTCTGGAATACATAAAATACATGAATGTACATATATTCACTATCTTGATACATTTTATCGGGACCTTACGGAGCAACTGATCAACTAAGCACTGAGTTGCTCCGTGATCTTGGAGGTTTCCACAGCAGGGGCTCAGGCCTACTCTCCTATAGAGAGTGTATGGGACATAGTCCACCATGCGAGCCCAGTGCGGATTGGTAGACTTTACACACACCTTTTTTGGACTCATTTTTTTGGACAACAAATTGGAACTCATTGGTACAAGCCAGGATCGAACCCAGACCTCGATTGTTCAAGGACTGACGCTCTACCCAACTGAGCTACCTCGGTTACCCGATAAAATGCATCGAAATAAATATATCAATAACCACGACGATTTCAAAATATATTTTTTTATTCGTTGGATTTTAAGGCACTTTTATATACTTACCTGAATAACGACTACTGTGTTGTCTACGTCTTCCGCCAAATATTAATTTGACGTTATCTAACTGAGTCAGGTGAGAGGAGTTTATAAAGACCAAGTGCCAACGCATTTTAAACAAAACGTCACTATAAATGAAGATGAGTGAGCTAATTCTCAAAAATAAACATAAAAATTTCACGCTAAATAATTACAACGTCACAGGGGAGGCACTAAAAACTCCTGGAAACGTTATTTTATTTTTCCTTTGGACGTGTTTAGGAAGGAAGGGCCTTGTTTTTTCTGCAGCGACACTAATGACACTACGAGTAGGAAAGTAAAACTGTCGCTTATTTTTCATCAGGCGAAACTCCGGAGGGTAAGAAATGAAACTTGTATCCGTGACACGTTTGTATTGCCCGTCCTCCAAGAATAAGGGAAACACGTATGTGTACTTTTGACAGTGAGGAGATAAATAGAGGAGCCCACAACTTTTTTGGTTAGATCCACGACCGTTTTACAAATCTTGATATTTTTGATGATGATGCAAGGTAAAAAATAGATGTATATTAAACCAATACTTTTCATACGAAAACAAGTTAACGCGTTAAAAAAACCTAGAAACTGACTTCAGCTGCTCTAAAAGCCTACAGCAAATTTAAGACTCATATAGTTTTCTTGATTCTTAATTGAAAAGGGGAAGCTGATGCTTTCAAATAAAAAAAGAATCATCAAAATCGGTTCACCCAGTCGAAAGTTGTGATGTAACAAACATAAAAATAACATACCTAATCGTCGAATTGAGAACCTCCTCCTTTTTTGAAGTTGGTTGAAAATAGTTACAATTAGCAGGGTAATTTGTTATCTACGAGTAAAATGTAGTTGTATTATTAACCGTGCTATTGATCTAGAATAACGGTCATAGATAATTCTACTAATATTAAGATCCTTATCGTAAAATTTCGGTTTCCAAATTAGTTAATTTGGCAAAGGGTATTTGTTATTTTGAATAAGATATTATGTTCATAGTAATGATAATGTCAAAGCCGTAAAAAACCTTCAGAATTTTTTTGACGATCCATTTTACCGTGAGATGACATGATAAAAATCATTGCATAATTCATTTTATACTATGGCCCCTTTACTATACCACCTCATTGACTTTTACACTACACAAGTATACGCACGGAAGTATTTTGTTGATCAGTTTCCTCGTTTGAGCAGACTTCAATCGCATGGATGGGCCTCCAAATACATTCAATTACTGCCTTACTCACGCGAAATGATTACGATTTCTCTCTACGTACTTGCCTTCTCGACGGGATCTTAATAAAGGTTTACTTACCTGCAACAATATAGATACATAATTGTTTATTTACATGTCATACAAACGTACGTACATACTTTCTGAAGAAATGATAAGTTTTACTCAATTGTTACGATATAGGATACTTTGCCGTGATGAAAAATGTGATTAATATTAACAGTCTTGAAAAAAGTTATAAAAATAATTATATAATGAATGTTTCCTTAATACAAACGGTGAACTTGTTTACCGATAGGCACCTACAAACAATTTTTTTTAATATCGTTGTATAAAAGTGATATGTAGCTAGGTACTAGGATAGGACTAGGTAGGATCATAGTCGTCAGGACACCCAGCCGTGCTTCACTTAACAACTACATATGAAGGAACTACATCTGACACTTTCGATCGTTATACACATGGTATGTACACACAAACAAACATCAGATTCTCGGTCATCAATATGCAGCGCACGTCATAGTCAGTTACACGCGCGTCTGTGTGTATTTTTGTTTACTTCACGCATTATTAAATGAGGTTCCGTCCGTGTAATCTTTACAAATCCGTGGGTAAAAGTATCTAATTTAGAGGTGCGTGTTTTTGCGTCGCTAAATGGACATGTCACTTATTTTAAATTTTTATTTAACCGTCATAGCTATGTTCTCTTCAAATTTAGTTTAGAATGAGTCGTCATAGAGACAGGACGTGATAAGAAAATTATAAGAGTCTGCTATCCGGAACGAAGACAAATACAACAAATCAAAAAACATGAAAATCGGTCCAGACGTTCCCGAGTTATAAGTGTTGGGGCAAACCCGACTTTAATTTATATATGAAAGAAGATTATGTAGTTTCATACTCGTAGTTATTATCTTCAAAAGGTTCTCATGCTCTATCATCTCATGGGAGACTGATATCCAACAGTGGACTCTTATATAGCTGTAGTTCATTTCGGAATGAGAAGACAATACAGAAAGTGAACGCAAGAAATCGTAAAAACATACTGGCTCGGATATGACATAAATTCTATGGAAATATCATGTCTTCATGTTTATGTGGAATGTACTAATCAAGACAATGTATATTAATATTACGTAGTAACATGAATATTAATACCACTCCGGTACTACTTTAGGACGTAGTAAACTTCCTCCATCAATGTATATCATTTACCAGATAATAAATACATACCTAAGGGAATATTTATTTTTATATCGGGCAAAATCTAATAAAGAATATTTTATTAGGCTCGTGGCCAGTATTATAATACGATAGCCATGATACGAATTTATCAGCGATACGCAACGTATGAAATATAAATAAGAAGCTAACGCATTGTGTTGATGATTCCAAATAAGGAGGATTTTTATAAGTTTTATATCCACTAACATTAAGCGAAAGTCTGAGTAACTTTGGTCTGTGTTTTCTCACCTTTTATGGAAGTTAAACGTATGAAATTTGGGCAATGAAACTATAAGGATGTTATTGAGTAAACTTTAGAATGAAAACATGATTGGTGTTGATTTCGTCACATCACTGTATTGTTAAGAGATTTGTGTCTACATTTTATATTAATTTGTAGGTAAACTCAGTACCTAGTAAAGATTATAATGATTTTCTCCCATACGAAGCCGTTTTTTATAAATTCACTATTTGTGTACGCTTACGTTATTTTACTCCGGGCAGCATTGCAGTACACCTTTCCCAATTCCGCAGTGAAAACCGATGAAGTACTATCACTGTCTTGCATATGTGGCTTACGGTTAGATATTTCTGAGTCTTACCTCGTCTTAAGAGTGATCCGTTATAGACAATAAGAAGACAACGGGTAAATAAATATAATTAAATAAGAGCTAAAAACGTGCCCATTTCAAATAAATGATTAGATAAAGCTATATTGAGACTACCTTTATTGATCAAACCTTTTGAATAATATATTTAGTTATTTGTACAGACGTATCGTGTCGGGTATTCAGAAGTATAGAGGTCTATTATCTTCTAAAAGGGTTGGGTAGAACAGGAAAATCGGTAACGCTTCTACGGGGGTTTAAGACTAAGTAATTTTGGGGGCTCAGATGCTACCAGAAAATTATCCGATGTGAAATTAACGAATGCTTGACCACCATATGACCATACAGCGCACCGGCAACTAACGATATGGGTAACCTTGTTACCTTACCCTCATGACTTTTGTATATTTTAGGGAACGTGGGTGTAAATCGTTGTGATGTAATGATACTTCAATAGAAGCGATTAATTAAAAAATTAGTCGAATTTATGTGAGCAGACGTAAATTAGTTCAATTGTTTAAAATAACACGTGAAGTTATAATAGCTATATTTCTTAATTAATATAATATAATTGAGCCGTCTCGCACTGCCATGACCGCGAACTCTGCAGAAGGATCTCCAATAGGTCCGATAAAGGTCGGTATCTATGCAGAGTTCACGTGAGTTAGCAATTTTTAACAATTATCATATAATGTCTCACGATGGTTTTAATAAATTTAAGTGAAATTATACGCATTAAATGCTTAGTTATTTAAAGAAAAACGGTAAGTTCCTTTTATGAAGAGCCTCAGTTCTAATAATATTTAATTGGTCCCATCAGTGCAGCTTCTATCGCTCTGTCAGTCGCCTCTCCCAGTTAATCCGCCCCTGCTAACTACAAAGGCCATAAAACCCCATTTAGCTCAATTAAATCTTTCAATGACGCTCGCGGCTGAAATGCTTAAGCCTTTTAAGGCACACTTTCATTAAACTGATACCTCTAAAGTACATACTTAGATATATGTATAGTATGATATATCTTTTTAAGTAACCTCTATGATGCTTTTACATCTGAACTAGGATTCATCGTGTACATTAGATGCCATATATAACCTGTCTGCACCGTATTACACAATTCCCGTGGAAATTCATAATGCTCGGCCGTTTTCCTAGCCATTTGCTCGGCTACCTGTGAAAAATACGTTGTATTTTTCTTGAAAATTCTTTCCATTCTGCTAAATTAGGTGATTTCCAGCGTTAGCCCTTCAATTTAGATTGCTGGGTATACAATTTTAACATAAATTAAGTTTAAAAAATTTAACTAGCGCAAAGTTTAAAACTAATTTGTTTTCTTAGAATAATTTTAATTTAGCAGATTTTAATCTTGAGTAAGATTATATTTAATTCAAAGCTATTATTCTCGTGTTCTGTAATTTGAATTATCAATTAATAAATTTTCTGTTTTACAAAACTACAAATAAATATAAAGTTTGAGTTACTAGGCCCGTGTTATACATATTTTAGTATGTGGCAAGCGTCGGCGTCGTAATGTTCATTGGAGCGAGGAACTGGTGAACCCCTCCCCTCTCCCAACACACACGCTTCGCTGACCTTAGTAAATTGAATTGACTCATAATCTACTCATGTCCTCAAAACCCGTGCTATCGATATTATTATACCGAAACAAACACCAACAAAGTTCAGTGGATATGATTGCTACACTTATCGCACACCATTCTTATATTCCCGACTTTCTATTCTCTCATTAGCAAAGACACCATCTTTAAAAAGGCAGCAAAAGAATTGGATTAAAGCCCCGTGTAAACAAAACATTTATTGCAGTCGAAAAGGTAAATACTCAATACCCAAACTCTACATGAATTATGTAAAAGGGTCTGCGTCAAGAGCCTGCTTTTCCGAGAAACTTTGAGGCCCGAAACAAAATAAATCTATAATCAAATAAACATTGATTCGAAACAAAAACTCGTTGAATTCAATAATAAACTGTGGAGGCTTCGGATCGTCGGTTGGGACGAGAGAAATAATTGTACACATTAGATAGGGAAGAGTACAACACATGGGACGGGTCGGCTCGCTGCGAAAGAAGCGGGATCAATAGAAACTCGACCCTGACACAATTTACAGCGGCCGTGCCTTCAATCGCGGCTTGCCTCCGCACTCAAGAATAAACATTAGGCCTGCGGATCCCATTCCGTAAAACAGATAGGGTGCCTTCGTACAAACATGACCAAATATTTGTATTACGGTATAAGACGCGACAAAAAAGTAACTGTTTGGATATTTTTTGTATTGTCAAAGTTACATGTTCTGTAAACACAAAACATGGGTATGTAAGGAGATGTTGTCAGTAACGTACTAAACATTTTATAATTGTAATGTTTAGGAAGTTAAATTTTTACGTAAGAATAACTAATAATCCCTATTGTGACCCCTGAGTTTCGAAAACACTTCCCCCAACAAAAGTCAACTCCGGACGAGGACTAACGAGTAATCTTATAATTGTTACTTAATTCAAAATATACTTTACCGTCGTTCGTTACGTTGTAATATTAATGGAATCGCTTAAAGAACCAACTGTTCTCATTTACGATGAAATAGCAGGCAAGGACAGCAGAAGAAAGTAAACATTTTATCGAATTGAAATTTCCGGTGAAAAGAAATTGAATGCTTTATGAAACGAACAGAAAGAAAAACGAAAGGAGAGAAAACGGCAAGAAACACAAAAAGGATTGAGTAAATTAAATTAAACATAAATGGGTCGAAGGAAGGGTATTGTTTCTTGATATGATCCAGATATTCCAATTCGTATTTGCTGATATATAGCATTCCAAATAAATGTTTATAAATATCAGCCATATTATCAAGGTCACAGGGAGGTCATATCAAAACTCTATCACGTTATTTACGTTGTAAATATACTACCTCTATATTTGATTGCGCTACGAAAGCAAGGACAACAGGGAACTTGTCTATGGGAATTTATTCTTCTTAATATAAAAACCGTACCTTTAATAAAACAGCATATTTTGATTTGATGGCCCCCATGCAGTTACTAAAACATTTTAAAGCTTTGTTTTGCACCTCCTTCAAGACTTCGGACAATTTTGTTAAGACTTTTTGTACACTTTTTATTCAACAACAATATATTGTGCGTCTATAATAATTACTTAGTAGTTATTTATAACTCTCTAATCAATTCTCATAATATTTCCTAAATTATATTATTTATAACGATGAACACTCTATGAGTTTATTCTAATAAACATTGGCAGCTTCAGAAGTAACACACAACTTAATATTTATTGTTTATCCAAGACGAGATATCACAGGCAGATCAAGCGATTTACAAGCAGGAACTCTACTTCAACATGTAGAATATAACATTTAATTTATGGTAACAACTTGAATCTCTTGTTGTTGTATTCTTAGCTGAAACATGTACTATTATGTCAACAATCACTGTAGTATTTACATAGACCTGAGAATTGACTTCACTTTAACACGGTGGATATGTCAACAAATACGTATTTCACAACAGTTTTAACAGTAACTTGTTTCTGTAACAACCTTACAGATTATATTTCAGAAAGTCCCACAACGTTAGCAAGGACGATGTGAATCTTCTTTGTCCGTGCACTTGACAGTAAAAGCTTTGTATTCAGACAAACAAATCGTCTCAGTTTACGATTCAATATTCTCTTTCGCGACATTCGACACGTCTAATTAGCGACGTATCTAAACGTTCGGAGCCCCCGATCGGCCTCGATTCATTGTATAGTAAGTAAGTGAAAGTTAACCTCAAAATAATATTTTTAATGCTACGTTCAGGATACGATTGGAGGGGCCCAGTGCGCAGGCACGGCGCAAGGCGCGGTGCCGAGGGCGCAAGCGCGCGCGAACATCCGGCGATCTGTCCCGAGCCAGCCCGGCCCGCGCCAAGCTCCAGCTCCAGCTCCCGTGCTGGTGCACACATAGCTAACGTTACATCAACACTCGCTATATGCATTATGCAGACCTCTGTTACATATAGTTATAGCAAAGGGAATGCAGACTAAAGCAATCAGCGAGACAGTCTATGTATTCGCCGCCTGGTTTCCAGTGCTTCACTTTATTATGGTAACCGTGTTCTATGAACGGAACGTTTTAATTTATGTACTTTTTATTTTTCCAACTCTTTTTAAACGCAAACAGAATGTAGAATCACGCGAAAATATTTCTCTTTGCACATTTTCCACTGGCTGACGTCAACGTTTGTGTATATCAAAACGACGACACGCTCAATTGAACAGCTAAAGGACGGCAATTTCGGTAAGATATCGGTATATTTCTGTACGGTTCCTAGTTGAGACGATATTTATAAGACAAAAAATTTAATAGGCATATTTAAGCCTGTCACAACAGTCAATCACATTTCGTTACGAATATTTTAGTATTAACGCCGTTTTCACTAACATTTTTATCTTCATACAATTATTGTCAATAAAACTTTGTATACTACATACCAGCACATATATATATTTAAACATTTTATATTGTTATTCTCGTGTAACTGCACGACCTTCCAATCGTATGATTACTAGTATGATTTCCAGCCACTTCATCTGCGTGGATCGAGACAAAAAGAAGATATATACCCCTTTCAGACCCATTAACTGTTTCTTTCACAATAATATTGTAAGAACTCATTTCAGGTGTAATATAGTTTAGCTCATAAGTCGATACCTGTTATTGTTTGAAACTTTTCAATCACATACATCAGAATATCCAGACGCCGTGTTCCACTGAACACATACAATAAATGAAACTACACTTTCGTTTATTGTACACACAAATATAAGTACACTGAACGTCAGACCAGCGTCAGTTACAGTTACAGACAAGTGTCTATTTTTGTTGAACTCACTGCATTATTAAACGAGATTTCAACCGTATATTCTTTTCAAATCCTCGTTTTCAAACTACTTTCTTGTAATTATGTAATTATTGGGTCTCAAATAAAAAATATTAAAAATGTGCATCAATTCAATGTTTTCGTTAAGAATCAGCACTGCGCGGTAATAGCTGGTTTGTTGTAGATAAAAGAAATGTCATACACAATGCCGTTTGATCAGTGTAGGCACTTTTAGCTAGAAGGGTGTTGTACAAATATCAAATTGAATGCAATTCACTGCACAGCTAATGTGATCTTGAATTGCTATTATTGGACTACGAGTATTGTTTATGGCGCGAACATAAACATAATTAGTTTTAGTGTCGGCCCTGTGGACATGCAAACTCAAATACGTCAGGAATTCAAAATACAATTACCTGATAAAATACATGTGTCTATGTAATACTGAGCATTGGTTCATTAGTAGACAAATCAACTGCTTCCGTTTATTAACAGAGAATAATCATGTTTGCGCCACTGTTAATTCCGCGAACACGCACTAGGTAATTACGTTCTAAATACAACCGAGGCTTGTCGATGTCTTCCTCACTTGTGAGAGCCCTTTAACAAAGGAAGTTCCGCTAGATAATTGAACTATGCGGGTACGTACTCGTACAACTGTACTGTATTACACGTACCAATTCAGCTGAGGATAAATTGGCAAAGTCAGGTATTAGTGGGAACAGATTACGTACCACGCTCAATTATATAGATATTTGATTAGATACGTGCTTGTAGAGACGAGAGTACGGACATATTCTTTGCTCGAACGGAGAATTGAGATGTGCTTTTAATTAAATGATTCATTCGCGCATGTGGCACTTCCTCCGTCTATTTTTATGTCCCTCCGTATATCACAAGCTTACTCAGAGAGACTCATTCATTACAAGTTTTAGGAGGTTTCATTTTATCTATATTTCTTTAGTTAGTTTCTTGGTTCTATAGGTTGCGAATAATTAAAAGAGTACTTTTGCACTGAAACTTACACAAAACTAAACTTGGATTTTTTAATAATATTTTTTTATTCACAAGAGGTTTTCAGTTGCCCTTCATCTCATTTGGTCCACTATCGCAGCCAAGTTTCATGACCAGCTACAAAATAAGGTTTTATATTCGCTTTTTCATAGCTCGTTGATGATGAGACTCTAAGAAGGAAGCCTTACCTAGAAATCTCAAGTAATTAGGCGCTGGGTTTCTAATCGCTCATTACCGGAACACATCTGTGCTTTTAGCATTGCTGCTTGGTGGCAGACTAATTATAGATAACATGGTTGTAGCTATCATGACGGACTTAGAAAAAATACTTCACTTGCGACATCTATTAAACACAATTTTTAAACTGTGCTAAAGGGGTTCTTTGGCTTTAGTGACCGGCTGCTATCTTGTTGTTTTTTCCGGTCGACAACACACAATCCTGCTGAAGTAAATCGATAGAGGAATATTGTATGAAGAAAAAAAAGTATACTGAAACATAGTGGCCTAAAGTGGCACGCTTCCCAGATATTTCAAAGTAAAGATGGACATAACATGCGGCCGGTCACTGAGGCCAAACTTCGAAAAAATATTTGAACCGCTTTCAAGTTGATACACCAGAGTGATTCTATAAGAGTTCCACTTCTTTATTGGGCATACGGAACTCTAATTTAGGAAAAAAATTAGAAAAATCTTCGAAACAAAAAACATAGCTGACGAAAGTAATTAAAAGTAAGAACTTTTAATTTGTTTGTCTAATGATTTAATAGATTTTCTACATGGATGATAATAATAATAGCGCTTTGAAACTTTTCCAACGATTTTGAAGCTTATTAATGCTTTATTACAATATACGAATAAACTCGATACAATAAACTCATCTTGATTATAAGAAGAGCTGATACAGAAACGAAAATAGTCCCATATAAAAAGAGGGAACCAGATTTATGTGTTTGTTATTTTAGGTTAACCCTAACATGTTGATTAAAATCTATGAAACACTACCTGCCTTGTTTACTACTTATATTCCATTTTATAAAAGTTTTTATTCGAGTTTCTGTTCAAATATAGTCCGGTCAAAATAGATAAAAAATAAGAGTGAAGATACATAAATTTCCATCGAGCTGAAAGTGAGTCAAATTGTCCAAAACATAATTAAAAATAACATTTCAAAATTACCCATCGTTCCGGTACATATATTTTTTGTATTCAAGTTCAAGGTCAAAGAATGGGTCTTTCACAATTTTCTTCAAAGCTTAAAACAGTCCGAAATAGGTACGAATTACGAAAGTACGAAGTACGAAACTCGAATTTTCACTACGGGGTGACGCTCACGTTATATCTCAGAAACGGTGGCTTTTAGTGAAAAAATTAAAGATACCTTTTTTACAGATAATTTTATGATCTACAATTTTTATCTCATGTGATTTTGCGATAAAGCTTATCATTTTGAAGCAGTGACTGCACATGAGTATTTGATATTAATTTTAACTTGACGCTTTCCTGAGAAACAGGGCCTTGACAGACATACTGACAATTAAGTGATCTTATGAGGGTTCCTTTTTGCCTTTTGAGGTAGGGAACCCTAAAAATACACAAAGGTATGTGCTAAAAACTACGGAACCTCTAAAACCATCCATACATGATAGTGCAGATAGCAAATCTGGTAACAAAGCTTTTAAAGAATGGGTGCGTAGTATTCCGGGACACGACCGTCAAGATTTACGTGAATACGTTTCTTTGGATCATGATAAAATTGGGATCGCATTTGAGAGATCTCTTCGTAACTCTTGTCACGTATGGGATTTAGAACATGAATGGTTTTAAAGACGTATTCACGTCAAAAAGCTTTTCGTCGTATAAGTTACAACGTGTTCTGTATTTACGGTTTCCTTTGGTGTTGTTATTATTTCCAAACCCAAGGTGAATGAAGGTGGTGAATTTTTAGGATTGAGACATTATCGATATTATTATAACTATTTTCCAAGTTTACGAGATACTCGTACAATTTATAAATAATGTATGTACAATATAACCATTTATTTTCTTATCATAAATATAAATGATAAATATAAATATATAAATATTATACCGATGTAAACTCAGGCAATTAATTTTTTTTTAAATTACATTATTATTTGATATTTAATGTTTGACCTGGCCTGTTCAAGGTCGCCGATCCCTACTAGGATGACTTAATTGGCCAAGTTTTCACCCTTATAAGGTAAGGATGAAAGATGTTAATATTATTTATAAACACATATTAAGTAACAATTGTTTTAAAAAAATTGAATCGCCAGACTTACATAGTACTTTGTAGGCGACACGCTCATATTCTAAGCAAATATTATATATCATATATCATGATGAATTGTATACTACTGATTTTTTACCATAACGAATGAATGGCTACAAAACTTTACTGCTAGACGAACTACTGCTCTTTGATATTAGTACAACACACGGTTTTTATTGTGAGCTTGCAGCGATATGAATTTCCAGTAAGCATGAAATATACTTTGAATGTTGTATGAAAAGCATGCTCATCCAGAAGCTACAAGTAAATAAGGCACTGGCTATTCCATCTTTCATCGCCATCAGAACACAAGCGTTCGATTAACATTCCTAGTTGGCGGCAGACTTAGATACTCGTAACAGGGTGGTAGTTGGCCAGGAGTACATAGGACAATGCTCCATCAAAACCCAAAATTCATAGGAAATTAATTTCATAATTTGTATATTTCATCCATTTTACATATTTATAGACACAAGACTTGTTTGTGTTTAGAGACACGACTAAGCAAATACTCGTAATAATATAGACAGTTAAATTTTGAGGTTTACAAAATGTAAAGAATATTATTTCCATATATTTAAGCAAAAGTTTTAATGACACGGCTGATAATGTCAATAAAGACACTCTGTCTCAGCAAAGTTTGTTTATAATCGTAAAAAAGCTTTATTCCCTGCTTTGAGAATTTCATCTTTATCCGTTACGTAAAAGATAAGAAGATCGAAATTATTCCATTCGCAAACAAGGAGCCCTTAGAAACGATTAAATTTGAACAAACAAGTTGGAGAGATATTGAAATCGATGTTCTCTACAAACTTTTGCAAGTGGCCAAGAAAATTATTATTGTTGTAGCAGATCTTGAAATGTCTACGTTGTGAAATAGAACTCTGTTAGGTTTTTGGTATCTGTATTTGTTGTTTATGAATTTCAAATTGATGAAATTTGACTAAAATTTATACTATGTCAATGGCGTCTTTAGTTTATTGAAAAAGCAGAATCAGTAAAATTTGATTTCATTTCGAGTTTAATTAGCGTAAGAAAGCTTAGGATACATTGGTTGACCGTAGCTTTAGGTCTAAAGGGCAGTCTGCATTTCATTTCAAATCGAAACTAAAAGCACTTCGTCTTGAAAATGCACTTTAATTTCCATCCGTCCATATTTCCTCTGAATTCTGAAACTGGCGATACTCTTTTTTTTACTTTCCTCTTTTGTCTGTCCTTTTTAGTGTTACTCAATGGTCAATCCGCAGAGTCTAGACGCTGCTACAGGGTATCTAGGCAGAGACTACGTACCTCACTGGAAGTCAGGTAACAGATCCTAGAGTCGGTGCTGTCGATCGATGCTTGCTGCACGATGCCGTAGCGCGATGACTCGCGGTCGCTCGTGTACTCCGACCGTATGCTGTCCTGACGGTCGAACACGCCCCTGGAACAATATCAGGATTTATTAAAAAGCTCTAATACATTAGACTACTTATAAATGCTAGTGGACTATTAGTCAACGATCTCATCTTGATTGAAACTGAACTATTAGAGACACTTTTAGAGACTTTTATTTTAAGTAGCCGTACACAGCCAATATTCATCATCTGATAAAAGTAAACTGTTGGACGTTACTCTTCCTCATAGAACGCCATGCCAACTACAAGACGTATTCTAATTCTATGCTATCTAAGTCAGCCACCAAACAGCAGTGCTAATATTAAACTGTTATGTTCTAGTGTGAATGGTAGCATTCATAGATCCATAGGTCTAGCTCTTCATTATGAGTATCTTGAGGTTTCTGTAATGTAGGTAAGCTCGGACAACATTTTGTGATCATAGTTGACCGAAATTACGAGTATATTGCAGTTGAATTGAGTGACCTGTGGGGTTACATTATATTATCAATACTAATATTATAAATGCAAAATTGAGGTAGTTTGTTTGTCCTTTCTTTAATTCATAACTGAGATGAGAACTGATGGGCTGGAAAAGGACATAGGCTAATGTTTATTTCGTTTAATAATAATTATCCCAGACAAATAGTATACCATAACACTATTTTGATTTGATTTGGTTACCCGAATTGTGAATAGCTTTTTGTATTTGGAGTTTTATTTTTATTTTGAAAGTTTTCTAATGAAAAGTTGGTTCAACAAATTTTATTTTACGAGGTAACTCAAATATTGAAAAAACTTTAAAATTTATAAAAAATTTAACGCCCCAATAGCGGGCGGCGATGTCACGGACCGCGGCTGATTCGTATGAATTTGTTTATAGAGTTACTTTTCACATAGTTTGTCGAATGTGAGCATGTTTTATTGTCAACTATCTAATTGTAAGAAAGGTAGAAAATATTTATCGTCTAAATGCCCAAACATCGTAACAGAGCGAAAGGTTTTCCAAACTATAATTTACACAATTAGGAAAGGAGCGTAGTTTCGAGTGATCTTACAATGTAACCCTTGCCCGTTGAAGCAATGTTCAAAACTGAGTCTTGCATTATTTATGTTTAGCTTTCGAGGCATATATAATTCATCAATATAGTTTCGTGAAAGCGCTTTTGGAAAAATAGTTGATATTTAGCAAATAGATTTAAATATACATTTAAAAGTCTTTGATACTTAGGAATCGGCAAAATCCAAATCCAATCAAAACGTAATAATCCACTATTGCATACTCCTTTATTTTTAGAAAAACTATTTTGTAACCTATACAATTCTCTCAAATCTCTATGAAAAGTTTATCGTTAGGTTTGGATGTATAAGTAGACTATACGAAAAAAGGGAGTATATATAAAACGTACATACAAGACTATATAAAACGCTTTGTTTTGAACAAATTAAAGGTTGCTTGCTGTGAATGTAGTCATTTGTCTCATATTACCTCAATGCTCTAATTTTTTCACAGGTAAATGGTGACTCGAGACAATAAAGCCGGCAACGAGCTCGCAGTTGGAATAACCGCAATAACCGTAAACAAGAACGCCTTCACTAATTTATTTGTTAATTAAAGCCCTTGCTGCCGGCTGCTTGATATTTTTTGTTAATATATTTACTCAAACTCTAACCCCCTTTATTTATTGTTATCGCTTCGCCCATCATCAACTTTATTAGTTCGGAGTTACAAATTTAATTAATCGGTCTTCGTGCAGCGCCTAGTTATTTTCGTATCTAATGGTACGAGTACAAAGTAATATTTTGAACGTAATGAAACAACGATAGAATGTTGGCAAAAAAAATATCTATCGCGATCCAGCAATATCCGTGTCATTTAAAACTAGCTTAGCTTAGTCTGATAAGTGATACCTGATAATGTATATTTCCCATAATGTTTTTACGGTCCCGCACCCACGGAGTTCGTTGTATGTGGGTCTCCCCCCTCATAGACCGTGATCCGACATAATTTAAACACATAGCAAGTAGATTGCTGATCACAGTAAGATGTTGGGTGATCATGATGACCGCCTATTTTTCCCTAAGTCGTCTAGTAGGACACCCACGGGATGATATGGTGTGATATTATTCTATAGTTGAGAACACATTGCTACATACAGAAAAAACCGACCATGTGCGAGTTGGACTCGCACACCGAGGGTTCCATACCCCCGCCGTATTTTAAATATGGATATTTAATAATATGCATGGAACAATCGTCTAACGAATGCGCCTTGATTAAGTTTTGCTACTCGACACTAGATGGCGCTACGCACGTTAAAAAGCATGTCTCAAAAAATCACATTTGTTGTACGGTAGCCCCCTTAAATATTTATTTAAGTCTGCTTTTTAGTATTTGTTGTTATAGCAGCAACAGAAATACATCATCTGTGAAAATTTATAGTGTCTAACTATCACGGTTCATGAGATAGATCCTCGTGACAGACTGACAGACGGACAGCGGAGTCTTAGTAATAGGGTACCGTTGGTTAGCCTTTGGGTACGGATCCCTAAAAATTACTTGTCCATCGAAGTCATCATCTGAACACATATTTGCTTCATAAATAAAAATACTGACAATTTCAAGAGCGACGTAATGGAATCCAATCATTATCGCACACGCCCGGAATTAAAACGAACATGTCAAAGAGTATCGGAATTCATTTCGCTGCGTGGATATATTCGATTGGACCGAACGTCACTGACGAGAATTCCATTTGACACAGAGGAGCAATGCCATGGCCCATCCATTGTCACTGAATGTAAATCAAATACAGTTTCAATTTGCTAAGTCGCTCTTTGAGTCAGACAGCTCCGGCACTCTGCTTCCTGTGTAAGCTGCAGTGTCTTACATATGTACATACTTGTACATAGAAGTTGTTAATGAAACAAGTTTCAATGAAATGCACATTTGTAAAGGGCATTTTACTATTGCCCAAAATAATTGAGCAAGTAATTTTTAACAAAAGAAAGTAGTTGAAATTAATTACCAATATAAAATTGAAAATAAATATCTAATTAACGGGATTTCGCTCGGAATGATTCCATAGTAAATTTCTGATGGCATAATCTTTTAAAATCGGCTGGCTTTGATAAAGTAATTACCTAAAAATAAAAGATCGAACGATAGTGTCGCAAACTTAATATAATTAACGTACAACTTTATAGTTAGCTGCAATACGTACCGTTACGTAGCTAATGGTCCCTGGCGCTTTGAAAAATAGTGTGTAAAAACGGAAATTGAAATCCCTAGGATGTTTGATGTTAATGATACTCATTTTGCAACGTTATCATCCAATGTCGTATTTTTAGATAACTACTGCTCAAAGCCAGCTAGCAATTCTATTTTAAAAGATTATGGCAACATAAATTTTGTATGAAACTTGTATCGAGCGGATAACCTTAAATTCGTTTATAATTTCACTAAGTAGTCAGTACTGTAGCGTGATGTCAGATTTTAATAATATAACTTTACAGTTCGTTCAAAAGCGTCGGTGGCGCAATGGATAAGGCGCGGACTCTCAATCTGAGGGTACCGGGTTCGAATCTAGCCGTGTACCTATGAGTTGTTTTTCAATTCAAGTACATTATCCGATTGCTTAGCGGTGAAGGAAAACATCGTGAGGAAACCTGCATGTCTTGAACAGGCATGTGAAGTCCGCCGATCCGCACTGGGCCCGCGTGGTGGACTATGGCCCATACACTCTCTGTAGGAGAGTAGGCCTGAGCCCCTCCAGTGGGGACATATATAGGCTGTTGTTGATGATGATGATGATGAACTTTACAGTTTTGGCCAGATTATGACCTACTACTATTACAGTTGTTCATTGAAAATCGAAAAATGTTTTTAAAGTTTAAATCAAGAATTCGTAGAATTTCTACTTCTGTTAGTTACTGTACTGTCCACAATGTAATTTATTTCATGCTCTTTTCTTCAAATCAATCGCTCTAAATTGACCTACATAGTTTATTCCAGAACACCACCACGTATTTGTCGATACTCCACGAGTTCTGTGAAACACATAAATCACCCAATCAATCAGTCTGGACTTTCAAGATAAATGACAGATTTACTGGATTCCTTTTTATCCAATTTCCAGTCCGGAGTGACAATTATTGAATGAAGTTTCAGTTAAAAAACACACAGCGAAATAAGACAAATTTGTGACGTCATTTACCAAACGAAGGAAGATAGCTACGACTTCACAAATTGATAAGCTACTCGCAGATATTAATATGACAAACCCATTACTCAACGTTTTTATAAAGATGATCGTAATTTGATTTATTTATAAGAAATGACAGATACATTTTGGGACTCTAATATCCCGAAAATTGTGGAAACGCTGACGTAACAAGCATAGTTCCAGCGGGCCTGGGCGTAACGTTACCTAGTGACAGGTCATTAATAACGTGATAGTGTCCCGTACAAAGGCTGCTTCTGTGTGTCTGATACGGGGATAGCGGGACAGCTTTGTGAGAGTCCAACATGTCTGCTGCTATTCAGTCTTTGGCAGCCGCAAGTTTCCATTTCTAGTAATGCGGGTCCCTTTTTCCGTACCAACTCTACTTAACTGTTGGTAGAGAGTGTAGGGATAACAAGTTATATTAGGGAGGCTCAATGGGAAAGCTAGATTGTGTAAATATAATCCAGGGTAGTAGCAGGCAATCTGGCCAAGCTTCCATTTGTGTAATGTTTTAAGTAGAGTTTCTTGGAGCATCGTCATTCTAAACCTACAATGTTTTAAGAAAACTTTACGGCAACTTTACTCGTTACAATGGTTTTTGAAATTTCTATACAAACAAATAATTGGAGAACAGTCACAGAATTAATATACATAATTAATATAATACGGAACACACAGGTCTAACGCATAACTGAGTTTCTGAGGTATGGGAGTGGCACGCGAGGGTGTGTTGCATTTATGTAATGCAATGTATATAACGTACTACTAACTACGTATAAAACGTACGCTCACCGCCTCCCAACGATCCGCGAACATCACCTCTCCCCGCAAGAAACTGACCCGGTCAAGGATCTGTAATATGCCGCGCGCGAAATAACTCACAAATGCGCGTTTATACAAACGTCATCCGTTCGATTTATGCGAACTGAATGTTGCCTCCATCCAAAAATAACATACACCTAGTAATTTCACAGAAGTTAAGAAAAAAATATGTAAACATAAACTTCCGTAAGTCTTTTACTACTTTGTTTGCAACAAAGATTCATTATATTTTAGTTCTACCCAAGTAGGTACATATTAACTTGTCTGGGCATATTGAAAGTGAAAATGTGTATTGTTTCCGAGGAAATTTTCTATCCCCAAGAGCCTGGGGAGTACTCAATCACTTAACTTTTTTACTTCTTTATTCTAACTTTTTATTTAAGTAACTTCGGAAGAAGAATTACGTGCTCAGGAATTCGAGCTAACAAAACATACCTACTGAAATAAATATTTTTTGAAACTTTCCTCCTTTACCTGATTTCAGATACATAAGAATAAGATTTTTTAAATGAACCTAACATGTCATGCTAAAGGAAGCCAGGACGTTTTATTGATAAATTATTGATAAATAGAGCCAAAAGGTGAATACCGAACAGATGGGGTACCATGAAACGAGCGAGAGCGTGTCAGTGAGATATTATAACATGTTTAAACGTCAAACATCTATGCAATTTGATGTTAAGGTATGACAAATCTCACTGCTCACACTGTCACATACTCTCTCCGACGTCTCATGCTACGCCCATCAGGTGAAATCGTGACAAAACGTGGTTTTCTTAATTAAAATAAAGCGTGTAAAAAGGAACAGATTTATAAGAATCAAGGCTCTTCTTACTGCCGGGGTTTACCTCTGTGCTCAACCAGAAGTTTCAATCTCAAAGTTACAGTATTCAACAGCAATGCTATAAACACTGTTGAATATAGTCAGAGTCAGATAGCATCGTGATACCTACTCGAACTGTGAAATCTAATCTATCAGCAGATAGATATCCCACTGGGAATAGAATCCGCTGCTTTTGAAAGCTTTAAGTTTCCGTGTTTCCAATTTTGAAATTGGATTTTTCCTTCCTACTTTCATGCGTTATTCGATCCTTAGTAAAAAAAAGCGTCGTTCCAAAATCAACACTTATACTGGCGTTCCATGAGATAATTTTACCATAATCACCAGACAAAAATACAATCATACTCGTAACAGATGCATAGGTGGTACACTTAAGTAGACGCTGCTGCGCTTGTACTCAAAATTTTCCTTAGTAAATATTTTCGATACCTAAAAATAGACATAGGGTGAGCTAAAGCCTGGACCACGGCTAATTCAGGGGCATACCTTTGCTCGAAGCTATCGGCACGGTTGCTCCTGTACCCGGAGTCATTGAGGCTGCCTTCATGCCGTAGACTCGGTAGCGAGTCCCAGGGTGACCTCCGCGGTCCAGGGGGTGGAGCGCCTCGCCAGCCGTCCGAGTGGCGGTACCAGGCCGCCCGGGCTGACTCGCCAATGCAGGAGGCGCACCGAGAGGTGCTCACGAAACTGTTGAAATTCCGAACTTGAACGACTGAGCTCCGTGCTAGAAGGTCTTAAGGACAAATGTTGTGTTTTGTGGGGTATATAAATATTTTGCTAAAAGTTTTTTATTTTTATTATTATTAAACACGTAGACATACACTAAAAACTGCCAAATGCGAGTCACACTCACGCACCGAACGTTTTGTATAGAAATTTTGCTCTAACTACGAGTAGAAATGTTCGTCCGGTCGAAGAAGAAATTTAACTTTACATTTGAAAATGTTTTATCCCATAAGTCCGTGTATATCACGATCAAGATTTTATTGTGATATAATTAAAAGAATTTTGGTGGAAATGGGAAGTGTTCCCTGTAAGCTTCGATTCATTGCGCTCGTAAAGGAAATCGTCAAAATACGCGGCATAAATGGCTGCAACTTTTCATTGCGTTGACTCAAAAGTTTGATTTTTTTCACAGATCTAAGGGATTGTAGATTTGAATATTTGATATTAATTTCAACTTGAGCTATTTCTATGCAAAAAGCGTCAATCCCGCCGACCCACAAACCATAGTGTCGCACTAGGGGTGATTTTCAGATAGATTTTGGCCATGTATGTGTACGCAGTGTATGCATGTATGCATATGCATGATGCAATATCCATTTTTGGATTCCTGATTCAGTAATAAAATATATAACCTTAATCTCACCTGGTGGTGAGTGACGATAAGGCCGTACGATAAAACCGTGCTCATTCAGAAGCCTGAAGCCGATGAGACCTTGTCTCTGCTGCCTTTCATGTCAGAACTCAGCAGTGCTACTAGCTCTTCTGTTTGGCGGCAGGCTTAAGTAACAATGTGGTAGTTAGCCAGACGGACACATGAATGCCCTATCACCAACTGAACCGAATACTGATCTAAACCCGGAATCTCCAGAACGTGAGTCCAAACGTTTTAGTCAACATGGCCTCGGCCACCAAACCACGTAGTCAATATTTTACTTAAATAATTATGTTTCCTGCAACAAACTTCCTCCGATACTGGAATGAGACTTTCGGAAAAATTAACGTAACTAGAACTTGGCTTGACACGCTACTGCGTGTCGAGATCGGATAAGAGTAGAAGGAATGTAGTGCATAATAATATTCCACTGCATTTTTTACATTTGATTATCTTGACTAAGTTAAATACATGTATGTTGTAAGTGGTAAAATGTTTTAGAATTGTTTCCCTGTTCCCAACAACAAAAGTAAAGAGAACAATATATTTCGTAAACTATGTCACAAAAAGTAGTCCTACATTTAATATCTACTGGAGTCTTTTATTTAAGTAATAATTTCTTATTATAATCTGTTTTTAAGATACAGATGAAAGCATAGTTGTTGGTACTTTAATGTTAAGAGGCAACTCCCTAACATTATATTAAAACCGAAGTCGTGTAAAGCACAAAATTACTTTTTAGTGTAAACTTAATTTAATTATAACTTCTCCACGCACAAACTTTTTCGAATATTCTTGAGTTTAGACAAGCTTAAAGGTATTATTGATAATTAAAAAAACGTATGTGATATAATGACTTTTTAAGCTCGAGTTTATTCCAGGCCATATATATTTAGTTGGTACAAATATATTCAAACATAAGCTAAACGCTATGGACCTATTTTTACCGTCCAAAATACACAAATTGAGGCTATTTTTATAGAGTTATCGAAACCATGTTTCTTTGTTATTGTTTTGTGTTGTTTTGTATTGTTCGTTAAAGAGTATTCTATAGGTATACTAGAGTTGTGCTCACGACTTCCTAAGTGTGGACTTCAGTAATTATCCCACGGGTAATAGTAGTTCTTATGTTCTTTTCCGACACTTTACCTATTTCTTTAAAAAATATCACCATTATGACTCTCCCTTGCGATGTAAAGGAAGGACAAACGAAGTCACTTTTGCGTGTTCATTCATTAGTATCGATAATCTCCGGAACAATATTTGTGATAGTGGAATCAACCAGCGAGTAACAATTAGATTGATTCAATTCAGCGTTTTCTTTCTTTTAATCAGGAATCCCAAAATATAAATACGTGCATTTCTAATGAAGGCCTAAACGATATAAGAAATAATCAAGCTTTGATTTTTACTGCAGCCCGATGTTTCAGTCATCAAAATCTAAATAAACTCCAACAGTGAAAAATAACGAGCTAATCCAAGCAGAAGCTGATTTAAAATGGACACTCTCCGCTAGGCCCGATGGGATTCTTTTGTTACGTGTCGGATTAACAGAGCTCCGCTCTAAATCTATTACGAGTTGAAACATAATTACACCCGCTACCCGCGCTCTGTCCAAATAATTGAGCCTTCAGAGTGCTGTCTGATTCTGACATTGTCAAATTGACAGAGATAAAGTAATATTGCTGCTATTTTACTGAAGGTCAGGTTGTGTTTTCGTTTCAGGCGTAGTTGTGATCCAAATAAAGGTCACAGAAAACAACTGTTGTACTTCATTCATTTTAAAATCTGTATCAATTTACATTACTCTGTATCAATTAAGTTACGAGTAACTCAATATTTCTTGATATTTCTTTTTTGGTATGTTTCAAAAGGCAAGGAATGATGACGGTGGATCCAACAGGGCGTTGCCTTTCCCATCACCGCACACTGACAAGAAACTGCCATTGTGCGGTCTTACTATGAGATATTACTGTGTTTATGTGAGTTTTGAGATAGTTTGCAAATGCTCATATCTTAGTGTGTTGACTTTTAGATAATTTACCAGAGATTTAATTTTAGTTGGATAACAGTAAAAAAAAACTTTTAAACATAAATGGTAAGTAGGCTAACTTATTTTCTTTCCCAATAAGGTACTAGTCACAGCTGACTAGTAGTTTTCTATCAGGTTAAAATATTTGATAAGTCTCAATATAAACTGAACCAAGACTCAAGTACTTCGGCATTATTATTTTTGTCAAAAAAGGAAACTAGACTCAAAACATATCGTGATAAGAGTTTTATAATTAAACTCGAGACTTGAGAACAATAATTATCACTGTTGTATATGTGGGAAGAGAATCCATATTGATAATATGCATGCGAAAGTGAGTTTCTTTATTTGTCCTTACTTTAACATCGTAACGGAAAGTCAAAACGACTTGATTTTTTTATAGGGGAATTGAATGCCTGGAAAAGGACATAGGTTACATTTTATACCGATCAAACATGTAGTCTCCGTGGAATACTTTCTCAAGACCACGTGGATGAAGTTGCGGAGAAAAACAAGTATTGAATAATACCGCGAAAAAAGGAATCACAAAAGGACATACGTGTACTCCAATAAAATTACAACGAAGCCGGTATAATGTTCGCAGAAAAATACCTTCAGGACTCTAGAGGGTTTGATATGGGTATACATACAAGTGACCGTAAGATTGCTCACTCCCAAATTAGCCGCTTCGAACCCTTGGGGAAAGGTCTGCGAAAATAATAATTTCAGATTGTGAGATAGAGTAGCCAAAATGTGTACGTAGGTAGGTATATACGCTCTAGGCATGGAGAGTTTATAATATATTTATGCCGGAGACACGCGCGACAAGCGTTTGCTCGGTTTCTTGATACACAATGTATGAAAATCATAACTTCATTCATCACAACCTTCGAGGTATTATCGCACCTGTAGAACGACTACACAGCTCCTCATTGCAATTCGAGAACCATGGGTATTTTTTCCCCTTGAAAGAATGTTTTGAATGTTTGATCCCTTGAAATTTTTTAAAGATAAAATAGCTATTTAATTGTGATATAATCAAAAAATTATGGTTTTCATATTTATTCATTTTGTTTCCAAATTTTGCGATTATAGGTCAATGGGAAGTACCTTATAGGTTTTGATTTCTTACGCTCGCCAGGGAAATCCCCAAAATATGCAGCATAAACACAAACTAAACACGAGGACAGGCTGATTAATGTTGTGGTTTCCCCGAGAATATCTTGTATACTGACTGAAGGATATAGTTTCGCATTGTTTATTTTATTCATTAAACCGGGTGTAAAATTTAACATTATATTTAGATTAATTCAATGCAACAAATAAATAACCTTAGTTTCAATTTAACAGTAATATAAGTTTTTCTAATAAGGTTAAACCAATGGTAATATCTGTAGCTTGGTTTTTATGACAACTGCAAATGGATCGGAAAAAGCTAATAATGTTTTTTCACACATTCACAATCAGCCAGGAAACGTCCACAGCTGGACATGTGTCTCCTCCATGGTATACAGCATTTACCGATCTTAAATAGGTCGTCGGTTCATCTAGTAGGGGGACGTCCTGGCACACGTTTCCTGGTACATGGTCGCCACTCGAGAACCTTTACTATCCATAGGCTATCGGTTCTTCGAGCGATGTAGCCTGCCACTTCAGCTCACTGACTCGTCGAGCTATGTCGGTGACCCCAGTTTGTCTACGGATTCCTCATTCCGGAATTCATCGCGTAAAGAAATTCCGAGCATAGCTCGTTCCATTGCTCGCTGAGTGACTTTTAGCTTGTTTATTCGGCCCACAGTAAAGGACCACGTTTCTAGTGTTAATGTAGTAGTAGTTTCGAAAGCTAATGAAATATTTATAATACATATATTTTTGTCTATTTAGATCAGAGATTAAACACCATTTGGTAAATGAAGTTGTAGTCGACGATGGGAAGCGTTGATCTATCTTAAAAAATTCCATTCTTAGTTTTAAAGTCTCCAATTGAAATTTTGCGAAAACAAGACACTTTATAAGGAAGAGTATACTGAGTCAAAAACTAAACTACCCTAAACTAAACCACAGAATAAACTACCCTTGAGCACATTCTCTAACTGACAAGCTTCAAGCTCTAATGCAAGTCATGTTGTTCTCAACGGTCTGTATCTCATTCATGCACAGTGATGGAATGTTGTTCAGACGATGAAGTCTGATACATACTATATTGTAAAGTTCTGGAAGTTGGGCGTTCCTAGCTAAGTTCCTAGCCCCAGTCTGTTAGTACAAGCACAGCTAGACTGACTACCTAACACGCATAAATTTCTCCCACCGATTACGATGTAAATTCAGCTCCATACTCAAATTACACTACAGCAATTTACTCGACCCAGTTTATAGCCGGGTCTTTTTAAAACCAGACCCTCAAAGTTTAATTTAATTCTTAGACTTTTTCAAAGTCGAATTTTCTTTCTTAGAAACATTGAAAGTTTTATTCACACTCCGAAGATTTTTACTTAACTTTCTCGATTAAAAGTTTGATCTGTCAAGGACAAACGTTTAATACTTAGAAGCTTCCTGAATATCCCAAAAGTCTCCATGCCAAAACTTGAGCGGGGTTGTGACAACTTCACTAGGAAACCCAGCCCGGACGAGGAGGGACTCTAAACAATGTATGCGGATGTGGCAACAAGAACTTGCATATACTTACGGAAGCTGTAGACTGATTCATGTACTTATACAACGCTAATTGACTTATACATTTGTTTATCTTAAACAAAACTTTGTCTATTGTGAACTCACATAATGGAACACATTTCAAAATTTTAAATTGATCTAATCCGAAAACCATTTTGAGATGTGGCGTCAAGGAACCTGAAAAAATTGTTTCATAATTTTCTGGACAGTGATTACGAAGAAACCCTTAATATTATCAAAGAAACTCGCAGATGACGTCACGCATGTGATACTACAAATCTAACCAACGACAACCCCCATTATCCCAAACCCATGGGATAGACTAGAGAAAACAAATTCATCGTAATAATAATTATTTTTAAAGATTGTAGCTTAAAGCTTTTTTGAGCTGCGTCATTTTCGTAGAAAAATATCGTTATGTTTTTATCTAAATCATGAATGAAAATTTAATTATTTCAGAAGAATAAAAAAATATGGATCTATATATTTGTTATTTCCAGTCAAATACCAAACCAAATAACATCTGCAACTATTTATTTTGAAAGCTACATAGCGAAGACAGTAAGCCAAATAAGTTAATTATTTTTATAATTAAATATCCTTAATTCTGTGACCGTGAAAGTTACTTGATGTTCTAGTCATCTTCGTGATCAGGTGTAGCAGTCGTCCAATGTTGGACAAGGTTGGATAGGTTCATAGATCGCGAAGTATTACGAGCTAATTTCCAACCAAAACATTCGATTTGAGAAGGTATTGACCGATATATGTAATTACGTATGTATTTTTCACCCAACGTGATTAAAAATATCCAATTATATGCCAAGCCAAGCTAAACTAAAGTGAGTAATTATTTCCCTCGTATTTTTACCACAGGAAACACTTGCTCCATCCGTATAAAAAGTAGCCCATATGATATCATTTTCCAAAGTTTCAACTGTCGCTGTACATAAAAAAACAGTCAAGTGCGAGTCGGACTCGCGAGGGTTCCGTACAGAATATGACTAATTAACATATTTAAAATCATGTTCTACCGAAAATATAAGTCCGATTGAAGAGCCAACTTTACTTTGCGGTTACATTACATACCCGATGTATGGCTTTCAACTACAAAGTTAAGTTTGTAAACATAAAAAAGCTATTTTTGCTGTGTTATAATTTAAAAATCCAGGTTATCAGGTTTATTTCTATGGTTGTGCTTAAAGAAATTGTTTCTTGTCAAATTTCAGGATTCTAGGTCAACATAGGTTTTAGTTCCCTTGTATTTAGTATGGCAATGGTCTAAAATGCAGCTATATTTTTTTATTGCGTTGACCTTTAAGTTAAATTTTTTCACAGATTCACGAGACGGTAAACTTGAGTATTCTGTATTAATTTAAACTTGATATCTCCACGCATCCTTAGAAAAAGTGTATTGACAGACTGACAGACGGAATACAAAGTGATCCTATAAAGGTTCCCTTTTTCCTTTAGAGGTACGGAACCATAAAAAATTAAGTCATTCTGGCTCTCCAGTTTGATGTGATGTAGAAACGAACAAATAAACTCACTCTCGCTTTTATAATATTAGAAGTTACTAATATTACAAAGATTACAGTATACCGTCTCCTTCTCCGTCAACGTCTTGGGCGAGCTTGAATTTCTTAAATACCACTAAGGATTCTTCACTTATAATCCTTCGTTACGCTTCATTATGTGGATAAATACGGATTCAATATGACGACCGTAACGTAAGACACTACTGTATTCCCTTGGTGAATCGTTTACTATAAATTATCATACCTCGACTGATGGTCGCTCAAGTATCCCTGGTCTCGATCTCGGACACGATCTCTGCAACAATTACAACATTATTGATACTTCATTTTATCGGATGTGTTTTTCAGGCTTTATTATCAAACTACCCATGCCTCCCCTTTCATACTGTCGTAAAAGAAAGAAATAAGAGGAAAAATGCCAGGATATGACAGCAGCGCTTACTTATGACATCCGACTGTGATGATCAACGCTAATGCCAACCATTCTGGGGTACAATTATTTATCTAAGAACTTGAAACCTCACGGCTTAAGGATGTCTTTTCCCACGATATATCTGGTTTTCTTAGCAACAAGGATCGATATTAATCAATGACTGATGGAATGGAATGATGAGAATGGTCTATGTGTATACATCGGCCCGATAAAACTGTATTCAAGTCTACATCTTCTGAACTCACCTTGAATTATGGTCACTTAAATAGCCACGTTCTCTTTCTCGATCTCTCTCCCGCTCCCTCATTAGTTCATTTCGATCACTATGACAGAGAAGAAGAAAAAAGTATTTAAAAAATAGAAATGTATATTTAATCATTTGAATACAGGACTACTAAACGTCTACACTCGCCGAAGGCTCTCGTCAACTGTCAGTCATTGACACTGTGACAATTCAAACCAGAGACACACGAGGCAGTATATGCATGCTATACTGCGTACACTACAAGCATCATTACAATTTCTGCTGAGTCCTTGAAATGTTTTGATAGCTGTAGCTCTATTAAGTACTGAATTTTATTGATATCTCATTCTTATTGCTTACCTATAATATCCGTCGCGGTCGGATCGAGCACTGTGCTGCCTTTCGACCCCGAGCCGATGTGGTAGAGGTAGGGTTGAAGATCTACTGCCGCCACCTCCAGAACATTGCGAAGCTGGACCTATATGTTATACCACATCAATCCACATAGAACTATTAAATTCTTTACATGCAACACAGAAAAAAGCTTTAAACATTATATGCCAATCATGATACCTTATTTAATTACATTGATGTATTTTGAATTAAATAGCCGAGTTTTTTTGCCTTCAAAATAGATCCCACCGTGTGGATAAAGCTTTGTAACATTTACATTACATGGATGTAATTACTTCCTTATTAGTATAAACATATATTATATAAGAAACATGATTATGATAATAATTTATCGAGATTAATTTTATAAACAACTGGATTGAAACCGGCCTTTGAATTTTTGAAATGCGTAAAGGTACTCCACAATATTTTCCAGCCGGAAGTTCTTGTTTAGCAAGTCTGTCAACAGATGGCGCCTTTCTATAAAACTGCAGAAAATCAATAAAGTTCCCTGTTGAGGAAAACAAAACAGCACTTAATGGTTTTCCCGTAATATATTTCTCATTTAACTACATGGAGTGATCACAATGGATGTTAGAAGGCGGGAGAGCTATGTAGAGAGCTGACATACATATAGTTTACAGTGTAGATTGATGTCAATGACATGCTTCATTACCATCACATATATTTTCTATTGCATTTCTATTCATTTCTTTACAGACAATGGTTCATGGCATGTTAGTGCATGGGTATGTACTTATACATACATATACTGACTGGTGGCTATTTAAAGTTGTCTATGACGTTCAAATACATAGTATATTAACTAATGTGACAGTAAAAATACGATTATTAATCTATAATCGAAAAAAGTCAATGGTTAAACAATCAGTACTTTTAGCTAGCTTCAAATATTTATGGAGCTTTACCGATTGTTAAGCAAAATATTTCTTAAATTAAAACAATTTGATTTTATACGCATGAATCTATAAGAATAAGTTTTGTACAATACAGTTTAGAAGTTTCAATAATGTAATGTAACTCTTTGAAAATTTTGCAAAATTGTATCCCTACATAACAACTTTAAATCTCCACGGGGTTACAGAATCAGATATATAAGAAAGAGAGAGAGAAGAACATATAGAGTTCATACATAAGAATAATTACATAGTTAATACGATTATATAAAGCAACCAGGGTCTAAACATTACACGTTATTTGTTAAGGGATGAGTATTTTGATTGTTATGCGATATCTAATTATGTGATGATATCGTTAGTTCGTACAGGCTGATTATGATACGTATCTCTAATAAATAAGTTATGTTTTTCACCTCTATCCCTTATTGCAGCCTCCTTAAGGTGCCTTAAATAGTGTTGAATGGATTCTTGGGTCAGCCCTCAAGGAAAACAAAAACAGGGTCAAATTCAACACGTTATCAAAATATTCGAAGTAACAAATAGATTCCTAAATTTTGTGTACAAAATGGGACTTGTGATTAAATTATAAGAATCAAATAGTTAATGTGTATGTGTGGTTCACATATCGAATGTTAATTATAATTTAGTTTTGTTAAAGAATTGCATTTAGTTAAATTGAAATGTAGATACTTACGACGTCGAGGGGGGTAAGGGCTCCGTTGATTCGATGGCGGCATATTGTCGTTGTATTCTGCTAAATAGAAAAATATTATTTTTTACAGATTTGACAATGTATTTAGGTATTGTTGACAAATACTAGTAGCTTTGTATTAATAGACCGTACTTAGGGTGACTCGTCTTTAGATTGATTCGAACATAATTGACTGGATTCCGCTACAGATCGCCTCAACATACTTTAAAAAAATGAAAAATATATTTATTCCATAAACTTAAAATTATCTTGTTATACTTTGCGCTGGAGCTTCCTGATAAGTATATAAATACATGTAGTAGGAAGCCCCGCTCCTCCACATTAGACATCGATTACATATTTAAATTTATGAATATTATATATATTACTGCACATATTTTTTAACTAAGTAGTAGGTATACAATATTCGTTATCTAGTTTTAAAAGATTATATTTGGGGATGTAGGTGTGTAGGTGTAGGACTTTATATGAGGGGATTTGCCATAATCACGCTTGGCAGGCAGATTGGTGATCGTGAGCAGTTCTTGATTGATTATGTTGTTATGTAGGTAGTTCCTGCTCAAAATTTCTTTAATATTTTTCCTTAGTCGCCTTTTATGACTCCCACGGGACGACATGGGGTGGTATTGCTTTGTAGCTGAGACGTTACAGCCAATGTCAATTAATTTTTTAAAAGCTTTTATTTAACTTGCAATGTTTGTATGTATGTATGTATGTATGTATGTATGTTCGGGTCAAATCTTGCAAGCTGAATTAGAAGCACTTCCTCTTATCCTAGGGAGTTGAAATTTTGTACGTTGGTTCAGTTCCGATGACAATGCGTTTTTTTGGTACTATCGAGCTGGTCTGATGCTGGAGTCAGGAGGAATAAAGAGAAACTCTTCAATGGGCCCCTCGAATTCGGGCTCATCTCAATACCAGAATACCAGGCTGACATAAGTGCAAGGGAGCGTGCTATATCGTTTCTATAGCGCAGGTTAATTCATTACAAACTACTATAAAATCATTTGAGGTACCAGGTTGTAAGAAACAGAAGTAGGTTTGATTTAGCTCACATGACATGTTACGCGCGGGTTATTCTTCTAATGAGAACGCGTAGCTTCTGTCACTCCTTTCTTTTTAAATCTAAATAGATTCATTAACTTTAGACTTTTTAGTTGAAGAGTGTTTTAGGTTCAAAATGCTATTTGTCTCTTTTTGGCCCAAGGGAATGAAATAGTAACCACATAATCAAATCAAGGCGTGATAAACGTGAATGTCAGTACATAATCTGTGCAAATTCTGTGATTATATCCTCTGCGCAAATGCTGAATGTCATGCATAAATGTCAAAAATACAACTAAAAAAGCGCGTGTTTATGTTCATTTGGCAATGGTTTTCTAAATAAATTTAAGACAAGATAGTGTCACTCAATTGAGTCTGGACAAGGCAGCGTATGCAGAAGTCCACTGTTGGACATGAGTCTCCCTCTTATGGCGCGCCCACACATGCACGGTGATAGGGCCGAGCCACTTGCATCCAGTGACTCCTCGCGAGCTTAACTAGGTCATCGGTCCTGGTCTTATAGTCAGGAGAAATAAAGATGAACTTTTCAATGGTCCCTCGAATTCATCATCATCATCAACAGCCTATATACGTCCCCACTGCAGGGGCTCAGGCCTACTCTCCTACAGAGTGTTTGAGCCATAGTCCACCACGCGGGCCCAGTGCGGGTTGGCAGACATTACATGCCTGTTCAAGACATGCAGGTTTGCTTACGATGTTTTCCTTCCCCGTTAAGCACTCGGATAATGAACTTGAATTGAAAAACAACTCATAGGTACACGGCTGGATTCGAACCCGAAACCCTCAGATTGAGAGCCCATGCCTTATCCATTGAGCTACCGACCCTCAATTCGGGCTCACCAGGTTGACATAAGTGCAGTGCGCAGGATAATTTCCTACCAAACTATTGAAAAATCATTTGAAGTACCAGGTTATCATAAATAGAAGAAGTTGATGACATATTCCGCGCGGGTTTGAGTAAAACTTATTTTTTGAAGTAGGAACGCTCAACTTCTGACACTTCTGTTCGTAAGGTTCCGCAGTTAAACTACGAACCCATTTAGTTTCGCTCTGTTGGTCGGTCCGTCTGTCTGTCCGCGGCAAGTGACGTTTCGTAGCTGGTTGGCGTTCTCAAAGTTCGTGATTTCCGAAGGTTGCCTGAAAAACACAAGGCAAGCATGCGTTTTTCTTATTAACTAGTTATAAAGCCAAAAGCACTAGTGCTTTTTTCTTATTAACTGAAGGAATGTTTTTCATGTATTTCCTTCTAAAAAATTATTAGTATTTTTGACTATTCACTGGGCAGTATTTGCAACACACTCTTGGCCACCATCTCAATTACATACTACCAGGTTGACATAAGTGTCAGAGAGCGTGTAAGATATCTGTTCCGCACTAACCTCCGTACAAAGATCTCGGTCTGTTTAATTATATACTTTTTGCTGCATTGACATGTTACAAGAGGATTGTCTTCAGTTCGACTATTTTTGAAATAAGAACGCGGGCCTTCGCTTTTTAAATATACATATGTAAATTCGAATGTTGATAATCATTTAATTTAATTTTATGGGGATGACAGAGACCTTATGCCAATATATTATATCTCTTTTTCTCTCTTTGAAGTTGTAGTTAGACTCTACCTTAGGTATGAGGTCCTGGTACTTTCGTCTTCATATCATCCGATGTTAAGTGATTAAAGTCAACAAATGGAAGCGTGCTCACCTAGAAACGTTACTTAGGTTGCGAGCTATGCTTTCTGTGCTAACCGGAACAAAATCATCTTCATAATAATTTTACTTTTGTTATATTATTTCGCAAATGTATTAAAAAATGTCGTTCAAAACTAGTTTCCAAATGTACTATTTTTGCGTTTCCCCCGTATATATCTTATTAATAACTATTACTTTAAAAAAATCTGAAACTTCACAATAGTATGTACACTGAACTTAAAAGAAAAACTATCATGACTAAGCTGGCTTTGCAGGTGAATGAGTAATAGTGGACCAAATTATAAAATAGACTTCGAGATGCCATAATGAAAGTTCCGTACAAATTCCAATCAAAATTACTTTACATCGTCCTGGGTGGGCCTAACTTGCACTTCAATGCTTTTTAAAATTGAAATAGATTCAGTAACTTAACTAGACTTTTTTAGTCTTAAGAAACATTTACACATCGATAACTAAAAAATAAAAAATAAATTAATATAAAAAAATTTCATAAAGAAGCTTTTATTTAAATGCTCTAAAAAGAAGAAAATAAACTTTAAATTAAATCAAACCCATCAATTGATTACATTGAACAATTTATATGCTATAAAAGCTTGTCGCGTGATTTACTAGTGTAGAGGTGTGTAGATCTACCTATTTTATAAAATACATACTTTTTTCTCTAGATCAGTTCACATAATTATTGTATTCTGGTTCATTAATACATAGGCCTCCTTCATGGTACGCCATATTGACATCAATACAAGTAAAAACACGCGACAAGCTTTTATAGCATATAAATTGTTCAATGTAATCAATTGATGGGTTTGATTTAATTTAAAGTTTATTTTCTTCTTTTTAGAGCATTTAAATAAAAGCTTCTTTATGAAATTTTTTTATATTAATTTTTTGTAAAAAAATTACTCATAGAAAATACTGTGTAGGACATGCGGAGAGGTAGGTTTTATCGTTTAACCATATCATTATCATAAATCATCATTAGCAGCAATGTTGGACATAGGCCACCTCCATTGTACGCCACATTGACTGGTCCCGAGCCACTTGCGGCACAACTTCGACAAAGAGGTCAACCGCAGAGTCCAAATCGGCTGGGCAGCGTTCGGGATGTTACGGCATATCTTCTCGTCCAAAATACCTCAGCGTCTAAAGATAAGTGTTGCCAGTGATGAAATACGGAACCGAAACGTAGTCCTTAACTGTGGACGGAATAAACAAGCTCAAAGCCACTCAGCGAGGTAGCAATGGACAGGCCACATCACTTGAAAAACGGATAATTGAAAGGGAGTAAGAGTTCTCGAGTGGCCACAATGTAACAGGAAACTTTTAACCTTTTTTAATTACTAATAGTAGTGTGGTGTTAATATTATGAAGAACAGCTGTTTACACACGGCTACACATCAAGCTATACATTTCCAGCATACGCTGACCTCGCATTGAGTATACTCCCGCACGATGATAGTTCATATTATACTGGAAATGTATAGCTTGACCTGTAGCCGTGCGTACTAATAATTCTTTGATATCAATCTGTTAGTATAGTTAATTTATTTTAGTTTATTCGGAAAACATACAGTTTATTTTTATAAGTTTACCAAAAAAATGAATAACTATACACCATTTAAATATATCAAAGATCAGTTTATTGTTTTTTAAAGCCCCTTGTCCTCTCTTCTTCGACGCCTCTTCTATACAGTGTTTTCCAGTCAAATGTAAAATATCGTAATATTTCTTAAGTTTTTACGGTTTCGCAGACATATTTATATTTACGGCTCCATCCGTTCGTCCATCCATAATAATGAATGAGCTTACCTAAGTCTTCCATGCTCTGACTGAGCAAAGCCTCGAAGGTGTGCAAGCTGTAGCTCTCAGCATCCATGCCCTTAGCGAGAGTGTTGCGGAGATGCATCTCGTATTCCAGGAGGAGTCGTGACGTAGGTGATCCCGGCGCAGGCGTCGCGCTCGACTGCGACGCTTGTCTCGACAGGCACGGCTTTTGCTGTAATTAGATAGCAGTTTCAAAATCAGGTGTAGCATAAGATTCAGCGTTATACAGCAGTAGTAGTATTGTCGATAAATTGTTAAGTAGTCTCGCATTTCACCACAACCTCACCCTGATAAGTCTGGCAACGTAGACCGTTATTTACCACGGTCTGTGGTGACAGAGTTTCACTGTTTGTCATATTATGAAGATATTTTATGACATCATAGCAAAAAACAATGAAATATAGTTATTGATTATAGAGCATGCATTGCGATATTTTTCATAGGTAGGCTTAGATCTCGAGTCAACCGTGCGTCAAATATAGAGACGTGTGACGTGATGTGACGCTAGTCTAAGTGACTTGTTACCAATTGGGAACGAAAAAAAATTATTTTTCCTTAAGTCTGTTATTTTTGGTCACACATTTAGCTTCTTCATACTTTAAGCTCCTTTTTTTAAGGAAAGATTTTTGTGTAGGAAAAAAACAGTAGAAAATATGTTAAATTACCCCATGATGATGCTGTCCCCTCGGGTCCCTGCGCTGACAGGGCTCCTGGTCGGAATTCCCGTTGGAGGAAGAGGGCGTGGTAGCGTAGCACTGGTTGTCAAACATCACGTTGTCAGAGGGTGGCGACAGGTCCCGCTCGCCGCCACCCAGCTCCAAATACAGGCCCCGGCCCGGGTAGCCGGCGGGTGCAGCTCCAGCACCCACTCCCACTCCACGACTATAACCATGTCAGATGTCAAGGATGCCCTTATGACAGTAGTATTTGGGAACACTACTTTTGACGTTGTGGACGAGTATGTATACTTTAGACAGATCGCTCAACTAGGTGTATCCAAATTTTACGAAGAGGTCAACCGAATGATCCATCTTAGATGAGCAGCTTTGGGGGGTTTTTCGGGGGGAAAATTCTCTAATATCAACCATGTACGGGGAAACGTTTACCGGGTCGTCCCCCTACTAGATGGACCAACGACCTTATAACGGTCGCGGGGAATCGATGACTCACTTAGAGAGACCTATGTTCAGCAAAGAACGTCTTCCGGCTGATCATGATGAGAAGGCCGCCTCCGTTACCTAATGACTAAATGTGGACTAACTATCTGGGTTAGATTTCCAATGGGTGTACCTCTCGGTACTCGGTTTGGATGATGGTATGATATGTTTATGGCCGCTTGGCTGGCAACCAACTTGTTACCTAAAGTCCGCTACCAAATAGCAGTGTTAATAGCTCTGTTGTGTTCCGTTATGAAAGGGAAAGTAACGTTCCGTAACTAGACGGTACTGCTCAAATCTCCAAAAATTTGCCCGAAATCTGTTTATAGCCATAACTAGAGGGGACACGTCTATATGGTATCGTACGTTTATAGAGGTATAATCTGTCTATATGTTGTTTATGCACGACGGGCTTTCACATTGTATTATATCTCGGTGGACAGTGTCAATAACTCGTATGATTGGGTGTACTCACTCAGAATCAGACTCGCCCGAGATAATGAGGCACTGAATATGTTAGTTTTCGTTATGGGAACAAAAGCAACTAATACTGCTATTTGTGTTGGTGGACGGAGAGCCATGTACAGAACAGTGTCGCACGCCCAACTAAATGGTAATCGCTAAATTAATAACATCATATCATATCAAAACTTAGTTTGTTTGTCGTTACTTTTCGTCGTAACGGATACTCAGAATGACTTTAGTTATGGTAAAGTACATACGCTGCGCGTAGTCCCCGTGGGGTAATTTCCGAAATTCACACGGTTGTATTCGTGTTTACTAAAGGTCTAACGCATAATTGAGTCTGTTCCTGAGCTATGGGAGCGGTACGGGAGGGTGTGTTTATGGAACGTAAAACGACGCCCGACTGAAGTTACAGATAATATTTTAAACGCATAAAGTGTGACGGTTGGTTTGTCCTTGTACCAAGCATCATTAGATCAACGGATCGACATGATATTTTTTGCATGAATTTAGTTAATGGACCCGACAGTGTCACAGGCTACTTTTGATGCCGATAAACGTTTTCCCGTAGGATTCTTTTAAAAGCATTGTGTTTATGTAGGTACAAATGGCCGTTTGATGTAAAATGTCTAGTCACCCAAAAGCCTCAAGTTGTAGCGCTGTCTCTTTTACTACCGGAAAACAATTCTGCTATTAACACTCCTGTCAATTGGTTGGCAAGTCGCGAGCAAAATCTGGCGATGCACCTGTCAGAAGAGTACCGCTGCGAGCTCTGGCGGCTGTTGTTGTTAACGACGTGCGAGTAATGTCCATGTTGTGCGTGCTGTGCGTGGCGATGCCCCTGCCCGTGTGCGCCGCACGACGGCGGGCACTGGCCCGAGCCGTAACGTCGGCGGCCCATCTCCGGCGATGTCACCGGACTCTCTGTCGATGGCATCGGCTTCAACATGCGTTTCAGGGTGCCAGAGTCTGTAATTATAAAAATATCTGTACAGATACGGGGCAGAATCATATCGACTTATTTTCCTATTCTCTTACTGTACATACAACTAGTTTTGAGAACTTGTTGCCGCATGATGTAAGCAAATCTGTCTCGATCCAAAAAAGGCAAACTTGTCTATTATTAACTACTGGTAAATATTATATTTTTAAAATTGTACGTTTGTCAGGTGAATAGATGACATCGCTAGCTAACAATGTCAAGGTGTATAATGATCTACTATAAAACCACATCAAAAACATGATTATCGTCATGTACACAGCAATCCAATTCTGGATTTAAGCCGCTTCCAAGGTCACTGATCCCTATCTGCGCTGTAGACAGCGCTCTCCTTATTATAAACTTAGGTACATCGTCATCAGCCGGGTATGCCTCCCCAGGTACACCTCAAGAACCGGTCCTGAGCTACTTGCATCCTGCGACTCTCCGCGACCTTTACCACCCTGTTAGTTGGTTAGGTTCTTGTCCCGGTTGTGTGTTGCTACTCAAGATTCTCCATTGGTTAAGAGTTCTTAGAGCGATGTGTCCTGCCCGTTGCCACGTTGAGCTAGGTCTCTTATACTTATTCTGATTTTCTTCACGCATCTTTTATCTTCATTCTATCAATCTTAATCAAACTTTTATTACCGGAACAAAACAACTCTGGTGTGGGTGTGAACAGTTCCCACGAGCCAATCGTTGATATCGTCAACGGTTTCGCTATTGTCTAAGCATTGGAAGTGATTGTGTAGTTCAAGCTGAAAGTTTTAGGTATATACATGTCTAGGTCAGAGCATAAACTTCATCAAAATAAATCTTTCTGAAAATGTGTGTTAAGATTTAAAATATACCTACCAAAAATTATACCTATACAGAATAACGGATCTAATTGACAGCGTGACAACAATATCTTTAAAGAGGATTGAAATTACTAATCAACCTACCCATATTCATGTCTTCTGTGCTCTTGGACTTGGTGCGCCGGGAACCTGATGTGTTGTTGTTTATGACATTGTGATGATGCATCGAATGTCTGTCTGATTCACGGCCCTGGAAAAGGAAAGTTGAGAACTTTTAAGTACATAAAATGAACAGGTAAAATCATATTCGGTAAGGGTAAAAATATAGCTGACGAAATGAAAGTCGGGCAGATTGAAATGGGTCTTACTGCCAAAATTTAAAATCACTGTTCTTTTTAGAGACCGGCTATGTATTTCGACTTTACTTTGATGTGCAAAGGAATGGGTACGTGGCAATGCGCGGTGGGGAGGGTGGCAAATATTACATTACAACATGAATGATATGGTATACATACTTAGTATTTAATAACTTTAATATTATGTCCTGTTTTTTCTGCCGTATTTCTGTATTTTAATAAACCATCCCTTCATGTGTATTTTATATACAAAATAGTTGTGATGTTTCACATCTGCCAGGTGTCCCGCAACGGCAATTTTTATCGACCATCACATATTAAACACTTTTGTGTATGGGGTTGCCTGAAATTTACTATCTTCGCATTTTCGCGAATTCGTTATATTTACCAATCGACCAATTCAAATATTTATTTCTTCGTATACCCAATGATAACATTTAAGGATTAGCCCACAAAAAATCACACTAATAATGTACTTGAAGGATTTGAGAAGTATAGGATAGTTTTATCTCGAAAAATATTAAGCCGTGGGTAAAATCTATTTATTTTATAATGGACCAACGCTACTTACAGATTCATTTCCATCTCCATAGTCAATGCTTTTAGGCATGTGCTGCAGATGTTCCTTGCCAGGCCTGGTAGAGGTGGCGGAAGACTTGGAGGAAGTGAGAGTGCCGCCTGCCTGGACTCCTTCTGACTTCAGATCTTGCCCGTGCTGGGCAGCTGGGCCGCAACTTGCTTGTGGCTCCTCGGTGGTCTGATACGATAGGAGAGCATAAGCCAGCGTTCGATTTTATGAACAGCTTTAGAATGAACAAATGTCTGTCCTGCTATTCATTCAAAATAATATTCATATGAATGGCTGATTTGTATGAAGTTGAGACGTGAGGAGATCAATGGAACCTCGTAGATATACTTAGGTGTTATTTAATTAGAAGTAAATTAAGTTGGTGCGAATTGTGCGTATGGCATTATTACGATTGTACACAGTTGTTGACACACTTAACATCTTGCCTGCCCAGGATGTCCTGCAACGTGTACCCATGCGGATCTTATAAACAAGAGCACACAGAGAACAAGACTAGTAGCTGCTTACTGGGTTAGCAAGATTTGTTCTAAGTTTGTCATTTTCACTAAAAGAAGAACTAATGAAATGCGTGGACTCACGTTAGTGCCATGCGTGCCGACAGAGGCAGTAACTGTTTTGGGAGCAGTGGAGGTGTTGGTTGTCATCGTAGAGGTTTCCTGAGACTTGGGCGGCCGCGCTGGTGGTTGCGATTCCGTCTGACGGGCTGCCGCTTGAAACACGATATGGACTTGTTACTCTAATCATATACAATAAACTGCTTCAATGAGAAATTGTGTTTAATCTCGACTGTAGACTTTTTAAACATTATATAACGAACGGTAGCAAAATATTCCGAACTTTTTATGGTACATTTTGATAGTTCTGTTTCATTTTCGTAACAAATAATGCTGAAGTAATTATTAACATCAACCTGGCTCATGAAACCCCATAAGCCTTTCCTCAGTCATTCAGTTCATTCTGAAAATCTGGAGATAACAAGTTGGAAAAGAGTCAAATATCTCTTGCCTGAGTCAGTCTGAGGAGTACGAGCTAAGTAACTATCAGTAAGCTAAAAGTAATAATAAAGTTCCTCTCAGCTAAAATACATACTGTTTACTTTGCATCATAAGCTAAATCTCTAATATCTACATGTCTTGTTGAATATGTTTTCTAACTTTTAGGTACAGTTACAAAACAAGCACAATATCTTTTTTATTACTGATTCTAAACGTAACTACTGTAAATACTTACGTTTTGGCGGCGGCTGATGTGCTGGCTGCGAGCTGGTGACGTTGTCGTACAGTGAAGTTGAAGAAGTCGCTGCGGCCACCTTGTCGGTGCGGCCCGCGGTACCGCCGGTAGCTGCGCCCGCGTCGGTCTCGATGGCACGCGTCGTAGTACGCGGAAGAGTTGACGAGCCTTTAGGCATTTATAAATATTTAATGATAGTTCTGAACAGTTAAGTAACTGGAAAAATAGCTGTAATGCATCACTTGGGTCTGCATTTTCCTTAAGCTCTCTCAAGGAGTTTTCACCTCGTGCGCGAATATTGCACATTCTCATCGTAACATCTTCTCAATTAACGAATACCAAAGTCACCCTCATCAATTCGTTACTCATTAAGCGCATCATGTGAACATTGTTCTGGCACAGGTTCTGGTTAAGATAATAATGTTTAAAGAAGAAGAAGAAAACGTTTGATTCTCATTCCTGTTTTTTACCCAGTCACTTTGTTTTTAGATAAACTTTGTCTGCAATAAATGTGGTACTTTAAATCTCCGCATCTCTGGTCTACGTAAGGACTAAGCAGATTGACTTACCAACTGGAGGTTCCGTGATTGATTCCCAGTGGGGATACCTATGGGTACTTGGTTTAGTCTGCGTTAATATTTTTTGTATATTCACTACCACCGTGTTACCTAACGCTCGAAGAACCGATAACCGGTGGGGAGTAAAGGTTCTCGAGTGGCGACCACGTACCGGGAAACGTCTACCAGGCCGTCCCCTTACTAGATGGACCGACGACCTGGTTAGAGTCGCGGGGAGTCGCTGGATGCAGGTGGCTCGGGACCGGTCGATGTGGCGTACAATGAGGGAGGCCTATGTCCAGCAGTGGACGTTTCCCGGCTGATGATGATGTGTTACCTAATTCTGCTGACAAACGGCAATGAAAGGTAACAGAGCCAGCGCCTCCTTAGCGCGATGAATCTGGTCACTTCAGATAATATGAAGGCCAAGTCTATGCTTGGGAAATTGTTTCCTATTATTTGTAGCAAAATGCTGTTGCTAAATTAATATTAATCTCATTACTCACGATATCGTGGATCTTGCGCCCGCAGCCTGGCGTATTGCTCTTGGGTCATGCACGTGCATTGCGGTTCGCGGCCGTACGTCAGACTACAACAAAACAGCGTCTCGTCTTACGGGTATATGTCAATACTACAGGTCTTACGCATAACCATAGATTAGATATTAACATAACGCAAACTGTTCTTAAGGTATGGGAGCGGTACGGGAGGGGTGACAAGTGACGTGTCGCGTGACACCCGACTGGAGCTATACGGCGTTTGACGTTCCGTAAACACACCGCTCCCATACCTCATGAACAGATTCAGTTATGCGTTAGAAGTCTAACATGGTTCTGATCTTGGTAGATCAGAACAGAAACGGTAAGTCTGTGACGACTCTTATCCAAAGCCCTTTTCATCGGTATAATAGTTCATCAGGAAATATATATGTCTTGACAAATCCATCTTTCAGACATATTTGTTAGAACAAGATGAAAAACAAGACGTTTTCAAACAGTTTAAGAATCATATCTTATTGTGTAAATCTTCAAGTCGCCATACAGAAAATTCAGTTATTGATTTTCTCAAGGCGATGAATACGGACAGTTGTTATATTCCCTACGTATGAGGGAAAATGTAGTTGTTTGCAGAACAGGGGCATGACAAAACGTCTATATATAAAAGAAATGTTGATTACATAGACATGATCGTACCTAGATCGATTAGGGCTGGCCGGTGTAGAGAGGGGCTTCCTTTTAGCTTTGAACTTCTGCTTGCTGCCCGGAGGTTCCAACTTCAGGCTGTAGCTCGATGATGCCTTTCGTGAGAATTTGAATGATGGTGACTAAAATCACAAAATGATGCGGTGAAATGACTTGAACTGATTTGATGATCCAGTTGCTGTTACAAAAATTAATCAAAAGGAAGAATACTGTGCAATATTTGGGAAATATTGTAAAATGTGATTTAGAAGATGTACATTGGAAATCATTTCAAGCAACAGTGTATAAATGCTAAGCTTATACTTTTTTGAGAAAAAAAATTACAGTCAAGTCCGTCTTGTAACTACGGTTCGGAAAAAACTATTTCTACTACTTCTTAGTTCGCCCTTAAATTGCAAAATAATCCAAACTGTTTAACCCAGAGTGATTTCCAGAGTACCAGCAACAGTTCATTACTTTATTAGTGTTATTAGTTTCGTTGTGACTCTAGAAGCACAGATTTAAGCAAGTAATAACGGTGTTTTGATACGAATGAGAGTGACAAACATTTCCTCGTTTTCTTATGTAACTCACGCAGCACTCCCGGAATTGCTTGGCATCGATGGGAGATGTGAAGTTTAAGCCCCAGGTGTCGTTAGTCATTGGGTCTTTCCAGTATACGAAGCATTCTGAGGCCTGGCCGATGCGAGTGCCTGGAAGTAATATGTATGATTGAATCATATCAGGAAAATATCATTTTATTTACACTTGCATTTCATAACAGCTGATTTTAAGAACTTATGTTGGAAATAAAAATGTTTTCTATGGGTTCGAAACAAACGAGCTCATAGATAACCGTCGCGTAATATTTATATGTTTCCATTGTAACATCCGATTCATCCACCTAAAACGAAAATTGAAGCTTGGAATGTATGTCTAAATCATACACTATGATTATGAACTATGGACTCAAACGGTTGGATGGATGTAACTAAAATTTGATACATATCAAATACATTTAATGTACTAGTAATAGACCCGACAAGTAATACAAAATTTGATCCTAAACTTTTATTCCCAATGGTAAAAAATCACTCAGTCTGGTGTCACGCGCCATAAAAAGACAAGACATGATTGAATTTTGTAACTACACAAAATAGCTCGTGTTTTTAAGAGTCTCCGCGTGAAGCACAGCACACACAAAACAGGCAAAGTGCGTATCAGACTCGCTCACGGAAGGGTCCGAACAAAATATTACTAACTAGATTTTGCCCGCGACGTTGTCCGCGTGGACTTCAGAAATTATAGCACAGGAACTATCGATTCAGGTGAAAAGTAGCCTACGCCCTTTTCCGGCCCTTCAACCATCTTAAAACAAAACATCAAGACATTTTGACTCTCCGATACGACGTAAAATAAGGACAAATTAACTAACAAACATTCGCATTCAAATATTAGCATGGATTAAAATACTGAAATAGATATGGGAACAAGCACCGTACAAAGCTCGAAAGAAAATTTGAGGCCGATTGAAGAACAAACATAATTTTGCAGTTGAACAAATATTATCCGATCCATCCGTCTATATACCAATCAAGATTTAACAGCAAATGTTAGTTTGTGCTCGTAAAAAAGCTACTGTAATAAGGTATTTAAAAACTATGGTTTCAGTAACTATGATTTTTAACGGTTTTCAGATTTATACTTTTCATAACTACATTTGATGATGAAATGAAAACTGCGATTCCTAATGAAGTTTAAGGTATTTACATTAATTTCGCAATCTTACAATTCGATGTCCTATTTTTAGATAATCACTGCACAAAGCTTATGTTAAAATAATATTAGTATAAAACTGTTTTGAGGAAATCGACACTGTCATGTAATTAGTGTCGATAGAACTCACGAAAAGCGAGAAAAAACCCATAAACGATCTATCCAAGTGTGATTCGAGTCGAAACGAGATGGCGAGTAGTGCATTTACGAGGGCAATTCAGAAGATACACCGACACCGGGGCGCGCCGCTGCTTCTGTAACCTAGTTTTAAATTTACACCGGGTAAGTACATGAGAGAGTAATCGACTAGCTTGCATAAAATAACAACTACCTACGTTATTTGTGCTTCGCGTTCAGCCTTTTGTACACCCGAGTTGTTTATTTTTACGTTTTTAGGGTTCCGTGTCTCAAAAGGAAAAAAAGGAACTCTTATAGGATAACTTTGTTGTCAGCGTATCTGTTTTAAATACTGTTTTACTCAGGAATGGGTAGAGATATCAAGTTGAAATTAATATATCGAATACGCAGGTCTCTTAGAACTATGAAAAAATGAAGGAAATGAATCAAAAAGATACGGCGGTTTAAGTCGCATTTTTTTGTAGAAGGAATCAAAACATATAGGGTACCCATTGAGTTAGAATCATGACATTTAGCAAGAAGCAAGTCTTACAGCACAAGTATAGGAATGTGAAAAGTATAATTACGATACGATAATATTACAAACTGTTCAGTGCCTGACGTTTTTTGTATTGCAATGTGTAAATTTAAAAAGCTGAATATAAATTATAAATAGGTATATAAATATTAATGATTTCGTTGATCGTCCTTTACTGTTCAAAGTAAATAAAATAATAATTTTTAGTTTAAGTTGTTACTTATAGGTATAGTTTTGAAGTCGGTTTTTGTTTTAAAATAATTTTAAAAACTTTGTAGGAAGTGACCGTATTTTTAGGGTTCCGTACCTGAAAAGGAAAAAAGGAACCCTTACCCACCAAGTGTATATATAAGAACTAAACTCGTCTAACCAAACCAAAAGAGCCCAAAGTCGAAATGTATCCCTTGAAAAGTTCCACTTTCTACTTCCTGGCTTCATTATCAGAACCTTACCGCCAAGTGTATCTATCACTATTGATGGACTAAACTCGTCAAATCGAATCATATAAGCCCAAATTCAAGTGGTTTACCAGTACCCATTGTAGAGTTTTTCCATTCACCTCCTGACTCCTGGATCAGATCAGGATCAAATTTATATGGGACCACCTCGGAAGTATACTCTCTCAAACACACAAACAATTTTTTTTTTTAAATTTAAATTTCATAATTCGCGGAGTAATCGGGTAACACACATGCAAAAAAAGGTCGAATTGAGAACCTCCTCGGTTGAAAAAGGCTAGTGTCTATCGCTAGGCAAAAGTTATTGTTATAAAATATGATTATCCGTGTGTTAATTATTCATATTTTGTACGGAACCCTCGGTGCGAGAGTCTGACTCGCACTTGGCCGGTTTTAATAAAGTCCCGTATTGATTGATGAAAGCTTACCTGGCTGCAGTAGTCTGACGTCTAGGATCTTGTCGACCTGCGAGTTGTAGGCGGTGATGTGGAACACGCACTCCGGGGAGTCCTGGATGCAGGTGATGTTCACAGGGACCAGGTCCTCGGACACCTGCTGCCACTTCACGGTGCCGGCGCCGCTAGCCGACACGTGGAACACCTCCGCCCACAATCTGAAAGGTTCCATTTACATTATAGGAACGCGCAATCTTGTGATAGCTAGGAGTATTAAGTTGAAAACTGATAAAATTAGTCTGTAGAAAGTTGTGACAAGGACGCTTGGATGTAGTCTATGAACTCTGCACCCATTATCTCTATGTACTTTTGTATATATAATTTTTTTAAGATACTATAGCAGTTGAGTTTTTCATCATATCTACTTTGCAGGTGCTTTTTTATTAAGTAAATTAGATTCATAGTATAGCATTCATTGACGTTAAAAGATACATGCACACTAAAACTCAATATAAAAAATTGACTGGTAACTAACCTAACTACCCTCCGTAAAAATGCAAGTTAAAGATTTCCCAAAACTCTTAAATTCCTCTTTTTAATCCCTATTTTATAATAGACGTAAGATCCATATCCGAGCTTTCCAATAAACGTATATCAACACCGTCAACATCAATAGCCTATATACGTCCCCACTGCAGGGGCTCAGGCCTACTATCCTAAAGAGAGTGTATGGGCCATATTCTACCATGCTTGCCCAGTGCGGGTTGGCGGACTTCACATGCCTGTTCAAGACATGCAGGTTTCCTCACGATGCTTTCCTTCGCCGTTAAGCAATTGAATAATGTACTTGAATTGTAAAACAACTCATAGGTACCCGGCTGGATTCGAACCCGGATCCCTCACATTGAGAGTCCGCGCCTTATCCACTGCGCCACCGACGCTTCAAACGTATTTATGTAAGATTAAATCATCATCATCAAAAGTCAATTATAACTCTCCACAGATCGATACGTCGGATTTTTGCCATATCATCACGCCTGGCAGGTAGACTGATGATTGCAATACGATGTTGTTAATAGAACGGTTGATGTTGACTATATCCTTGAAGTTTTGCTATTTTTCTACACTCAAGTACACTACACATGGAGTAATTCTATTGTATTTCTATTGATACCACACAAAATATGATTTTCACCTCACTAGCTCGGAAAGGCTTCATTGTTTGTTCGAAATCTGCGTGCAAAAGCTCTTTTTGCACGCTAGCGTGGAAAGAGTTTTTGAAATTCGAACATGACAATGGTACATATATTAGTCTGTGATGACAATGATGAACCAAACTTGTATTTTTCTAGTAGTAGTTTAATTCTCCCGAATGGGAAGGCAATGGAACAAAGCCATACAGACTACTCTGAACATATCTTTCCTTTAGTTTTCTCAATAAAATGTATAATATATACATTTTATCGCTTGTTTTGACGATTCTTGACGAGAACTTCAAAGGTCAGCCTTGGTTTCAACATAATTCGAAAGAATCCATATGACGAATTTACTCAACACGGTAAAAAATTGCAATCAACCACCATTAATCAAATTCGCGCCAAGAAACTATATTTTTCTTTTTGGATTCTTGGCGCGAACTTGTAAAATGGTGGTTCATTGCAATTTTAGTAATTCGTTAATAATACTGTTATGTGTGTTTTTTGTGTTATAATGGTGTGATATAGTGCAAAAAGTGTCACGGACAGTGTTATAGTATCAATTACGCAAAATCGCGAGGGTTTCGACGCGATCCGAAGAGTTTATCATGTCGAGTACATTCGGCATATGGATTCTTTCGGATAATGTTGAAACCAAGGCTGGCCTTTGAAGTTCTCGTCAAGAATCCAAATTAAGCGATAAAATGTACACATTATACATTTTATTGAGAAAGCTGAAGAAATGGCTTCGGCATAGTTTATAACCTCAAAATTTGTTCACCTAATTTTACTCGTCATTGGCTAGATAACCACTGGTTAAAGCCATTATATTTTTCTTTTGACAAGAGATGTTGTTATTGTAACAGGCAAAGGACAATAAGCCATAAAGCCGAGTCTGTCGATTAAAAAGTTTTGAATGTTTTTAACGCATTTGCGAAATAATTAAACAAATAGTTAAATTAACAAATAATCTGTGTAAACAAAACAAGAAATTATTGTGTTCCGGTTAGCAAAGAAAACATAGCCAATAGTAACCTAAGTAACGTTTCTGGGTGAGCACGCTTTCATCTATTGGCTGTTCATCACTTAACATCGGATGAAATGAAGATGAAAGTACCAGGACTTCATGCCTAAGGAGGAGTCTAACCACAAAAATTCAAGTTTTTGATAGCCTGGTACTTCAAAATATTTTTCAGAATTTTATTAGGAAAATGGTAAGCGCACTAAAGAAATGATATTACACGCACTCATGTCAACCTGGTAGTCTGTTATTGAGATGGTAGCCAAGAGTGTGTTGCAAATACTGCCCAGTGAATAGGCAAAAACACTAGTAATGGTCTCCGAAGGTTTTACACAAAAAACATTCTTTTATTTATAAAGAAAATAAACTCATAGTGCTTTCCACTTTTAAAAGTTCAACTGTATTCCTTTTAATATGCCATTTTCCTCGCTGTAGTGAGATGAAAAGTTGTGTGTTTCACTCCGCAGCAAAGTTATTTTGCGTCTCGTTCCTTGAAACCCTCGCTACACTCATGATTCTATTTTTAAACCACTCGCTTCGCTCATGGTTCAATCGTAAAATCATGCACTAGCTCGGGTTTCAATATGAGAACTAGCGCCAAACAACAACTTTGCAGCCTTGCATAACAAATAACTATTTTTGCCTTTTCGAGTAAGACAGAACAGCAAAGCTCGTGTGGGACATCGCTGTCGTTATACGTGCCTTGCAACGACATGACAGAGTGAAGCTTACAGTCAAGACGGACCTTTCAATACAAACAAGGCAAATTTGTCTATGAGCCAGTTATGTCTCAAGTTAACGAAGCTGTATGTATTTTCATAGACCGAGAGTATGTACGAGTATAACAAGTGTTGTCTGTAGTGCGCGATAGTTATAACAATTTGATAAATAATAATAAAATAATATTTTATCCTATTTATTATTTCTAAAGTATCTCTTTCATGGGAATATTTCGTGCTCTAAGTTGTCCCAAAATTACGTAAAATGGTGATGAATAATTTTTTTGTTTTAATCTTCATAACATTAATGCAGCTGGAATGCATGTATATATTATCAAATTGTGCTTAAAATCAAAGTGAAGTCAGGCACATTGTAGGCGTTTACAAGTTTTGTCTGGTCACGCATAAAAAATATCTAAACAGGAAAAAAATTAATTTATTATGTTCTAAATTCAAGTATTAGAAACAAACACCTAAACCAGCAATTCAAACTAATTTTATAAATGCGAAGAAGTAAATGAAGGTTTTTGTATTCTCATGGATCTCATTAATTAAATACGGAGAACTTCTCAATTTTACTAAGCCAGGGACAAACTGCATCGTGCAGTTTTGTTTAGAAATCTGACTTTAAATAACTATCATAATATATAAATATAATAAATGTCAAATTGAGTTGTTTTTTTGCCTTTACGTCGTGACGGAGATTCAGAATGACTTTAACCTCTTGTGTAGGGAAAGTTGAAGGGCCGTAAAAGGATACAGGTTACTAAACAATGCCCGTGATATAATTTCTGTAGTCCACGCAGATTAAGTCACAGGATAAATCTATTTTTATATAAAACAACTGCACTCTCACAAATTTTGAATAAAGCATACCGCGACTAAGTAGCTATCTGCAAACTGTCTGCATTAATTGGGTCAACCAATAAATTATAGCTAAAGTTAATTTCGCCTGCTAGCCGAACCCATTCTGTGTCACGAAATAAATCTCTATCATTTTAGTACTATGTCGTGTCTTGCGTGAGTAAATAATATTGTTGAAGGGCCGACACTCCTTCGTTGGCCACACAACATTGCGTGTGCGCTACAATGGCCACCAACGCCGATATTACATACATATTTTATCACCTACAGTGGCTGCAATACTTTATTGCCCGCTGCTTTAGTACAAAGTTCAACAGCATTTAAAATATAACTTAATTTTAATGTACTTATCAGAATTGTTTTACTGATCGACAATTAAGTCTGATCAGACTAATCTAATTGACCACAAGCAAAAATGCACGGAATATCCAAAATTGTTGCAACAAACTTGGTGTAGTAAGTATACGTAAGTAAGTAGTAGTATATCAATATAAGAGCGTTTAGTTTTACATTTTTGTGTGTAATTGTAGTGTACTTGCATATACCTGTTACGTTTGATATATTATTTCTTTAAATATATAAACGTAACCTGTTTTAAAACTTAAAATGTCCTCACTTGTCCCAATGTCCACACACAACGTCACTGCATGACTTCTTACCACTGTCACTATCAATAGTCACAGAATACTATAATACTACTGTTGGAAGAGTATAACTTCAGACAGCTTAGAAACAGTACTCTCATTAGTGCTACTTAGCTAACTAGTAAAATAGCCAGCCTTTCGGTCTTCTACAGGCTTCATTTTAGAGTCTGAGGTCGAATTACACGAACTAATTCCACCACTCCCTTTTTACAATCGGTGAATCTGAAAAACGGCTGGTTTCTATCCCTACTCAGTTAATATGCCATTCCGCGCGCAAGTCAATTTGAACGCAATGCATTGCTGCTCGATCGTACTTTTAAAAATGATTAACTTTTTATTAATTAAGCTATTTAACAAATTACTTTCACATAATATGGTCTGTACGGCCGTGAACTATATCTGGCGACAATAAACCATATCTGTCGCTGGATGGAAGCGGCTCAGGACCGGTGAATGTGGCATACCATTAAGGAAGCCTATATCCAGCAGTGGACGTTTCCTGGCTGATGATAATGAAACGGTATTTGGATTTTTGAAGTGATGCTTTTGTTCTATTGTTATGTATTGTGAAAATGTATAGCTGGTTTACCTCAACAAATGTCCGTCGCGTCGGCGGGAGTTCTGCCACGGGCTGTCCTCATAGCGGTACGCCTTGCGCAGGATAGGCGCGCAGGAGCATGACGAGAGTTTATTCCCCATGCTGCGCGTACCGCACTCGGCGCACTGCACTATGCTGCCTGAAACGACACAATACCGTTACCACGTACGTACACTTCACAGTACCATCGTGCAGCCATATAGAACATGGGCACATACAGGAATTATCCTCATTCGAGTCGCATTCATACCATCATCCCGCTATTAACGCTGATTTAACAGTTTCGATGTTTTTATCCAAATTCCTTCATCTGCTTTAAGTGATTACTTAAACATTTGCTAATATTATATTTAATAGATTAACACATAGAATATTATTTAAGCCTGGTTATGTATTCTCGTATACCCTATGAGTTGTTTTTCAATTCAAGTACATTATCCGATTGCTTAACGGTGAAGGAAACCATCGTGAGGAAACCTGCATGTCTTGAACAGGCATGATCCGCACTGGGCCCGCGTGGTGGACTATGGCCCATACACTCTCTGTAAGAGAGTAGGTCTGAGCCCCTCCAGTGGGGACATATTGATGATGACAGGCTGTTGATGATGTATTCTCGTGGAGATCAAGCGTTTACATGACATAGGAAGCGAGAAAACTAATGCGTTCGGAAAACTGGCAAATAAGGAAACCCAAAAAGGAAATTTAATCAGTTTTTGACCTACTAGCTTTTATACGTACTAACGAGAATTTTCATTCAATTATTTATGATATAAGTGGCTGTAGGAGATACAATTCTCCCATATAAAATATGTTCTTTATTTTAAATGAAAAGTTTGTTTGGTTGGTTTTGCCAACTTTGCAACAATTCGAAAGATCCATAATAAGTTAATATCCCGTGAGACGCGATGAAGCACCCACGTGGGCGAAGCTGCCGGCGATTCCTAATTTATCATATTTTTCTTACTATAGATTTTATAATTTCAAAATGAACTAGCCACGGAATAAATTAATAGCTAAAAGGGACGATACAATATTGCTTATCTATTCACACCTTTCTGTGTCTGACAGCCATAGGGGCGAGTGGATGTCAAAAGTAGCACAAAGATAATATGATAATTCTTTTGAGGTGGACTTATACTGACCTCATTTTAAAGTTTAACTAATCATAATGGCATTTCATAGCCTAACATAATTGAAAAGGTATTCTGTTATCTCCCCAAGTATAACAATAAAGTCAATGTATATTTCTTTACAAGCGTCAGTGGCGTATTGGATGAGGCGCGGACTCTCGATCTGAGGGTTCCGGGTTCAAATACAGCCGTGTACCTATGAGTTGTTTTTCATTTCAAGTACATTATCCGATTGCTTAACGGTGAAGGAAAACATCGTGAGGAAACCTGCATGTCTTTAACGGGCATGTGGAGTCCGCCGTTCCGCACTGGGCCCGAGTGGTAGACTTCAGCCCATACACTCTCTGTAGGAGAGTAGGCCTGAGCCCCTGCAGTGGGGACGTATATAGGCTGTTGATGATGATATTTACCCGCGGTCCCGTGATGTCACCAGGTGCCATCGGATCGTGACAGAGAGTGTCCGCGGTTGAGGCTCTGCGAGCGCTGCGTGCCGTGTCTGTAGTGGTGCTTCACAGAGCCATGCTGTAACACCAACGGTCACATATGTCATACAATTATATATTTCATTATATTATAAGCTAGAAATTACTCTCTCTAGAGCGAGTTTGTCCAGATATATTAACGGGAATCTGCTCAAAATGCTCCCATACAAAACTTCTTTTAACGTAATCATTTGAAATAGAATAAGCTGGCTTTGATAACTAATTACCTTAAGATAGAAGATCGGATTATAGTGTGCGAAATTAATATCATTAACGTAAAACTTCATTGTCAGCTACAATACCCGCTATGCAGCTAATGGCGTTTTCAATACTAATTAAAAATAATGTGTAAAAATAAAAAATGTAATTCACTGTGAAGTTTTATGTAAAAGATAATCATCTCTCATTGGATTGTAATAATCCAATTTCCCATTTTTATAAAATTACACTATAAAGCCAGCTATCCTATTTCAAAAGAAATTTAGTATGAAACTTTTATCAGCCACTAGTGATGATTGATTTCATGGTGATCGTATTATGCGTCGGACATGATAAAACCTTTCATGATTCCTATAGTGTCTCCGTTGGTTGGTATCAGGTACACTTGAGTACAAAAACATGTATCCACTTTAGTACCAAGTCACATTCACTCTTGCTTGTTCCTATGTAGTGTGTTGAGGGAAATGTCAAATGTCAATGTGACATGGTTCAAAAGTGGATACATATTTTCGTACCCCAGTGTCCCACGTGTCCCATTTGTGAGTGGCTGCTTATGGCCTTATGGCATAAATACATTAGGTTTAAATCCAATCAATGACTGCCAGGAGATGGTGCAAAAGGAACAAACATTATTATATTACTTATTTTGAGTCATTCTTGGCTCTTACAAAGCTTAAATTGATACGTAGGTCTGACCCTGCTAAATGTTACCGTGGAGCATTGTCATAAGATATGTGAACGTTTTTTCATAAGTACAGAATATGATCAGCTAGAAATCACACTCGGGCATGTAGTCTACAGTTTTTCAAATAAATTGAAGTAAGCGAATGATCGCTGATCGATGTCTATACAATCAAAATAACAATGTGGTAGCAGTGAATGCTTTCTACAACATCATATCATTTTGATTGTAGATACAGAGGTTTTGTAACGTCATTCATCGATTTATTGAGGACGGACGGCAACTGCTTCACTATACTGCATGACAGTCACATTGTAGAGGTCTTAATTAAATGAGGATGATTGTAACAACACTGAGATACTTGCGTTCGTCTCTATGATGGCCAACACATACGCCAAACAGGACAAAACAACAGGAAAATATTCAATTACGAGTGTAAAGTGATTACAATGTGCATAAAACACACAAGAAGTAAACAAACGCGTAAAGATTTGCCTTTCTTGACGTTTACTGACCAGTACCTAGCCTTTTCTTCTTCTTATATTATTAATTTAATTATGGCACTGGCTACTCCCCGAGGTATAAAGGTCGCAAGGCACTATGTAGGTAGAATTTGACAAGACCAATTAGGTTGCTGATCACCTTTACACGATAGAAGAAGAATTTAATTATAACCTTATATATAACACAGCATCTCTGTAATTTAAATGTGTGATGGATGGCTGACGTTGTCATGCAACTAAGGCGTCGTTGAACTATAATTATTGCTATACATAAATTACCTGTTGATATATATATAGTTAGTTTTTAATTTAATAATGAGTATAAAACGGTGTTCTTTTAGTTCTAAATATTTTTCCGAAATAGGTTTAGATCATAATCAAGTTGTGAAATGCATTTTGTTGCAGTCAGCGTTAGCATTGCGTAAGTGTGCAAGCCCGTATAAGGATAGAACTAATTAGCTAAATTGAAATATTTAAATATTAAAGTTACGTCATCCAAATAGCCATCACACATTTAAAAAGTATTGTTTGAAATCATACCAAGAAAATTTGAAATATCTCATAAAAACAAGAACATATTAACAGCATCATTTTATTGCACCCATCATGTTTTACTTATTCAAATAAGCTTTAAAAATCATGCACTTCAAATTAATTAATGTTTAAAAATTATCAATTAAATGTAATATAAAAGATTTACTTTTTAAAAATCATTTAGACGAACTTTTTAGTGCTTCTGGAGTGCAGTTCACTATGGACAAACATCTTACAATCTCAGTCTTGGCGGATGATATTGGAAAAAAAATATCAATATCGAATGATGTTATCAAATACATCCTTCAACTGTGAGCATGTTTTTCCTTAGTGAATGCGTCCGCTGGTTAGTGAAATACGATCAACATGCATGAATGGAAAGCAACATGGACATGCATTTTATGCAGGTTTGATTTTTCTTAACACAATATATACAAATACGTATCATGTAGGTTTTATCGTTACTAAACAGACGTACAATTCTAAATATTTGCATTACCTCTTTTTCATTAAATCATAGTTGCAAATAACTTCTATAGTACATCGTTTGCTCGACGATAGCTTCCAAAATTTGCTTACAATAATGAATGCAATCACACTTTTTAGAATCAGACACGATGTTTCTTACGTAGATACAAAAAGCTTTCGTAACTGGCCACTTACGACAAAGATATAAAAATGCAATTACAATATTTGAAAATGGAACATATTACTTTTTTAGTTGCGAGGTACATACATATTTCTTTTTCCTTTGTGGCATCGTTTTGAAAATTGTACGTACGAATGAAAAAACGAACCCCCATATTGTTGCTATATGTACCTCTATACGGGGTTCAGTGAGTGTAGGCGTGGACCTAATCATCTCCATGTTGTCTTCATACCGATGCTTATGGTCAACTAGCGACTGCAGTTACCGAATCTAATATTGATACTGCACGTCTGACAAAAAATTAATTGTCAAAGATTTCGTACTGTATTAGGCATTGAAATTAGTTGTGTGCCGAAGATTTTAGATGTGCATCTGAAGGTACGGAAGATGCACTTGATGGATACCGCACCGTTTGACGGAAGACCAAACCACTGCGTTTTGAATGGGGTCACAAAATGACAGCAATGTCTGATGGAGGGTAATTGTAGGCTGTCTATAATATATTAACAGGTGAGGAAACAGGTGTACCGCTTTAAACCCAAAAGAAGAATCCAATCGGCAAAATGGGTCTTTCCTTTTGACGATTAGCCAACGAAAGTTAAGAAGAGTCGAAGCGTTAACTACAGACACCAGAATATGCAGACGTCGTGTTTCACTGATGACGTATGATGGGACTATATCAGACATTTTCGTTTGTTATACACAAGGTACACACAAACAAAAGCACACGAAACATGCAAGCACACATTGTACGAAACATTTGGAGCCACTTTTGACGCCCTCATAACTCAAAAACGATTCCACACAAACATGTCAAATTTGGCTCATGTATTGATACTTATGTTTACCCCACGCAATATGTAACTAGGTAACATATGTATATTGTCTACAAATCCGTGGCATTGACAAGAAAATGGTTACTTCTTTTTTCGGCAAATCAGACAAAACAATGTCAACAGTAATTGCTTGCTCAGCGTCCTCTAAGCAATGTCGTCCTTCACCAGGATAACACGTCCATGCGTATTCAAATGTAGAACTGATGACAGCTCTTGCGACAGGTTTTTGTTTAATTAAAGATAAACTTAGATGCATACGTTTTACGAGCTGTTCTACGAAGTTATTGTAGAGTTCCCTGTCAACACTGTTCCAATTGATTTTTACAATGGTTCCACCAAATGCAAAATGTATTAATTGTAAAGAAACAGTTTAAAAATTTATAATTGCATCATAAATCTGGTGTTATTTATAAGAATCCAGAAACTTTCAGTATGCCCCACGCATACGTGTAGTTTGAATAGGGAGGCTAATCAATGTTCTAATAAATATTCCTATATGTAATGTAACAGATAGAACAGACCGCCAGACTGTAAGCCTCGAGGTTTATACAATAGCACGATTTGAGAGGTTCGACACGCGGAATTTATACAAAGATTAACTAAGATCCTAGCAAAGTGTTACATGACATTTACATTAATACATATCTAGACTTCACCGTCACGATGTTATTGATCTAGCAATTAATTTGCTCCTTTTTATGTACTATTTTTACTATGTTGTACATTGATTTTCTAAATGCAAACATAGTAGACTCGCCCTTGAATTTAACCTCATCTGTTGGTAAGTCAATAAGGCCGTGATAAAGTGAACTCTCGCCTCATACTAGTGAGGCATTCGAATGAATTAGTTTTATAGCTTTTTTATACTGTGTTTTGAAATGTTCAAAGAACAAACAACCGCCCAGTGCCCATCACAGTCTAACATTTTGTACTAGGACTACATGATACAGTTATTAGCAACATGTGTATGGTGATAAACTAACGTGAATATCATTACAAGAATTCAATACCATCTCAATATCTAACAACACTTTAATTTCGTCTTTTCTCGTAACTATCGGACGTGTTTCGTATTCACCGTTTGGTAAAATAAATAAATATTGACGACGTTATGAAACTGTTTACCAAAGCTGAGGCGATACGCAATTACGCATAATAAGGGTATTGAAATCTGTACACAGCGGCAACACTGCGCAAGTGTCGGTTCCTTCAATATTTTGATACAGTTTAGAAGCCCTACCAGTTTCAGTGCGTGCTAACTGGTTCGTATATAATATATGTACGAAGATACCTAAGTATACATAGATACACCTACAGGCAGCGCAGGCATCAATCAAGAGCCCTGTCAATTTCCCGGCCGATGACCGCTCAATCGCTTCTAAACCAATAACGTTTGATTTCTTGCCGGCTTCTGTGTAAGACAGTGTTAAATCATATATTTTTATCAAAGACATTTGTTTCAGATTCATAATTAATGAAAAAAAAATACTTTATCTTAAATATATAATATAAGTTTTTGTGAGGATACCTACGAGTATATGCTGATCATACGAAATATAAGCGCAGTTCTAGTACCATTTTAGTAAAGGAGGTCCTTGATTCCGAAGTGACAACTGTATATCCATATCAAAGTTAGCTTCGAGCTCTAAAGAATACGGAAGGTCCCTACTGAGTATATGCTATCAAAATGTAATTAAAATTCAAGCGCCGCGTTCGATCTCGGCGGGGCCTTCAATCATCCTAGATTAGTCTATCTCTGCATACGAGTATATGGGTCAACTTAGTTTTGCTTCACGTTTGAAATCAGCTAAATTTGAGCGTTGTTAGACAACTGCCTCAGTAATGAATCTGTTTTAAAAGCTTTTAAACATTTTAGACAAGAGAATACAGCTCCAGTATGTTTATTGTGTATATGAATTTTTAAATATAAATACAGTTTTCTTTAGAATAATAACTAGTATTCGAACTGTACCGGAAATTGTACACATTCTCAGCAATACACACACATATTCGTAGCAATATAATGATTAGAACAGTATTAATATTATTCCAAAGTACGAATTTCATAACTTCATTCAAGGAAATTGTATTTGTTAGAGTTCGTTCGTCAGCATTACACTAATAGATTGATATTGCAAACCTGTTAGCATGATGACATCACTGGTCCTACCTCAGGCATAGAACAGTCTCACCTACACACAATGATAGCGTTAGACCCACCAACAAGATTTGTCTATTCTATTCAATTTTGTAGAGCATCGCTTCAGAATTCATCCTGAGAGAGCTGTATCCATTCATTTATGTAAATAAGAAACACCTACGTGTAACAAGATATCTCTTTACAGCAATCTTACATACATACCTACCGTGTAGATAATAGATAGTAAGTAAGTAGGTACATAGCTGTCTATTGAGCCGATGTTCAATGGTCCTAGGTCCGCGTGCGCCAAGTCCATCACAACTTACAAACGATAGGGATAGTCTTCTACATCGAACTCCAGACAATCCCGTTTACCGCATTCATGGACGAACACATAAATAACAATAATCTGTCACCATACACACATCAAAAACTGTGCCGCAGTTAAAAGTGATCAAACGAAATATAACTGTGTTATTGTTGGATGTTTTAATTTTATAATTTAATAGAAAGTGTAAGCATGCAAATTGACGTTTTAACCAACTGTGCGTTGTTTTATCACATTTTATTATTTAAGGGTTATTTAGAGGCACACGATGTCCAATGTTACAGACATACACACGGGTGGGAAGGGGCACAAACACTCCATGTGCAAATTAATCTAAAGGTGCTACGAACCTCGAAATTGTTCCAATTTTGCGCAGAAAATTTAGCAGCCTCCACACTCTCTTTAGCACCCATGTTTATGAAGTTGTGAAATCACTCGAATGGGCTATGACAATCGGTTTCGATGCGTAGATAGGTATGCTCTGAGCGGTTCGTGACACTAGTGTGCACTACGACAGTCAGCTCTGATAAGCATTTAAATACCTCTATATAGTCGGTCGTTCGCAAAGTTAAAAATTCACAGCGCTGAATAATAAACGAGGGTTCGTGTATGTAGGGTAGGTTGCAGCGCACACGGGCGCCGGGCGCGCGGTGCAGGCGCGGTGCGCGGCTCTCGGCGGCAGCGGCGGCGTGTAAACACGGCCAGCTGCTGTGTGAGCGGCTCCAGCCTCCGACCCGCTCGCTGCGAGCACGACCACCCCTCGCCGCGACCGATCTACGCGCACAGACGAACACGACCGCACTAGCACGACACTGGCCCGGCTACAGCCGCCTAGAGCCAAGTGCGCAAAATGTAATGTACGGCACGGTCAGTCGATCGGTGCGACGGGGCGACACCGGCGACTCGGCTAAACGTCAGAGCGGACTGGGTCGCGATCCAAGCGTGCGTGGCGGTGTGCGCACTGTAGCGCCGGCCGCTGCCGCGCACCATCCGAGCCGCCAGCCGAGACGCAGCGACGCCCAAACCTAGCGACACGGCGGACAGCGCCCTCGGCACATCTCACCACGCACTCCGCCGCCGCCGCCGCCGGCTCCGTGACACACGCCGCTCGAAGGACGGACCGCACCGCAACTATGACGTCTAATTAACGATCTGCCCTAATCAAAATATGAAACTTACAGCAGTATCGATACAGAGCTTTACTTATACAAATGTTTAATAGCATATATTAAGATTAAGAAGATCATCAATGGGCGTTCGGAACGGTGCGGCGGGGGCGAGGCTGCGCGCGCACTCTCCGAGACAACATTCGATTTTGGTCCATGACTGTTGGATGCTTACTGTGGCCCACCGAGGCTTTAATAGTTCATTCTAGGCTAGGGTACAACAGGGCACACGGGTGCTTGCTAATTTTAGTTTGTCAAGGCTGCATACATGTAACATCCCCACCTACGTTCCACCGCTATAATTTATGCTTAAATCATAGCAACTACGTATTTTGTTGAAGCTGAAGTACGCATGCAACATTACTCAAGCCTAATTTATAGTTAATGGGTTCAATGTCCTTTTATGTGCTGACTAATTTAATTATTGCGTATGTCAACTACCCTTGACTTCGAAATCATTATTTACATGAGATACATCTGGAAATGTGCATCAATCACATCCATGAGAACCCGCATTATATGTGTTCGAATGACATCACCAAAATGAAATGAAAAATAAAATATTCATGTAATTAATGATAATTTAATAGTCGCGATGAGTGTTACGAAATACTGGTTTTGAAATTAATTTCATTTGTCTCTTTATAAATCATTAACAGCTCTTAATAATGAGGAACCTAAGCATTTATTCGCTAACAGCGAATTTGAAGGATAAGATCCAATTATTCAAATGCAAATTCCCGGATATTTTCCGATCAATCGAATGGAACCTTGCGTTTGCCTTCTGCGGAGATGTTCCGTACGTCAACTGCGGTGACAGGTAACGATCGCTACATACATATTTTGTCGGTGTTATTATACCTTTGAACCCTAATATGAGCACCTCCTTACATACCTTCCACCTTACATGCTCACCTCTCGTGAATATTTACTGCCGACGTACATAAAATACTTATCAAAGTGTGATCTAACATCTGTTTGATGCGGTCGTCAGTCACATTGGCAGTTATATTGCCATAATACAGACAAAGCAGAAATAAGAAGGAATAAATTATGTTCCTTCTACAATTCAGGTGCTGTGTTTATAACCACTAACGGTGCTTATTCAACTTTTGTTAATTTATCAATATTTTTGGTTGAGATAGATCACATTTTATATTGATTCTTTAAATCTTACTAATTTAAACCTTTAAATTTAAACATATCATTGTTTAAAACAGAGTTAATTGTAAATCTGAATCTACATAATACTAATACAAGTTTCTGTTAACTTATAAAGAATGTCCTAGAAACTGTTATGTAACGAAAACCTTAGGTGAAAGAATATATATATTTCTTCATTTTTTCATATATTTTTTACAATAAATTGCTGTAAACTTAGAAACCTCAGAAAAAAATTCGCCAATTACGAAGAGAAGGAAACTAAAAAAACTAATATACATAAGTAGATATTTGCTCGTTCAGTGTCAATGTTTCGAAAAAATGTTAATCATTAATTTGAAACTTCGCTAATCTGTGAGAAGACTGTATCCGTCAGGGGATAAAACACTTCATTTTTTAAATGCAACAATGGAAATTAGATTCATCAAATTTTATTGCTTACTGGTGGTATATAAGGTACTTGAGGGCACTATTTACCTTAAGTAAAGTAAGTAACTAAACATTTTGGATTCATTGTAGAAGTTGTAACACTTATAGCTTGTATTCTATGATAGGCATATATTCCTCTACTTTAGGCAGTTTTTACTTACCATTTAGGGAGCAGAATTCAAAACATAACCCATACCTTTGAGACGCTTTAAATAGTTTGATATAAATCAACTGTCTACGAGTATGTCTTATCTTTATTAGAGTACAGGCAAACAATTTCTTAGAACTAAAACTCTGAGATTAAAGTAACCAGTTATAGTAGTAGAAACAAACTCTAAACCAATCGCAGAAATGTAAAAACTCAAACTGAATTCTAGTATTTTACAAAGCATGCAATAACATCAAAAAGGCATTTGTGCAAACATTACTGATACAGGAAACGAGTTTGCAAACAAACGACCACTAAACATGACCACTGTAACGGGCAAACGAACACTATCGCCTTTATAAAAGCAAGCATACTCGTAACTTCTTTATGCTAAATTGTGTCCGTGGTCGTTATCTAAAGAGACAATATAAGACACATATTATCCGTATCGTTTGTGCTATATTGTCGTCAATCCACTCCTATACTCGAATGCTAAACTATTCACCAATACATGAGTAGGTCAAACAAGAGTGAAGATAAGTGGTAACTTTGTATCCACTCTCTGCAGCGCCATATAACATGAAGCTCAAGGGAATAAAGAGCCAGTTTATACACGTATGATCCGAGTTGTGACATGACATGATCTACAATGGTGGTATATAAGGTACTACCGTCTTCTTTTGGTTTATTAGCAACATTCTGCAACACCCACGGTATGACATGATCCAATCCATGATTATGTAGATGGATGGATAGCAGTGTCTACCTACAAACCTAGCATCTTACTTCAATTATAGTGAATAAGGTCAGCATATTAATAAAAAAGTAAACGTGTTGCTGCTGATGAAAATAATTTATAAATAAATTAAAATGTAAAACACTACTAACAATTTTTAAAAAAACGGCTAACTCACGTTACTCGTACGTGAGTATTGAATTTTTTAACAATAGATTTTTATATAGCTAGGCTTCTGTCCGCGACTTCGCTTGTGTGAACTTTAGGATTTATCCATAGGAACTACTCATCCAATCGGATTAAAAAGCAGCCTGTCTTTACTTTGCCTTTCAGCTATCCCTCTACAAAAATCAACCATGATTTTGTTTTTAAAAACATTGACTCCGGGTAGCAAAAGCAGTCCGAAAACTGAAGCTACCGCTTAACCAAACAATTCATGGCATGTAGCAATAAGATAATCAGTCAGAAATAAACTGAGTTAAATTGAATGTACCGTACAGGAAAGTTCATCAAAAATATATATATGAACTTAGATTAAGAAACATTGTACCTACTGTATTTATGCCGAATAAACTATTTCTGTTATATTATATTTATTCCAGTACACTTATTCATGACTATGTTAACTACTCTGAGCTGGTAAACACAAGGACAGATATTTTAGCCAATAGGTCACCAGTGACGTGTATCGTTCTGGTAGAAGTACTACCCACCCCGAAGATGACACATAAAAAACCCCTTTTTGGAGGAAGTAACCCTCCAATCAAAAATTCAGACGACAAATACATTTTATAAAATCGTGTAACCTGTATACTAAGTTCATCTCGATCAGTTGTAAAATATGCCCATAGAGGAATACCAACAAACTGACGGGGCCAGGCTTGACGCAGAGATGCTTCGCTCGTTCGGTGATTCGGGATAGTTAGGGTCGGATATGGGCTACATTTTATCCGGATCGAGCAAGTAATTCTCATGGGATATGTTCTGACATTCTGACACTTGTTTAATAGTGAGGACCTGTAATTGGCTTTCTGTAAACTATTTATTGTGTTATACTGTTATTTTGGCTGTTGGTCTTCCGAATAAAATAAAATAAAATAAAAATTCACACAGATGAAGTCGCGGAAAAAAAAAGAATAAATAGTAAGTTCACAAGTTATAAATTGAAGGAACGAAATTAGCGAAAACCCAGGATTCAAGAACAAGATTATCAGCTCGATAACTCACTGATCAACAATCAAATGTGGAAATAAGTGTTTTGATATAATAGTTATCACTGCCTACACTGATAATCAAATTGTAAGACGACATTGCGAGCATCCAAGTGCGAATCGGACTCGCGTATCAAGGGTTCCGCACTATGGAATGAAATATTATTAAATAAAGTGGTAATAAAGTTTATGTTTCCAACAGCATATACTCGTATCAGACATTTCTTTTCTGTAATATTTAAATAAATTTATGTCAACTATAATTACTTCAGACATCTCATTTGGCAAACATAGAGAGTTTTTTATTGTACAAAAAAGCCCTTTCATATATATATATTCGATCAATTATTTATTTATCTTGCAACCCCTGTTGGTACAGGAGAATTTTATAACTATTCCAAATTTCAAGACTATGTTTTGAGGGAGGCGTTTTAAATTGGATATTCGCTTTAAAAATATGTTATCAATGAGGCAATATGTGCAATATTGCGAGAGCCAATGGCCAATAAGAGTTTATATTTTATTATACTACCGTAGTCGAAATAATAGAACTCACGTATTTTACTGTGAAACGGCAAATTAAATTCATTTTATGTAAACTTCACAGAAGTCCGTTGGTTCTACACTACGTAATAAAATATATTTTACTAGGTAGTTAAATGCAATAATCTTGTCACGACACATCATCAACAGTCTATATACGTCCCCACTGGAGGGGCTCAGGCCTACTCTTCTACAGAGAGTGTATGGGCCATAGTCCACCACGCGGGCCCAGTGCGGATCGGCGGACTTCACATGCCTGTTCAAGACATGCAGGTTTCCTCACGATGTTTTCCTTCACCGTTAAGCAATCGGATAATGTACTTGAATTGAAAAAACAACTCATAGGTACACGGCTGGATTCGAACCCGGTACCCTCAGATTGAGAGTCCGCGCCTTATCCATTGCGCCACCGACGCTTTTTACACGACACATTGGAAACGAATTATGAATGTCTCGCAGCTTTAGGTACCAAAAATGTATTAACCTTTGCTACTTGAAAAATCTTAAACTGTATACTTAAAATGACTGAAAATGTAACTAACAAAAATATTTCTTTTTGAGGAAAAGTGTTTTAAAAGTTTGACGTGGTGATTTTAATTTTTACTTTGTAAACTCGTCTCTTGGATCGTTGCGTTGCAGATTTTCGAACATTTTACTTAACCTACTACACTGAATTTCATTGCATTTAGTTGTCGTGCAAAGAATTGTGAGTGCATCAATCTTCTTCAATTTTGAACTCAAGGGGCCGTTAATAGAATTTAAACACGCGAAATAAAATCAACTCCGGGACAACCCACCAAACATCAATTATAAAAAATTCAATATTTAGTTAGACCTAGATCTAGACCTAAAGAGATCAGTCGTTTTAAATACGCTGTTACTAATATATACATTAGTAATATATTTAATAGGTACTTCTATCGACACTATCTAGCTAACCATTGCTTATGACAGCTCAAGATGCCATTGTCCTTTTCTTGTTTCAGAGACAAGAAAGAGAGGGTAGATTCTAAATTTAGTTTAGAACGGGTTCTTAGTATAATTTCTAAAATTAAAATTATTAAGCACGAAATTCCTAAAGGCGTAAGTTCAGTTGACTAACGTTTAATATGTCTAATGAACATGACTGTTAGTGCACGAAAATCCTAACATCATTTCTCCGACTTTCAGTTGACCTAAATATAAATGCTCAAAAATGAAATTGATATTTTTATTTGCTTATATTAATCTACCTCTAGATTAGGTATTTTGACCAGTAGATATATATTTGTTTTTGAAGTATTGTCATTAGGCTTTTGTGCGTGGGTAATTTAAGCATTAGAAATTATGAGTTTCACGATTTAAGTCATTAGGCATTTTATACGATAGAATATGGATTTTCTAAATTATAATCTCAGCTTCTTATTGTGTAGTAAGGTCGATGACTGACCTCACCAACCCTAGTGTCAGATTGGTTAAGCAGCCATAGTTAGGCTAGTTTAGGGTTAAATATAGCCTATCGTAAATAGAACCCGGCACTAACGGCTTCACATGCCTTTCGAACCATGGAGTCATCTTACTTTTCAGGCAGTCAGATGATTTAGCCTGTATTGTCCAAGCCAAACTGAGGAAAGTCTCAAAAAGTGCTTTTTAAACCATGTTCCCTTTAAATCGAACCCAGGACCTTCCGTGTGTGTTACGAGTTTTTTGTTGTCCTTACTTTAAGCCGTAACGGAGAGCAAGACAGACTTGATTTTGAATTTCTGAAGTCCGCAAAAGCTAATACGGTGTAAATAAGATTTCATCATGATTATCTTTACTTGGAAATAAGAAAGGGGCTGATTTAATAGGTTTAGAATTTATTGACATTACTGTGGTTTCCAAACTGGTTAGTTAAGGCGATCCACCTCCATTAAAGTTTCATACGAAATTTCTGTTGCCATTATATATATATATATAGTTACTACACAAATCCATATATATAAATAGGATATCAAATTGTGATGTCGCGGAATGAGTATCATTAACATACAACTTCACAGTGAATCACAATTTTCATTTTAAACATTTTTTTCGATTATTCTTTAAAGCGCCATCTATGGAACATTAGCTGCGTAACTGCTATTGTACCTAACTATAAAGTTGTAAAATAATGATATTAATTTCGCGACACTATAATTTCGTCTCCTATTTTTAGGTAATTACTTATTAAAGCCAGCTATTCTATTTTAATCGATTATGCCAGCATAATTTTTTATGTAAAAATTATGAGAGGGATAACGTTGAATCAGCTACTTCATATTCTTTACTGAAATTCAATACATATCCTTTGCGCAATTATACTTACACAGTATGTTCTACGTATAGCTATGTTTATACAAAAGTTTGTATATATGTATATTATAAGAGTACTCGTATATACGACGCGTTGTCTTGTCTCGCAGATACACGGTAATTTTCGTTTGTCAAATGTGAACCAATTGAAGACATGAAGGATTTTAGAGAATTGAGAAATCGAATAGCAATTTGGGAAATTTCAGACAATGCGGAAACAGACATTAACCTCTAAGCATTCAACAAAAAACATAAGATGAGAAAGGCTGTATGTAATGCAGGTCTCGCTGGCCACTTGTATCGATTTTCCCAAGGCTAAGCCCAAATGAGCCATCATGGCCGTATAAACCTCAATTTAGACATTCGTTCCATCTAAAGATACAAAGAAGTGCATGTAATGTTTCTTTTAAAAATAATCCAAGTGAATGTGATATGTGAATCACATGCAGTCAATCCGCCAACTTACATTATTGTCACCTTTAGAATGTCCTAAACATGTTTTTGAAAGCCTTATGTGTGAAGTATATTTTCGTCATTTAAATCGTGCTGAATTAATTATAATGCAGTTTTTCTTTTGTTTTTATTGTTATCTTAGGAGATAAAAAATCTTTTACTAAGTATACGATTATTATTATATAACTATAGCTTTGATCCTTGTAAGTTATGAAGCTGCGTATATTTATACCAATCTTGTAATGCACCACAATTATTTTTACTTTTTATTATTTTTTCGAATTTCACACAAATTCTACATACTCGGGGAAAAGCTTGAAAACATTTGAAAGTGAGTTGGTTTGTCGAGTATTTTAACGCCTCATGCTTTTTACAATGCGCGGGCAATATGAATGATGAGAAGCTAAATCAGGCCAAGTAATTAATAATACGTTTTTCAGAAATATATATGCAATAGGTATTTAAACTTCGTGATTTATGACAGTGTCTAGTCAGTATATGTATATATGATTGTTATGCAATTTTGATAATTTAGTTAAGTACATTTGGTTGGAAGCGGGAGTTGTTTTATTTTATTATATATTTATTAATTTACTATTAAGTTCTTTAAACACGACGAAGATACTGTAATATTTTGATTGCTCGACTTGGTGGGGGCACGGCCGTGCCTCCAGATCTACGTCATTTTAAAATATTATAGATTCTGACAGTATCATAAAATTAATACACTATGATTAGAATGCGGTAAGTTTGGACCACTTAAATCCTCTCTTTTCCCCCTTTTTTCATTCGGTTTCACTCAGTTCCACTCTACTCCATTTGAATCAAATTGGTTCCCATTCGTATACCTTGATATACCTTGTTGTATCTCGCCACACCTTGCTTCATCTCATCACACCTCGTCATACCATATCACACCTCATCGCACTTCGTTGCACTATGTCACAACAATGTCATACCAACGTCATACTTCGTCAAGCTTCATCATACCAACGTCACACTTCGTCTTACTATCATCATAACTCGTCATATCTCATCATACCACCGTGTGCGAAGCTTTATTTTGCTGTACGGCCACCGAAATTTTATGTTATGAAATATTATAGCTTCTTATTTGTGTGTGTAAGCGTCGGTGGCGCAGTGGATAAGGCGCGGACTCTCAATCTGAGGGTACCGGGTTCGAATCCAGCCGTGTACCTATGAGTTGTTTTTCAATTCAAGTACATTATCCGACTGCTTAACGGTGAAGGAAAACATCGTGAGGAAACCTGCATGTCTTGAACAGGCATGTGAAGTCCGCCGATCCGCACTGGGCCCGCGTGGTGGACTATGGCCCATACACTCTCTGTAAGAGAGTAGGTCTGAGCCCCTCCAGTGGGGACAATATATAGACTGTTGATGATGATGATTTGTGTGCGATGGGCTATATGTTTTAAACAGGGAATTCCCTGCTAGCTTCTGAATAGGCTACTTTCAGGCAAGCGTCTACCATGCTCGAATATCAAATTAGCTTAATATGTCCAAAGCGGTTAGTCCATCTATTGCTCCCCAAACATTTCTCCCAGAGATAATTCATGTCCGTCTATTGCACCTACATTATTTTAACATAGTCTATGATACCAGGGGTATCATCAGTTCTAATACTTCAAATAAAGCTGTAAGATTAGGCTAGACGACAACAAATCAGATTGGGGTTAAATTGTATTTTAAACCATAAAGGGCATTATAAAACTCCAATATTTTAATTTTTAAATTTTTAAAATAGATACTTAAATTATCTAATATTATTTAATTTTTTACTTGACTTTTACAGCATATAAAGCCCGCAAAAACTAAAAAAAATTGCTTCAAATAATTTTTATCTCACATTTAGCTTTTTAATTACACTGTGAAGATTTGTTAGTAAGGGCGTGTTCACTTAAAAACATTATTTTAGAGATAACTCAAATAATGTTAAAAGTTTCATTCATTTTCAACTTCAATACTTAACCGTGACGTCACGCTTAGGTGCCGATTTGTATGGAGCTTTTTGCACCACGTGACTTGAATCACTTTTCGCCGGTTATATTAAGAAAACTATAAGTCATATCGAAAAATCTTTTACAAGGTTATTTATCTTTTCACGCGGTTTCTCGAATGAGGGAATAACATTTTTTTTGTCGTCATCCATATTATGGCAGGTGCACCTCCGCTTGAACACTGCTTGCGTTGCATCATCGTCTTGCCATGAATTTTTGGCTAAGTGCGGCAATCAGTTTTCTGTCTGCTTTGATTACTTAAAGACAATGTTTTTAAAAACAAACACATGGTAATATACCATTTAAAATAGCTTTAGAGGTATATTAATCGTTGCAAAAAATTTGTGCTCGCGAGGTCTACTGTTCGTAGAACTAATAGCATAGTAGGTATGCATCTCTAATAGAGCGCAGAGGTCATCGGAGCATGTCACTAGCTGCTGGGATGTGAGATAATTTATAGCTTGCGGTTCTTGCATATTGTAATCAGTATCATCGTAATTAGCTGCATAAGTTGGACTTGAGCTTCCTTTATCCAAGATCCTAGATTTAACGTTGAACTTTCCTCGAGTTAATGAGCCATAATCACCACGCTTGACAGTAATATGTTATTGATATGCAGGTAGACACTGCTACCCATCTGTGATGGCATCCACCGGGATTACAGCTGCCTCGTGTTACTCGTATATTCATTTTACTCATATATATGTATATTAAGTAGCTATTGCGCGTGACCTCTTCCACGTGGAAAGATGTTACAATACACCCTCCAATTTTGCTTGATTTAAAGCTTGTTATACTATCTCAACGGTAGTTATGATGATGTCTAACGTTGGCCTATTCTTAGTAAATGTCTAAAAAAACTTCCAAATTGTAATAATATGAGAATATGAAAATTGGAAGGATATTTGCAAAGTATATTTTATTTGTCGTCATACTGCCATAATCTAATGCCACTGTTGGGTAAAGACGTCACCCATAAAAATATAGCTACGTCCACATAGGCAGTGATAGGAATTTGGACTTCCGAATTCCGAAAAAACATCCGACTGAGCGTTAACTTTATATACAAACCCTATGTATAAAATTCCAAGTTTGTAGGCTCAATAGTTGCTTTTCGGGTTTCTTCCTTCAAAACGAAAAAATGAATCGTTATAGGATCACTTTATTGTCCGTCTGTCTGTCTGTCAAGACCCTTTTTCTCAGTAACGCGCAGAGGTATCAAGTTGAAATTAATATCGCACACGCAAGTCTGCTGCTCATCATATAGATCTGTTAAAAAATCAAACTAATAGGTCAACGCAATAAAAGACATAGCTGTATTTTAGACAATTTCAAAACATGTGTAAAGGAACCAAAAAATTCTTCCCGTTTACCTAGAATCCATACATACAGCACACAACCATAGGAATAAATCTGAAAGCTAGGATTTTTAATTATAACACAGTAAAAATAGATTTTATGTTTACAAACATTGAAGCTGAAGCCATACATTGGGTACGAAATTGCAATAGCAAAGCAAAGTTGGTGTTACAGAATTATATTTTCGGTAGAGCATTGTTGTATGCATATTACCGTAGCTGCTATTTATGATTTTCAGTATGTTAATTATATATATTTTGTACGGAACCCTCGGTGCACGAGTCCTTGACCTTTTTCTTCATATATATATAACAAACAAATGAAATTTGAAAATAAAGAAGCATGCATGCGTAATATAACAATTTATTTCCTGTGATTTCTTGATCATCCAATCACATATATCAAAGAAAGTTGTTTGCAAAATTTTACCAGCGTTGTAAGCTACGAAAACGTCGATTAAAAGTAATACTCCATTATCATTAGTCGCATCTCGTTCGCACTATTTGGTTATGAGTGGGTTAGCAACAAACATAGTTAAACACAGACTTTTCTGCATTTAGCGCTATTGGTCAGTCAGCTAATTGAATTTCTAAGTTGAAAATGATACGAATCTAGATTTAGTTTAATCAAGTCTACATTAGAAGGACGTTGAACCCAGTAACTTAAAATTGAATCGTTAGATACCTATTTCATGATTTAGTCGTAAAAGTTACGAGCATACTCATCCGTAGTTTATGTATAACCGTCACACCTGAAAGATATATATACCTGCTATAATATAACGCTATATTTAATTGTATGAAGGTTTCATGGTTACACTTCTCGACTAGTCCCTGAAATGTTTGTATAAACTAAGAAATCAATAAAAAGGAATGAAAATGTTATAATTTTATACAATGTATCTACTCGTAGTAACTAATCTAGTAGAGCTGTAATATAAGAAACACACTAGTTAATCATAGTCTCATTATCATAATATCTCTATAAATTAAGACTGAGTGGCGAAAACCTCGCTATTTTGAATTAATTCTTATTGCTCTATATAAATTGTAGGAGTTCTTAGGATTTTTACGCATTGCTAGTAGCCATTAATAAATGTATACGTATGGAATAATTTAAAGACCTTTACAGTTCAAAAATATACTTTTCAGAGCAGATTTTATGATATCATAGAAATGAATTTAAAAGGATGGAAGCAAGGCGTATGTAAATTATTTTCGGTAGGGTTACGTACGGTACGGTACGCTTAAATTATATTTGGCTTTTAATTTTTACATGCCTTTTTTCATCATGAATTATTAGATTTAATACAATGTAACTTTTCCATTATTCTCATCACTCAGTCCTAACATGATCTGCTTACTCTACATGAGTATGGAAGATGACACGCGTCAATCCTATACTTGGCATGTAAGCTCCAAGTTAATGCATGATGCCACTAATGACTAAAAAGCATTATGTCAAGACTACAGCTGAGAGTCTGCGTCGAACATCTAACTTACCATAAGACAAATCAATTCCAATTTATTATCCAATTAAACTATTGTAAGGAACTTATGCCGCTCTGTTTCATTCACATTGCTGGTGACACGGTTTATTCATAAATAATTGCTTTGTTTATGATGAAAATCATTATATCTGAACACAAATGATCAACCTAAACCTACAATATATTATTAACGATTCATTTAAATCATTCAGTACGTTTATCTATATCTATTCTACTTCCAGATTTCGCTGTCTCTGCTCTCCTTCCTCCGGTTTCTTACATAAATTGTGCAATAAGAGCGACGTTACAGCTGCAATGCTACAGCTGGTCTATTACATAGACTGCTCTTTCTAAACATAGCGCTGGCTTTTGAATAAACACGACCCTATAATATTCAGATCTAATGAATTCCAATGCTATCGTGTTGCAGACGAACACGACAGTAAGACTTTTGCTTTTTAACCCGTAAAAATATAATAACCAAGATAGATTTTAATCCTACAACGATAGGTGGGAAGAAATGTAAAAAATTTAATCGTCAATCAATTGAAAATTTAACCACTTAACAGCGCCTAACAAAACTTGTTGCAAAAAGATCATTTGGAGTGTATCAAAAGACAAATCATATTGGAGTGTGACACCGATGCACCCGGGGTGCGAGGAGGGCGGTGTCAGCCAGGCCAGGGCTAAGCAACGACAGTCGTTGGAACAAGCGTACGCACAGCCTCGGTATGCACCTCATTCACTAAGGCCCGACACGGTATCGAGGATGTATCGCGGTGAGTGTCAGTAGTGATTAGCACAGTGTGTGGTGACGGTTGCGAGGTCGGCCCCGTCGGAGCGCGGCGCGGCACACACTAGGGCGGGCAGGCGAGGCGATGGCACACGCCAGCGTTACGTCAGCGAGGGGCGGGCGGGGCGCGGCGGCGGGGGGCGCCCCGCACTGCTGCATCCTCCGGGCGCCCATCTTCGCCCGGCTCCGCTGAAAAACGTGACATCTCCCCCCTCACTACCCCCGCACCTCTCTGAGGACCGCGCCGTCACTCACTCGTGGTCATTTGCTGCAGAAACTTATTACATTCACGCTAATAGGAACTAAACAAGTGGTTAATTTGGTTCTGGAGTAATTAAAATATAATTAAATGACTTCTATTCAGAAGTACAAACTGAATCTGAACTAATTATTGAATATATACGAACTTGTATGTTATGATTGTGTTAGTTTAAATCTATTTAAACTTGAATTGATTCAGTTGGATTTATCTTTGGAGCTCCGATAGTGTCAAACAGCCAATATTTCTCAATTTCGTAAAAATCTGACCAAACTTAACTAGTTTTATTTTTAGGCTACTCCACTAGTGTACCGCCTGCTGCATTGCATTCGTTGATATTCCCCTTCAATGGCAAATATTGTCATATTTTGATTATAATTATGGTCTTCACTGAAAGACTCCCAAATACCCTTGTGTATTTTTACTAATCTTAGGGTGACCGTGGATTAGCACTTGTCATTCAAGTCTCATGATTGTAAGTAACAACAAGGCAATTGTATAGAATGCGTGCTCACGCAGAAGCTTCAAGCGGCAAGAGGCATTGGCATTCTTTCGACATCCAAATATGACAGTGTTATTAAGACTGAGTTAGGGAAGACCTATCTCTGACAACCATCGGTAATGCTAAAAGAGAATGTGAATGGGGACCGTAATGACAGGCTATGGATGTGTTGCCTTGATTCCGAGAGGACAGCGGAAGCGATGTAGCTGCCTTACCATTCAGCAGCCCAGGAATTAAATTCATAACGAGAGAGGAACACTAGAGGCGTTCCTTTGCTGGAGTCAAAGCTCTCCGATGTGCGTAGCCCATTCCCCTAGCTATTCGGGTATCTTCAGAAGGTTAGCCTACGTTAAAAAAGGTCACGAAAGCGGTTAATTTGTAATGTTTATTTTTCGTAATGAGCATTTTTCGTTGTGATCTATATGTAATTTTCAAACTGACAACAAAGAACGTTTGGGCCACGGGTACGATACATGTATGGTATGTATGATCGTAGTGTAGAGCAGCGTGCGCCGCCTCGCTCGTGACACATCATGTATCTGGTTTTACGACGGAACCTGAGGAAGAGGATATCCCTCGACCGACATCTTCTGTCTAGGTGTTCGATAAATAAGGCAAGCCAGTCTTTTCATACTTTATTTTTCTTTGAAAAATAAAAAAAGGAAAAACAAAATTAAACTCTTAACATAAGATATACAATCCTTAAGAAATTCGGTATCCAGCAAGATGAAATATTTAGAGCTAAAATTTATAGATGTATAAATGTTATAATTAACTTATCAATAAAACTCTACTTAACCACATTAAACTATGAGGTAGATGTTTTCAAATAGTCTTTCTTTTGTACTAAAGTATTCGTATTTATAACTCTAACTGTAAGAAACCCGTAATCTATAATACCTAAAATACAACTTTTGTTTCTTCGTATTGCGAACTTATTATGACACAATACATTAAATTCATAAATCTGATTATTTTAAATGCAAAAATTATAATTTGACTTTAAGTTTTTAAAACATGATAAACATGACACCATACATTCAAATAAATGGGCGGGCAATATGACAAATATCTGCTTAATAATAGACAATTTAAAAAGTGAAAAATAATAATATTAGGAAACCATATTTTTATGTGCATAACGGTCGTAGACGGACTTCATCTTAACTGATGTTACTAATTCGATCTTACGAGTAGAATAGAAGTGTATTCAACTAGACATTTTAGTGAAGGCTCGAGATAAATTTTGACGTATGACAAAAACATGGTGAGATAATTTTTCTTCAGTTCATCACTGTATAGACTAATTATATGTATGCAAAATTAAATTGTAAATAAAGTAATGATGAATTTCGTTATAATTTATGTTATTTCGATGATATAATGTAATTTACAAATAAATCATTTGATATGTTCAAACGTGACAAATAAAATTAACACATATTTTTTATTACGTTGTGCAACAAAAATGATACTTCTATTATAAATGAAACATTCGCAATAATTTTGTATTCTCATATCTTTATCTGTTACTACTTGTATCTCATTATTTCACAATATGTGTTTCATGACAAAGTTAGATCATTGAAAAGAAACAAATAAAGTTGTAAACGTTACAAAAATAGTTCTGTACCTCTAGTGTGAGTTTTTAACCGATACTATCGCGTTTGCATAAAAGTCAGATTTGTATGAAAAATCAGTTTTATAAGCGTGATTATGTTTCATCACTATTTAACGATTTATTTTGTTGTAAACATATCCGATCTACTTCGCCCTGAATAAGATTAAAACAAGTTCACGGCAAATTTACAAAAATATATATAATGAGCCACAGTCCGCAAACCTTGTATTTCTTAAGTGCACTCCTGCCGTCCATCACTGATGATAGTAATCCTAGTGGGTGACGTCGTATCGTCAGTGACAGATGCGCTACTGTACTAAAGAAGTGAAAGTATTCGATACTGCTATTTTAGTTATTTTCAAATATTGTTTTAATGAAGTTCCGTATGTAATTTAGAGATAAATGCTTCTCAGTGCAACCGAAAATGGTTTGTATTTCATAAAAAGCCTGACCAGGAATACGTGTTGCACCATGCTGCGGAATTCTGTTGGAACTAATTGTTGGCACTGACAACCTTAGCAACATGTTTGTCTTGTACGGTGGGTTACACTTGACATTATTTTACTACAACAAAAATATTCAAAAGATGGGCAGCAGAATGTGCAAATATTATTGTTATATTTAACTGCGATCACCAATCTGTCTGCTATACGTGGTCAATATGGCAAATCCCCCAATGGATAGTTCAATAGTGATCTAGAGGGGAGGCTTATGTCCAACGGTGGACTTAGCAGCCTATAATGAGACATGACAAATAAACAATGAAATTTTTAAGACGGTATTTTTGCAAGTATGTCAAAGTACTGAAGAGCTTAAGTTTCTTCAGTGCTTACACAGTAGTGCCATCTGTCACTGACGATGTTCGTTACATCTAACTTATCCAACCAGAAACCTCAAGCAGATGAGGATGAATGCTGGCTCTGCTATCATTACCGAAACACTAAAGTACTATTAACACTCCTGTTTAGCGTCAGACATAGGTAACATGATTGTAACTAGACAGGTGGGCAGAAAAAACGCCCTACCACCAGACAAATCGATTGCTGTTAGAAACCCTTACTGGAAAACGAACCGAAAAACTTCAAAATGTAAGTTCAACTTTAATTTGGCGGCAGATTAAGATTCATTTTAGAATCATTTGTCAAATTTCTTAATAGCAGACTGTGTATAAAAACTATTACTTGTCTATGGGATGTGATAAAAATTGATTTGAAAATAACGTTTACTTAAAATCTAATATTGTAATATTGCATAAGGCTAACTCTAGTTACCTGCAGGAATATGTAAGTACCTGCACACTGTTATCAAACAAAATGATCAGGCTCTTGAGCAAACTGTACATCAATTCAGTAAAAATATTTTCAGCCGACGATGTCAGTGTTGATTTTAAAACATATTTTAATCGTTACTAAATACAGTTCCAAAAGGCATGGCATCTTTTCCAACGTAAAACTTCCGATTTCAGTTCATTTAAAAAATTCTTAAAATTACCTAAATTCTAAATCAAATCAATGTGAATTATGCTCAATCATTTCAATTTTCTGAAAGCTAATATAATTCACAAATAAAAATTCATATTGCAACGATAAAACTTTGGCACGCGGTTTCAGCTACACATGTTCTACAATATAAATTGTCAAATGAAAACTAGAACAAATCAAAATTGTTCTGGGTATATAAATGTGATTGTAACCAAGGATCAGTTGATTTATTGGGTGATGTGGGCACTGGGCAGGCATAGTTACTGACACGCACTAGACACTACGCGCGACGGTCACACTGACACCACACATATGTTAGTCAGTTCACATAGAATAGGCATCTTTCTTTTGCGTCGTGCTCTTTCTTATATGAGCTTTCGTAAGAACTTTCTTATATGAGCTCGACTTTACAGTTTAGTTTTAAATTTATAAGTCAATTTAAAAAGTGTAGAATAAAATTCAATAGATTATATACGAGGAAAAATAAACGAGTCCGTATGTCTTCTATGAATTCTCAATATACATATTTAATTCTTTGATTTGTTTGTTTTTCTGTTTACCACAACTATATTGAAAAATGACGTGTGATACTGGGTACACACCGTAGGGCTCGTGACATTAAATACCCTCGCTTCGGCTCGGGCTTGTTAATGACAGCTTGTTTGCAATAACCCGGTTTTCACCCTTGTATCACAATGTACTATTATACTAGCAGCACTGTGAGAACTGTAATACTTATTGTGTTGTAGTAAGAGACGCTATTTCTTTAAATGTCTTTGCTTGATGAGAGGTAGCCCAACATCCGACGCATATGATTGGCCACATCACACATATTGCATATGTACGAGTTAGTTACTGCTTCCCATGAATGCTCGCGCACAAATGCTAGGATAGCATAAGTTTACTAAGCTTTGTGTAACGGTGTCCTCATATCAGAAAGCTTAGTCTATAAAAAACAATAGAAAAAAAGTAAACTTAATAGAAACTTGTCGATGATGTTTACATATACGTTAATATTAACTTTATCTAAACATTTCGCTATGGCGTATTTTTTTCATCAGTGATGAGCATAAAATATCCCATAGAATACCGCAAAAATAGGTACCTACTCTTTTTCAAACGTCAGCTGGTCTTACAAAGTCTGTATTCGAAAACTTTCAAAGTCATGATTTTTTTTTATTATTTACAAAACTTGTACCTTCTTTTGAACTCGGAAATAATTTTCTAAATTATTATTTTACTTTATGATTGATGTAGTTGAATCTATTTTCAGTATTATAGTGTAAGTCAGATAATATCATTCACTGTTTGCGAGATTTCATTTTGATCATAGCCAATCATAATACTTCTAAATAAAACTAGGGGTTACATTTAAAAACTTAACGTAGAAGTCTGTCATAGAATATAGCAACAAAATAATAATATAAACACACACCTAACTTTGGGTAAATACAATATACGTAATTAAGATATTGACACTCGAACACATAAAATTTGTACTAACGTTTGCAAACTTAGGTTAAGTAATTATATCAATAAAGAGCTTTGTACTTCATTATGGATTTGTACTGATCAGTCTTTACTTGTATATTTGTCGTTTTTTCGGAAACTATATTACAACTAGACGAGGTATTACGTATAGATACTATTTGTTCTACATCTTTGATATTAACAGCTACGCAAACTAATTTAAACGTTAAAATTAAAAAATGAACACAATACAGTGACACAATCAAAACTTGGAATGACGTTAAAAGTAACGTACTGTTTTTAAGCTATCATATAAAAAAGTTTGCAATTTCGGTCTATGAAACAAAAAATTAAGAAATGATGTGATGAGGTTGCATCAAATGTAACATACTCAATCGACGGACTAATTTTGGCCTGTCCGTGGTATGTGGTGTCCCTCTGCGGGACGAGTGCGTGGGCGCAATTACGAAGGGCTCTGGCCGTCTTGGCTGCCGGGCGAACTACCTGAACTCTTGGACGATGGGTCATCCTTTTTCTTCTCAATCTGAAATACAAATTTAAAATAGCCATACAGTGATTGTTAAGTTAATGTTTCTTTTAATTCCCTCGTGTCTGAGTGACTGACGTTTACTTCTAAAATACTAGTTTTTCGACACAGATTAAGATTTTCTACCGGCAATATTGAAAGTACTTTTCCTCCGTGGGTATAGCCATTGGATATCCTGCATATACAGTTTACTGAGAATTTGTAAACTCTCGGCATCTGTATAGATCTAATATTATTTGCTATTCTTTTTAGGGTTCTTTACCTCAAAAGGAAAAATGAACCCTTATAATCCTATAAGTTTGTTAAGCGTTTGTCTCTCAATGTCCTTTTTCTCAGGAACCTGTAAAGGTCCGCCAAGTTGATATTAATATCGTATTCTCAAATTATTGGTTCTTCATTCTCATACTATTGGAGCTGTAAAAAATCAAACTTCTAAGCCAACGCAATAAAATAGAGTCGGCCGTTCAAGACGCATTTTGAGAAAATTTTCTTTGCGATACAAGTGAACTATTTACAGCATGTTTAAAATTACAGACTGATATTTGCAGTTGAGAATTGATCGTGGTATAAATGGTGGATGGGATCTCATTTTTTCAACTAGAAAGCTAAGTTTGTGCTTCAATCAGACTTATATTTTCGTGATAGCTTTGTTCGGTTTGTTACCTTAGCTACTATTTATGATTTTCAATATGTTTATATTTTCAATATATTCTCGGTGCGCGACTCCTACTCGCATTTGACCGGGTTTTTTTTTTCTTCAAATTGTACAACCAGCTTTTACAGCACCCTTGAGACTGTATGTTTGTAACAATCTTTGTACTTGTGACTAGATATTAACTATATTATAATTTGTGTGTGACCTTTTGTGGACAATCGGCGATGAGGTGGTCTTCACTCTTGCAGTTGTGACATCTCTTTGGTTGCGGCCCGATGCTGCACTTGGCGGCTATATGGTTCGCGAACTCTCCACAGTTGTAACAACTGAAAAAATATTTCAATCACACTTATTTAATTATGCATCACTAAATAAATATATTTTACACCTACAACGTGGATACTAATTATTTTAATGTTACTGTAAGCACCCCGAGATTCCCGGTCCGAGGTCTCTATATACCTAAAAAATGATTTATTGTCCAAAACTACACCAGTGATTAATGCATTAACATACAAAACAACAACAGTCATACAAAAATAATTGATCAGCCAGTGCTTAAAATAGGACTGTAAGTCCTGTAGCATAAGCACTGGCTAGCACGTTGATACAGCCGACAGACCTTCAATTTTAAACATTTATTTAAAGAAAAAAGAATTGTTAGTGTGTGTGTGAGGTGAGGACCTCTATACTAAGTTCACGTTACACCAAAATCTCTCTCCCAATCTCAAAAGATTCTTAGTGAGGATGTTGCTAGTCTAGTGATGGTTAGGACGTAGCATGCTTGTCTACAAGTAGTCAATCCTCTCTGGTCTTGAAGATATCCAAGTTATAGTGCCCGGGAACACATATGAACCAGCGAGGAATTCCACTTCTTATCAGTGCTCATAATAAACAAAGAAGCGAAGCATTATTCTTACTTAACGGTGGGATATCATCTAAGTAACGGTGGAACCATGACCTGACATTCTTCTGGTTGACCGAGAGTGGTTACTACGTGTAGCCTGGTTCCGGAAAAGGATCTATGTATCGATACAGTATACTCGCAAACTATGTTTGCTCTTCTGAAGTTAGCTACAAAAGGCTGCGAAGTATCAATTAACGTATAAGAGGCAATGCAAATTAGCGGATGGAAAGAAATGTCCTGGTGTTTTATGTCGTCTAGGGATAGTTGTTATCGAAAACAATACACACACATTCCGTCTGTAGATGTTCGAAATTCCGGAGAGCTAACTTCGGCAAACTTCGCGTGCGAGTACTGCACTTGGATTGGTAGGTAGTAGGAGTCTCCGCCTGACTTATCAAAGTCCTCTGCCATGCAGCAGTGGTAATGACACAATTGCTTTCTAATAATAACATACCAATGACTTGAGACATTGACTTATGAAAAGTTTAATCCAATTGTTTATTAATTTTTAAATGGATAAAACTGCCATCATTATCTCTCCGATATAAAGTCACAGTGACAGTTTGTAAGGAATGCTCATATAATTGACAATTTACTACCAATTATAATTACCAAATATAATACCATTACCATAAATATTAATTACCATGCATGCATGACTGTAAGTTGTTCTGACTGTAGATAGGTCGCATATTCTACCTTAGTAGGGAAGTATAACATTCAGTCAGCAACATAATCACATGTTATTTGTTGTTTTTTACCATAATTTTTTATGACATTCGGTTTTAAAAATATTTTGTAAAAATTTTTTTAATCTGCTTTGTAATATGCTGCATTAGTCCACTGTTGGTCACGAGCCTCCCTCATAGATCGCCATCTTTTTGGTCGTTTTTATCGCCTTATTTGTGAAAACTCTGTAACGTAAGTATGACCAGTATAACGGTAGAAACATTCCTTAAATAAAACATAAGGAACACTCATTCGGGAACGTGGCACTTCTCAGTAAAATATCTGTACATAATAAATCTACGGCATCCATACCGCGTTCAGATTTACAAAAAGTTCAATTTCGTTCATTTCGTTGTTATCATTGATACAAAACCTTTCACTGTACAAAATTGAACGGAAAGCAATATCGCATTGCAATAATCTGCACAATGGAAGCATTATTCAGCTTTTTACTCACAAAACTTTTCTTTGGTCCGGTACAAAGTACGACATTCTTGGATGACTTATGGAAGCTTAGGTATACGAGAATTTGACACTCATTTGCAATCGCAATAATGCGAGTTGATTCGTAATCGGAAGGATTTCTATGAATCACTGTCTTCTTAGTAAAACTGAATAGGTATTTTGATAGATGAAACATTTTTGTAAGTTCCACGTCACCTGGGCCTTGTTTCATAAAATGACAATTCGAAATAAACTAACATATGTCAGTCATTCTCGCTGTTTTCGCCCGTAGATTGGTCCCTCGGCCCTGATGGTAAGTGACAATAAGGTCATTGTTGTCTGGAAAGCGTGCCCATACAGAAGTATCAATCTAATGAGGCGTTAGCGGCAGACTTAGGTAACATGGTGGTAGCTAGCTACTAAGTGGACATAGAAAACCCCTACCACCAACCAAAGCGAGTACCCCCATTAGGAATCGAGCCTGGATCCTCTGGATTGTGAGTTCAACCGTGTAACTACTAGTCCACGGAGGCGGTTAAATATTATTTTTATTATATTTCTTATTGACGCGTAATCAATATTTCTTATTAGGTGACCAATAATTAAATAATCAATTTTTTTTAAATCACTGTGGTCTTAGTGTCTAAACCGTCGGAATCATGCTCCGCAGATCTCACATTCGATTCCTGACAAATACATTAGCGACTATCGTGTTATTGGCAGTGTTGCGTGCAGTCAAAACGATGCATAGCTCGTTCCTAATTGGGTGCCACTGCCACATGAGGCTACTGGAAAACACGCTTTCATCTAACAGCTTTTTATCGAGTGATTCCAGTGAGTTCAAGGTCAACAGTAAACCAACATTCCAGCAGCAGCGACTGCCCGCTCGTATGTTACACAATGTGTACGAATTGATCATCAATCCGTCGATATGCGGAGTTATCATGGAAAGGCCTAATCGTTTCAAGGCAGTTCATTGAGGCTATTGTCGCGAGAGACCCAGTAGAGGACTTATTTTATATTATAACTTCTTTTATGGGCTTCTTTTGATTAATATAATTTGTAAAACGAGATATCACCTGAAATACTTGGTATGTGGCTACTAGATGTTGTTAATGATGATAGTTTGAGTTTACCGTATCTTCCTGAATCGTTTCTTGGACAGTGGTCGCCGGTGGGAGCCCTGGCAGTCCACCGCCGACGGACCGGAGACTCGTGTGGCCTCCAGACCTTTCTCTGACTCCTTGCACTCGAACTCCACTTCCTCCTCGTCGCCCAGGGACCGGAACCCTGGCATCTGAATGACACTCTGAAATAACAATTTACAATAATATAATTTAATAATTTGGCGTCGGTGTCGCAATGGATAAGGCTCGGGCTCTCAATCTGAGGGTTTCGGGTTCGAATCCAGCCGTGTACCTATGAGTTGTTTTTCAATTCAAGTACATTATCCGATTGCTTAACGGTGAAGGAAAACATCGTGAGGAAACATGCATGTCTTGAACAGTCATGTGAAGTCCGCCAATCCGCACTGGGCCCGCGTGGTGGACTATGGCCCATACACTCTCTGTAATAGAGTAGGCCTGAGCCCCTGCAGTGGGGACGTATATAGGCTGATGATGAATGAATGAATATTTAAATGAACATTCATAGAAAAGAAGCCAGTTCTTTCTAACATTTCTGACATACATAGATACATACATAAAATAGGGTTTAAAGCCACATGTTCATATTCGAAAGGACCGTGAAGCAACTGGGAGCATGAAGCACTGGAACCGCGTTCCGAAGTCACCCTCGAACATTTTAAAAATCGGTCGTCTGGGACCTAAAACTACGTACGTAAGACATATTATGTTGTACTGTCACCAGAAAATTAAAAAATCTATATACAATTTATTACCCAATTGCAGTTCGGATATTTAAGTAAACTCGAGTACAAAAATATATATCTACTTTTGAACTACATATTTTACATTCACTCTTGCTATGTAGTGCTGAGGGAAATGTCAATTAAAGATGAATGTGACATGGTTCAAAAGTGGGTACGTATTTTTGTACACGAGTGTGCATTAGGCATTAATACCGTAATTGTTGTAGACAGATTGTAGTAGATGTGCCGTTGGGTGTACGTATTGTATTGCTGTGTAACGAATATTATGTATGTACTCGTAATCATAATATTATATGATGACGATATCTCATCATCAGGTAGGAACTTTTTGAAAGACGAGGGTAAACTTTAGCTTCATAAATCCACAGGTGAGATACCTCAGCGTTTAAAGACAAAAAGTATTTAATCACTGCGTGTTGCCATCAGTGACGGATGACATACCGAACCGAAACGTGTTACATTACTGTGGGCCGAATAAACAAGCGCAAAGCGCAACAGCAAGCTATGGAACTAGCTATGCTCAAAATTTCTGTACGTGGTAAAATCTGTGGTAAAAAAAATCACATCACTTGAAGAATGAATAACCGATAGGAAGTAAGATGTCTCGAATGGCGACCACATACCTGCAGATATGAACCGGTCCGTCCCCCTTCTAGATGGACCAGTAACCTGGTAAGGGTTGTGGGTCGTCACTGGATATGAGTGATTTAAGACCTGTCATTGTGGCATACCATGGGGAGGGCTATGTTCAACAGTGGACGTGTCCCGGCTGATGATGATGAATGATCACATGGTGATGCCCATCTCCAATTATTTCCCTCAAATTCTATCTTTACAAAATTCATGTAATGACATGAGGTTTTCCTATTCTAAAGCTGAGACCACACGGCTGCGGAATGTAATCAAATTTGCATGTTATCGTACGTGATAAATTCATTTGAATATGGAGGTATAAATATTTGGTTTCTTGTGAGATGTTGTTGAAATGTCTAATTTAAAAATAGTGACAAGAAATTTAAAAATAAGTTGTTAATTGTTTTGTAGTCTGAGTAAATGATTACTAGGTAATTAAGCTTTTGCCAGCGACGAGTAACTTCTTGCTGGATTGGAATAAAAATATACTACGTTCTTTACCGGGCCTTCAACTATTCCTATACAAAAGCTATGTCATTTTGACTCTTAATTACGACGTAAAGGAAGTACAAACAAACATAAGTATTAATAATGTACGTATGGATTCTAGTTTTTCTTCTGTATACAGTTCTTACTAGAACTAGAGTAACAATGACAAACGGCTTTATACTTTATTATTTGACCTTTAACGTCTCTGCTAGGAATGGGAATAAAGCAACATTATTGCTCATGAGAAAAAATCCACCTTATCGGCATCCAATAGTCTTGACCTAATATAGATTTTAACGCTGGGTCGCGTTCACAACGAAATAAAGTAAAGTTCATTGGCTTGAATATGATTGATTTTAATCCTTATGTCCTCAGGAACAAAGATGACATATGTCAATTTGTTTTACAAGTGCGTTTTATTTTATGATAGGCAGGTCGATATAAAAACAACAACGGGAGCATGATAGTTGTGGCGGCGGCTCCGTTCCGAACCTCAGTGAAAGTTTAACTTTGTAACCATTAACATTGATGGTTCAAAAAGGTTCTGTCATTGTATTGACAGTACAAGCATCAAAAATGCCGCTTTTTGATGCTTTACTAAATATAAAAACAGCGTTAGGATTAAATGTAATATATAGGAATAAAATGTAAAAAAATTATCATTCTATGATCCTTTTTAAAACTAAAGTAGTTAAATTTAAACGTTCGTTATGTCTGAATATTCCGTCATCTCGTCAGAAGAGTAATTTGACAGTTTTGTTTGACAGGCGTTAATGTATTTGATATTAATTTCAATCTGATCACTTAAGTAGATCTTGAGTGGGAAAGGAAAATTTGAGTTTACAACAACGAAAAAATTAAGGCAACAATTCAAATATTTACTTCAAAAAGCACTCTACGAAAATGTAATTTTATTAATTAGTTCAAAAATGTGTTCTATCGGAAGATTTCCATAAGGCCTAGAATCGCTACAGATATTGTTAGACCGAGGTTAAAAAAACAGAATCGGCCGTGTCACAGGTTCTGAACGAGCCCTTGCAGTGGAACACAGTACAAGTTTTGGTGGCGTAAATGTATAGAAAAAACATCCGGCCTTGATAAGCCGAACAAACAAACAAGCGCACTATCAGGTCAACCGCTAGATACGACACGACGGGTTTGAATGAATTTATTTTTCTAGTAACTATTGTGAGTCATCGATTAATATACTCGTATAAACTTTGTTTTTTAGAGTTCGGCGTTTCATTCATCTACCAACGTGGTTGTTTATTTCGTTTCCTCAAAAATATATTAGTCTTATCGCAGTTTAATTATGGAAAATGAATAGAGTTCGTTAGATGATTATCTGCCTTTATTTGCGCAGCCCTTTACTTGAAAACCTTGACGATGTAAAGCTTCTTGTAATGTGTAAGCTCCTTGAAATGTAATATTTATTGTTACATGATATTATTATGTCAGGTTATGCTTTTATGAAATAAAATTTAAAATGTATAAATATTTTGTTACAAAGGGCATTACAAAGATATGGATAGCAAGTTTAATTCGTTTCCGAGAGAAGAAGAAAACGATTTTACCGATACCAAGATATCCAGAAACTCACTCTGTCTCCGCTCTGTATGTTCGTCACACAGAAGCATAGAAATAAGACGGAGAAAACATCACACGTAGTTTCTTGAGCTAACATTATTTTCAAGTCGAATCCAAATTGTTTGCGAAGACTTTTTTAAAGTTCTCAACCGCCGTCTAAGGAAAAAAGGTTGTGATCCTCGCTCCGAATCGTACTTGGCTCAACGTATCTCCCCGGCCATCCAGTGTGGCAATGCTGCCTGCGTCATAAGCATTCATGTGTACGTTTGAGCCGGGATTGTATATATTATTATTTTTTAATTTATTATTGGTGCCTGTCGGTCTAATTCAGTTTCTAAACGAATCTAGTCTAAAGTTGGTGTTCGAAATTTGAAAGACTTTTACTCTCTCGCAGCAAAATCGACTTTCCCTACGAATTTTTGATGATCAAAACGACCCTTTTCGTGCTGGAGAGGTGAAAACAATATTTTTAGAAATGGATAGCTGATGTAGATATCATCTTAAATATGAACTAAAATTGTAATAGTATAAGAATAATATCAATAGATTATAATTATCTGCATAGTGAATATACATATGTGTTTCTGCACATTTTTGGTGTTGTTAAAAATGCTGTCTAATGGTATTTTTAGCTTACTCTAAAATTGTACTCTATTTATTTTTTCGCTGCCGGTACGATCATTTAATGTCCAGTTTTAGTTAATTTGTTAAAATAAAATAATTTATTTGTCTTCACTGTGGTTATTAGGATGTTGAAACAACAAGAGGTATCTCACATTTAGCCATTATCTATGAGTCATTGTATCTTCTTAAAGCTATCCTGTTTTAAAAGACTAGAGAATATGCGATGTTGTGTCTCGTCGTTTTGTTTTTAATGTTAGATGAGAGTTACCTGATGCACGAAGACATCCTGTCCCCCGTCGTCCGGCGTGATGAAGCCCCAGCCTTTGGCCACGTTGAACCACTTGCATCGGCCGCGTCTAGTCACTCCCACCACGCCGCTGACGCTTGTGCCCGCGCCTGAAATTACACATTCCTAGATTTTAATATCCTTTTTCTTACTTCATCGATTAGCAGATTCTTAATGTCCTTCAGAGGGAAATGCTTACCACCAATGCCTAAAAATGGTAAAAAGACGGCAAGTTCTTGTGATCGAGAAGGAAAAACACAGCCAAGTGTTTTGGTTTCCATGTGATCTGGTCTGGCTTGCGAATATAATAGGACTAGCCAATGTGATCCCATCTGATAGTTAATGACGATAAGGAAAGCATGCTAACCCAGAAGCCTCAAGGTAATGAAAAAGTATTGTAAAAGGTGACTAAGGGTAGAAAGTAGACTCTACCCGACAAGTGTGGTGATTATGGCAAATCCCGTTGTAGAAAGTCTATGTTGATCTACGAGGGAGGCTTACTTCCAACAGTGGACTTACGCAGACGGTTATGATGTGATAGTGTGATAGGTAATCGTTAGACAGACGGGAAACATCAAAATCGTACCTATTGGTACAAAACTGATTGTTGGCAGGTACTTTTCTGCATAGAATATAAGATAATACGCTCTGGAATTGCTCTGGAAGCATAACCCGCTATCTGTCACACATTCTCGTCACAGAATGATTAAATTAGAATGTACTTATAGGTATAATAGGGAACAAAATATGAAAGATTATCATTTCTAACAGATACATTTTTCTCGACCACTACAGCTTCACCCGAACAATTTGGCGAGCGCAGAGGACGTTCAGACGGTTAAGATTGTACTACGTACTATATGGAATATTTTTTACTTTTAGTACCAATAAATTAGTTATATATTACATACAAACAGGTAGCCAATGAGGCTTTCGACGGAGTATGAGATAAGCTTATATAAATGATATCTTTCTGCATGGAGAATAAACCTAATGCGGTCCTAACCAGAGAAATATTGGAAAACATGCGTTTGATTACTTACGTGACAGTTACGACAACTTCTCAGTGGAATGCAATCAACCTAGCAATTTGATATTATCTGAAATTAATCAGATTAACGTAATGCAGTGTCTTGATGTCGAAACACACATTGCATAGTTTGATTTTATCAAACCAGTGAGATCTAACAACAATCTGATTTCAACACAAACACTTCAAAATTTTGTCTTCGGGTTTTTGACGTGTAGCTTTGCAATAGGACCATCCCACACCCCGCGGGGACCCAGTCTTAATCTCAAGATAAGGCAAATTACAATATTTTCTCTACCAAAATACCACGAGGATAACTTGCTTGCATATACCGAACAATTAATTGGCGGATCGCTTTATTATATCGCAAACTGCATAAGTCAAATAGGTATCATGATTTGACTTATTCATTTTGCTATACTCCCCATGATTGCTACATCAAACTATCTATGATCACATGATTACCACTCCGCAGGCGAATATCATCATCAGCCGGGAAACTTCTACTGCTGGACATAGGCCTACTGCATTATGTGCCACAATGACTTGCATCGTAATTTACTTGGTAGTCTTTCTATCTTGTACCTTGGCAGACGGATAGGCTAGTCGCAAATTATGACACACGCGGCCACGGGATGACATGGGATGACCCTTATTCTAAAGGCTAGACCACGAGTACAAACGTATCATGCATATTACATATGTCAGGTTTATTAATTTCACAAAATGCAAAACTAAACAACTGTCGAGTATATTGGCTGAGTATATACAGTAAAATGTCCATATTGACGCCTAAAAAAATAAACAGGTAGCCAGTTAACATCAATCTTGAAAAATGCCTGAAAAAACAGCACAAAACATCTATTTTATACTACCAACTCTTTCTCTAATACGACTCGTCGCCCCCTCTTTATAAATGCATACCTTACAGACATTTACCGTTCGGAAATCTATTAGCAATAAATAAGGGCCCACGATCGTTTACTGGACTAAGAAAGGGTATACTATTCCCCTTATCTGGCTCCTTACAAAAAATAACGTGGGAACCGAATGAAAGAATAGTCTATACTCTTTTTGTACGTCACTTTAGTGTTATGTTCAAAGTTTATTTAAACGCATGAGTTGCGTATCAAGTTACTAATAATAAGTATGGTGAAAATCGGGTTGAAGCTAAAATACTAACTGTTCTTTTCTTGGATACCTTGCTTGACCTTCAAAGAAAAATATGTATTTGCAAATTACAATCGTGCTCAAAATCTTAAAAATTGGTAAAAACAGAATCCATAATTTCTACGGTCATCGATTTTTCAATTGATCGAGGTTTCCAATCTTTAGCTACACATTTTTTCTCAGAAATGAGTATTGACTCATACCGAGTACTTGTATTAAACAAGCGTGTGTAAAAGTAGTGAGTATCGAGGACGAACCGGATACAAGCACATGACTAAGATCTCTCTCACGCTGATGACTGGCTACGGCGCCACCGGCACCGTGTTGAGTGACAGTGAGCTCCTTTTACTATACATACACGTATATTGTAGATTAGTGACTTTTATAATGGTATATCTGAAGAAAAACAACGATATTTGCGAAAACTTGAGTCCTTCTCTTCAGTCCTTAATTGAAAACTGTATTTTCCTTAATTTTAGTCCACTATTACTTTCACTGTGGATGCCATCATTCTTCAGAATATACCATATAAGGTATATACAATAACATTTTTATTGCTATGGCTGCTTGCTAATTTGATGGATATGTGTATAATGTAAGTTGTGGTACGTAAGCTAAGCATATTATTTCTGTCGGGCGGCCTGCGCAGCGCGCCGCCGTGGACGTCGGCAGCGGTAAAAGCGAGCTGGCAGGCACACGTGGCGACGGCGGGGACTCGAGGAATGTCCGGTATTTAGGTTGCGTTTCTGGTACCTCTTCATTCATTGCCGTAACACTGCACCTAGCCGGCCGGCATGCCGCGCAACAAGCTTTGCGGCAACACGCTCAATATTTATTATTCCATAATACTGCATTAATGAGAAAGCGTTAACGCACGTTTCTAGAGACGGGAGTGTTTCCAACTGTGTTGTTGACTCGTGTTTGCATATTGTTTAGAAAAAATGTACAAAATGTAACAACATACGTTACGAGCGTTTCTAACGATGTTTTGAAACTGCTTAGAACCGGAAAACGTCCGGAAATAGTTGTTGTGTTTGAACAAAAATGCCGAGAATTCTGGATCTTACCTTTTAAACAATTGGCACAGCGTCGTGATTTAGAGTGGAATTTTCGAGTGAAAACTTACACGGTGTGGAACGTAATACTCAGTTTACAATTAGTAAATAAGCTGTAACATAATATGTTTGAAAAGAACTGTACTGCTAAAGCGATCACGATAAAACAAAAGTCTATTCTATTAGTCTATAGTCTAAATAGTCTATTATTACGGCAAGCTTTCAATAAAGCTACCTCTACAATGACTATATACATTCATTTATTGCTGTCGTCATTATTTTCAGCAGATAATTAAAGAGCTTATTGGAAACTAGACGCAAATTCCAAACGGAGGAGGCGACGAGCTTTTAGAAACATGATGTAACTAGACAGTGTCATCGTGGCGTGCATGATCAGGGAGTGCAGCAGGAGGCTCGAGAGCGCAGCAGTGCAGCGGGTCGGGGGCAGCGCAGCGGTAGCAGCGTCGGGCGGCGCGGGCGCAGTCGGCCCGTGTATCTGTTTTGTTTACTCAGCATGGTGCGCGACTCCCCGCGCCCGCATACACTCTGCCTGCTACACGCGTCAACATACACTTCGGAATTTCAATGCAACCAAACTTTTTATGTATGCGTAACTTTTGATCGCATTCCTTTTAGCCCGCGCCCTTACCATATTTACATTTCTCGAGTGTTTAGTATAGATACTAAAAGAATGTTCATATCAACGTTGATACGTTTCATAGAGTGAGCATCGAATTTTCTGATTTACGTCTATAGAATAAACCGTTGCCTTATCCCCTATGAAATCAAATAGAATAGAATAGAAATCAACCGGTAAAACCTCGGTTAGCAATGAATAATTTATCAATTGTTTATTTAAATATTGCTAAGATCGACCTTTGTAGTTGCACTGTATTAAATGTCAATTTATTATGGACTAAAGGAGCATCTACTGTGTTTTGGATCAACGTCTGATGGAGAAACAAACAAAACAATAAACTAAAGTATTAATTTGATACTAAAGTTACATACACATACATACAAGGCCATAACACAATTAATTAGTGCACCATATCTGAGAAGTGGAACTCCTGAATGTTTTACTTAAGCTTCCCACTGAACTAAATATAAACGGAATGTCAGTCCAGAACGTAAAATAGATTCAAGAATCGTGACAATTCTGGTTTATTGTTAGTTCCTGCAGCGATAACACTATTTTAAAAGTCGAGTTAATTTTAACTCACGGCATTTTAAAATAAGGAAGGGGAAATTGTATGCATATTTTAAGTTGAACATTTCACTGGTTCGCGCACCCCACCAATGTCTTAGGCGAGCATTTGACTGCTGCTAGCTGACGCTGAGCATAAATTAAAACATTGTATTCGATTCTCCAACGACGATTAATAAACGACTGTTATTAAAATTGAATACAGTGAAACACAGAGGTCCAAAACTATTTTATACTTATTGTTCCGGCTGCAAACATAAACAGTCAATTTAGGTTCAAATGAATCCAGTTAAAGAAGGTAAAATATAAATTTCGGATGAGGAAATCTAATATTTTTGTAATTATTATTTTAACATGAAATGTATACTTATTCTGTAATTTGTTGGTTTCAAAATATTTTAGCTTCCATGACAGCATTTAATGTTTTTATATTTAAAACCGAGGGTTCCATTAAAATATGAATAGTAAACATACTAAAAATCATATTTAATTAGAGTAAGTTTTGCTTGGAGAAAAAACACGAGCAATTCTTAATTTACACATTAAAATTTGTTTATTATATTATACATTATCGAAACATACAAATATGAAATACGACAGGCACTGGAACATTTTGTATTCGTGAAAGTGATTTTAATGAGATAAAACAAACAAACAAACATTCTCTCACCCTAAACGCATACACTGTCTCCGTTCTGTCGCACGTAATAAATAATAAATTACACTTTTCAGATTTATTCCCAAGCTTGTGCTATAAGACCTTGCTTCTTACCAAATTTCAGGATACTAGGTCAATGGGAAGTACCTTATAGGTTTTGATGCGTTTGTAAGCGAAAGTCAAGGGCGCCAAAATATGTGGAATAAATTACATATTTTTATTGAGTTGACTGAGAATTGATATTTTTTTTCACAACTTGAAAAGACTGAAGATTGGAGTTTTTGATATTAATTTCAACTTGATGTGTGAAATGGTCTTGACTGTTAGACAGACGGACAACAAAGTAATCCTAGAAGTATTTTAAAATAATACGGAACCCCTTTATTGTTTTAAAATTATTTTAAAAATAACCGAGATAAAATATAACTTTTAAAGCGCTACCAAAATCGCGCAACAATATTCAAATTGTAGGCTGAAACTGTTTTGAATTCAAAAAGCTTCGCAACCACAATGTCTATCAACGATTTAGTAAACAAAACACACTCGTTAAGAATAAAAGCACATGGTTAGCAAGTAAATGAAATGAATGACCTAAAACGCTCAGCCATTCACTAACTTTTGCTGTTATCAATCGTAGGTATGGAATTTGAACGTGAATCATCGTCAAGTGGCGCTTGCGCATCGGGATCTTTGACTAAGAGTGAAAGAGACAGATGATAGTACCACCATTCAGATTTAATTGACTGCCTACGAACTCAGACCCTGCGTAGGGACGTAACGTTACTTAACATCGACTTTCTAAAAATTCCGAATAGTTCTCCAGTAACTCTGTATGAATTATAAACAAACAATTTTATTCATAAAGCGGGACCGTGCGTTCAAAATAATGCGTACTACATGTTTCCAATACTAACTGATAATATCAACTTTTGCGTATAGAACAAACCTATAAGAACATAACAATATTGAAAAAATTTGGTCAAATCTTATGCTTTCGTTCATAGTACACAATCTCGATTAGGAAAAATCGGGTATCAGTTTAAAAAGTTTATTACCTTTTTATATTAGCAACTTTATGAAAGATCACAAGACAGATAGATTGTAAATAAAACAGCAAAGTCCTAACAACAAACTTATTTAAAATTGGTATTTTGGTACACCCGAGTACAATAATAATGCGTCCACTTTCGAACCAGTTCATATTTACTCTTGCTTGTTCCTATACACGTATAGTGTGTTGGAGGAAATGTCAATTAAAGGTGAATGTGATAAGATTCAACTGTGGATACATATTTTTGTACTCGAGTGTACCTACTTCTTTAGGCCAAAGTGTACTTACATCAATTATTTTAAAATAACAAAAATATAGATATAAATAGTTGGATACTTCCGTTCTAATCATAATAAAACTATCGATAACTCGTTCATCACTACAGTCACGGCACAAGTATGTTGACGACAAAAACACGTAGTGGGGAGCGAAGAGATTAAGGTCCTTCCAAAATGCAGGCGGCTTCAACGCACACAACTTCTTACACTCAAACAGATAAATACGAATATAAATAGAAACTGCTTGTAGAAAAATAAACCTTACATCGATAACGTTAGAGTTGAGGATGATGCACTATTTGTATCGTATAGGCACGTTGCAATGCGCGCGAGCAACACGAACGAACGCAACCCACCAAAAACGGAATTGTGTCGTAGTAAACAATTGTTATTTGATGCATAGACTTTGATAAAATAATCATAAAAATAGTATCTTCCGTTTGGCCGACATCGACACTGATACGTCATTTGTTTTTAGTGAAACACGACAGCTGCTCGACATAACAGAATCGTCCGAGGAACGGGACTAGTTTCGTGATAAACAACAAAATATTGACGTAATAACAAAACTATTAGAATCATACGAGCCAAGTCATTCTCACTGTCGTTGCCGATACGTAATTAACATGATCTGTGTAATTAGAGTACTGTCTTGTTGATCAACACTAGGTAAGTACATACATCATGTGAACATGGCACGCATATGTGCGGCGACATACACGAATGAGACTATATTAGCCTCATTTTGAATAATTTCAATAGTGTTTTAAATATCTGTGATTTCTTCCTCAAACTATACACATCCGTTCGAAAAGTCCATGTCAAGTTTCATCCAAGGGAACAGCTTTTGACGTAAGTCGATTATGTGCGCCCCTGCCTCACCACGTGTAGACATTCACAACAAACATGCCATGCACACTTTAAAGGGGAAAACCAGTTACACGATACGGAAATAGTAAAACCGTAGAATCTTGAATTAATACTTACTAGAAGACGGAACTGCATTTCCGCCTTCCCTTCCGCTCATGGTAAATAAAAAATCTTAACAGGCACCACAAATATCACCTCTTTGGAACATCCATCCTCCGCGTGAGTAAAAGTCACTTTGTTCAACTATATGTTCATTTACTGCGTATTTTAACACATTTAATAACAACTTATCAACTACAAAAATTCGTTGGGTGCATGAGAATGAACGCGCGTGCTCGCGGAGCGACCAGCGACGCGTACGCAGGTCGACTGCATCGAGTGGCAGTGGTGTAGAGTCGACGGGACGGACGCGGTGATGCGGTCGGTCCCTTCCCGGCCCGGATATCGCCGAGCAAGTAGTTTTTAAAATAGAGAAGTTAACGGAACGTGTGCACCGTCCGAAAGCGCCGGCCGCTTTACTTACCCTATACACGAAATGTGTCACTTGCCTGCGCCGGCGCGGCGAGGCGCGGCGCGGCGCCGACGTCGGCGGGAAGAAGTCACTACTACAAGCCCTCGCAGCTCGCTTCCACCAGAGGGAAAGGGCACGCTGCCGGCACGGGTGAACGGCACGAACGAACCGACATACGAACACCTTCCTTTCTATACAAAACCGAACCTTAACACAGAAACATTATCAATGCGAGCCGTCTAGGAACGACCACGAATAGATTTGGGATATTAGAATTTGATACGGAGATGTTTTTATGTAAAGCTTTGGTTCCGGGTAATCTGTTGATATTAAGTTTTTTTTAAAAAAAATACCTGTCAACGTGTTTACAAAGAGGACAGGTCGTTTTAAATATTTTCGAACATCATATTTTGATTGAATGTTTCAGAGACACGGTAGGAATCGTAGATGTATTAACTTAGTGCATGCTGATGACACTCGATCCAAGAACTCGGTTCTTTTAAATTCACAATCCTAGATAATAGGACTCTGATAGACGGTATACTCATAATATATACTATAATACACCATACACCAATAAGTACGTACCAATACCAATATGTTTTGATCACGGTACGTTGTCAGAATCAACTTTTAACGGAATGTGAAGTTCCGAACTTTATTTAAATCGAGATGCCTACCTACCTCATAGCTCGCTACCTACTTGCACGGAACTTGGAAATGAGGAAGTACTATTCAATGAATTCTCAGAGTGTCTTCAGTTGAAATGATGAAAGGTTAAACGGAATCCTTTCATTACTGCTTTCATTCATTTGAAATTCATTTGAATTCGCAACGTTCACATTTCAAGTGTGTTGTATTCAAACGTTTAAACTTATTGCCCATTTGCATTTCTTTTGTAACGATTGTGATAATTTCACGAGCACTCCAACTACGTTTCAGTCGACGCAAACCAGGTAATGCGAAATACGGGACATGTGTGGGCCCCCATCGCCGCAGGAGTCCCCTTGCGTATGTCACATTCTGACGAGCCCTCCATTGTGATCGATCTAATCCAAGTATGATTATACACTGACAATGACCACCTCACTAGAAATACAAGTTTGTGAAATAATGTAACTCGACTGAACTGACATGGTGTTCACTTTCTCTGGAGTCTTCCCCACAATACGGCTGGCTAGTTATCGTCGCTTAACATGTAAAATTGAACCAATTATATCGCAATTGTTGATCTATTCCCCTAAATAGATCGAAAAGACATCTCTGTACTTTGAGAAGGAACAATAAACTAGCTCCCTCAAAGACTACATAAGTAATATCTATTTGAAAATCATATTTAAATAGAAAACGGTTACTTGCGTAGATACAAGACATTTACAGTATAATAAGTAGTAATATTGAGGAACTCTACGTATCTTGAATAACATGGTCTTCTGCAGTAGTAGTATTTTAAAGTTAGTGTTTAAAAGCAAACAACTATCACTGAATTCAACGTGTGTTTTTTTCTTCATATGTATAATGCGTTTGGATTCATCTCACCTGATGGTAAGTCGAGTGGGGTTGGTAATAACGGTAAGACCATTGGATTGAAAGCGTGCACACCCAGAAACCTCAAGCTTATGCGGCGCTCGCTCAGCTGCCTGTCATGTCTTATAAATACCGTATCTTAATCTTATAATAACTATAACTTAAACAAACGCGACCTTTAAACATTATTAACCTGCTACGCTAAAATGTCTTGATTCGAATAATCGGTAACTACGAGTACCGGAAGTGGAATTAACGCATATTTCCAATTAAATTCAAAAATTCGTCATAGGGTAAAATCATATATGGAATTCACATAAAAAGTTAGTTAATTCCTTTACAATTTCCTCAATCACTTGAGCGCATATTGGAAACAAAATTGTACTACATACTCGAACATAAAATATACTTTAAAATTTTATTACACTTTACCAAGAGAAAACAATTTTTATTTCGAGGATTTATTAGAAGTAGTAGTCGCACAGTGTTCGAAATTCGACCATAATTAATGTAATTTTTTTATGCATATTTAAATATCATTCTGTACTCCTGTATTGTAAACAGCTATAAATTTGTGAAATTACATATTCCTCCGTCTGTGCTATTTTCGTAAAAAGGGGCACAAAGTTTTTGCTAGATTCGTGAATCAATAATTATTTTGGGTGGGTACCACACAATAAACTTTATTATAAATGTATGTACCTCCTTGTAAATAGTTTTTCATGAGTATTTTAGTACTAAACAATTATCGAAGTTTCTTTAAAAAATTCAGTGCAGTTTAGTACTTATATTAAATTACATATTAATCATCAAATTATAATTTGACATTCCTTGATGTAATTTGTCATAATCACCGGTTGTGCGGATTGGTGATCGTAGCATGATGTTGTTGGTACGTAGGTAGATGCTGTTGTCCATCTCCAGGGGTCAATAGATACTTATGTGTTTAATATTAAACATCGACACCAATTTAACATGAGCTTACCTGCGAAATCGCCATTTTCAAATATTGTTAACTATGTAGATAAATATTTTGAGGTTCGCATGAAATTATATTTTCACGTTTATCCTAAATTAAAGACATTGTGACTGCGTGTGATATAGATTTGTTTCACGGTTCCCTAGTTTTTGTTTGATTTTGCTCAATTAACGATGGAATTGGACCCATTTTCGTATTTCTTTCTTTTTATAAATATAAAAAATTTGTACGTCGTCGCTGCAATGCATCACAAATAGAATGCAATTATGTACTTATAACAGTTACGAGTTACTCGCCATAAAACTGTTTTTCAGTTTGGCGGGAGATAAAATATTGTAAAGTAATATGTACTATTGAAAATAAATTCTTAAAAAAAAGAGTAATTGTACATGTACTACAAACAAACTAACATAAAACATTTTTAGTTCAGGAAATAGTGTACTCTGAACTGATTGGTGCTGACCTATGAAGTTGTACTTTCTACACTTTAGTCAGATGGAAGATGCCAAAATTTAAAACTTTAAAAATTTAGTTATAGACATGAACATTATTTGTCCAACGTAGATTGACGTTTGTTATATTATTTTACATTTTGGTGGAGCATTTTTGATACCATTAAGTTCAGCTCGCTATTTTTACAGGGCATCATTTAGGAATCCTAAACATACGTAAGACAGCTGTTGTCTGTTTGTCACCACTTAGCGCTTCAAAAACAGAGCGCGAGCGCATGCAGGTAGCCTAGGGCATGGAAAAGGGCATAGGATACTTTTTACTCCGATACAAGTGTTCCGTCAAATAATTCCAAAAGTCCGCGCAGACGAAGTCGTTTGTAAAAATATTTGCTATTACATTTTTAGGGGTTCCTCAGAACGAAACCAGGTACTCTTTAGGGTCACTTTGTTATTCCGTATGTCTGTCAAGACCCTTTTTCTAAGAACACATGCAGGTATCAAGTTGAAATTCACATCAAATACTAATTAAAACGTATACTTTCTGTTGACCTAGAATCATGAAATTTGGCAATAAACAAGCTACTAGGAATAAATCTAAATATCATAATTTTTAACTATATCACATACATTAAAATCACTACTCATCACTGAGAATGGATCGTAATATGGACAAGTGTATGCGATATTAATTTTTTCGACTGCAAAGTTAAGTTTGTCCTTCAATCGGACTACATTTTCTTCAGAGCTTTGCTCGGTGCATGGTGCCTTATATATTTTTTATTTTTAGTAAGTTAATTCATTTCAATTTTAATTGCAAATTCATTACAGTCAATTCATACCCTCGGTGGGCGAGCTTGACTCGCACTTGGTCGATTTTTTAATATCTTGCTTAATATTAGCTTTTAATATGAGCTTGGTGTGTATTATTATTGTTTGAGCCTGAGTAATTCCGGATTTTGATTTCATTGTAAACACATTTTGCAATAATTTAGCCTTAGAGATTGCAGACCGTCGTTTAGGTTACAGTACTCTGTGGTTAGGTATTTGCACTTTTTTGTTTTTAATAGCCTGATATTGTTCAATTTGTATCACGAAATGACATCTAACGTATAACCACATACAGCTTCACCACTTCCCTGAAGGACCAGCTCAAACACGATTCTACGTAGGCTTGTTAGTTAACTTAAAACTTCTAAATGATGACGTAAGAGGACAGCACTGTACTAAATTTTCCAGCGCCATCTAGTTGAAATTATACATACTTGTGTTACCAAAGAATAATAGCTCGAATAGAAGCTCTTTGTGTGGAATAGGCGTTGCCAACGAAGGGGTGGTGCTAAACTACGACCCCAATGAGGAAATAGGTATTTTAGAATTCTAACTACAGCTACCTAGTATATTATAGAATGTAGTGTTTTACTTGATTTGTTTATTTAGGAAATTATGGAGTGATTGTTAAACGTTTACTTTTCAAAAACGAAATAAATATAATGTATTATCGTTGAAATTTTTAAAGTTTCAAATATATACGCAGCAATGGCTCTACAAAAAATGCATAATAAAGACAAACAATATATAATATTGAGTAATTAATTACTTCATCATGTACAGCCTGCGGCAGTCCACTGCTGGACATAGGCCTCTCCCAAGGTGCGCCACTCGATTCGGTCCTCTGCTCTCCGCATCCATTCACGTCTGGCTACCCTAAATAGGTCGTCTTTCCACTTTTACACACAATCTGTACTTATATACAATTAGTAAACATAGTAGTATAACATAAATAAATATTTTAAATATTCCTTACTCACTACTACTACACCACAGAAAAAATCCTAGACAGGCTGACTTGTCTTTACGAGTTATATCTACCACTTCCACATGCGGGCTTGAGGTAGAAGGTAGAGAAGACTTGATTCAGAAAGAGTTTTTGTATAAATGGTGCAACAAAACATTTCAATTTTTTGGGTTTGCACTTCAGATAAATCTCTGAGTTTTTGCCCAACCGTGTAGCCATTAGACCACGGAGGCAGTTATATAAAATTAAAAATAATATGTAGTTACTTTTACCAAAATATACAAACACACAAAATAGATAAGTATAATTAACTGACAAAACCAACGTCAATGCAATAGGTGTCAAAAGCATTTTTAAAGTTGATAGCAGCAAGAAAGAAAATTAATAACAGTTGTTCAAGGAAATGGGTTTATAGGTTTAAAGTTTCTGCCTTGGCTCGGCTTAATATGTTCAGCAATTAAACACGGATTTTGAATATGAATTGGTGGTGGAATGTGACGGAGTATCAAGTGAAGAGGTGATTTGAGTTTAATGCAACGAGGATTAAATAAAATTATAAAGGAACAGAAGAAGAAATTAAAATAATTTCAAATAGCCAGGGGCCTTATCGTCTAACTCCAACACCTATCGCGATACCTTTGAAAGGTATCGGGATCGCGATCGGGATTGCGACTCTTAAATGGTATCGTCTAACATTCTTAATCACAATCGCTTTCGGAACGAATGAAATCGGCGCTTGTTGTCATTGTGATTTTTCATTATCCTTAGCAGGAAAGGCAATGGTCTTTAAATCTTACAGACAGTTGTTTAGTTTCCTTAACAGGCAACGGTCATTAAATCTTACAGCCAATTATTTAGTTACCTTAAGAGGCCAATGAAGCAAAGTCTCCGTAGAATAGTAGGTATTTGAATATGTTATTGCTGTCGCGATTCGGTACGCACACATACAGCCTTTCACATGCTTTCACTCACACAAATAACGCTGCATAACATCCCAAAGAGGCCCCTGCGCGCCGCGCATAGTCGCTACCCCTCCGCCTGGGCTAGAGTGTATTTTTCAAAATTATAATAAACTTGACGTGAGCGTGCGTCAACCCTTGTTTTACGTTTTGAGAAATTATTGTTCGCATATTGGTTTAGTCTCGACATACTGTGGTTGTATTTGATATAATTGACTAGTAAGTACCTATCACATATAAATACAATATAAATTATGGCGTTGCTATTTTAGGGTTCTACGGTCAACAAAGAAACCTTTTAGTTTCACCATATCCGAACGTTCGTCTTCCAACGATACTTTAGGTGACCTAGAGGTGTTTTAGTACCTAGAGTGCTAGAGTCTAAGGACTAACAAGTTAAAGCGTTCAAAAAGAACTAGAAACCGACTTCAACTGCCCTAAAAGTCTACTTTTATTAAGGAAAATTTAAGATGTATATTGTTTTCTCATGGATTCCATTCTAAGAACCGGGATTGAAATTGAAATGGGACCACATGGAAAGCATCAGCTTTCAAATAATAAAGAATCATCCAAATCGGTTCACCCAGTGAAAAGCTCTGAGGTAACAAACATTTAACTAATAGAATAGAATAGAAATAATTTATTCGGCATACAGATTACAGTACAGTTAAAACATTAATTTTAAATTTGCTCTGCTGCACTGCAACGCCGAAATACACACTTAACATTCCCAGTCTCAAAAACTACTGAACCGATTTTGATGAAACTTGCAGTCTTCCCTAAGTTTTACAATACCTAGGTAAACAAAAAAGGGATTATTTAAATCGAACTTGTAGTTCCGGATATATAAAAAATAAATTGAATAAAATAGCCTTTATTGCTGAACTAATTTTTTGTTACAATTTTCTTAAAAATATGCTTACTTTATACGTTACTTATCTTTTTATATTAAGTATCAGTAACCGGTCGTTCCTACATTTCAGCTTGTCTTTCGACATATGCCTCCTCTAAGGATTTCCACTCTATTCTATCTTTCGCTATGCGGGTCCATGTTGGACCCGCCACTTGTCTGATGTCGTCCTCCCATCTTCTAGTCTGTCTGCCTCTTTTTCTTTTGCTATCTCGTGGTTGCCATTCAGTTATTAGTCTTGTCCATTTCTACATACTCTATTTCTCCATTATTTACTGTTATGGGCTCTGTTTGTGAGGAATTTGACATTACTTTTGTTTTCGTTAAGTTCGTTGACAGGCCTGCTTTCTCGCTCTCTTCCGCTAACTGTTGGAACATTGTCTGTAGGGTTTTCGGGTTTTCCGAAAGTAAGATCAGGTTGTCTGCAAAGCGTAGGTGACTCAGCTTTTTGCCATTTATATTTAGTCCTTTATTCGTCCAATCCAGATTTGTGAATATCATTTCCAGGATAGCTGAAAATATTTTTGGTAAAATTGGGTCTCCCTGGCGTACCCCTCTCTCAATCGAAAATTCTTCGCCTGTAGATTCTAGCTTCACTTGTGCGGTGCTTTTTGTGTATATGTTTTTCAGTATTCTTATGTATTTTGCATGTATGCCTTGTTTTTCCAGTGCGTCCCAGATAAATCTATATTCGAGTGTGTCGAATGCTTTGTTGAAATCCACGAACCCTATGTGTGTTTTTCTTTTGTGTGTGTGTTCCGGATATATGCGAGGACAAATAAACATACACTTTAGAAATTTGGCACACTTCTTTAGAAGCTGGTATAGACTAACATATATGAAAACTGGGCAGTTCTGGAAATATTACATACATACAGGTCGCATTGATAACCTCTTTTTTTGAAGTCGGTTAAAAAACTGTAATTTCACGACACCTCACACAATAGAATAGACGAGTTAAAAATCCCGTCTTAAGTGTATGAGATGTATAACTGGGAAAAAATATTTCAAGTTTTTATTTGTCGACATGAATAATAATATCGTCGAAATCTATCGTATTTCCTACTGTCATACTTCATATTATACTATTATATTTTAAGTACCTCAAAAGGAAAAAAGGAATCCTTATAGGATCACTGTGATATCGAATACTCCAGTCTGCTGTCCCTTAGATCTGTCAAATAATGAAACTTATAGGTCAACACAATAAAAAGATATAGCTGTATTTTAGACCATTTCCGTACAAAATGCAATGAACCCAAAATCTATACGGTATTTCCCGTTGACCTAATGTCTTGAAATTTGGCAAGAAGAAAGGTTTTACTGCACAACCATAGGAATAAATCTGAATTTTTTAATTGTAACACAGTAAAATTGATTTTTTAATGTTTACAAACGTAACTTCGTAATATGTAATTTAGCTTAGAATTTCATTTTCGGTAGAGCATTGTTGGGTGCATATTACCGTACCTATTATTTATGATTTTCAGTATGTCATTAATTCATATTCTGTACGGAATCCTCGGTGCACGAGTCCGACTTGCTCTTGACCGGTTTTTGAGTTGTTGGAGAGCCATTTCAAGCTCTTGCTGGCTGATCTCCGGGATATCTGTGTCGGGTCATATAGTCTACGTAGCGATTTGTACATGCGATGTCCATATAACTTCTCGTTCTCTCTCAAGACTTTCAATAATAATAAATAACAAAAAATAATATAAAAAAGCTTTAAAAAAAGTTATAAATAAACGGATGTCCATGCAATAAATGTTATGTTTTTTCTGTGTTTTTTTTCTGTTTAGATATTTTACAGTGGTACGGAACCCTTTGTATGCGAGTCCGACTCGAACTTTAACATTAAAAAAATATTTGAAACATAAGTCACTTATTCATAAATCATATTTAATTATTTACACGTAACAAAACGTAACAACAACTAAGAATTTCAGGGAAAATGTTCTGTTCTAGAGATAAAATAAATTTCCTTAGAATTATTTGTCTTTATATTTGTTTATTTAGATCAATCTAAACATTAAAACTAACAGGTAAAACCATTATAGCTCGAGAAAGGGTATCTATCGATATATTTTTCCCACCACTATTAGTCGAAAAAATCGATAAAGCTTATTGACATCACTAATGCATGCTTACTTTATTTTTATACATATAATACACAGTATATAGTTGTGATATAGTGTACCCTGCCTCCCGAACCGAACTGTGCGAGAAGGACAGTTGAAGCTTTTTTTGGTATTTGCCTAGTTTTGCCGTGAAATTAAGGGTTTGGGATATAGCTGTTTTCTCAACGAAACGTTAGCCAAATTCAATCATTTTGATCTTATTCTCTTTATCAAAGAATAATCCAGGCCCGTTGGTTTTGCTTTTTCTGAAAATGTTACGTTTACTCTAAATAATGAGTACCATAAGTTGAAAGAAATTTTTTCTGAAATTTTGAGTTTTGAGATGCCCATAATTCTAATTGTAGACAAAATATTGAAAAAAGCAAAACCAACGGGCCTAGATTATTCTTTGATAAAGAGAATAAGATCAAAATGATTGAATTTGGCTAACGTTTTGTTGAGAAAACAGCTATATCCCAAACCCTTAATTTCATATGAAATTTTTTATCTGCTGTTCCCTCTTAACAGGCAATGGTCCTTAAATCTTACAGCCACTTCTTTAGTTATCTTAAAATATTTTTAACGCTCGTTTTGGTATCTTTTTTTACAAAAATTGCTAAGGTTTCATTTCATCTAATAACTAAGATAGCCTTGGTACCACCAGTGGTGTAGAAAGTTCATTTCCGAAGTATATATAATATAAATTATATACAAATATTATTTTGTGGTTTCTCATCTATTCACACATAGCACTGTAAACACGCAGCACAAATTATTATTTGTTATCTACACAACAGTAGTCACCTACAGTCACCCATCATAGCTAATTTTGAAGAGATACCATAATACTCGAAATTAATAAAAATTAATTAATTACGTATGTAACTTATATTATTTTATTTTGTTGATTTTATTACTTATTTAGGCAAATAATAAAAACAATCTGAAATTATTGAGAGTTATAAATAAAACATCAATTTATTATATTGTGAGGCTGAATTTCTTCTTCTACGCGAGCTATCAAAATAGTTCTTGCTACTAATTCAATTGATATAACAACATTGAAACTAAATTAATCATTAAAGTTATAAAACAATGATAAACTTGCGAGAAATCTTTGAAAGATTCGAGGTCAGTGTTGAATCTTTCATTTGACACTTGCGAGTCGCTTTGAAAGCGATTTCTAGTTGTCAAAAAGTTACACGGTACCAATTTTATGTCAAAATTACGATTTCGTTCATTCATAATCTTTCAAACTCGTGATTAGTCGCTATACCTTTCAATGACATTTAGCAGTCGCGTTTGAGCGGTGTGAAGTTCGTGAATCATCTTCAAACGTCAAATTCAAAGGGATCGTGATCGGTGTTGGAGTTACACGATAAGGCCGCTGGCCCGTTGGTTTTGCTTTTTCTGAAAATGTTACGTTTACTCTAAATAATGAGTACCATAAGTTGAAAGAAATTTTTTCTGAAATTTTGAGTTTTGAGATGCCCATAATTCTAATTGTAGACAAAATATTGAAAAAAGCAAAACCAACGGGCCTAGATTATTCTTTGATAAAGAGAATAAGATCAAAATGATTGAATTTGGCTAACGTTTTGTTGAGAAAACAGCTATATCCCAAACCCTTAATTTCATATGAAATTTTTTATCTGCTGTTCCCTCTTAACAGGCAATGGTCCTTAAATCTTACAGCCACTTCTTTAGTTATCTTAAAATATTTTTAACGCTCGTTTTGGTATCTTTTTTTACAAAAATTGCTAAGGTTTCATTTCATCTAATAACTAAGATAGCCTTGGTACCACCAGTGGTGTAGAAAGTTCATTTCCGAAGTATATATAATATAAATTATATACAAATATTATTTTGTGGTTTCTCATCTATTCACACATAGCACTGTAAACACGCAGCACAAATTATTATTTGTTATCTACACAACAGTAGTCACCTACAGTCACCCATCATAGCTAATTTTGAAGAGATACCATAATACTCGAAATTAATAAAAATTAATTAATTACGTATGTAACTTATATTATTTTATTTTGTTGATTTTATTACTTATTTAGGCAAATAATAAAAACAATCTGAAATTATTGAGAGTTATAAATAAAACATCAATTTATTATATTGTGAGGCTGAATTTCTTCTTCTACGCGAGCTATCAAAATAGTTCTTGCTACTAATTCAATTGATATAACAACATTGAAACTAAATTAATCATTAAAGTTATAAAACAATGATAAACTTGCGAGAAATCTTTGAAAGATTCGAGGTCAGTGTTGAATCTTTCATTTGACACTTGCGAGTCGCTTTGAAAGCGATTTCTAGTTGTCAAAAAGTTACACGGTACCAATTTTATGTCAAAATTACGATTTCGTTCATTCATAATCTTTCAAACTCGTGATTAGTCGCTATACCTTTCAATGACATTTAGCAGTCGCGTTTGAGCGGTGTGAAGTTCGTGAATCATCTTCAAACGTCAAATTCAAAGGGATCGTGATCGGTGTTGGAGTTACACGATAAGGCCGCTGGTTGCATTTTGATAAATCAGTTATCATTGGACGTGCCGTGTTTTTCGTTAGATATATAAAATTCAAAATGGCGGTTTGAACATGATATACAGTACAATGTTTATAAAAATAAGAATTAAAAGTCATATATAAATACGTTTCTTGTAGTAGTCGAGCTTTAGTTTTATAACTTTCTTTTTTAAATTAATTAAAAAAAAAATTAAAAACAACCTTTTGGCCGTGACTGCATCTACCTGAACTTCAGAAATTATCCCACGGGAACTACTTGCTCGATCGGGATAAAAAGTAGTCTATGTCTTTTTACGGTCCTATCCCTATACAAAAACAAGTCATTCTGATTCTCTATTACGACGTAAAGAAAAGACAAACAAACAAACTCGTTTTCGCATTTATATTATTAGTATGGGTAGTCCAAATTCATCATCAAATAATTCTTTTTAAGCTAAAATGTACAAAAATTATGACAGAGTTGGCAAAAGGAAAAAGGGAGGACAGACAAAGAGATGGTCAGACGACATAAGAAAAAATTGGAGGCGCCATCTGGCCTAGAAAAGCTAGAGACAGAAATGAGTGGAAACAGCTGGAAGAGGCCTATGTGTCACAGGACACGCTGATCACTGAACCGAAAAACCCAATGTGTTAGATTTAAGTTATATTTTTAATATAATTAGATAGTACCTGTGTTTAGCTACGTATCCAGCAATAAAGGCTTCATAATAATAATTCTTTTTTAGCTTTATCAAACATTGACATGTAGACAACACAACTATTTTTAGAAGTAGTATGTTACCGGTAGTAGCGCACTTTTCTACTCGTATACTTATATACTCGTATTTTCAGCTGGCCGTCTAACTAGCCAGATGCCTAAGAACAGTGTTAATAACACCATTATGCATCGGACAGCAGATGACCGATCCTGGCCTCATTAAATTGTGATTTCTGGTTGAATAAGTTTCCACAATACAATACCATGAAGTTGGTCTTTGGGATTTCCAATAAGAATTAAATTGACTTCCTCCGTGTCCCATTAGCTACATGCTTAAAGTCAAAATCCGGAGGTCCGTGTTCGACTCCCAGTGAAGATACTTAATACTTATCGGTACTTGGGTTGGTTGGGTTAGTGCATTTTATATTTCCGCCTGGCCGTTATACAATTACCAACCGTATGTTATATAATTATGCCGCCATACAGAAGTATGAATTAGTATTCTGCTATGAAGAATAACTGAACCAGCTCCTCATTGGATTTAAGCTTCTGGGTGAGAGATATGTTTCCTTACAACGATCTAATCGCCGCTTGCCATCACGTGAGATGAAGGCCAAGTGGAAGAACACTATACCTTTTTAAAATCATATTTTTCAGAATTGCTGAAATATACAAGGGGTGGGTTTGCAGACTGGTTACTGTTATGACTATTCCACTCACTCTTAGTATATCCATTGATAGCTCCGTTGGTCAAGACTGGTGGTGTCGCAGGTTTCTCCACGTCCTGGGCGTGGTGCGCGCTCGCCCACGCAGCCGCAGCCGCTGCCGCAGCCGCCGCAGCTGCGCATACGCTACACTCTGAAATCAAACAATATAATCATCAGTCAGACATGAGTATACACCACTAATTTATTCACTGTCTCTAGGAAAAGGAAATTCTCAGTAGACAAATGTGGTCTCGATTTAGCCATTAGAACAGTATCACCTCACCTCATCTCATGGGTGTTGTAAAAAGTGACTATGTAACAACAGCATTTACCTGAAATAATCTACCTTCCATGCGTGGAGATTATGGCAAATCTCCTCATGAAAAATATTTCAAGGCTTTTCATCAGTGGACTTAGCCGCTTATGACGATGATAATTATGATGAACTTAAAATGGGTGATCCCAACATATATTTTAAACTAACTACTGCGTATTCAAATGCCAAATAACTTTTATAGGGCAGCGAAGGGTCCTTAAACATTTATTTACTTCTCTCAAATCATTATGATACCACATCAGTCATCATCATCAATAGTCATTTTGTTTGAACCTATTGCAAATATAAATACATCGTACTCCAGCTAAAAATCTGTTTTCGGTTTATTAAAATCTTTTTGGTTTATTTATTGTTTTTAAATAAAATTACCCACTTATTATTTATAATCAAATATGTTCATTATTACTTATGATAGACAGATGACGCAAATAATTTTTTTGTTAATAACACTAGTGATTAGTTAGTAGCAAGCCACTCCTAGAAATTTGTCTGCTCCATTACCTAACTACCGTGTTTAAATGGTTTTATTTCTAATTAAATAACAATACCAAAGGTCATGGTTCTACTTGGAAATTTTTTATGTAAATCACATTGGATTCGTATTCCCGTTTCAAAAATCTATCAATATTACTAATTCGCTTTTTTACAAATTTTCTACTCAGATTCATTCTAATTAGAATCGCATTGATTAGAATATCATATGAGCGCGTCCTGGAAACATTTAATTACGTATTCGCTGAACATAGAATTTTTTATATTTTAAATTTAAAAACATTGTATAAAAATAAATTCCCAGAAGTTGTGTTAATAATGGCAACCAAGAATATTTTAAGGCAAGTATATAAGTCAAATGTATATAGGTACGTTATAGCTCTGTAACCCGTATTTGTCCTAACCTCAAAAGCAATTTTAGTATATATTTTTCTTGATTTGAATAATACTTTAATTTGATAACATCTTTAAACAAACATAGGTAAAAATTTATTAGATGAACGATGTTCAGGCGACAAAACAATGTTTGGAATCGTTCTTCAATTTTATCAACCTTGTAATGAAGCTACAATTAATGTCATCTATCTGAATATCATGGTTGATTAAATACTTGTAATATACTGGTTTGATTTTTTTAAAGGAACGTTATCAAATCATATAATGTAGATGCTCAATCACAGTTTAGTAAATAAGTTCTCACCCTTCATGTGTGCCGCGGACCGCCCGTCCGTCCCTTCAAAAATCACTAACCAATTTCAATGTGCGCATTTTGAACAGCATACTTGATACATCATCCTCCTTATTTCTAAACAATCCAATAAAAATGCTACAATAACATAGCACTTTTCACTGCCACTTGCTCTAAAAACCCTTGAGCCTGCGTCGTTTTCTTCCTTACGCTCTATTCATTGATTGAAGGGTATATATTTACTATATTTTTTATAAAGTATTAAATGTGGAATGTTGTAAGGACACATGCTAGAGAAGTGGCGTGTTTGGCGATTAGAGAAAGACTGCGTGGTTCGTTTTGCGTGATTTTGGGGTGACGAGCGCGCATGTTAGGTTAGTTAGGGGATGATTTTGATGCCCATTTACTTTTACTAGTAAATAGTGAAAGTTATTCATCTTGGTAGCTAGTTAATAATTTTAAGAAACGTTTACATTGACAAAATATGCATAAGAAACTTATTTAATTCTAAAATACACAAAATATGGTTAAACCTATATTCGAACAATAGTTTTCAGTTTTCAAAGTATACGTAAGCCTAAGTTAATAATTTCAGAAGTGCTATTCCCTACCCAGGTACTTTAGAAACATCTATAATGACGGACTGTTTGAATAGCATTTTTTCTTTGTTTACCTGTGATTTTAAATTTTTCTTTTCGGACGAATTGCAAACCCTACATTTTATAAGTTGCAAGTGTTAAATGTACGACTATAAGCTGATCGCAACAATTAAAATTGTAATAAATATGTCAATATTATAAATCTAGAGAGATAAAATTATGTGTGATAAGAAATAAGAACATGAATGTGAAACGAGCAAGATGCGGTGGAGTCGTCGGCCATATTTGCGAGTGTGTCCGGGCGCATGCGCGCTGCGCTGAGTGAATGCAAACAGCCGGCCTTCGCACATCTGCTGGTCAGCTCGTGGACACAATACTGTGATAGCACCATGATTTGTTCGCATTAAATAGGGACAAGTAATGGACTAAAATGTTTTCTCATATAATATATTCAATGCTTGATTGAAGTCATTACAATTACACTGAGATAATTGATACTGACACTGAGATACATTTTGAATTGATAAATATTATTTTGTGAAATCTTTTTGGCACAATTTTATATATTTTGTTTTTGTTGTAAGCTACCGAAGTTTATGTACAAGCTTGCTGTTACCACACTAGTCAAGCTTATATAGCTATTGAAATTACGGTGAAACCAAAATGACGGTTATGATTTTAGCAAGCGTCGTTTTTGCCTGCGGGTAACATGACGTCACATTAAATCCAAACCTACAGCTTGTTAGCGACAAAAAATAATTATTGAAGATTCAAAAATTCGTAAACACTACTAAATGAAAAGACTTGTTGAATACATTCCTAAAATGCATACGTTTTTTTTATTTTATTTTATTTTATTTGTTGGAAAATTAACAGCTTATAGACAGTAAGTATACAGATGTATATAGAGCACAAGATATAAAGCCTTTATAAATTTTCTCGAATAGTACAGTTAAATAGAGCTAGTTTTACGAGTTAACGAACAAAGAAAATATAAATAATTAAAAAGTTATATATGTGTTGCAGTTAGATTGCTTAATAAGCTGTTATACATAAACGTTAGCTGTTTCACTATCGATATTAATAAAATTTGTTTGTTGTTTCATGTGCATTTATCTACTCTTGAAATATTTCATCATCAGTCGTGAAACAAGCACTTCTGAACACGGACCTCTTCCATTAAAAAAGGTTTAAAAGGTATCTACATATCATATTCACCTTTAATTGAAATTTCTCTCAATACACTGCGTAGAAAAAAGAAAGGGCGAATATTATTATTTATTTATTTATGACAGATATAATCCATATATATGTTAGTAAATAAAATAATGTCAATAGTAACCTAGTGTTAGGACCAGTGTTTACATTACAATTAGACTTAAATTAAAAATGTTAATTGGGCATGGTATGACACTATAATCCTTGTTTTCGGGACCGGTAACTATAACATGGTTACTCTACTCTTACCTGACTCACCCTACACTCTCCCAAACGGCGGCACTGTCACGCACCAATTTTTTTCTCTAGCTACTGCCAATTGCAATATAATAAATTTTGCTTGCATTTTGTAGTGATTTCTATATTAATTAATTACTAGCTTTTACTTGGTCTGTTCATAAATATATCACATACATTTCATAAAATATCAAGGAATTCAGAAATTTCTCTTACGTTTCACTTTATGTGTGGGATTTCTAGTTTTAATGTTGATTTATTAAATTATTTAATATTTTAAAGCCTAAAAATGGTTAATGTCAATTAAGTCCCTCCTACAGTTTCACTCTAGATTTAAGTTAACCACAACGAAAACAAAGTAAATCTTATTTGGTAATCCATAACAAAGGTCATGGAAGAATAAAAAAGACATGGAAGTGTTGCGATAATGTTTCATGAAATATTTACTTTTAATAAGCACCCGGATCAAAGGTCCCTGTTATTTGGCAAATAGGGGAACTTTTTTGGATTGCTAAAAAAGTGTATATAAAAAAGATTGGTCATAAAAATAGAGATCAGACGCGTGCCGAACTGCCGACCCAGCGCAGTGCGCGACTCCAGTGGACAATAGTCTGCCGGCCAGTAGGGGCTGTGATTGACGTGATAATTTTGTTTTGATAAAAAATATAAGCAGAAGATAAATATGAAGTATCTGTATCGGTCTAACTAACGACTAATTCGTAATATGTATTAAAACATTGAGTTTACATTAAAAAGTGATTTAAATATTAAATCCTTAATTTTATACTTGTACCCTTAGGAGAACATTTCAAAATAACGCTAAATCACGTCATTCTTAATTTGAAACCATTACGCAAAATACAAAGTTTCCTATTACTACTACTACAAAAAAATTATCCTTACCTTGAAATCAAAATACAAATCATTGATAGATAAAAAATGAGATATAAAATGTACCCCTTTATAACCCCGAACAGATGATTTTTTTAAACTTATGGATCCTATCTATTAACTTTCAAAGTTTTAGGCTTTTATTATTTCTTGCCATACAAATTTGAACGCATATTGAATTCAGTTAGAGGTTGAATTAAGAAATAACCATTTAAAATAACTGTGTGAAGTTTATATGGAATCTACACGCCAAATTTAAAATTTGTAAGCTTTATTTTGGTTTTCGCATACAATGGTTGAAATCATTTTTCATCCCGTAGGAGTTGAATTTAAAGAAAAAATAACATATATAGTGTCGCTGTATTAAAAGAAACTTACATTGAAAATATCAAATTGGTAGACTATGTACTCGTAGTTTCAGTTCTAACTTACTAACTTATTACCTGTTTCTCACCCTTTTAGGGGATTTGACTCTTTTAATAAGTTTGACGAAATTATAAATCGATGTTATGTGTAAATATTCCAAAAAATATATGATATTTTACAAGAAGAAATAGTATAGAATATATTTGACCCCCAAAAATCAAAAACATAATTTATATCACAGTAGTACAGTCTTGTCAGACAATAAAGATGACATGGCACAATTATACAAGTATACGCGTTTCATAACAAATAGACACAAATGCACTCAAGGATATATCGAACTAAAATAATTATTATTCATAAAATAAAATCAAAATAGTATTATTATTACCAAAAAATAATGTGTCCATCCTAAATTGCCAGTGACCGTTTGCTGTCAATCAATCAATACGAAGGACAAATCCTATGCTGACCCCTCACTGACCACCCATAAAAAACGCTAAAACCTTTGCACAATGGAACAAAAAAACCAAAATGTGAATTGCAAAAAAAACGTATTAACGAAACTATCTGACCTAACAATTCCGAATCACCCCTCGGATTTCGAATGGACGCCAATTTTATTTGAATTCATTCATTTGAGTACTTTTTTCTAAGAAAATATTCTGTATATACGAGTAGAAAAGACAAACCTACATATTTCTTAATCGAAATACTAATATTGTACTCCGTTATAAAATATTTCCAGCGTGCTAATAATTATTATTTCTTCAACCACCTTATAAAGTTTTCCACAAACAAAAAAGAGAATTCATCAAAAATGTAATTATTGTAATTTCGCGCATGCCCAGTGACTGCCTGCTTTCTGCGAGGGATTCAAAATATTGCAAGCACCGAGGGGGCGGGCGTTTGCACCCACATCGGAGCGGACAACTTTTTGCCCGTTTGACAATGCGTTTCAATCATATTCCATGTCAACGTTTTATGTATTGAATGATAAGCGCTCTTGTGTGATCTCACTAATAATAATGATGAATCAGAGCTGACACAACTGCATGACAAGCCAGAGTCACGATGATTTTTGTTTATTGTTAGCTTAACTGAAATATTTGATAAGTAAACCGAGGGCGTGACTTAGTAACAGCTTCGAGTGTCTATTGAAAGGATACTTTTATTGTAAACAGCTTTGTACACAGCACCTAAATAAAGTTAAAAACAAGGTAAAAATATAAAGATTGCTTTGATCATTAATTTATGTCCTAAATATTTATTTTCCATCTTAATTTCTTACGACAACTTTGACTGCCATTTCAATTCTATTCTCCCAAAATGTGTCTGTACAGATAAAAAAATATCTGGATATTTTGGGGGTAGATCCACACAACTTTGGGAGTTACATGCAGTAAATGGCAAGGACCGTTGCTTAAAAAAGCTGAGAATCCTATCCAAGGTGAGACAGTGCTTACACCTAAACAGCCTCTGAGAATTTATAGAGATGAAGTACCCATGTTACCTTTAGGATGCTTCTCTTAATACCAATCGGATGCTCTGTACTCAGTAGACGATCTTGCATCGTTAACTCAAAGGGTCAAAGTTTTTTAAGTGTAAGGCACCTTCCAGACTAATGTGTATCGTCGTAGGCCACATCGTCACGTACCATCAGGTAAGATCGTGGCCAAGCGTTGTGCTATTTTCAATAAAATATTATTAAAAAACTTTATAACCCACATATACAATTATAAAATATTAATTTCTTATGTTCTGCGGAATGATAGAAAGTGTCTGTAATATCATGTTACAGTTCCATTCTGAACTATTCTGAATCCAAATATTTTAGACTTCCACAGATAAAAAACCATCCAAGTGCAAATCGGAACTGCGCACCGAGGGCTCCGTACAGATAGTTAAAGTTAAAACACTGACAATCGTAAAATAATAGATAAGGATACTTAGCAATACTCAAATGTAGAAAATGTAGGTACGATTAAATCGTAAAAAGTAAATTTAATGTGATGCTCCCTAAATCTGCCCCAAACAGTAGTGTTATGTTAATAGCACTGATGTGTTCAGGTAAGAACGGTCCAGGGCCATAAGTTGAGTTTTCATGGTGAGCACGCTTTTCCTCCAACGACCTTATCGTTACTTACCATATGATGAGATTAAGGCAAAGTCAAAAGCCGTTATAAGCAAACAAAAATATATTTCTGTGAAATCTACGAACGGGATAATTATATGTTAATTGTAACTTGTAAATGTTCAATAAAAAAGAGCGTGTAGTTTCGGCTTTTTTAAAAAAAAAACTTGTGTTTTCACCGGTGTCGTAGGTGTTGAAACGTCCAGCGCCTGTTTACTTTACTACTGCGAACCTTGAGGCGCATTTCATAAGTGATGATTATGACAATGACAAATCATCGCATGGAAGCAAGAACAATTCCTGAAATTAAATAGAGAAATGACCACTGCTGGACATGAGCCTCCGCCATGGTATGTCACAATGACCGGTCCCGCTTTAAACATGCGGAAAGGTAATTGAAAAATGACACGATCTAACAGTATATCTTTTGCCAATGAGTATAAAAAAACGTATTTCGTGATACTCGTACTGATCGGTAAAATTTAAGTTGATCGTTGCGAAAAGGGCGAGCGACCCTCATAGGGCACGCCGGCTGCCATTGGTCGGTTCTCGGAGGGACGCTGCGCGTTACCGAGGGCTGTTCGCGGATACGCGCAGCCAATCAATTCGCCCTTTTTTAAATAAAGAACAGAAAAATAATAAAAAACGATCGCGTTTTACTATATACGGTTATGGGTGCGTACGTGCCCTTATATAAACAGTAATGTAATGTATTGAATGATCATAATGAATCATTTAGCTTGGACGGGTTCCGAAATAAAATAAGAAACACTTATAATTACATACAGTGTGTGTGTCCGCCTGTCACTATATTATACGCATAATTTCTACAGGTATCGTCTTGAGTAATTTTTTATGTCGTAGTTGTGGAATTTCCTTCAACCTTGCTTCTTTGCTGAACTAGTTTCCGAAACTGTCGGAGAGTTTAGAGATGTAAAAAACAATAGGTAAATTTTTAACGATTTTTATTTGTTTGAGTTTGTCAGTTTTTGAGGGGGGTGCTCTGTCATTAAAAACTTACAGCTAACGATAAAATGACTCTTTTTGGGTTCCCGTCCCACTCCTACTGATGTTGTTTTGTTCTAGGTAGAATTGAAAGCAGGACGGTAGAATGCAATACAAAATGTACTAATCGTCACACACCTACCGATCCGAACAAGCAAGAAACGTTTCAGGCCGTGCTAGGTAGAACAGAACATATTATAAATATAGACATAGGCAGTTATATGACGGGTCTTATAAAATCACTCTGCTGTCTGTATTTCCGCCTGTCATAACTGAAATTATCTCAGTAATTCTAGAAGCTCATTGCTTAAAATTGACCCTCAGATGCGAAACAGTGAAATTAAAAAAAACCTGCTAAGTGCCAGTCAGACTCGTGCACCGAGGGTTCCGTACAGATAGTTAAAATACTGAAAAATCATAAATAATAGGAAAGGAACAATACTCTGACCTAAAATACAACTCTTAAAATATATTTATTGAATGTGAGATAATTTAAAAATTCTAGTTTATATATTTAATCTTATAATTGTGCTGTAAAAACCTTTCTGCTTGCCAAATTTCAGGATTCTAGGTCAACGGGAAGTATCCTATATGTTTTCATTTGAATTTTGTTTTTAAATCGGACTTGGATTTTCGTTTGAACATTGTTTGGTACATATTATCTATGATTTTCAGTATGTTAGTACCCTATGCACGAGTCCGAGTGTCAGACTGTAGGTGTGCTCCTTTACGGGTTGTATTTTACAACCTACCAACAATCTATTCCTTATGGAATCCAATTTACATTGTTTTTAGGGTTCCGTACCAAAATAAAGAGAAAAATGGTCAAGTGCGTGTCGGGCCACGCGCTGTGTAGGGATCCGTAGTTTAAATGGTTTTATAATAAGTAATTTCCAGGGAAATTTGTACGAAATTTTCATTTTTACCACTCCAAGTATATTTTATAATTTGTTCGCCTATTAATCGTTCACCTGTAAAGCCACCTTAGTCGTAATAGTTTTTCTTTAAAGTTTAGCATATGTACTACTACTGTGAATTTTTCAGATTTTTAAAAGCATTAGTTTAGATGATAGAGGGCTTAACGCTCAATTCTGACAAAAATTATCATTTTAAAGCTTAATATTTCTCAAACGGATCACGGAAACGAAAAGAAATGTTCCTAGACTCTCTATATTTTTGAAAGACCTACTGCGATAGGGGGTGGACTTGAAAAAAAATCCTCCGCTAGTTACGTGTATGGGAGCCAACCTTCAAAAAATTAAGATTTTATTCTACTACTTTGTTGGCATGATTAATATGTCTCGCCGCTAAGCCGCGGACGGGCAGAGCGAAACTATAAAGGTTTGACTACGGAACCCTGAAAAGGAAAAGGACCGCTTCGTTGTCTATAAGGGTTAACTTATAAGCAATACAAGCACTTGCCTCGGGCCCCGGATCTTCAAGGGCCTCATCGCCTTAATGCTTCTTTACAATAATGCTAGACCAATACCCCCCCTAGCGGTGAAAGAAGAGATCGCGTTAATTTCATACTTTTTTCGATAGTTAAATCAAGTGTCCAAGGCAGAGGTGTTTCCACATGTGTTGCATCTATAGTAATAAATCTGAAATCCATAACTTTTAAGTATATCACATAAAAATCGGCTTTTTTACAATTACAAACTTACATTTGCAATTAAACCTTGATCGTGATATACACGGATGTACATGATATTATTTTTTCAACTGCAAAGTTAAGTTTGTTTTTCACTCAGAGTTACGTTTTCGTTAGAGAATTGGTCGTTGCCAATTAATTTACAACTATTTATAATATCCAGTATGTTAATTATTCATATTCTGTTCGGTACCCGTTTATAAACATGTAATTTAAAACGCCATCTATGGGCCATTAACTGCGTAACGGCTATTGTAACTTACACAAAAGTTGTAAAATTTAAGATTAGTAATGTTCATTTCTCGTCTTTATATTCAGACAACTAAATTATAGGTAATTAAAAATTACTTCTGAGGTATTCCATTTGAAAAGAAATAAAAGTTATGTGAAAGCATCCCATTTTAAAAAAATTAATTCCCATCAACCCATAGGATGTCTCTCATTTTGCAAATCCGGTGCCGTCAAGCTAAGGGGATCCACCTCCATCAAAGCTTTATACTAAATTTCAGAAATATAATAGCTGTAATAATAGCTATAAGAGTGTGTGATAACTATCTAAAAATAGGACATCAGTTTATGATGTCGCGAAATGAGTATTTACATTTTAAACACTTAAGGGCCATCTATGAACCATTAGCTGCGTAACGGCTATTGAGGCTAACTATAAGGTTGTAAATTAATGAGATTTATTTCGCGACCCTATAATTTTTTCTCCTATTTCTAGGTAATTACTTACCAAAGCCAGATATTCCATTTTAAAAGATTATGGCAACAGAAATTTAGTATGCAAGCATTAGGAGAGGGATAACGTTAACTTGATGATGTACATATACGTTTTCATAAACCTAAATATTAAGTATAGCTGTCTGTGACAGGGGAATCTTAACCATTGCCGTGGGGCGCAAGACCTGTTTTTGCAAAGCGTAGCAGAGTGGTCGGTTGCATTGGCTGTGGTGGCAGAGCCATACCGCGTTGTGGATCACCCCCGCTGGTTCGGGGACGCCACTGATTCTGTCGCCATCTACTGGGGAGGAGGAGAACATGATCCACCATGCTCCAAGCTGGACACCGGACAGGGTTTTGTTGTAGTAGAATGGGGGTCGCTGGTAGTCGTGGGATGTTACGTGTCTCCAAACTGCTGCCGTGCTGAATATGAGGCATATCTGGACCGAGTTGGTGGATGTGTTCGCCGATACCTATCGCGTCCGGTCCTTGTCCTGGGTGACTTCAACGCCCACTCAACAGTTTGGGGTAGCCGTCGAGACAATGCGAGAGGAAGTGCGGTGCTTGAATGGGCAGCGGGGCTGGACCTTCGGCTATTGAACCGGGGGTCTATCAGCACCTGTGTGCGCTGGCAGGGAGAGTCGATTGTTGACCTTTCATGGGCGACTCTCCCTGCCGAGCGCATGGTGTCGGGCTGGAGGGTGGCGGAGGAGGTGGTCACATTATCCGACCATCGCCACATTGTTTTCAGTGTGACCCTCCGCCCCCCAGTAGTTACCAACAGCCAAAGTGATGCATTTCAGCAGCGACGATGGGTGCTGAAGAAGCTGGATCGCGACGCGCTTCTTGCGGCTGCCCACACCGCGGATTGGACTGAAAATCCCGAACGGGAATCCTTGGAAAATCCAGAAGAAGGAGCGTCCTGGATGCTGGACAGAATGACATTGGCTTGTGATGCCTCAATGCCCCGCGTTAGATCTGAACCGAGGACGGGACAGGTGCATTGGTGGTCTGAAACCATAGCACAGCTGCGCGAGGCCTGTTTGCGTGACAGGCGCCAGTACCAGAGGACCCGAAGACGACGGAGAGCCACGTCAGAGGAGCGAGATTTGGCATATCGGGAGTACCGGAATGCGACGGTGGCGCTACAAGCGTGTATATCTGAGGCCCGATTGGAGTCACAGCGTGAGCTCCTGGAAGGGCTGGACAGGGATCCATGGGGACGCCCGTACAAAACCGTAATGGGCAAACTCCGGCCATGGGTCCCACCACTAACCATGACTCTCAATGCCGAACTGGTGGAAAGGGTAGTTGACGGACTCTTTCCTCGGAACAGTGGGAGGATTGGGAGGCCTGCACCCAACCAAGACTCATCAGGCTGGCACGACGGGCTAGCAGTGTCAGAAGCGGAGCTTAGGATAGCCGTCAAACGTCTTGCCGCGCGGAACACTGCCCCGGGACCCGACGGCATTCCAGGCCGCGCTTGGGTAGTGGCCCTGGCCGTCTTAGGGGACCGCTTAAGACGTCTGTTCGATGCATGCTTTAAGGGTGGCTGCTTCCCGTCGTCATGGAAGGAAGCAAAGCTGGTTCTCATAAAGAAGGTTGGAAGACCTGCAGACTCTCCCTCTGCATACCGTCCTATCTGTCTGCTAGACGAGGTAGGCAAGCTATTCGAGCGGGTCATTGCCTTCCGGATCGGCAGGCACCTGATGCAGGATGGCCCGGACCTGTCTGACAGACAGTTCGGATTTCGACAGGGTCGTTCGACAGTGGACGCAATCCTTCACGTTCGAGCGCTAACGCAGCGGGCTGTGTCCCGGGGCAGCGTTGTCTTGGCTGTAAGCCTGGATATAGTCAACGCGTTTAACTCACTGCCCTGGGACGCAATAAGAGAGGCAATGATCTATCATCAGATGCCTTATTATCTTCAGAACGTGATCGGAGCCTATCTGTCGGACAGGCGCATCCGGTATCCGGGACGAGACGGTATCATTCACCAGAGGGAGGTCGTGTGCGGGGTGCCACAGGGGTCAGTGTTGGGCCCCCTTTTGTGGAACCTCGCATACGATAGTGTCCTGAGGGCGGAACTCCCCAGCGGTGTCAGTGTCGTTTGCTACGCGGATGATACCCTGGTGCTGGCTGAAGGGGAGAACTTCGAGACCGCCAGGGAGCTCGCTGAACTGGGGGTGGCCTGCGTTGTGCAGAAGATCTGTGGGCTGGGCCTTAATGTGGCGCCTCAGAAAACTGAGGCACTGTGGTTCCACAACCTACGGCGGGGTGTAGAGCCGCCTAGCACGTCAGTGCAGGTGGGTGGTATTGGTGTACAGGTGGGGCGGAGCCTTAAGTATCTTGGTCTCACTCTGGACAGCCGCTGGAGCTTTGAGGAGCACTTCAAACTCCTTGTCCCCCGGATTCACAGAGTGGCTGGTGCTATGCACAGTCTGCTGCCAAATCTCGGGGGACCTCGGGAAGAAGTACGCCGCCTCTATGCAGGTGTCGTAAGGTCTGTTGCGCTCTATGGCGCGCCCGTTTGGTCGGACAGGCTTACGAGCGCCCGGCGTCGTATGGTGCTAAACGCCGTACAGCGTCAGATCTCAATCCGGATCGCACGAGGATACCGGACGATCTCGTACGAGGCGGCTACTGTCCTAGCGAGATTCCCGCCCCTGGACATTCTGGCGGTCATGGATACGCAGGTCTATGACCGGATTCGTATCCTACGCGAGGAGGGTGGGGTGGCCCCGAGGGAGGTGGAAGTGCTAAGGAGAGCGCGGCGACGTGCTCTGGAGCAGTGGCACGAGCGACTCACAGAACCACGAAATGTGCGCCAGCGAGTCGTCAGCGCAATCCTGCCAAGCTTCCAGGCTTGGTTGGAAAGGGAGGGGCGTGTTACTTACAGGCTCACTCAGGTGCTCACCGGACATGGCTGCTTCGGTGAGTACCTTAACAGGATTGGGAGGGAACCCACACCACAGTGCCATCATTGCGGGGATAGCCGGGATTCTGCGCAGCACACGCTCGAAGACTGCCCAGCGTGGCAGGATGAGCGGCAGATCCTGGTAAATGAAGTGGGGGGAGATCTCTCTCTGGCTACCGTAATATCGGTGACGCTGGAGAGGGAATCTGCATGGGGAGCAATGGTCTCCTTCTGTGAGACAGTAATGTTGCAGAAGGAGACCGCAGAGCGGGAGCGGGAAAGGGCCGACCCCGCTCGGAGGAGGAGGCGAAGGGGCAACGGAAACGTTCGCCCTGCAGTCCTACCACCATAGCCCCGGTTGTACAGGGCTGGGGACCGAAGACAGACAGAGTTGGGGCTCTGGATGTCTTTCCTCGATCCCGAGAGGGCGGCGGAAACGGTGTGGCCCCGTTTCCGTTGCGAATAGATTTTTAAGGGCTGGCACATCAACCCAGGAAGTGCGATATGCATAGCGCTAGGGGAGCACTGGAGACGTTCCATTGGAGGACCCAGAGCTCTCCGACATGCGCAGCAGATGGCCACCGGAGGGGTTTAGTAGGTAGAAATCCTACATAACCCGGCTCCTCCCCTAAAGAGCCGGGTATCTTTGAAAGATTCCCCTCCGTAAAAAAAAAAAAAAAAAAAAAAAGCTGTCTGTGACATACACACAGGGACAAACAGGACAGGGTTCCTTTTTTGACTATAGAGCTTCAAAACCATATTAGATCAGTGTAGGCATAACCCAAAATAAACTAAAATTCAGCCAGTCTAGTAATGCAAGCTAGTCTCTCGATAACTTAAGGTTTCTGATTGAGCAAGCTTCTATCGTACAGCCTTGTCGACCTTGTCGTCGCTTATCATCTGATTAGTTAGACGAAAGCTAACTGCAACGCCGTGTGTGTGAAAAAATCTCAAGAGGCCAAAAATATTTTTGAGTGTTTTTAATTTTATTACAAAATCCTAAGAGAAAATAAGTCGGAACCAACAAGGCTTTAGTTTTGTGAGGCGGTGTCTATCTGTGCGACATCTATTGCATTAACGAAGAATTATTGAGAACAGTTTTTCTCAGTGCATGAAACACGGAGATTGAAAGTGCTACCGACAAAAACCGGCAGATGGCAGTAAACCTATAAAAGATAAGTGATGTAGTATTGCAACAGGTAGCGCTTACTTCATATTTTTCGACATAGCCTTTCGTAGCCAATTAATTTCTTTGTGGAATCATTTCTTTGTTTTGTTTTATATCTATTGTTAATTTTTTCTATTGTTTCGACCAATGATCTCTCATCATAAAAAATGTTGGTTTGCGTAGCAACTGAAAACTCTGTGGGTGAGTGGCCTATTATAATTGTTAGTCCATAGGATGATGCGACCGAAAGAGGATAAAACTGGCCAAATGCGAGTCGGACACGCGCACGAAGGGTTCCGTAACATTCTCTTTAAAAACGGCAATAAAATCACGTTTGTTGTATTGAATTTGGTTTGGTTGAATTATATAATAAATTAAATCTTTGTTTTCATCATCATCAACAGCCTATATATGTCCCCACTGGAGGGGCTCAGGCCTACTCTCCTACAGAGAGTGTATGGGCCATAGTCCACCACGCGGGCCCAGTGCGGATCGGCGGACTTCACATGCCTGTTCAAGACATGCAGGTTTCCTCACGATGTTTTCCTTCACCGTTAAGCAATCGGATAATGTACTTGAATTGAAAAACAACTCATAGGTACACGGCTGGATTCGAACCCGGTACCCTCAGATTGAGAGTCCGCGCCTTATCCACTGCGCCACCGACGCTTTTCTCTTCTCTAATCTTTGTTTTACTTCACATTAATTATTTATATTTCAAAAGAATATGTAACTAAATATTCTGTGAATATTTCAAGCGTTTACCTGTCACCGTTATCAATATTGAGCAAAACGAGCAAAAAATCACGTTTGTTGTATGGGAGCCCCCATAAATGTTTATTTTATTCTGCTTTTGAGTATTTGTTGTCATAGCGGCAACAGAAATACATAATCTGTGAAAATTTCAACTGTTTTACTATCACGGTACATGAGATACAGCCTGGTGACAGACGGACGGCAAGCGAAGTCTTAGTAATAGGGTCCCGTTTTACCCTTTAGGTACAGACCCCTAAAAAGGGTTACGTTAGTTTATGCACCTACTCATGGGTGTAGGTTAGGAAGTATAGGTAAACACGACAGGGGAACATGTTATCCTTAGTTACGATTAAATTGAACATCCATACACAAACTACAATGTTAAGATTTTAACCAACCCTATATATTTTATTCTAACTACGCCCTTGAAACTACTTAAAAAATGTATCACAAATTCCTACAGATTTCTATCTAGCCCTAGATTCCGTAGTTGAAGCAGCCACTTATCTAGGAGAGAAAAATGATCGATCGTGAGTGTGTAACGGACGGAGGGCTGTGATGTGCGCCCGCGCCGCTCCGAGCGTCCCGCGGGCAACAGGCAGGGCGCGAGGGCCGGCTAACGGGACCGCATGTTTCGATTTCGTAGAGCATTTCTCCTCGCGGTCCCGTTACTCGCCCGAAAGTACTTCAGCTCGCTCGACGGCCGCGGCCGCTCCGCTCGCTTATATGACCGATCGCTCGGGTTCACTGTATTGAGAACGCCGCTGTTGTTTAGCCACCATTATGACTGTTCTAAACGTGGGCTACCTTTACAAAATTAGGAAGACATAATGGAGCCGAGTTCACTGGAGAACGCTAACCTTACGCGTACAGTTATCTTTTGGAAACATTTTGCATACTTAATTATACGTTTTCGGTCGCGTCATGCGACTTCAGTTTATGTAACGAAAACAAAGAACGATCCGAATTTGAGGATTTAAAAGGAATGGAATACATGAGATACGTCGATAAAATTTAGTGTCGAGTTGTGTAAGCGAGTGGCCTTGCTCGCGCGGCGGGTCGATGACTGCGCCGCCGCACCGCCCCGCACCACCCCGCACCGCCTGGTGTTTACCTTATCGACAGAGTGAGCGTAACCAACGAAAGTTTCCATCTAAACTTTTGAGACCCAAAAATGCCTGAACGCTACATTTTATTTGGAGCATTCGCTGCGTAGCGTGACAACCGACGCAGTCAACGACACGATCCAACACTACTTTGATTGTTATTTATTGTTAAAATATAACTCTTGGACTGGTGTAACTTTTCAAACCACATTTTTATTTCATTCTGAACTCTAAATTTAAAGCACACTAATCCAGTGTTACCGACTGCTTTTTAAACAAACAAACTATCTATATAAAAATTACATTCACTGCCGCATTAACAATACAACACATACCAGCACATCCAGTACCTAATATCTTTTAAAAAATATATCCCACCTAATACTCGCACAGCTTGCCCTTCAACGAAACCTTGAATTTTTTGTACGATTTAATTGTAATATTCCATCGAGTTGGATCCGTTCGGTGGGTACTCATATCGTCGTAGATAGTTGTCATCGTGTCGATGGCGGCGCGGCGTGGCTCGGCCGGGAGGAGGCTTGCGCGCGGTGACGTAACCACGCGGTTCGATACTCTCGAAAGGCAGCAGCGGGGTCGTCGGCCGCTAGACGCGGAACCGCGCGGCCTACGCCACCGCTCAATTAAACATTCCGCATTTACATTATGTACTACTCAACTGCATGTAACCATTCCCGTGATCCCTATCGGAGCACACTCATCTATTCGTTTTTGTTGCGAAACGGGTACCGAGGTATAATCACGATGTTCTTATGCAGTACTCATATAATCACAGTATAAAAGAGAAAGGAACTTTTTATTCTAGGCCTATTACAAAATCTATATATAAGTTTCTAGCATCACAAACATACTTTTTACCTAATACGCTAATACCATCAGCATAAGATAATCTTTATGTAGTACTCGAACAATGATAGCTCGAATTATTGAGTTTCAATCATCTGAACCCGTAAAAAGCACTTTTAAGGCTTTTGCCTTATGAGGAAAGTATTTTCTTTTGAAACCGAATACTTTAAATGTTAATAATTATTATTCTGCAAAATCAGCAATAAAGCACCAACCTAAGTGACCACGTCAAACATTCGAGATGGCAAAAGTAAATAAGGTAAAATGTAGTAATGAGTCCAAGTGAGAGGCGAGCGAGAAGGGCCGTCGAGAGCGAGTTACACAAGAAGGGTTACAAAACTATGGCAATGAACCCGAGTGAACCTGAACCTTGCAAACCGCTAGCCGCCGATGGCGACAGGCGGACGCAACCTTCGGTGGGCTGCAAATTAATCGCTGCATTTACAGAGTAGATATACGTATACGGGGTATGACTATTATGCGTATGCGTATGCGTATCTTACATACATTTTCTTTACAGCATTGTTTGATAAGTACTGAACTTCACGTATTAGTTATTTATGCTTTATAGTATGCTAATTATTCATAATCTGTGCTACGGAACCCTCGATGCGCAATTCCAAATTGCACGTTGCGGTTTTTTTTTCTAATATGAGACTGTCCCCCGCAGTACATGGGTCATGTGAAAATTCGAGGTTTCAATTCAACTAAGTAATAAATGATAAATAGCAAGGTATGTCTTTAGTGTAGTATTGTGTTGGCAAATAAAATTATTATCTATGTACCTTTTGAAAGATAGTGAGAAAGAAACCCTACACAAATTCATACAATCTACGATTATGATGATGACTGGATGAAAATTAAAGAAACCAAAAAAAATTAGCAAAATCCTTTTTATTGGTGACCGATACCAAGTAAATTACTCAAATTTTAATTGAAACCAATTCACAGGACAATATCCCCTAGCTGTATACACACAACACAGACACATACGTCCGCTCTCCTCTAACACAACCCTCTGACACACTCCCACACTATTAGGTATTATATTTATTCGTTAGCTTATTTGCTGTAATGTTTTTCCATAATATATTCATTTGTCTAGGATAATTCACGGTTCAATATTCAAAGTCAAATATTATCATTTTTTCTTTTCCATATATGAGTTTTTATATATATTTTATCAATTTACATACTTTATTAAATTAAAATGTATTTCAATTTGTTTTCCGTGGGAAGAGTGGGTTCCTGATACAAGTATCATACCTATTAAAAGGAAAGTCTCCACATGCTGTATTTTTATAAAGGTTTTTGAATGATATACACATTTTTGTAGTTGTTGTTCTATTAATATGTTATTGTTATGCTATAGCAATTTTTTTAGCTATAGCTATTAATATGTTTTAAACAATTTTAGGTTTCGCATCCCTGTCTCTCGTGAGCGCGGAAATGTTACCTGCATCCCGCGAGCAGCGAGCAGATCGGCGCCCGCGCTGCTGCGCAATGCGGAAACACAGTTTTTGTGTCTGTCGCAACGCGCGCGCACTCCCGACAACTCTGAATAAAACATATACCTACATCTTTCTTCTATGATTGTTTATTACTAACTGAGGTCGTAATTTAATATAAATACTAATTTCCCTCCTGATCATTGATTGGCATCATTTATTTTTCTGTTGTTTATATTTACATTGACGTGTTTTGGGAGTGATACCGACTTTATAGTGAACTCACTTTATGTCGAACTCGTAAAAATAAACGATGGTCAGCTGGCTTTACTTCTGTCCTAGTGATGCTTTACCATTTTTCACGGAAAATGCACCGTTCAAGAACTACGCTTGCTAGGAAAATGTCAAAATTTGAATTGAAAACTCCTATCAAAAACCGTATATTATATAATTCGCCTGTTGCTGTTAAAAAAGGGAATGGGAAGCTGCTTGTGGCCCGGCCCATCTGTATAATCAGGATTGTAAGATGTGAATGTTGATAAAATATTTTTATACGTTATATCTAGGATTCGTAGACTGGGACTCACTATTGAATGGTTTAGAGTATCACGCACAGCACAAGCTTGACTTATTGAATAAAACATGTCAAAAATCTTTATTTCATGATGTTTTCATTCGTCGATATCAAAATACTGTCTTGTTTCAAGACCTTTTTATTTTTGCCGGGAACATTTTTATTATTCATTTAAAACACCGTTGTTTTGCAAATACCTAATATATTGGTAATAAATTTTATGATCATCAATAAAATCACAAACATTTTTAAATGAACTGGTAAAATAAGTGCTCTACCGTTGCGTGGAAAATTGACTGTGATTTCCAGTCACCTGTGTTGTTTGTTGTGGCAATGCTGCCAACGCCACAGAAACGTTTGATACGTTGGAGTGATATTTCAGACTCATTTATTATCAATTCAATTTATTACACACACAAAACAAAGAAAAAAACAGAACAGATAAAGTAATACAAAAGGTACATGAAGGCGGCAGCCTTCCAGGCAACATTGAGGCAGAGAAATCGTAAACATAATGAGGGGTAAATTGTGCTAAATAAATATGATATAATTCTAATAAATAAATATGTATATACATATAAACACATTATACATACGAGTATAATGGACAGACAACTGTCAAAATAAAAGTCTTTATCATCTGCACACATAAGTCCACTATTGATACACCATTACTTTCAATGCGGGTATTTTTCATAAGTCATTATGCTTGTAATGCGAGTTCTTCAATAAAAACTAGACACCTTTTAGAGATTTGAATACATGAGCTGGAAAAATTCTAAAGCCGAAATCACATTGCTTTCTTGTTTGTTCAATCATTTTTTTTATTGTCTCTTTAATAATCTCCAGCTGCAAAAAAGGTTGTTACAACACTCTATGGGCTGTTAGATTCTTTATTATTAATCATATCATATCTATTATGTCATGATTTAGTCTGAAATAATATTAGCCAAATACAACAATCGGGACTAGAACGCTACGAAAGACATTTTCATAAAATAACAAAATATGCTTTAATTTAATTTTAACTTTATGTAAATACAATTCACAAATCAAATAATGATTTATTCAATAATTTCGGTAAGTTATTTGCTCATATAACACAATATTATTGTATTCCATAGACCCTGACAAAATAATAATAATAATAAGTAAGCACAAGTGCAAGCACAATTTATATAAAAGAATTAATCGTAGCACCATACAATCGCATATGAAAGACTTCAACGCGCAGCAACGAGGTTCTTGCACCTGATTCCATGTAACGCAACTTAACCCTTGCCGCCGTTTTAGTTAATATTCTTAGAAAATGTAATATAATATGTGAAAATAAAATATAACCATGGCAGCACTTTTTCGTGCTTTTTCTTTTAAATCAGATTGCTTTGTGGAAATCGAAAGCACATCGTTGAGTAAAACTAACCTCTAACTTGTACCCTGAACACTATGTGCAACCATTTTATCACGCTACTGAAATATTGTATTGCAAGATGTTTTCTATAGAAAAACGTTACTTTTTACCTTCATTCGGAATCAATAATTCTTAAATTATATAAAATTGTTATACGTATATAATATTTTATATTTTAATTCATGGTCAAAAATATTTGTGTTCGATTAACTACGAAAGCTAGAACTAATTTTGAGCAATCAAAACAACAATAATGGTATCATCAAAAGTGTATAAAAATACTTTTACTCTAGAATATTGCAAAACACATGTCCTAAAATCAATCTATGACGTCACGAAAAATTACAAGTTCAACAGAATACAACTCATACAGGTGCTATGTGCCTCGGTGAATGCCTCGTTAAAATAATATTGTGAATTTACCTATCCATATTTTCGGTCAACACACCTCGTACCTAACTAAGAGCTTTGTATTCCGGTGTTAATTATCATGTTAATGTGACATGTTTCAGTTCCATAGAACTATTGTGTAGAACGCTTTGAAATGTTTCGTCGGCAATAAAATTATTTTCGAACATTTAATGCTCCAATAAACGGAAATCAGACAAACACCTTGCTAGAAAAGATCATTCACCTCTGTACTTCCACCCTTGCTTACAAACAAATTATATTTACAAAATTTAAATAGTTAATGCGAGACGAAAGTAGTTTTTTCGTAGTGCTGTATTTAGGGGGCGCATTCACCAAAAATAAAAAGCGGCCAAGTGCGAGTCGGACTCGCCCATGAAGGATTTCGTATCAGCAAGTAACATAATATAAAAGTTCTTGTAGTTTGTTGTAACTTTGATCGATGTTTTAATAATACTGTATTTTTATATATTTGAGTTGATTGAATGAAAGGTAAATTGCGGTTTACGATTTATGACGTATTAAAAAAATTCAGTGGAAGTTTGCATGGTAATGTAAATCGTATATTTTTTTTTAGTTTTATCATTGTCTTATTGGCATGGTATAAATATATATACTATACTTGAAGAATTTTTTAAGCAAACCATTCATTTAAGAAAAATAAATTGTCGTACGGAGTTTTTTTTGCAGTGATTAGATACTAGCGAAAGGCAACCGGATACAAATACTATTGCTTTGAAAAGCAATCGACAGAAAATAAACTGCTATTAGAGACCACCGGCAATGTTTAAAGCCTAGTGTAACAGTCTTATAAGGGATAATAAGATTAAGAAATGTTTAATGAAACCTACTTTATTATACTTTTTGCTAAAAACTGTATTTTGCGACCACTTGTGGATGATTCTCTGAAGGATGACTATGTTTGGTCTCAAGTTTTCTGAGCTCGAGCCTACGAGTTGTTCATGTTTAATTTTGATGATTCTAAAAAAGTATTATGTATTTAGTATGATGTTTGATCCTACCTCTCGTAAGAAAATCTATAAGTTCATTTAAGTTGAGCCTTTGCTTCGGATACAGATGAAATTGACAAATTTAGGACTATCTTTCAACCCAATGCGTTACCTGAAAATATATGATGTGTTTGCACATGTCCTTCACCTTACCTGATGGTAAGTGCATACTCAGATGCCTCAATCTAATAAGGCGCTAGCACTGCTGCCTTTTATACCGGAACACAACAGGGGAATTAACATTGCTGTTTGGATAGTTAGAAAATGCCACACTACCAACCAAACCGACTACTGATTGGTACTGGGAATCCAACCCGAATCCTTCAGATTGTAAGCCCAGGCGTGTACTCATTTGGCTACGGAGGCGGTATAACAAACCCCATTTGCACGCTGTGTCTTCTCCTGTTGTTGTTTTTTCGAAAATAAATGTGACAAAACAGAGCAACGAGTTCATCGTAGGTATGAAGAGAATATAATCTACAATCAAGTTGGAAGCGGTCCGTCATCCGCAACTCGCGGTTTCCCGCCAAAGAGCGGTCAACGACCCGCACCACATGCTCGACAAAAGTAAAAACCTCTCGTTACAAAATATTCCAATCGACTTCATATTTATACAGGTGACGATGAAACAAAAGATAACTGCAGAACTGAATGTAACGGAGGTGGAAAAAAGATGGTATAAACAAAGAGGCTTCGATTTACGAGTGAGTCGGAAGTTTTTCTTTAGACGCTTGACCTGATGTAGCGCAAAGTCGTGAAGGCAATGATCTAACTGAAGAGCCATAGTAATCTATTGTATTATTCTACTAGAAGTATTGCGTAGTTAACTTGTAAAGTAGGATCCATTGCAAGTAATGATTTCTTTAATATTATCCTAACAATGTATGTTTATGTCTTAGCATTCTTAAAAAGTGAGTTTTTATTCAACTGCAAAAAATAAGAAGTAAATATCAATTGCAGAGTGAACGTAGATGAAAAGTGAATCAACCTGATCGTTTGGTTGCGCGGCCACTCGCGTTCGTTGACCTCACAAATTTTCGTTTCGTTGGTTGCGGCGTAGTGTGTGTGCATACCTCCCTCCCCACACCTCATGGGCCCCCATTTTGCCAACTAAGTCGATCACGACTATCCAGATATACTCGTACTACCAGTACATTGAGGCAAAATATTAGATCGTCAAGAAAATATTGAACAGACGGTCTTCAATATTTTTTCTATTTCTCCAATATTCAAAGTAGGTTGCAGGTTCGGTTCACAACGGAGTACCTATCTGATACTCGGTTAGTCACTGGTAGGACACTTTTAGAAGTTTAGAAATAGTTTATTCGGCGTACATACAGATTATAGTATACTTTTCTACGCTTACCCGTTACCCTACGGCCTTTTCGTCACTTACCCTCAGATGGTATGAATGCCAAGTGCAAATCCATTGTGCACGCACACAAAAACTCTTTTCAAAGGCTTTCTGCGGATCAATAACTCGATCCGTAAGCTTTTTTAAAATCATTATTGAGATCAATATATCAATCAACTTTATTAATTTTAATGTGGGTATTTTGACATGTTCGATTTATTAAAAAAATAAACAAAGATTACATCAGGATATCGGCAAATATTTCTTTTGTAAGACGTCTACAGCAAAATTTTAAAGTGCAAAAACCTAATGCCTTTAATCTTTTATAAACATATCAACTTTTAATAATAAAAAAGCTCTTTTATGATGTATTTCCCGGAAACTTCATACATATTCAAATTTAAATGAAAATGAGTGGGTACAAAAAGCGCGTTCGGCTCAAATTCGCTTCGAATAGAATGAGACCGCCGCTGTAGCAGTGGCTAGGCCTTGTCAATGACCTCTATTTCGCCATCGAACGAACGTTACAAAACGCGAGTGGACCGAGAATCGCGTTATGCTACCTCCGAGTCGTCGGACTTCATTTACACTTCTCTATGATTTGTTACTTCAGCGACAAGTTCAATTTTTTAAGCTAGAAACTATTACAAAAAGTTTCTCGGTTTGTTTATATAGTTTATTGTATACATTAATAGATTATATATGCCTCTGTCTTCTTCTCTCGTTCAGTTTAAGCCACTTCTTCCTGTCTTGGGCAATCTGAATCAATTTCAATCAAGCTGAATATAAAAACATACATTTCTTGTATTATCTTGTGGTCATAAGAAGTGGCATTAGATTATGAACACCCTATTACCTGCCCATGGGTGTCATAAAAAATTAATTATTAAGGGTCAGAATTAAGGAAGTAGCGCCTAAAATGTAACAACAATATTTTACTGCAATTATCTTGCAAAAAGTAGTAGTTATGGCAAATACCCTCAAATAAAGCCAATTCAGTGTCACGATCTTGGGGAGCCTCGTATAATTTGGCACCATCGAGCTGACTCGATCGATCGATCTGATATCTCTTCAATGGATACTGGTAAACCTTCGATCAAGAATTGGTAAACCCATCAAATTTGAACTCGTATGGTTTGATTTTACAAGTTTTGTCCATCAATAGTGATACACTTGGTGATAAGGGTCTGATGATGAAGACAATAAGTAGAAAGTGGAACTCTTCAATGAGTACTAGTAAACCCTTCGAGTTTGAGCTTATTTTGTTTGGTTTGACGAGTGTAACACATTACAAGTAGTACAATTGGTGACAAGGGTCTGATGATGTTGACACTGATGTAGATAGTTACAAAAACATGGTTTTAGTTTTTATACAATTTTTTATTATTTTATGTTTTATCTACTTGGGCATTAATTTAACAATTTGACACGTCAAATATGCTGCCTTGGAACCGACTTATGAATTTGTTCCGGTTGCTGTCTAGACGGGGGGACCGTGGTGTTTAGAGGCGAACTGGGACGCCGCCTGAGGGAGAGGGGCTCTGATCCTCGGTCGGGATCTTTCCTGGTCCAAAGGATCTCCATTGCCATCCAACGTGGCAACGCGGCAAGCGTGATGGGGACCTTTGGATCGGGACCGGATCTACGCTAGTTAAATTAGGTTCCGTGTCTCTTTAGGTTGTAGGTTTAATTTTATTACTAATCTAGGCTAAGTGTACTAACAAATCTAATTTAAATTTTTTTTCTTCAATATGTATCTGTATTTGACATGTGAATATTTTGACATTAAATTTATTATTTAACAATCCTTTCTTAATTGTACTTAACATAATCCAAAGGATATATGCTTGATCGATGCGGCTGGAATGTCGTTACTTAGTCAGAGGCGTCTTCACTACTCGTAACAAATTATTAAATTACTTTATTTTGCTGGTAAAATGTCGAGAGAGAAAAGTGTATGTTGGGTCACGCGCAGCTTAGGGCTCCGCAGTTCCGTTGTCTCTGAGCTAAGCCGTGGACAGACAGACGGACAGAGCGAAACTATAAAGGTCCCTTGTTTGACTACGGAACCCTAAAAAAGTAACTATGTCTCTTTGTTGCCATGCCATAAAATGGCTTATTCGATATTGATGAATTGTCTATGGCAAGAACAATGAGTTAAATTTTGGTTAAATTGCTGTTTGTCCCGTGAAAGTGTTCCCGTGTGACTGCTGAAGTTCAAGAAGATGAAGTCGCGAAGCTTTCATATAAGTTTATCTACACTCATATCTTAAAATCTATAAATATCGATACTAATAATTTAAACGCCAAAGTTTGTTTTAGTCTGTCCTTTACGTCGCAACGGAGAGTCAGAATAAGTACATTTTAATAAAGATAGTTTGATAACGACCGGCACCCTGACGTTTTAGGTACACTTTCACGTCGGAAGGCTTTTTATTGGTATTTCTACGTCTATGGTTGTAAAGTAACTATTTTATTTAAATAGTTATGCATCACATCTATTAAGAAAAAGCAGTATATGAAACTGCCCATAAGTATCAGTAAACTCACACTCATGCTTTATTTACAAGTTACATAAACTGCAATAAACATTATTATATGATTTTAAATGAAGAAATATGGGTATTGACATAAAATAAAAAAACGCAGCCAAGTCCGTGTCAGGCCATGTGCAGTGTAGAGCTCCGTAGTCGTACTGGTTTTATAAAGTCCACACAGGACGATGTAAAGTAATTTAAAATGGAATTCGTACGAAATTTTCATGTTGACATGTTCAAGTATATTTTATATAAAAAAACCTATTCAAAGATACCCTACACAATGGTATAAAAGCGAACAAATTTCACCCCCAAGTTACGTGTATGAGAGACACCCTTAAAAATATTTTTCTATTAATATGAATACCCGTACCAAATTACAGCTTTCTAGTAGAATAGTCTGATCTAAGCCGCGGACGGACAGACAGACATAACGCAACTATAAGGGCTCCTTTTTTGACTATGAAACCCTAAAAAACGGTGGCAAATACTATTCAGATACTAGTTATTGTTTGATGAGTGGGGAAGTTTTCAAATAACGACCATTCTTTCTTAGTTCCATGTTTCCAGAGAGCTGGCTGCCATATTTCGTACATATTATTATGCAAATTATGTAGACACAACGTACCAATCGGTACGAACTGTTGAAAACAAATGCTACAAGTTGTTTTGTACTTGTATGCTTCACAAAACGTTTCCGCACTCAATCTTTCTTAATATTATAATGGAAATATTTAATAAAATATTGTGATATAATTGAAAGACACACAAGCATAGATCATGCATACAAAGATTTACCTGTTAGAATAACGTAACAGAATACGGTTTCCTCAAATCGTTGACCTTTAAAAGAGAACAGTTTTAATAATAAATTATTATCCCACAACAATACGTAACTGTTTAAACTAATTAATCATCTCTAACAGACGATTACCTAAACACATCGTAAAGGAGGATGACCGCCGTTTCATTCTATCTGATTCATTGCTCTAAACAAAGTATGTATCACGGTTAAATAATTGTCAATAATGAACAACGGTAATACAACGACATATTTAAGGCTGTGTGAGAGGAGCCGTCAGCCGTCCGCCGTCCGCGCCGTCAGATCGGTGAGATAAAGTCACGATGACGGATTGATAGAATGACAATTTGGTGAGTAGGGCAGGCACCGCGGAAGACACCGGTCGCGGTTCACCATGGTTCAACGTGACACTTTCAGACGTCATAAGCAACTTTCCTACCGGCAATGCGCTTGCGACGCGCTGCGCCGAGAGCGCCGCGCGTTGCGGACGGCGCTCCGGGGAACTAGCCCGCGCCACTTTTCTAGCTAAATAATTAATTTGCTGCTTGCTTTTCTTCGCACCGCTGCAGCCCGAGCGCAGTGCTACTTTACACTAAGTATATCGGGTGAAAGCATGATAACATTTATGTAATATAGTTGTAGCGGGCGAAGACTGTGAAGGTAACGCATTATCTTTGTTGAAGTGGATCTACATAGATGAGTATCTTGTAAATGTTATTTATGAGTTCTACTTACACATTTCTAGTAAGAATAAAAATCTTATTGGATTTATATTAATTTGTCATAGTAATCAATAATAATAAATTATAATAAAATAAAATAGATACATAATTGCATTGAAATGAATGAATTATAAACAATAAAATCAAATACAGATTTGAAAAGAACATTACTTGTAATAAGTCTTAATTTTGTTTGTAGAATTTCGATTCAGACAGAATAATACATATGTAATATAAAAAACTAAACATAATATTGTATGAAGTGTAAAATCATAATTTATTTATTTTTAAATTTTGTTTTACATGAATCAATCAAAGTATTGCGTGAATTTACTGAAATCACGAGAAAATGACATTGGTCTTTTTTGTCACCGCAAAAATGAACTACTTAAACATCATCTTCCCCTTGAACGAAGAGCTTTTACAATGGATAGACGGTATTGCCACACTCTACTCAAAAAAGCTTGGTTTTGTGAGTACAGTGGCATAAAGGCAAACTCTTCCAAAAATAATGAACGCTTCTGGTGATGAAATAATTATTTGGGTGTATATAATTTCCTAAATATTTTCTCTGGGTGCGTTAAATGTGTCTGAACAAAAATAGATTTCACGAAGTTCTTAGTTTTCTTACATAATCGTAGTAGATTCATTACCACCCGACAAATCGAACGTTTTGGTATTGCCATTTGAATTATCTTACTTGCTTATACTTTTATAGAAATGTGGTTGCCCAAAAAACTGTATTTTGGAATTTTGTTATTAAACTTGATTGATTTGACTTTATATGACGTAACGGAAATCATATGTATAATGTCATCATTCGAATATTCAGAATACCGTAATTGAATAAAATATAATTTTTTTAAATAATGAATCTGTTTTGGTTTTGGAAAAGTTATTTGAAATGCAAAAATAACTATGATAATTTTGTTAGAAACATGGCAATTGAAACATAATATTAAGAGTGTATGGTTACTGTTTTAAAAAAATCGAATGCTCTCTCGGTTACATATCAAGTAACAAATTTCCAGTATAAGCTGACCTCACATTGTATGAAGCTTTCTATACAAAGAGGGGTCCGTTTATACTGAAATTGCAATAGCTTGATTTGTAGCCGAGTGTACTATATGTTTCTTTATTCTTGAGATACACTATACTTGTATATCTCCCAAACATCTAGCAACCCAACATTCACCCCCAAATTTTTTAAATTGATTTTCCTATTAGAAACATTGAATTTTTTTGCTGATGTAAACTAATAGCGATACATTAAATACAATTAGCGTCTCTAAGAGATTTACTTCTTATTAGAACTGTTATTGTTACGAGCATTGTCTTAAATAATGAAACATTTTAAAGTATACTTTATTTTTGTTGACAGGTTTAGAAAAGCTTTATAATTTGGGTAGCATGTTTTTTTAGGAATTAGTCATCGATATTTTTCCCAGCGGGGTTTTATAATGAGATCACCCTATGTCACGACTAAAGGAATAAAATCAGGGCACAAGCAGAAGAACATAAGTACATAAACACCATCTTTCTGATTGTGAGTACGCCTCGTAAGTCGGATTAGCCAAGCGTTAAGCGTGATTATTGTATATCCCCTGATGGAAGGTCATACATGACGATCTATGCGAGAGGCTCATATACATATAGACTTATGCAGCGTATTTAAAAACTAGCATTAACTTTTTTATAATTCAATGTATTAAATTTAATTGTGTACTTAACTTTAAATATAAATCTATATTCTTCTAACATAAAATTAAATACTATACGAAAGTGAATTGTTTATTTATTTATTGTAAAAATACTTTAAAATATTTAAGCACAAATAAATGAAACGTAATGAGCAACTTAACCACTTTGTAATTGCTAAGCACTTTGATCAAGACCTAGACGTACACCAATCAAGTCTGGAGACATAGAACTAAAATTTAAACTAAACTAATTTAGTTTAGGTATTTGATCAAACTGCTTAGCAATTATAAAGTGGTTAGTTAAGTTGCTCATTACGTTTTACTTCTTTGTGGTAAAATACTTTGTATTATTTTACTACCAATTTATTAAGTTAGTTTAGTTTAAATTTTAAAAGTTTGTAGAAGTGGAGACTTAATTGTTCTATGTGCTATATCTTTGTCTATTCTCTATTTTTGTAGTAACACAGTATGTTTCCTTTAAAATAAATAAAATAAAAGTGTCTAAGACCGTTTAAAGAAAAGCATTTGAACTAAGACAAAAACAATATATTATTTTCCTCTGGAATGGAAATGGATAGCTTTTTGCCAATCAGTACGCGCGATCAACAGCGCATTGATGGTATTTTATTGATTCCTGCACAATTACACTCCATTATTTTCAAAGCAGCGCTGTATATATATCTCCTGAGGAATGTACGATGATTAGTTCCAAGTCTATGGGCTCACTTGCAGAGGAAGAGAGTATGATATGTATGTCCTTGCTTATGTAAGATCTTACATATGGAGGTCGTTGCTTTGGTGTTGCTTTTGATATAATTATGTAATTGTGCTGTCCCTCTCAAAAAATTTATCACAAACATTTGAAAGTAGCTGTATCACAGCCTGTTGTATTTTCACGACTAAACAACTTCTCATGAATCGTAATGAAATTTAGCAAGCACATACCCTAATGGGACGAAGCATAGGTTACTTTTTATCCTATAATCGTTCCCTTGTGAATCGTGACGTGATGTCAACGCAAAGTTGCGGAAAATATTATTATTGTACCTTTTTAAATAAATAAATATATATACATACATATATAAATACTTAAATCAATGTGTATTTTCTTCTTCTTTAGTTCCTTTAAGGCCGATTAACAAGTGAATGTACAGAGTGAACAATTACAAGTTTAAAATAGTCCATTAGAACAACAATAGTGTGATTTACATAGTTTATTTGCTGCAGATTTAGTATTTAAACCTAAAACCACACCAAGTATCACAGAGATAGCCCGTTTTTCAATACAATTTTTTTTGCGTCTGCCCGCCATCTTGCTTTAGTAAGTGACGATAATACCGTAAAGTGTGTGGGTGTTCATTCAAAATCCAAAAAATGATGAAAATGTGACTACGTTATGTTAAATTAAAATAACATAACTTTTCATTAAAACCGTCTCTATCGTTTTGTGTCGTTTCTATAAAAATATTTAAAAGACATGGCAGTAGCTACCGCAAATTTCTCTAGCAACCAATCTGAGTATCAGATATTTACCCCGATGTAAATCAAACCCGCGTAAAAGAAACCTATAAAATAGAAATAAACTGAAATCCCTTCCCTAACAGTACAGTATAATACATAACCTAACCTAACATGCAGCGTATCATTAAGATTGAATGCATTCATGATGACGCGGAACATTTGGGCCCTTCCCCGGTGAGTAAGTACATACATACATAGCCACGCCATGGGGCACCGACGACGGGATTCTAACGGGACTTGTCCTTTCTTTTTACTTTTTTTCTCAACTAGGATCGGCCGAGGCATGCGTTCACTTTTAATTACGACTGGCTTTTGGGGCGCTTCTTTCTTTTATACGATTAGTTCCGTGGAGCTGAAGCGGAGAGATTTGTAATGGACAGTATTTGTCACACGCTGGATATTTCGTGTGAAAGTTTAATTTAAACCATGTACTAAGTGTTATAGATAAAATGGAGGAAACAGAATGTTAGCTATATCTACTGCTTATAAAGCAGTCATTACAAATTATGGTCAGCCAGACATGTACTTATGTCTACTAAATGTTTGCACCTTGAGTCCTCACATCTCAGTAAAAAAATGGAAACGTAGGTAACTAAATTGCTGTTCAAAAGCTATTCGTCTGTATAGATCAATACAAAGTGTTAAACTCATTCATACTTTCAGCTGATATGTAACAATTTTTTTTATGTTAAGCTGATTTGCTCTTAGTCATCTTATAGCCTGGTCCCATTTTCTGGGAGGCGATTTTTTCCTAGTTATGTGTTGACATGACACTCGGTTCTGTCTTAGTCTTATGAGGTGTTATCTGGGCATCTTGCAAGTCTCTGTTTATTCGTAACTAGTTACTTAAGTCCACTGTTGAACATTAGTTATTCCTAAATTGCCACGCCGGACTCTCCATGAGGGGATTTACCATTATAGACAACTTGGCAGGCGGATTGGTAATCGCAGTAAAATATTGTTATTACCAAGGCAAATGCTGCTGCGCGTCTCCATAATATTTTTCCAAGTCGCCTTCCACAACACCCGCAGTTTGACATGATTATGTTGATTGTTGTCATCCACGTGAGTCCGGATCTGTGATCAATGCTTTCTTCAAAGCCTGTGCACAACCTTCAATACAGGTAGACCAACGTGCTTATTTAATAAATGCGAAAGTGAGTTAATTTATTCAGACTTGGTGTTTACATATTATTATTGATTATTATTACGAGTAATTACCGTAAAAAGCTTCCATTTAAACAAATGTATTTCGGTCTAAATTATCGGTATAAAAGACATTTTCAATTTAATTGACAATATTGAAAAAATTAATTGCACAAATAAATCTTTTGTTCACTATTTAATATCTGACTCGTAGCTGGTGATCTTTTAATGCTATATAAAATTGACAGAAATTCTAAGCAAATGTGTTGCAAGCATCACTGTGAAATATTTTGTATACTGAACAACTCAAAAACAATACAATAAATAAAAAACACCGTCACTTCCCATTCACAGACTGATTTACAATTCAAAACAATAGGCCCGTACCGTCAGGAGCTGCCCCGTGGTCAAACCGAAGCCCTTTGTATGGAAGTCCTTTGTAAGAGTAACGGGCCAGTCGACGTCGCATGACGCTTTTGTGACGTCACTGCATCGCTGCAGCTTTAAAAAATGCACTTTTGCCGTCATGCGAACCCCGTTATAAATAACAGAATCCTGTGTAAATGTAAACCGGGACCAATAGTAATAGCCAGTTCTAGGAACGAACGGACTTCAAGTGACAATAGATTCACAAAGATAAAGCTCATTTTTCTTGGGCCTGTGACAAATTTTGAGGTTTAAAGACAATGTTATCAGGAGGTCTCAAACTTTTTGTTAAGATTTAATAGCCGAGCAGCGCCCCTGTGGCCTACGGAAATTAATCCTCACTTTTATCGGTTTTAGAATCTTTTACTGGAAATTGAATGAATGAATTTGGCAAAACAATTTTAGTCATTAATTGTTTCGATGTATTTGTATTTTTTGCCAGTAACATTTCAATATTTAATCATTATTTTAAAATCATAGCGGAAATCTAAAGATCATAAATAAAATGCGTCTTGCATTTATGACTGCCAAATTCACGTGCCGCAGATTACAGGTATTCATGATCCGTAGCATGTGCCAGGTTTGCAGAAGCCGTTTCTAGAATATGCCGTAACTTCATTAATTTATGAATGCAACGTTGACTACGAGTATTGTAACATATGCCAAAATTATTTTTGTCACCATTCTCTGATGACTATAAATTTATCCCAAACAGGGAAAGGGACCATAAAATTAGTTACGTATTTTACTATACCAACACATACTTAGTAACACAGTTCAAATATCGGAACGGAGGTTCAAACATAGTTATTAAAAAGCAGATGGTAACAAGGAGCTGTGATTGCGTTGCGCAAAAAAAATCCGGGGCGATCTAGAAATTTGGTGATGGTATCAACTGTAAGCGATTCAATGAAGTCCCCGGCCATGCGTGCAAATGTTGACTTTTTATGTAAAATGTACTGTTACGTCTCTGACAAAAGAATGGGGTTTAATAGAGAGGATGCTAAAAAACTTCTGTGATTATTTAACCCATATCCGGTATTTGGGGCACAGTGCGGCATATGGTCCCGTAACCCTTTGGCCCCGTTATACGACGTTTGCTCCATAACAGTTGCATTTTTAATAATAGGTTACTTTTTATGAAACCAAACATATTGATCGGATTCACCAGGTGATGTAAGACGATTGAGGTTCATATGTGCGTTGATTTAAAAAAAAATGTTTTAATACAATATGGTATTAAACAACTGGTGGTGTATATTGTCAATACATACGTAGTACTACGTACTTGAATATAATCGACATTTGACACCCGACAAAGATTGTCTTTAGAAATGGAGAGAGCAAGTTGATGATTTAAATCAGGTCAATTTTGTGTCATCTTGATGAAATACTAACAATCTTTGAGTTTAGCTGTATACGTTTTTACCTATGTGGTATTAACTATGTTTTTACCAGAAATTACAAGGGGGATCCCTAAGGCATAGAACAGTACAGCTAATTGGAAGTCACGAATTTGGACACACTGTCCAGTTTGGTTGGAAGTAGAGCATTTATATTTTTACTTGGCTTACTACCACCATATTTTCAACTCGGTAAGCACGCTTCCATCGGTTATATGACCTAATCTTCATTGACTACCAGGTATTATCGCCAAACCAATCACTAGCTGTTTGTGTAATGGATGCTTTAAGATTACTTCTTATTCGATAATTCTTGTCTTTCACCTAGAAATGTCGATAAGCCATATCTTTATCTATTCTTATCATTTTAAGTATCCGAAATTACGATATGTAAAAAGTCAGTAAGCCGTGGTAGCAAAGCTGGGTAGAGCGCCAGTCCTTGAATAATCAAGATCTGGGTTCGATCCCGGCTCGCACCAATGAGATCCAATTTGTTATTTTGAATTTATGTACGAATGATAATAATTGGCTTTTCGGTAACGGAAAACATCGTGAGGAAACCTGCACAGTGCACACTACTGAGAAGAAATTCAAAGGTGTGTGTTAAGTCTACCAATCCTCACTGTACCCGCGTGGTCAGCCATAGTCTAGGCTCATAGACTCTCTTTAGGAGAGTGGGCCTGAGCCCCTGCAGTGGGGACATAGGCTGTTGATGAACAAACGAGTTAAAGAGTTCAAAACGAACTTCGCCGAAGTCTTCAACTGTCCTAAAAGTCTACAGCAAATTTAAGACTTATTTGTTTTTCTCATGGATACCGTTGTCAGAACTGGACTAAATTGAAAGCCCCATATTTGAAATAAAAAAGAATCATCAAAATCGGTTCACTCAGTCAAAAGTTATGAGGTAACAAACATCGTCGCAGTAAGAACCTCGTCCTTTTCTGAAGTCAGAAGAAAAAAGTTAACCAGTATATTTTCATAGTCAGCATTCCAAATAGCTTTATAAATATATTGAACCCAAATTAATCAACTACACGTTACGAGTATATAAACGCAAGAACTCCCATATCATTAAATATGTAATGTACGAGTATGTTTACTGCATCCACGCACTGGCGAATGCCAACTGTAAAAATGTTAATAAGTAAATAAACATTATCTCATTGATTTCTAACATGTTACTAAACTGTTTCGAAAAGAGTGCAATGAGTGTTCAACTTAGTTGCATTTTCACTTTTCGCCTTATCAAGCGCGTGTCTACGAGAGAGCCGTGGCGAGGGGCCGAGTGAAGTGTCGCCTATTCCTGGAACCGCACGCTTTCCACAGCACCGCACCACAACTGCATCTTCCCGAGGAAATGCACACGGGTTCGTTGCACTTACAAACTCATAACCCCCTTTCTAAAGCACCGATCCAATTATGTGCACTTTCGCAAGCCGCTACTGTCACTCGCCTAGATACGGATAGGAAACTCGGCGATGCGCTAGCGCACCCACCTGCCGTGACCCTCTACGCAGTGCATATTGAGTATGAAACCAATTGTTAATTCGTGTTTGATAAATACTGTCTGTTAAAGACAAAACCTGAACTGAAAACACACAAAAACGCCTTCAAAAGCCCTGCTACCATGAGACTCTGATGCCAATAATTTTAAATAATCAAATTGCTCTAAAAATCTATACCTGGTGATACATGAAGATATGGACTATATGACACGTTACTATAATGTTTATAAAAGACAACGAAAACTTATCAAAATGGCTTTCTTATTCGGTGTTTCCGAAACTAAAAAGTGCTGTAAAAATTCTGATCGCGCGTGCGCTGTAACAAGAAAGTTTTCAGTCGTAACCACCATCCGTGTCGCGCGCGCACGCCATTGAAAACGAGACAGGGTATCGAACTCGTCTGCGTCTGCGCTATCATAGCGATGCTGCCGATGCAATGCCCGCCCGATGATTAGCTCATGTCGAAGCCTTGTTTCTTGATTTTAGCCACATCAACGAAAATTACATTGATGTTAGTTTATTGATTAGCTAAGAAAATAAAACTAATAGAAAGCTGCTACATAATAAGTCTTAGAGTAAAGAGTACAATAAGGACTATTAATTATCTAATCATGAAATAACGCAGTATTGCACAAAAAAAACTTTATTTATTTTCGATATACAAAAAGTAAAAGATTTTTGTTTCTTATATTTTTTGCTTATATAAATTATAGGTTTTCTAGGTCTGACACGTCCAGCTAAAACGACGGCGACTATTTTGGAAAATTTCTTTTTCTTTCTACTAAACATACGCCCTAGGGTATACTTTACGTGAAATCTTGTACTGGAATCTACAAATAATGCAAGGCAAGCCTCAGACACTATGCGCAAGATTCTCAAAATTTGTCTACCAAAGTATTGGCAGTACCCGCCTACGTAGAAGTTTTCTTCAATAATAATGCCATTTAGTATATAGGGGTGTGCCAGATAGGGCTGGACGCGCCTACTAGACAAGTTGAACTTGTCATGAGTGATTGCAGTGAGAAGAGAGGAGGGGATGGGAGTGCATTGACACACTTACCTACTGCACACTGCACCGGCGAAATTGCAGTGGCGGCGCGACGTCGCTCGCTTCTGCGGATATAACTAAACCAACATCATTAGATCCCTACCCTCTCTCTACTTAGTAATATAATCATATAGCAAAGGGGAAACACAGTAGATCTATTAGGTTCAAGTTAAATTGGATAGTTGTGAGCCACTGATGCTCGGAAAAGTGGAATGACGTCCGCGCGGCGATGCGGTTTTCACTCATCGAGAGAAATGGAAAAACGTGTTGACTCTACTCAGGTTAATGAGAAACAAGACTAACTTTTTAGCGCGTGTTGAAAAATGATAAGTTGTTGTGGGAACGAATACGTTTCCAAGGTTATATACCTAGGCAGTGTCAATAGCAGCAAGATAGTACGATACCTGTGCTAGCATGTGTTTAAGCGGAGGCAAAGACATTAATCTGTATTTTTGGACTCGTGACTTTTAATTTGGGGCAAATGTTCAGATTGTTCATTGCTCGAAATAAATGAGAGCTATTCTAAGACGTGGGTTGAATTTATTTACTGTGATTTTAAGCGAAATAAAGATTATTATGATTTTGATTCGCTGACTACCTGTCCAGCTGACTGACTTGTCAACGCGTCAGGATATGTACCGAACAGATTTATCAACGCCTAGTCCATGGCTATAAATATAATAAATTTTTGGAACTACAGAGTATCAGATAAGGGAGTATTTTCCTCGTGGGCAAAGCTATCTACTAACTCTATATACATTTTTGAAAACTTTTGAATGAATCAATAAGATATCACTAGTCTCAGTAAATCTGAGGGTCTCTGTATAGTTTGTAGTTTACATCATGTATGTACATACTTTATTTATAGATGTAATCTGGAGGTCCTTTAAAGTCTAATACAGTTTCGAAAATAATATTTCACTTGATTTTAGATCTCACATCAAGTGCGATACAATAAAATCATAGGGTGGAAGCGTGTTCAATCAGAAGCACCAATTTCATATAAATTTAACCTGTCTATGTTATATTTTTCCTGTTCTTTGACGCCCTACTAAGATTTTTTATTTAGCAACTAGCGTTTTGCCCGCGACTTTGTCCGCGTGTATTTCAGAAACTATCCCACGGTTACTTCTTACACGATATAATAAAAATTTGCCGGAATTAAAAATGACCCAGTGTCAACTAAATAAGTATTACGATTTAAGTTAGCTGTAAAAATCTAAGAACTTGAGATAGATTCTTGTGTCCAAGAAAAGGATAAAAATATGTACTCCTTACTACGTACAAAATTTACAAGAAAAATAACAATAGGCTAGATGACACCAAATCAGATTGGGGTTAAATTGTATTTTAAACCATAAAGGGCATTATAAAGCTCCTCTAAAATTTAAAATATTTAATATTATTTAATTTTTTCTTGACTTTTACACTTATAAAGCCCGCAAAAATTCCAAAAAAACAACTTGCTTGTATAATTTTTTTTATTTTACGTTTTGCTTTGTAATTACATTGTGAATATTTTTAGTAAGGGCGTGGTCACATAAAAACTTTATTTTACGAGATAACTCAAATATTGTTAAAAGTTTCATACGTTATCTATACTTCAATACTTGACCGTGACGTCACGCCTGGGTACCGATTTGTATGGAGCGTTTTTGCACCACGTGACTAGAATCACTTTTCGATGGGCTATATTAGGAAAACATCATATCGAAAAATCTTTAATAAGGCTATTTATCTTTTCACACGGTCTCTCGAATAGGGGAATAAAAATAATTTAGTCATCATCCGTATTGTGCATTTGTACAAAAACAGACAATTTATTTTGACACTTATTATATTTTGAATAGTGTAATCAGTAATCAATCAGAGTAAACGCACCACAAGTACAATAAAGCTATAAGTCCTTGATAACAAAAGTAAACATTAATTGCATAATTGTCTATAAAGCAGACAGTGAACGTCAATGTTGCATAGTGCACTTGACTTGTAGTGCGGGAGGTCAATGGCAACAACCGCCCCGGCTGCACTCTAGCACAACTGCATGGAAACTGTTGCGCTCTTACACTAACAACAACTTACAGTCTCTCAAATATATACTGTCTTTGTTATCAATTAACAATAACATATAAATAATGATGCTAATGGCTTATGTTTTCAGCTTAAGAGAATATATCTCCGTCTTGGTATTTAAGGTGTCTAAAGGAATTTGTAGTGTTGAGCAAAAGTCTTTAAACAGTGCATGTTGCCAGCTCATAGCTGCCCGCATATGGAACCGAAACGTGTTCCTTTACTGTAAGCCGAATTAAGCTCAAAGTCATTCAGCGATCTGTGGAACGAGCTATGCTCGGAATTTCTCTACGTGATAAAATTCGGAATGAGGAAATCCTTAAACGAACTAATGTCACTGTCATAGCTCGACGAGTCAGTAAGACGGTGAGTAAAAGTTTTCGAGTGGCAGCCAAGTATCGGGAAACGCGTACCGGGCCAACCCCCTACTACTCGTAGATGGACCGACGACCTAGCAACTGTCACGGGTAGTAGCTGGATGCAGTTGGCTCGGGACCGGTTTTTGTAGCACACCACGGAGGAAGCCTGTGTTCATCAGTGGAATTTTCCCGGGTGATGATGATTATGAGCGCCACGACGGTCTATAAGAGAAAAGAGGACATGTTCGCGGACAAAATTGGTATGTTTGAATTATTATTGAGTAAATATGGTATCAACAAGTACCCTGTGGTTTTGACCAATTACTAATATGTTTCCTCTCGAAACACGATTTCCGGGCTACACTCGTAAGATCATATTTTGATAATGACTACAATACCAGCCTCTCAATAACGTTACTAACTGGTTCAAGCTAGGTGCTTCGTGACGAGTCACAAAAATCGTTGCACAAATAATTTGACTGGACTGGATCACATGCTGGTTTCAAAACCGTTGAAGAGGCTAAAAAGAGAACACACCGTACATGACCCCTAGCAACGTTCTATTAGATTGTCTGGAGATAGCTGCTGTAATGCAGACTAAACAGTTCATATTTAGCGAACAGAAATGGTCAATAAAAAATATATTCGGAGAAATGAAAATTGAACTTGACACAGAATTAGTTCCTTTATTGCTTTTGGTTACACTAGTTTACATTCCAACCTCACCCATGTGTGCTCCATGAGGTCTTGATTTTTGAATTGGAAAAACCTTTGATATGCCGTGAGACGCGTTGAACTTTTGATAAAGAAAAAAAACAGAAGAAAGTAACAGCGTCTACAAGAATCAATGTATTAACAACATCTTACTGTGGTTACCAAAAACCACTTACAGACAATCATGGTTTTAATATAATTTAATGGTGTTTTAACCCCCTAATGGAATGTCTGAGGTAGTTATGATAGAGGCGAATTATGTCCAACAGCGAATACTTAGTGATTGCGAACAACCTGCATTTTCTCCACATCGAAGCCGCCTTCGAACACCAGGTCCTAGTTTTTCCGAGTGTGCCAGAGCCTACTATTACACTTCATTGTGAAGGTAGATAGTTCTGCGTATTGTGAGGTGAGGTGACAATGAAAGTACGCCTCGCGTTTCTCGCTTACGATAGTTCCCCGGAATAAGGCCAGCAGCGTTCATCGGCCCCGATCGTGCCGTTAGCGGCCGGTGGCGGAGACGCCCGCGCTGCGCTGGAGTTGAACAGAACCACTCGCAGGCAGCGCCGCTTCCGTCGCTGCCAACGATGCTCTATACATTCGTCTAACGGCAAGCAGCCTACGCTGCTGCTCAGGCTATTACATGCGACTATTTATGGATAATATGCTCGCTGAGCGTCCTTACAGGGACAACCGGACTATCAGCTAAAGATACGTCTTTATGTTTCCTAATACAAATTTACCGAACAAATAAAAACATTTTTTCAACTTAACATACAAATATTTGCTTTGAAATAAAATGAATTAATTTTTTAAAAATTTCTGAATGAGTGCAGACTGTTTTATATCCTGAAGTCAACCAAAAGTAAGAAGTTAACCTAATCGCACTAAAGATTAACGATATTGTGAAATTAATCTAGGCGCTGTAACGTGTTTACAAACACATTAGTTCCAGTAAAAGTCCTAAAACTCAGGAAAAACCACGTCTCAACGTAGAAAGTAATAGATAACGGTGCAGGTAATGGTGAGCGAGGCGCGAGTCGGCGGCCGGGCGAGCGGCCTGCGCTGCGCGGGCGCGTGATTCACGAAACTCTGCCGCTCGACCGGTGACATAATAAACCGAATTAACATAATTCCGCCGTGTAAACACACACGATAAAAACCCCTTTCTTTTCCTTCACTCTTACTCACGCCGTTGACGCATACGTTGAAGTTTTAACTTAGAATTCTCCCAAAAACCGGTAATTAAGCAGATTCATATCTTCGAATAGAACTTTAAATTTAAGTAAGTATGAAAATGAAAACAGACATGTTTTCTTTGTTTTATCCGTTCTTGTGAAACCTGTTGTTGATTAGATATTTGTATGCAAGTATGAAATAACATTTGGAAGGAAGAATTATGTTACCTTTCCATATTCTACCGGTAATATACTTAAGGCACCATCGGCCAACTGCTTACATCTATGTCGTAGAGGCCGAGCGAACAACTATCCCATGGTATACAAAGCCCAGCATGTAATCAACAACCTCGTTCGTGAAAAAAGCAGATACGGGCCCTATTGTGATCGGAGCCGGCACGTGTATGTAGGTGATTGCAGCAGCTTTCCGGTAATGTAACAGTCGCGTATGCCTGTAAGAATTCTGCTGAGGTTCGTTGAACTTTCGCGAGTGCAGAACGAAGCAGGGTGGGGAGCACACTGGGTCACACCCGGCCGTCGGCACACTTACCTTGACTTGACGCACTTCGTGTTGTCAACGCTGCCGCTGCCGACGTCGTCGACGCGGTGCGCAAGAGTCGATGCCAATAGCAAACGAGGTGAATGACAAACAACATTTTCTAGAAACTTTTCCGAGTATTTGCAAGACTAACCACAGCCAACATTCTATTGATATCTTTTGAAAAACATTTAGTCTGCTCCAAAATAATACACCATCAATAGTAAAGTGTTTCGCTTATTTACCTTTATGGAGAACACCGTGGTCTCATCTATAAAACCTTATATTCCACTGAAATTACTTTAATCAGCAAAATATTTACATTTTTGGTTAGTACGGGACGAAAAATACAAAAAACACCAATAATCACGTCAATAAAATGACAAATTGTAGGTATTTCGTGACGTACACATTGCGTACACACATGTATATACGCAATGTAAAAATACAAAAAAATAGCCAAATACGTGTCGGCCTTGCATACCAAGGGTTGTGAACGATGGAAATAAACTTACGTACGAGTATGTACCATTGTATATACCTTGGAATAAGGTTCGTTTTCCCAATCGCATAACTAAGTTTTGACGATTTCTCAAAAACTATACCAGATAAACACATCGCTTTGGTATACCTGTGATATTTACGCAAAATTATGTTTACCGTAATTATTACAAATTCATACTTTGGAATCTTTGGATATAAAGAGCGAATGGTATTTCTACAACAAATTTTCTTAAGTCAAAACTATGCCACACACAAAATTTAAAAAACTGTTTTAGAATGCATAAACAAAGTCATTTCATATGATACCTCATCTGACCGTTGCGGCACCCGTGGTTCACCGTTTCCCATAACTATTCCAAATTTCCAGTTGATAGATTTACTAGTTGCTAAAGTAATCAGCTATGACAGCTGGATGGACAGACACCAGAATGGGAACATAAGGGTTTCGTTTTTTCTTTGGTTGTTCGGAACCCTTAAGAATATCTACGATGTAAAGAAGTAGCACCTAGAAATGACAACGCGGGCTTTCAATTTATTTATTTAAAGAATGTTCCGACCAAGAGAGCGACAGAGTCAATTATAGTTTTAAGTCTTATAAAATAGAAACATGTTCATTTACTTTTTAACTAAACCCTTTAAATACTAGTGTACAGTAATATTTATATTTAATAACGTAGTACAGACTACACAAGTAAATGCGTTCAAGAAGAACTGGGAAAAGACTTTAATTGCCCTAAAGTCTACTTTTATTAAGACAAATTTAAGATTTATATAGTTTTTTCATAGATGCCACTGTCAGAACTGGACCAAATTGAAACGGGACCACATGAGAAGCACCAGCTTTCAAATAAAAAATAATCATCCAAATCGGTTCACCCAGTCAAAAGTTCTGAGGTAACAAACATAAAATTTAAAAAAAACCGTCGAATGGAGAACCTCCTCCTTTTTTAAAGTCGGTTAAAAATATCCTCATTTTATGTAGAAATATAACTCTTTTTCAATCTAACAGAATTCAAGAAATGCGCATATACATATATATATACTTATCATCAGAAAAATGTAAACACCTTGCAAGTTAATGTTTTGTAAGGATTATCAGAAAAACCTCATATTACTCACTATTAAACGACATTTGACATATATTGCTAAATATAATCTTTTTTCTGGTAATCCTTCCAAAACATAAACTTTGCAAGATATTTCGGTTTTTCTAATGAGAAGGATATTTTTAAAGCACCGGATAGTATAGTTTCAACAACATTCTCTCATTATTATCATTATTTTGTGCTTTAGACAATACTATTTTAAAACTCCCAATAGGTATGAAAGTTTTGCAAAATATTCATGAAAGGAGTATGCCTATTAGTTCCACTCTACTGTGTCTTTGTGTACAAGGTTCAACACCCGTTCCGAATACTCGCACTCCGGTGGCGTGAGATGAAAAATGGCATTTAAGTCATCATAGCCACATACCTACGCATTCGCGTGGGTTACGCCAGCGAGAGATTATTCTTCACTACTCATCATTCTATTGTAGAATTTTCAATGCCCGTTAAAAGACACACCCACACACAAAGATAACTTAATATTCGCTAGCCACAGTAAAATTTAATCGAAGGCACCAAATTTAAATTAAACCTAGATTGATTTAGAGTTATAATGTTGAACAGTTTGAAAAACTTGAAACCTCGAAGCGTAGCTAGTTGCCAAATTTGTCAATATTCATCACTACATTTAAAGTAGAAGCCTGCCTGAAAACATGCCTGAAGATAGTTGTCATTAGTGGTTGAACGTGGCTCATGAAGTCGTGAAAAAGTTTAACATGTGTTTAAGTAACCGAGCCAGGTGTTTTTCCAACATTCGTTGAGTTATTGTTGTGGGAGTCAAAAACCTTTCCTCCATGCGGGTTATACGCTCATTATCAACGCAGCTCATCAAAACGAAGTGCGAACGACGCTCGTCACTACTCGTGTGTTCTTTTAAACATAAGAACATAAAATCATATATGATATATCTGCAGGGACGATACCATAAGGACTTTAGGGTGTTTGTTGTGGTTAAACGGACCGCTTTGGGATGTTTGCTAGATATTTTTGTTTGTCTGTGTTTGCTAACTTTACTGTTTTATGCCCCTACGTCATCCTAATGTCTCAGGCTGTATCTGGCCAACGACCTAAAGCACTATAGCAGTGGCACCTGAACACACAGTATATAAAAAACTAAATGATATATATAGCGTATTGTATACCGACTAACATCAACTTCCGTATTTTTGTAATTACCAAAAAATTGATGTATGCCTTTTAAGTTAATGATTTATAATATACTTCTGACGTAATATAAAACCTAACATGCTATGTGAGACTGAAAATAGTTGTGTAAGCACAGATCTTAGAAAAAGCAATTCAATCGTCGTTAGTATGTCTTATAATTGGCTAATGGCAGACATTGACTTTGTTCGGCGTAGGAAAGAGTTCAACGCTCGTCCACTCTAGCTAGTTCCTCTCACGACTCTTTATACAATGGCTTTTTTGTGCAACCTCGCTTTTGGCTATGACATCATCTAGCCGAACGAACCACTCGACGATTCTAAATTAAATTATTTCAGTAAATCAAGGTATCTAGGGTGCAAACATTCACTACATTAGTTGGGAGAGATGCTAAGCTAAAGGAGTACTGTTTAGGTTTCCGTACCTCAAAACGAAAAAGGAACCCATAAAGGATCACTTTGTTGTCCGTCTGTCTGACTGTCAAGACCCCTTTTCTCAGGATTGCGTGGAGGTATCAACTTGAAATTTATATCGAATACTGCCGTCCTTTGGATCTGTAAAAAAATCCAACTTATAGGTCGACGCAATGAAAAGATACAGCTGTATCCATTAGACCATTTCCATACAAAATGCAATGGAACCAAAACCCAGAGAGTACTTCCCGTTGACTTAGAATCCTAAAGTTTGGCATGAAGCAAGGTCCAGTATTTTAAAATTATAACACAGTAAAATAGCTTTAACTTTGTTCTTCTATCTTAACTACAAAGTAAAGTTCGAAAAAATATCCAGTCGTTTTCAATTTATGCATTAACCAACTATCTAATATTTATAATTCATCAAATGTTGATTCGGTCTCTATATAACAGAAACAAACCTCTAACTTGGTCTCGTGTGGCTTCAAGTGTCACTATCATCCTAACTTTGAGATTCCAAATTATGCTGAAGTCCTAAAACAGAGCGCTATGAACCTCATACTGACTTTAGGTACGAGTAGATATACAACAATATAACAACAGCATATTTATCTACTTTATAAATTAAATAATGAAGAAACGGATACAAATTTTGAGGCATAGAAATATAACATAAAAAATACATCTGTGACAAAATAAACTGTTTGCGTCAGTTTTATAATTCATCAAGCCAATAACGTGTATATTAGTTGGGCATTTGTACGATCCATACGCAGGTAGGTATCAGGTTGGACGTGCAAAAAGTTAAGGAATAATTTGGTGGAGGCTTCGCCCTCGGGCGGCGTCGGTTACGTAAGTTCATCTAGTTTCAAGGTCGAGGACGTTGCTCCCAAATCGCTGATCGTGTCCTGCGATGGAGGGGCGACTAGCTAGCCAGTTTGGACGCTCAACACTTTTTTAGCTTACACATAATTATAAGGCTCTGATAGCCGACATACCTACCAAATTTTATGTATCATTTACCAGCAACTATGGGCTCTAAAACATCGGCACTAGACTCCGTGCCTACCTACTCAGCTCAGTTTGAAGGTCACTGTAAAAATAAACCACGTGGACGGCTGGTGAAAGTTTTGTGTTGATGATACATTTTTGTGGTTTTTGGTTTGAGCATCTTATCCGCAAATATTTTCTACGAAATTTATTTTTCATCACAATACAAAAAATATTCGTCTAAATCTAAACACGAACTTTTCCCGTCTAAATTCATAAGAAATCCCCAACGGTTTCTCAGCGTATCTTTAGAAATTTTAAAAGAAAGCAATGTTTTCAATAGTTCTGCTACCGACATCATAAATCAGAATAAGGACATGCAACGATTTATTACCAAATTCTCCACTCATAGGGTGGTCACCGGCCAAACAAAGCTTACAATGGTGGCACCCCTTCATTTTATTGTCTTGGCTACTGCGTAATAAAACTTTCTTTCTTAAATTGCTCTTAAAACGGGATTCAGTTGATATAACAGGAGCATGCGGGCACAGTCAGTCGCATTAACATTCAAATACTTATTGTAAAATTATGTTAAAAAATTTAGTGTCACAATACAAAGTGTAGAGGTATAATTGACTAGTGATGTGCCTAGTTTACAGATATTTGTAATCTGTTCAGACTTATTTCATAATCTGCTGCTTGCGACCACTATTAGACACAAGCCTCTCTCATACCATATACTCTCATCACCACGTTTGGCAGGCGGATATGAGATTGTAGTAAGATGCTGTTGTTACATACATCGATACATACTCTGTCTATCTACTGAATAGTTTTCCCTTAGTCACCTTTGAAGACACTGCGGAGTGACATGAGGGACACATCTTATGTTTAGTCAAGTGACTAAGGAAAAATTAAAGAATATGTTTAGCAGCATCTACCCATATTTCAAAGAACATAGTCAGGCGATCTCCAATCTTCCTGCCAGGCTGGTGATTATGATACAAGCTGTAACTATCTACGAGGTAGATTCATGTCCATTAATGTTTAAAGTTTTATTAGAAACAGAAAGTATATGTATACCTCTATACATTCCCAACACGAAATCTTTAATTTAAAAAATGTGCAAAAAATAGTAAACAATTATTCGTTCCACAACAATATTGTTTTGTAAAAGTCCAGTTACATAGAAAAATACAGAAATAAGAATTTTTTTGTCTCTTAACAATCGTACACATTTTCGTCACAGGAAATGTGATAGTTTCTTTGACATTGTGTTCTGTTGCAATGTGTGCTTGGGTGGATGGAGAACCGTTAGCGTTTTTTACATCATTCTCATAATGGCTACCCTTTTGAGGAAAAAAAGCCAAAGGTTCGGCAGGTAGAGCAAATCTCTCGATCGAGACCGGTGATTATGGAACCGATTGACGTTATGTAATGTTGTTTTTTGGTCAGATGTTCCACATTACTGCATGCTAACTGTAAAAGTTTTGTTCGGTTTTGTTCGATATTTCAAGTACCATTGTCATCTTCATGTATAACAAGATCTTATTTGAGATTTTTCGTACCTTAACAAGCCACTGGGATCATGCCACGTGCCCTGCCATCTGTCTTATATAATACAATGCTTTGGCGCTTGATTAACATCTATTAAGAAGGGGTAACAATTTTTTTTCTCGAAAAGCTGTTTATTGTACGTTAAAAAATTGAAGAAACAAAGGTTTTTATCTGACCCAAACACAATATAAAAAAATTCATCAGAAAGAGACGCGTTGATGTCTTTTGCTTCGCGGAACACTTCTTGATTAGGAGTAATCAGTTAATCACACAGAACAAGAGAAAAATACCTCTAAATTCATATTTAAATATATACACACCGGCACAATTAGCGGAACAAAAAAAAAGCAGGATTTTAAAATCTTTTACTTGAGGAACTGGCCAGTTATGATATTTTTTTAATTTATTGTCAAATTTGAAAATAGAAAATTAGATGACATACACTTTTTCATTCATTTGTTTTATTTTCCCGAACAATACGTCTTGTCAACTTGTTCGAGTAATAACTACGTAATTGTAATTTTTTTGAAAAATTGCACTTAATGGTTTTTTATAAATTTGTTATTCTATAGGCAATTTCGTTTATTAAAAGCTCTTTATTATGCCTGACTTAACATCACTGGAAATCATTAGGGCTGATGAAATGAGAAGAAATGGCCATACCTACAGATCGATTGCCTCAAGGCTTCGTCGACCAGTATCAACGATTCATCGTAGCATCCAGCGGTACAGATCGTCTAATTCTCTTGTGAGGAGGAGGGGTCAAGTTGGAGTACAACTTGGAGTTCGTAGGAATACGCGATTAACGGCTGTACAAGCTCGAAATGAACTGGAAGACGTTCGAGGAGTACGAGTAAGTGAGCGTACAGTTCGCAGGAGATTTGAAGAAGTTGGTTTAGGGTCGTATATACCTGCCAAAGGCCCAAAACTTGAGAGACGTCACCGCGTAAACCGATTAAGCTATGCGCGAGGACATATTCATTGGGATTTGAACGAATGGCAGCAGGTTCTCTTTACTGATGAGTGCAGAGTTCTTTTAAAACAGATCGATGGGAGACAGCGAATATGGAGACGCAAAGGAGAACGCCACATACAGTCTAATTTTGAACACACAGTGGCTTATGGTGGCGGCTCGATTATGGTTTGGGGAGGGATATGTTTGGGAGCTCGCACGGAGTTAGTGATAGTCACAGGAGCGACCATGACAGCAGATCGATACATCAGAGACATTTTAGAAGAACATGTTGTACTATTTGCCCCATTTATTGGTGACGACTTTATTCTAATGCAAGATAATGCTCGTGCTCATAGTGCACAATCGGTACAGGCATATCTGAGCCACGTAGGTATACCGGTGATGCAGTGGCCAGCAAATTCCCCCGATATGAATCCGATAGAGCATGTCTGGGACTTGCTAAAAAGAAGGGTTAAATCCAGAATGCCACCCCCCAACAATCTGAATGAACTTGGAAACGCATTACTTGAGGAGTGGGAGCGGTTGCCTCAAGAAATCATCGATAACATAATCTGTAGCATGCCCAGACGAATGGAAACCGTAATCAGAGCAAGAGGGGGAAACACTCGTTATAAATTTTTCTTTAATTTTATTGTTAATTCATTTAGTGCTTACTTTTTTATTTTTTGTGATGGTTCATAATCATCTAAAAATTTCACTTATTTCAAATTTCTTTATTTTTCAATAAAAAATAACGAAGGCTTTTCAAAGTCGTTGTTAAAAGATGTTAATCAATTTGTTATTTTGTGTCTAATTACATTTTCGTCAAATATATGCGTTATTATCTCATAGTCTCACTTTTTTTTCTGTTCCGCTAATTGTGCCGGTGTGTATATATAAAATATTCATCTATTTCATAAATACATGTTAAAAGCTTCAATAAGAACATTTCCTCGTATCTCCCGTATTTAAAAATACTTTATACTTTGTACAGTGACGTGTACTCTTTTCAGCCGATTTGCTTACACAATATTGGCTTACAAACTATAGAATAACAAAACAAATATTATCATTTGTTGTTTCTGCGTTTAAAAACTTATGAGAGCAATCAAATTTAGGTCTAAAGCTCGTCTCTGGAGTAAGCATCATTTTCAATTTTTCTGTTTCTATACTGCTATTGTAAGGGACTGAGCTTTGTATATGTATATGTATTTAGGTGTGATCACTATATATCGGAAATAGCTTATACTATAGTTATGATATGGTATCTTCTCTTATATAACTTGATCAATTTAGTTTCATAAAATGTTATACTATGTATTTATCTCGGTCTCCTAATGTTCACAGCATTTCTGCGTCTTTTTTCCGTAAAGAGTGCCAAACTCTTTTACTGATCCACCCGTCTGTCTGTTACGGGCTATCTCTTTTGAACCATTGAAATGTGGAAGAAAAACCCAAGCTTTTTTGATGCAAAACATCTAATGTGGCGGGCTAGACCGGTTGTCCGAGCAGCAACATGCACCTTGTATGGTAGGGCGAAATATATTATTACAGTTTGACATGAACTTTCTTTGCTTGTACCAAAATAATTAAGTTTTCCGACTATGAACTTGTATTTAAAATATTTACAATGGTAATTTTGACTTTGTTATAATATATGTAAATAACTAACTAATATCCTGAAACTACTAGTATACCAAAGACTATATAACTTTTTATTACTTTATAAATAAAAGCAAAATAACAATTTTATGTTGATAATGTTTTTTTACTCTATATTAAACCAACGTTTCGTGCATACCTTTTATGCAGTACTTAGGTTTATTAAACCTTATTGCAAGAGCATCATAATTTGCACAAAAACCTCGATTTAATGAGGTATGGTGTCTGGTTATACAATTCTAAGTTTTGAAAAAAGTTATATATATCTTTTTCATCGGATAGTCACTAATCAGTACGGTTTTAAAAAAAGATTATTGCATAATGCCATGTTAGAGTATAATTTCATTTACATAGTTCACAAAACTAATCAAGGCCGTAGACGTATAATGAGAATTATACATACACAATATATGGTTAGTTTGATTTGTGCAGTGTTTTTGTAATTATTATTTTATTTACTCATTAGTTTGAACTGAACCACGTTTTTAGAATGAGCAAACTTATCAAAAAATGCGACATGTTAACATCTGGCAGTATTTATCCTGTTTCAATTACAACGTCACAAGGAATAGGTGACCACCTTTTAGAACTTTTCTTTGACTAGCATATCAATATCATGCTATATCCCATTCCTAAGATTTACAACCGTGATAGAAAAAATTTAAACGTGTTCGTGCTTGTTCATCTAGCCTTTTCTATTTATATGCTACAATATTCTATCTTATAATGTTTCAGTAGCTTGTTCTTGTTCTTGAATATAACATTGCTGATTGCTTCTAGTTTCACGCATCACTTTTTTCGGGACTTATATGTGTCTCTACAATCTCAGTGATCCCTTTAGAGATACTTTAAATATTATTACTTGGTGTTTGTAGGTTCCTCGAGAAAATAAGTTCATCTACTCGTAGCTAGTGCAATACAAGTTTCTTATTTATGATATTTTTGAAAGATATCCGATGTTATCATGTACTGTCAAGTCAAATAACAATACATCAAACGAGACCCATCAAAACATGAGTTCCTTTTCAGTGCCTACTTATGGAATATCTTACCAATGCCGCTCCAAAAGATTGTAATAGCTATAAGGTGACACGTATCCCAGGTGAAAACTGCTTTCATTAATTAGATAAATATTGTTGGCACTTGTTCTAGATTACCTCGCCTCGATAGAAGTAAATAGTAAAAATTCACCGTCGACAGTCGACCATGGCATTGGGTGTGATGGTGTTGGAGGGATGTCTCCGTCCCGCTCGCACGCAGCAGTTCATTCACCCGACCGCGAGTGCGGAAGAGCATCGTCGCTCGCGCAGGCTGGCGGCTCTACGCGGGTACTCGCGCAGGAAGGACGTCTGCGACCATGAAACGAGCTCCATTTTATCAGTTATCCGGAGGTGTCGGCCCGCCTCGCCGTGTTTCCCGCGACATGGCTCTGTAGCACCACACACCATCAGTGACTTATTGCATTTAACTAGACTGAATGTAACATAGATCTCAACACAAGACTTATTTTATACAACATCTTATTAATTTTAAGTGACGTTTTAGTGAGGTGCGGATTTAAGTGTTAGATTAGTGATAACATAAACAAAACTTTTCGAGTGGATCTTTCAATGTTTTGGATTTTCTCCGGACTATTTATTTGCTGGATTACAATGCTGTTGACGGTGAGATTATTTTAAAATCAATTATAATTGTGTTATAGTTACGGGCTGCGGTTGATACTTATTGTCAGCGTAGATACGAGTAGCTTACGCGTAACACATCCAAGTCAAAAGACTTCAACGTGCTTTGAGTTTCCACGCCGGTAACAATAACACGCATGCGCGCTTTTTCTGTCAATCTCCTTTTACTATGTTCCTTCAAAGTAAAGAGAGATCATTTTCAATGTACTAACATAGTTTAAGCTAGTGATAAGTTTGATTTTGTAATAAATACTAACACTAATATAAAATTAAATATTAAATGTTTTTATGTGTATGGTAAGCATGTTTTCAGATATCGACATAACGTGATATATTTATGTATGGAATATTATGTATGAACATTATTTATAAGATTCAAAACAAAGGAAAATCTGGAAAGTGCTCCAATGGAAATTCGAAATCTTACTTCTGAAACTGGAAAATGTTTTTCCAGATTTTTTTATAAACAAGTATTCTTTAATGTACTTCTTTTGTCATAAATCAAACATTCAATACATCATCATCTGCCATCATCAGCCGGCAAACGTCCACTGTTGAACAAAACTTTACTTTGACGAATTGAAATTTGACATAAATATTGTAAACTCACATCTGGTAAATGATTAACTTCTACCCAGCAGAAGTATCTACAACTATCTCATCATGTATGTATGTATTATGGTTAAACGCTTACTTGGCTGTAATGTTTCATTGTCACTAGTTAGAAACTGAGAGCATACATTATCAATATATGTTCAGTTCTTAAAAATCAACATGAATGATGCCTATTTTAAGCCAAATTTTTCCATACAACTGCTGCGCACACCGGATCTGTTTAATCTCGACTTATGAAATATAACAGGGGACGGGCAGCGGCACCTTCCTGTGACATCATAATGCGATCGTCAACCTGCCAAACCCTGCTCGTAAGTTGAAAGCCGTCTGAGATGGCCGGAAGTATATTTGATAAAGATACATTCATGAAATGATATTTGTTATATCACAAAGTTAGTTAGTCCCAGGTTAAATTTACGATCGAGTAAGTCCTGGACTATCTTATAATTTACTTCTTTATTATTTTTGTAGGTGATATACTCATTACATTCTGTGTCACGTAATAGGTTATCAATTTCTTAACAAAAATCTCAGTAATATAATTATTATTTGAGTAAAGCATCATGATCCCTCGTCGTTAAAAATAACCAAGTAGAATAAATCGCGTGTTTCGGACTGATTAAAACGAGAACCCATCTATCTATCTCAGATCTAACATCACACACACACACGAGCGTGGCTATTGTTGTGAGCCCGGCCGGTAGCAAAAACTGAACCTTGAACTTGTTGAGTTCAGATCCAAGGTAAGCATTTAGCACACGTGAGGCTCTATTCGATGCTTACGTCATACTATCATCACCCACCCACATCAGACTTTGCCAAAATTAAGTACCTTTCCAAGGCTAATATTATGCTCAGTTAGGTAACTTAATAATTTGAACGAAGAAAGTTATCTGTGTCTAGGTTAATAAAATAACTTTTTAATAAAATAAAAGGATATTTTTACTTGTATCGAAATAACATCAATCCAAGAATAATATAACATTAAATTGAATAAATACGAAAAGCAAAGGCCATTGACTATTGACACACCTGGTCTCTACAGCGTGTGTGTATAATATAGTTAACATAAACATTGCACCATGAAACAACATTGTTTACATCGCATAAGTAACGAAATGCAAATTTAATATTACCGTCGGTGCCTATCTCCGCCTAACTACTATACTGGCTGTATAAGTACATGCGCACACGGTGCGCAAATATAGAGCCAAAAAGCTAATAAAATTTGAATCAAACGCAAGCAAAAATAAACTCAAAGAAAACGCCAAAAGTCGCAGAATGGCGCACAAACTGTCGGTCGCAGATTCGGCAATGACACTGACAACGACCGATGATATAACAGCAGGCTGTCAAACCCGCGTGAAAACTCGGTCATTGAACCGCGGTGAGCGCCGGCGCAGACACACTTAACAGCCGCTTTCGCTTGTGCGATTTTCACATCTACGCCACAAACCATAAAGTCGAATATTTAATTTCCTCCATTACATATTCAATTTGAACAGTTAAGATTTTGAACTCAAATTTCGACGCAAACAAATGTACTTTAACATTTCTACGTATGATATTGGTGGTCATTTAGTAAGTACATAAAGAGTGTGCTTAAATTTTTTTATGAATAGGAAGCATAACATTGAATAAGGCATAATAAATAATACTATAAATAAATTGCAATAATTAAAATTGACGTCACACTTCGTAATACCATTACAACAATAAATATAAATTAGAAGAATTTGACAACAATGCAATACCTTCACTTTAATAGAATGTTGTCATCGTGGGCGTTCCAGAATTGTCCTTGATGGGTAGAAAGTAAATGCTTGGTGAGCGATGCGCACGCGGCGGAGGGCGGAAGGCGGGAGACTCCTGCGTGGAACCTGTTCGAGCAACGGTACTGAGGGCCGGAGGGGGGGACACACGCACCCATTATGTAACATTTTTCTCGGTCGAGTGAGCCGAGACCTGTACCTAGAAGTATATCTCGATGCCCCTCACTGATTACTCATGGGGGCACGATGACGCTAGCACCACGTGGCAGTCAAGTCAAGTTACACGGATTGCTAACTATTTGCAGAGTTATTAATAATTCGAACTTTCTTTGTTGAAAATGATATTATTCTAAGAATAGAACATATAGCCTGTAGAACAGCTATGAAAGTAAAGTTGGAGGAAGTGCAGCGCCGTATATAAATATCGATGACACCGCGAGTGTCCCACATGCATAAATAATATCATGGTTGCTAAGTATGCCATCTAGCCTTCCGGTGATTTCATCGGTGAATGGTTACGGCACCGTTTCTTGATTCTTCATCATTTTTCGACTGATTATTCTACTGCCGTGTGGTTTCGGTTTCATTGTTAACATTGAGGGGCGAATTTTCACAAGACGCTTGCCAACCTATTACGGCAGATGCATATTATCTTGTTCTGGCTTTTCCAGTTACCAGATAATAATGAAATAAGTCACCTAAGAATATGTACCTTTCCCCTCATAAGAAAACGGGCTTAGCTTGAGATAGTTTGACACAAATACCGCCCATGTTAGGTGGCATAGTAATTGCCGTAAGATATCGATAGTATACGGATGAACATCTTCGTTATTGAGAAAATAAAAACATCTTAGGCGAGTACTGACTAATAAACCAATGACACGGGTAGCTCAATTGTTATTATGCACAAAGTTATGCACACAAGATCAACCAAATAATTTCACGTATTTGCTGTAAATTTTGTCGTTGAAGGAGATTATCCATCTCAACCTCAACAATAACATGCACAGGATTGATAGAGATCTCATACAAAAGCAACTCTCGTAATGACCCAGAATTGTATCTTCTTGCAACGGCTCAGGGCTGGTAAAACCAGTAAGTGAGGCATCGTCATTGAGATAGCACTGGGATAACATGTCTCATCACTTGAATTAAAATTTTCAAATATATGTAGAATGATTTTCATACTGGTCCATAATTTTTTTTAAATATACGGATTCCACTTCGTTAAATAGTGCATGAGGCCAACAAAAATATACACACATGCGTAACTGACACTGACATTCGCTGCATATTAACGGCCAAGTGTCTGATCTTGTGTATAAAAATGAAGGTGTCTGACCTAATTGCTTCATACTTGTTCAATGGAACACATCCTCTGGATGTTGTGATCTCTGTGCCTGTTACCCGTAGCACCTGGTTTATGGCTCCGATAATCCCGCAAGAATGAGAGCTTGTTCATATATTTACGTATGTATTACGCACTCAAAATAATTACATCGTTTTTCATGCACTTTAGTCTGCCTTAGTATTTAGGTTATCACCTGGTGTCCAGCTATTATAAAGCAGTTATATGGAAGCGTGTACAGAACCCTCAATTTATTTCCTAACTGAAAGTCAACTTTATCAGATAGCATGGCGGTAACCAGGTGAACTTTGAAAAATCCCGTACTATCAACAAAGCTGAGGCTAGATATTCTTCCGGTAATCGAATCGTTTCGTTTGTTGTCTTTTCCAAATATAAACAAACACAACAAGAATCATCGTCTAGAAAACATTCTCTGCTAAACATAAGTATCCCTCATTGCGACAAAAATACATTTTACATTATTATTGTATTGTTATATTTATTGAAAACCAATCCAACATTTGTCAATCTATACAACTAAAAAAACAAATCATATACCATCAACCATAAAACCCGCTTGAGCTAGAAGCTTGGAATTCGAACCATTGATCCATTTGACGATTTAGGGAACCACAACAGAAGCAAATTACACGCGGACAAAGACGCTCTACTAGGAATAGCAAAATAAGAAATATCAGAATATCAGCCATCGGAAAAACTACTAGTGAAACAATCGAGTTAAATATTTGACTTTTCAAACGCCTTATAATAATTAATTTAATTAATTCCTCCAATAGGCGATCCACTCTCTAGTTGTGATTTTACCCTCCACATAATTTTTTATGGTCGTGATCTAACGGTAGATCATTCCCGAAGGTACCGTTCGAGGGCGGCGGGGGCGGCGTGCGTAACATTGCACCTTGTGTGTTTGTTACCTGCTCATGGGAACTCGTATGTTAGACTAGACACCCACTTCTACCACGTAATATAGGTGACTTATTCTAAAGATAGATTTTATCTGTATTCACTTTCCCGAAAATATTTTCTGCCCGTAACATTCATTGAAAATGAGAGAACGGTTTTAGCCTTCCATCCTCTCTAGTCTGGGGTGTCTTTTTAGGAGTTTATCTTGAGTTTAGCTTATAATTTTATTTCAAAGTTAAAATGAAAGCTATGACGTGTCTCTGTGGAACATATTTTGCTTTGATATGCTGAATTAGCGGTCATAGAAATATTGAAAATACGCACCTTTTTAAAAACGCGGTTCATCGTTCCAGCAATGCAGCAAAAATGTCATAATATATTTATGTAGAAATTGACCAACTACAACTAACTAACGTTGAGTTACAATATAAGCTTATAAACATTATGATCTGTGAAGTAAAAGTTTGTGGTATAAAACATCCATAATTAAATGTTTTAAAAGAAACATGTATATGTAACTAATTTTATTTTCAGCACTATAAAATATTTAAATGTTAGCACCTTTTATCAAACAAAACTTAGTTAAGTTGAAATTAACCAATAGAAAAAATGAAAACTTATAATAGTTTTTTCGAAGAAAAGAGAAACGGTTTAGGTCATGCTCCACTCGCCATCTGTCAGATTTATTGAGCCGAGTACTAAAGCGGTCCTCCTATATTTTGTGCTTAGTGTTATTTATTTCAAATCATAACTATTACAGATTTATAATATGAATTTGGTCAACCTCGCAACTCTAGATTATTAATGAGATGTTCCAAATTTCTAGATCTAAATTTTAAGGCAAGGCGTTAAAAATTATTTTTACTTATTATTACGATTCACAAGACTAATATTTAGGTAAAAGTGCTTTAGTAATTTAGAGAAGTAAAACGAACCCACAAAAAGGTATTGTATACACACATACACGTATGATGTCCTGATGATCCTATCCTTACTATAACATTTCAAAGATATGGAAATTAGCTGATTCTATCTGAGACATAAATTTCAACAAAATTGCTAAAACATCAGTAAAAGAGAGTGACACTTGCTAATACAGGTAGGACTCAATAAAAGTGGACTATGACTATTGCTGTCGCTGTTTCTCATAAAACACCAACTATGGCTTGTTCCATAATCCTTTGGGTGTATGTAGATCAACTTGGTGCATTAGTAATAACTCATCCTTATTGATTGGGATACGGTAAACTCGAAAAATTTGATAAGTATTCTCGATTCCAGTCACACAATGTAATGTTAGGGAAAATGAAAGCTAAGTATATTTTGAGGGTGGACAATTTCATGTAACGAATAACAGCCTCTAAAGTTTGTGATATCAAAAATACCTTGACGCTTTTGTGTTAGTACGCTTCCCTTACAACCAGCCTTATTGTCACTTCCTTCATAATAACATAATTAGACGAGAATCTGAATATAGGCCTCCCCAGGCATGGTACGCCGTAAAATTATCTTTTTTTTTTTTAGTCAGAGGATTCCACCAATTCCACAAAATAAACCAATTATGAGTACCTAGAAAACATAAGTTGATAAAAAAAATTGAACCAAAATCCTGAGATTTTGATCATGAATTAAGAAAACAGTTTTTTGCTAATAACTTACTATTCAACAGATAATTCTTTAAAAACACATCACCGAAATAAAATTACACGCGCAATATATATCTGAAAGTCCAGCTATATCTCCAGATTGTAGGACAATAAGGAAGACTGTCTTTTAGGCGTGTCGAATTTATTCAATGTTAAGGAACGTGTTTCCGATTAAAAACTATTGTCTTTTTATCATCTATAGCCTTTTCCCGTTACCATAAAAGTGTTATAAAAATTTTACCCGAAGTTAACTGGAATCAGACAGTCATCGCTTGGTATTGCTAAGTGATTAATTTGATTGCTAGAAATTGCCAAGCTAGACACCTCTGGCTCTTTTTAATGACAGCTGTTTTGGCTGGGTACAGTGCTAAACGATAAAACAAGAGGTATCCAATCCGGTCCTTGGCCATTGGATAAGTTATTGAAACATTACCTTGGAAAAGTTTCTCAAGGGAGCTCAAGCCAAACTTTACAGTACAGTATTTTTTAAATATGGAATAGTAACCTTACTTGAATTTTTGGTTGATATTATATTGATAATGTAGTACATATTTGTTCTTAATCGACCCAATTAGCTACTATCTTATTACTGGGAACAAACCAGAAGATTGAATTGCATTTTCAACCGACTTCAAATAAGGAGGAGGTTCTCAATTCAAATGTATGTTTTTTGTATGTTAAGTGATTACTCCACCAGTTGTGAATCAATTTTGATGATTCTTTTTTATTTGGTAGAGCATACTTCAGAGGTGGCCCCATGTAAATTTTATCAAAATTGATGGAGCGCTTTTTGAGAAAATCAACAAAAACCAAATATGCACCCAGACAATTCTACTTCTATGGGTATTATTTTTAAGGCAGTTGAAAACGGTTTTTAGTTCTTTTTGAACGCGTTAATTATTGTCTTCTATAGAGCAAAGATAACATAAGAGATGTATTTGAGCAAGATTATACATCGTCAGAAGAGATGAAGGCCAAGTAGAAACCCATTGACCATTTAAAAGTTACTAGTGAAACACAAATACAAAACCATTTAAATAATTATTAAATCACCGCATTAACCAACTACCTCTGTGGCCTAAAGGTTACATAGTCGCATTCACAATACAGAGATTACTCGTTCGATGTCCAGTGAGGTTTCTGTCACCAAATAGCACTGCTGATCGTTATTTCCAGACTTTTACGTGAACCTTTCCTCAAATGGTCTTACCATCACTTACCAGCAAGTGAAATGAAGACCAAATGCAATCCCATTAGAAATATAACAACACCGTAAGATTCATTCAACTATCCTTTTCTCTCTCAACTGCGATTCTGCCTTATTGATAGAGAACCAAATAGGAAAACATATAGTTTATACAGAACAATATGAACGCACTTTGGCTGTATGTAAATAAAACATCCTGTCTCTGACAACGTTCGATCATATTTCTTGCTCTATTGGCAGTCAGTGGTCTCAAATGAATCTAACGGTACGTCCTCGACAAAAGCGCCTTTGTCCCGTGCTCTAATGCATTTTTCTCAGCGTCTACCTGCGATATCCAAACACTTGCTCCTTTCTTTCACGTATTTTTTGTGGATGTTTGTTAACCATAGATAATCGCCCGTATATTGTAGCGGTGGTTTGGATGTTATTTAGCTTTAAAGCTTCGATTATAAAAAGTGAAACAATTGCCATAAATTTTGATATTTAAAATTATTCACATTAAATATCAAGGACACATTAATAAGCTGTGTAGTTTATTATCATTGTCAGCTAAGCAAACCACTGCTGGACACGAGCCTCCCTGTATATTTGCCATAATCACGCAACGCAGGTGGATTGGTATCGCAGTAAAATTCTGTAAATACATGGGTAGTTCCTATCACCTGAATTAGTCAGTTAGTCGCCTTTTAAGACAGCCATGAGATTAAATAGGATGATCCTGCTAAAGATCATTTTTTAAATGTATTATGGGTTTGGCACTTGGCTTTCATCTCATCTGATGGTAAGTGACGATAGGACCGTTGGATGGTAATTTAAGCCTGCGCCAATAAAGCATTGGCTCTGTTACCTTTTATAGTGGAACACAACAGTGCTATTAACGCTACTGTTTGGCGGTAGACTTAGGTACGAGTACAATGGTTGTAGCTAATGAAAAATGGCCTATCACCAACCAAACTTAATTATTAAAGCTTTCGGCTCTGTCAATTAGCACTCTCATACAGCGCTTTGATAATTAAATGAAATTAAGTAATAAAATATGTAGAGCAAAATATTATTTACACTTTTAAAATAACCGTCTTTTTTATCTTCTGATCTGAATTTTTTATCATTTTTAATTAGATTATATAAAAATATAACAAGACGTAATTATATCGGGCAAAGCATCCACGGGTCCAAAACCAACAAAGGAAAGTAAACCATAGATGTGTTCGGTCCGATCGATGAAAGTAAAGGCCAGTGCAGACCGTCGGGCGGTCCCGTTAACCGGCCGCGAGCGCGCTGCGCCGCCGGGTCCGACTCACGGAATACTAAACACTGACATACTGCGCGGCTTTTGACCCTAGACACATTCTAGTCTAGTACTTCACACTTCTATGCACTAGATTTATCTATTTTATTAATGCATTGTTCCAATAGAACCATTTTGTTTAATGCAACACAAGCAGATTTTACTCGTATGTGGAACGAATTAAGACCGGGCGTAAAAGAACTTACATTACGTACTTACGATTGTCCCTTTATTGCAATATCCGGCAAAATCGGTTCTAATCGAAGAACTTAAATTACAATTAATTTGTTAACACCTATAAAATAATATTATTTTGAACACTAACTTACTCGTTTGTATTTGAGTATGAGTATTAACAAAAAGCTTCATTTTAAGAAAAGCTGTTGATTTTTATTGAGTTAGAAATCACCCAATGACGCCTATTCCAAGAAACTTTTAGTTAAAAGTAATGTTTACTTAGAGCAATACTATTAGTTTTCGACCACAATAAACCCCACTTTTTTAAACTATTTATTTTGTCTTTAAAAATTTTGCACTTTTTCTACGCGAGCTATTGTTGTCACTGTATTGTTTATTCACATAAAAAAAATCTAAACAGTACAATTGGCTCAACCTTCCAGCTACGCAATTTGTGCAAATGGCCTTTTTTTAGCACGTAACATTTTATTTTCCTCGAAACATACCATAAAACCCGAAGGCCCGTTGTTTTCTGAAGAGCTTTGTTACGTCCTCGGTCATTGTTCTGCAGGACAGTTATAAAATGCATTTACCGACAAAGAAAATTGCACATTTTGTGCTAAAAGTGAAATTGCTAATCGTAAAAAAATTTAAGTCATGCAGATGTGGTACGTTATTAAGGCGCCCTAGGGCTGGATGTGATTAAATATTTCGCCAGCTTTATCTAGACACTTCGCCATAGCTATTATCGGTCGACACAGATGTAGGAGAGGGCATTGAACCTACGCAAAATTCGCTGCATTGGGCTAGGTCTAGTGCATGCGCGTGTCGTCAACACGGAAGCGCCTGAGCGGGAGGGCTGCTCGCCTGCCTCAGCCAGACAGGGAAAAAGGCATGAATGAGTATCGAAGCCTACCCCAAGAAGGGGGGAATCGAGTTTGCATTGCGGGCACTAGCACTCCTACAGATGTAGACGAGCCCTGTGCCAACAGGCATTCTACTAAATGGGATCAATAAAGCTTATCGCTCGCACTACAGATTGGACGAAATGAAACTTACAAAGTTTGCCTTAGTCTAGACTGACGATAGATTCCAATGAAAATCATTTATGGAAATTTTAAGTCTTTAAAGGTTTATTGCAACAAAAATTTTTATTCGATGAGTATATGTATATACAGTTTTTTTCTGAACAATTTTAATCCAGTCTGTATGATCAACAAACAAGTGACTACGCTCCGTTCTCACAATGACAATCAAATTTGTACCGCTTCGAGTTCACAGCGAGCCTAAGAAGAAAACTCATGGTGAAGTCAATGACCCTGTGCCCAATACTCGCACAGAGTGAACGCATTTCCCGCGCACACAAGCGGAGCGTGCGATTTATTCGCGCGCTGCGGCTCGAGCGAGACGAGAGCGACGCCGCGCGGCGCGCTAGTACAGCCAGCTCGCGGCCGTTCACCCCGGAAGATCCACTGTTGTGATACCGACAGAGCCTCCCGCCCGACGCCACGCCGCGACGACCGCCCGCCCTCCCGCGCACACTCGAAAACTGCATTTTCTTTGATGCGCTTCGCTTTTCACGCTCTAATTGACCACCGTTGGATAATTTCAGTTTTCAACGAGATCTAAATCGAAGGGATTTTAACTTGTATCCGGAACCTTAATTTTTTAGTTCGAAACGGGGCTGCTAATTAATATACTATCGTTTTTTTAATGAATGACTTTGATTAGAGTCCTACTAAAGGCCATATTTTACTACATTTTCATTTGCATTGAAAGTTTCATTACGTTCACGTTCGTTCCCTAACAAATATTGCATTTTGTTATTGTTACACCTTTATTAAGGTATTACAAGATATTGTACGTATGTAAATACAAGATTTTAGTGACTATATTACTTATAATTTTTCACTTTTATACATTAACACAATAACATACGAGTACATGCAAACACAAATAACGATTATACGTGTAAAGCCTGTCTTAAATTTGGGGAAATGGACGGGTTTTGTAGACTAAAGTTCATAATTTTTAAAATATTTTAAACCGATTTCAAAATCCGGCAAACTTAACTATGAGTTGTGAATTATGCGAAGCGTGGTTCTTAATGACGTCACAGAAGTATGTTGTGTGAATCAATAAGAACAGTGTCCTGTGCACGCGGGCTGACAGGTCTACAGTCACTAGACTAGACGTTAGGGCAGGTTAGGGCAGTACGATAGGGTAGGTTAGGGCAGGTCACGCACACTAACTCGACCTAACGCAATAGTCATAGTAGTCGCATTTATCCCATTTTCGGTTCCTATAAAATTAATGTTGTGATTGTGTGATTTACGCAACATTATTCCTGTTTGACTACAAGTAAAATATGTGTTGCAAATGTGTATTATTTGTGGAATATTCAACATTATTTCATATCATAGAATTATTTTTAAAAAATCATTGCGCCCGCTTGTCTACTCGTACCACAAATTGAACATATGCTCGAGATCTCCATCAAGGGCAGGGTACCCAGAAGACTGGCAGCCGTTACCTCGTTGAATGTTGACGATTATTATATTGTAGAAAAATCTTCCAAACTCTTTTTCACTAAACTTACCAACCAATAGATTAAGAAAATTCTTCAAGAAAAAATATTTTGAAGGTAACACTACATCCACATAAGGCTTACAGCTCATCTCATAATAAATTCTTTTTTATGAATTGGAACGTTTTACGAGATTGAAACCAAATTGATTGCTATGGTACGAGTATCATGGTAGAAGAAGACCTCAAGTCCTTGAGGTCTGATTTTGATCCCGGCACTAACCAATGAGTTCCATTTAGCTGTACAAATAATAAAAGTCAATGGCTTTTGGGTGATAAAAACTAGGGATAGCTGCAAACTCCTTATATCAAATTGAAAGGTGCGTGCGAAGTCAAATAGTATATGTCCCAGAGATGTTTGTTCTCACGTTCATAAGAGTAGCAGTCAGTAGCCGGCACTTGTGCGTAGTGGCGATGAGAGACATATATGTATACTTTGGCTGTTTGCCGAATCACGAGACAAAAAACCTATAAGATTATTTTCAATGACCAATGCCAGTTCTAACTAGAGGTGTGTGGTTGTTGTTTTTTCAGATTTTAAAAGTAGAAGTCATTTATGTCATCTTTAAATTTTTAATAGTATTTATTATTTACTGATATGACTAATACCAAACGTTTTAGTGGCAATAAGATTTTATAAGCATAACGTTGGCGTTGTCGACCTCTCACAGGCGAGTGGGCCCATTACTCTACTCAGAGCCGGGCATGCAGCTGGTAACAGATTACAAACTGTAAATAGTGAAATCAATATTGGATAATGGAAGGTGGTGGGAGCGCCCGACGCGGCAGTCAGAGGACGATGGCGCCCCTACCCGTGGTCGTTCAGTTTCACCACCGTACACTTTCAGTTACTTTGTTGTTATTTTAGAAACAATAAATGCGAAAAATTTATCATTGATCCTGTGGAAATGATACGAGTTTATCCTTTAAAAAATTGTTACCTTTTTATAGCTAAGCCATCACTCCTATACTTTATAACATGACTACGAGAAAAGGAAATATTTAAGCGTACATAAATTAATTAAAATGCAACATTTATTATTAAGTAACACTAAACTTTGTGTTCGTGAAACTTACAGTATTCAAAATAGCGCAAATTCACTAATTATAGCCAAAAAAAACGTTGTTTTTCTTCTAATGCTAAACTTCTTGTCGAAAATGTCGATTATTATATTAATAGTATTATGTATTAAAAGTTCCTGTAAAAAATAACGTTAACATTTCGTCCAACTTCTTGCAGGCTTTTATGCGTGCATAAACATCAATGTTTTCATTTTCAATTTACTAACTTTTTTCCGTTCCTCAATCTGCGTGGTTTTGAAACAAATTTTCTAAAAACTACATTAATGTAATCGTTAAAAGTGAAAAAGAAAAATTAATCAAGTGAAAGAGACTCCCTGCGCTCGTCATTCAAAATCAGCTCTACGATAAAACACGACTAATTGCTCTCTTGTCGGACAAATAACTATTTTAGGGCGCAACTGACAACTTTAATATTCAAAAACAGTAACAAGACAGTTTCCGACTCGCCTGAAGGCTGTTTTTCAGATCCTGTAAAGTCGTGATCCTGCAGTAGGGGTGGGTGCGCTGTGTCGACGACCCGCGAGAGTGAAAGCGTGTTCCGGGGAGCCTCAACCTCCTCCCCTCCCACTACCCCGCACCGGCCGCTGCACCACCCCGCCCGCCCTGCACCGGCTTTCGCTGCCGCTGCCGGCCGCACGGCACACAACTTGCACCTTGTTTTCAAGTTCTTTTTAATTAGAGTTACTTTAGTGCGCAACTGTCATTTGCACTTTGTCCTTTTAGCGCATCGCGAGTACAGTTATAAATCATTCCTTTATCATCAAAGTGAAGGGACCTAAATAGTGTGCTGTAATTTTGTTTGGTTAAGATCATATTATAATGTTAAAGTAAATTTAAGTTAATCTTAGTCATTTGTTGATCATTTTGTTAAAATAGTTGTTTCTGATACTCATCGAGATTTTTGGTGATATAGTAACTGGTGCGTCTAGCACCGGGTCGCCGGGCCCGGCCGGGCGCGCCGCCGCCACACTACGGAAGTAATGAACTTGAGTGCACCACGGCCGCGCTGCACTGTTCTGTCTCGCTCCGCTCTACTAGGAAAACACTAGGCGCGAACGTGACGCACTCGCTGCACTCGCTGTCAAATTCATCCGCATTCTCCATCACAGGCGGCTTTCGTCGTTGATGCGTTTATCGGAACGAGACGCGAATATGTATGTCGATTGCATTCCGGGCGTTCGTAAAAGTGCATCTAGGTCGGTCGGCTTAGCGCCGGGTGGTTAGTGCGACGCGGCTAGACTTGGGGCAGGACGCGAGCTGCCTCGGTTGCATGCGGTTCGATCCCGCGAGCGGCTCCGCCGAGCGCTGACCAGCGGCTCGGCGACATGCGAGCGGCGCGACGGCGCCGCCCTAGAGTCTCCTTGCTGGCACTCCGCATTCTGCTAGAGTACCTCAAGTCGCTCGACGCTCGATGCCAAAGAACACTAACCACCGCCAAAGACGATAATACTCTTGTATATTCGCGGAACCATAACTAAAACGCATTAGCTAATCTTCGTTTTTGGGAGAATGACCTGAGTGACCAGTCTATGTACTATAATAGTGAGTATTTTTTATATTTTATGTCATTTGAAAAATGCTGTTTTATATATTCTTAATGTGAGCTTATTATCATTGTATTTTCAGTTTTCATAATAAATTACATAAATGGTGTCTCTAATTGGCTAACGGGTTCAACGATTGCTTTATACTTACTAACAGCTCTATAATTACTAAACAGTCTCAATCTTTCGGAAATAAATAAAACCATTACGAAACTTTCGTTTTATAGGAACAGTTTGACATCGTCTTTCTCTATCCAAGTTGCCGTTTTTCAATATTGACAACTTCGAAGACGAATATATTGAGTTTGGCTTACAATATCATTTTCAACATATGTTAGATATGGCATCATTGTCTCCGCAATATATTTATGTTGTTTTTTTATTTATTTTTTATTTAAACAGTTTATTGTACACGGAAAATATTTACATAACACAAAAACAGAAAAAATATATACAAAAGGAACAGCTTATTTCTAAAAGAAATTTCTTCCAGCAGTCCTAGGTTAAGGAGAAATATTGAAGAAAGTAGGGCAGTTAGGCTTAGGCAGTGTTTCATGGTTGCTTAGATTTGGTTTGTGTTTGCTGAATTAGCAATCATGGAAATGCGACTTTTTCAAAAAACGTCTTCGTTATCGTTACATAAATGTTGCGCAAATGGCACACTATATCTACTACGAGAAATTAACAATATATACATAACATTTTTAGTTGAGATATCTTAGTTCAGGAAATTGTGATCTCTGAACTGAACCCTATAAAACAAACCGACGACGGCAAAATTTTGCGACATAAAAAATATCTCCCAAAATTTCAATTAATAAAACAAATCTACATGAGACAAACAATTTTACTGTCAAAGCGGATTAATTGAATTGTTAACCAGCCGAGTCAAACAAATACACGTAAAGTCGTAATTGGCAATAGCGAAAACAGGATTCAGTTTGGAATCTGTAGGCGATGTCCTTCAAAAAATGATTAAATTTTTCCAATGACACTGTTGTTGTTAAAAAATTGAGTTTATGACAATATTAAAATCTTCTTTTCGAATGTCTCCTATTAATTTACAGCGCATTTGTTTATATTGATGACATCGTAAATTCAATAAGGAACTAAATAATATTTATCTCTGAGTGGTCAGCGCGATCGGTCGGTCGTATGCAAGTGTATATGTGGACATTAGAATATTATTAGACGCAAGGTTACGTTTCGCGGTGCACTCAATACGAGTACGTGTGGTGCATCATGGCTGCAGTTCCCGTGGAAACCGACTACGACACGTGACAGTTCCGATGGACGACCGTGTGGCTTTTGGCACGTATTTAATTTCTTATTAGCTTGTTACGTAATATAATTATGAGCTATTATTACGTTTGAAAATGAATGCACGTCACATCCAAAAATATAAGAAAGCGAAAGATATATTTGTTAATTTCATACACTTAGTCTAAAATTAGAATGTTGAATATATATTGTTCTTACTATTCAGACTAAATCACATTTTGTAGAAAAATAATACCTTTCGTTTAAAATAAGATAGAAAGAGAGAGTAAAGAAAGAGATAACCATAAAATTGAATTTTAAGAGTTAACAACAGTAATGAATCACTGTTCATTTTGTCTGTCCGTATAACTTTATTAGCTATTCTATTCTACCTATACATACATATATATGTAACAGACGGTATAGTATTATCACAGTCGCGGTGCATAGCGCGCGCCTATCAGTCATCGGCGCGCGCATCGCAATAGCAAAAGGGCAAGTTCAAGAGCAGCGCAGGCGCATCGCGCGCCAAGGTTGCTTCCTGGTGTGTGCGCGAGGCGACGCGACGCGACCGATGCATGCGCGCGCGCATTCGCGAACCATCTATTATATACACTCGCTAAACTACCCAGATACTGGAGCAGATATCACAAGGCTTTTGTAACGTTATTTAAATAACAGGTAATTTCAAGGGCTCCGTGCCCAAAAGGTGTCCAAATCACCTACTAAGCTTAAGAATGTTTAGTTGATACTTCGCCTACATGCCTGAACACTGAAAATTTAACTTAGATTGACACTATACCAAAAGGTCAGTTCTTGGGCAATTTATTTTTTCTTATTTGATTATTTTTACAACTTTACATTACGAAAATTTGTGGTTTTGGTACTCAAACTCCACCTGTAACTGTGCATATTGTATAAACTGTCGACAAGTTTATAATAATCAATATGTATTTGAGGGTGTACTGAGGGGGTGAGGGGGTGTATTTGGATACTCGTGTTCTCCCAAAAGCAAGTAAAAGCTACTCCTAACATTCAATGAGTGAAACAGGATACGGAACCGGAGATACATGTATACAACTCAGAGCAGCTCAGCGTGGCGTGATATTAGCGTTAATCAACGGAAATTACACTTTCATTGGCTTTAGCTAATATTAACAACCCTAAATTATAACTCTAGCTGATCGCTCGTTTTCCACAACTACGTCAACAATCTAAGATAGATTAAGATGGTAGTTACAAAGTTTTGTTATGTTAGACGGTTGACAGGGGCAAACGTCAGTGTTAGATAGCTATAATAGGTCGCGTGCGCCCGGGCCGCGCCGGTTCAAAATGTTGACATTGTGTGGACGCATTGCGCAATGCAACTGGCGGTCACGTGCGAGCTACCCCTCCCCGCCGGGGAGCGCCTGCGGCCTTGCGCACCCGACACTTGGGAACATTTACGCAACCTCCACTTAGCGCAAGTGAACAATCACTTTCAGTATAATGAAACCAATTAACTAAAATTCTCAGATATATTGGTTGTTTGTTATGAACCAGTTCATATGCATTTTTTTCGCTTTGTCATTTTTTGGTTTTCACACTAATGTTTCATAATTAGTCCTTAAGATTTTCCGTTAAAATAAATAAATACAAAACCAGGAAAACCATATTGACATAAACAGGTTTGCGGTGGTTTTTCACTATGTCAATATTATATTTCTCTTACATTGCGTATAATTTACACTTTATGTTTGTTTGTTTAATTTTCTAATGATTAGACATCAGCAGACAGTAAAAGTAAATTAGTAAATATCATACTGATTACGCAAAACAAATATGTGTTGCTGATGCATTCAGATTTATTATAATGTGAAATGATAAACATTTCGAGTTTCGAGTCGATAATATCTCTATACTAAATGTTATAAATGTGAAAGTGGGCTCGTTTGTTTGTTCTTGCTGCACTATTTAACAGAAAACAAAAAATGAAAACTACTGAAACTCAGTAGCTTGAGGCTTCTGAATGCGCACGCTTCTATACAACGACCTTATCGTCACCTACCATGAAGTGAAATGAAGGCAAAGTGCACACATAAAGTGCTGTTGACTGCAATAAGATGTTCAAGTAAAGATCAGAGAAGAAACGCTATTCGATAGTTTAAATTTATTGGTTCATTAATTATTGATTAATTTGGCGTATGTAGATTCGCGTTAAATGTAAATCAATTTAAATTTCGATGAATAGGAAATAAATAAAACGAAGAGAGGTCGTTCGTATGTATACACATAAGAGGCACATAACAAATGCAGTACGCAATGTTTACAATACGGCACTGAAGCGCTTGCGCAACTATTTGAATGTCAAATAGGGCCGGTTTGGAAACAAATTTTTCTTCCTCGTGGAGTGGAGTCGTCGCCCGCAACGAAGACAAAATTATGCAATGAAATGTTGAACTTGGCGATTGCTCAACCGATGCCACCGTTCATGAGAAACAGAGGTTTTGTGATTAGGAAGCAAAATGTTAATTTTGTATACAATTTCCCAATACGAGTATCTAACATGACAAAATTAAAAATTTGTTGTTGTTGATTTTAACAAAGAGCGATCAATAAATTTTCATAAAAGTTGTATGGGACCACCTCAAAACAAAAAAAAGAATTACAAAAATCGGTTCACTATTGTCTGAGTTAACCCGTAGCACACATACAAAAATTAACTTGATTGTGGCTGAATTTCATACCGAGGCGGGATTACTTGTTCCGCATTCCACATGTCTTGCCAATTTGGCAAATTTTCAATATACAGCTCGAACAAACCGCAAACAATAATTTTATTTATATATATCGGTTCCAGAAAATTCTCTTACAATTCAAACCGCTGCACGTTACCAATTTTACATTAGAGTTTTTATGCATTCATGTTGTTTTCTTAGTTTTGAGTTAAAATTAATATTCATGTTTTTATTTTCAGGTACAACATAAAATGACATGTGGACATTGATCTGAAGAACAACAAAAAACATCAACATGAGACTGGTGAGATCCTAAATCCTTACATACAAATAATAATAATATTACAAGAAATATTTACTTTAACAACGATTTTGTAAATAGGTGTGCCTGTGCATTAAAGTTTATTTTCGTATATCTGCAGTCATCTTATGTAACTGAACTTCGCCGCCAGATATCCGAAATAAATTGAATTGCTGAAAATATAAATAGGCAAAAGGGAAGTGTTGGTGCGCAAAGGAAAGTGCGCACTTATCACGGAACTGGGTCAGTAGTAGCGCCGCCCCTTTATCGAACCGCGCCTGTCGCTCTCCCTGCCCGAAAATAAACCCTTTCTGATAGAACACAGCATTCAAAACGTATTTTCTGAATTGAAAGTGCATTCTACTTTGATGTTACATTTGCGACACTTGATTTGCATAATTTGGGTTTGGAATTAATGAAGGCTTCTGAAAAACTAACTGATTTCGGTATTCAAACATTTTTCTCGCTTGTCATTTTACTACAATATATTACTGTAAATTTAGTCTGTACCCGAAAGTCATTGAACTGATTTGAAGTTCTAATTAGACTTATTTTGTATTTTTAAGATTATTTTCTCAGTCAAAAATTTTATATGGAAGATAGACCAACGCTTTGCCTATTTCGTAACTTTTTTTTTCAAGGAAGACGTACTTTAAAGCATAAAAGTGTTATAGAACACATACAATACCAATTAAGTATCCGCGGTTACATATTAATAAAATGTAATCGTAACACAGTAAAACAAGTTAACGCGTTCAAAAAGAACTAGAAAACGACTTCAACTGCGCTTAAAATATATTTATTCAGGCAAATTTAAGATGTATATAGTTTTCTCATGGTTGCCATTCTCATAATTTGACCATCTTTCAAATAAAAAAACAATCACCCAAATCGGTTCACCCAGTCGAAAGTTCTGAGCTAACAAACCTTTAACTTAAAATACTTAACATTCCCTATCTCAAAAACTACTGAACTGATTTTGATAAAACTTTCAGTCAACAACAAAAAAGGATTATTTAAATCGAACTTGAAGTTCCGGAGATATGCGAGGACAAACATACAAATATACATACATTCACTTTTGAAATTCGGCACACTTGTTTAGAAGCTGCTATATAGACTAAAATATACGAAAACTGGGTAGTTCTGGAAATATTACATACATACAAGTTGAATTGATAACCTCCTTTTTTGAAGTCGGTTAATGAATTTGAATCATGTTTTTCGTACATTTTACTTATTCGTGAAAATAACACAAATCACCTTTTCCTAATGAATTAAATTACTTGGTGTTATTAAAATCCTGGTCAAAGGCACTCTGTTTTCAACGAAAGGTCATAAAATATTAAATCAAGAAAAATATCACAACCCTATAATTTAATAATCAACAGTCATCAAGCGAAGAAGTGCCGAGCACGACCGTGGGCCGCACGACCAGCCCCGGAGCAGACGGAGCGGTCACAGCTCTGTCCGGCGCAGGCGCATATGACGTCACGCGCATGCGCGAAGACGAGTTTGAGCGTCTCACCGTGTACATCGTGCCGGATGTGCCGTGCGAGCGAGGCGTCCAGAACCGAGCCGAACGGACCCTGCCACGAAGCCTCGCGCTCAGACCCTCAGCGGTATTGTCGACTCCTAATACACCGGTAATTCGTTTTAAGTGAATGATGTAATAGTCTGAATCCAATTACAATGGTAGAGCTTCAGTAACGATAACAACTATTTAAAGGATTCATAATATGTTTCTTTGATAAAAAGTAAATTTGAAATAATTTTTACTGAAAATTCACTTCAATAATGTAAAAAACATATGTAACACAATAACTTGAGTTCCGCGAGTACGCCTTTTAATATCCTCCGCAGCCTACGTCAGTATGCTGATCTGAATACTATCGATTTCACTCCCAGGGGAAACCTACTTGGTTATAGTTTCAGGGGATATTCCTGTGTCCTTCTGGCCACATCATCTATGCAAGCAAAGATCGCATAGCGAGTATCTAGCTCATTAGCTCGCGGCTTCTGGTTGAGCACGATTCCGTTGCACAGTCAGTCACTTTCTATCACCTGATATAAAGTAAATAATTCACAGTCGTTATGTATACATACATATATGATGAATAAACTACACTATAATTAAATTATGAGCTCCCTTCTGATGAGCAGGAAAATAAAAACAATCGAAAACTAAAACTGTATGATTTTCAGACGGAAGGAGTATGGAGCATAGGAGTGATCCCTCGAGGCACACGCTTCGGCCCTTTCGAGGGTTCAAGAACACCCAACAAACCTAATGACAAGGTGTCATGGCGATACTACTGGAGGGTAAGTCAAGCTGTTTTATGTAGATATGCTCCAGACGTAGTTACTCTAACGCTAATAAACATTTGTGCTGTAACTCCATGAAACATCAGCGACCACTTTCACTTGGCTTTGTAAATAAATTAAAATTATTCCCGGCTGAGGTGTATACTTAGTATCTTTGAAACTTAACCTACCTACCTCTGATAAACAGCCGTTCATTTGCCACCACATCAGACATTGGAAACACTATACCTTATTCCAGGTAAAATTACAATCACAATTGACGTAACTTTGCCGTTGGCCTTTGTTGTAACTAAACGAGATATCAGTCATGCCTTGCTTTTTCTCGTACATTTCTGGTAATTACAGAACATTTCTATCTGGAATAAGACATAGATGTAAGTCCATGAGTCTAACATAGAAAGCACAAGCACTTCTCTTTTAACTAACCTATTCCTCTCTCTTTGGGCCAGGTACAAGAAACTGTCAGGCATCATACTTATGGAAATATTAAGGTGAGATTGGGCTTTAAATTTCCTCAACTTTACGGTGATGGCTAAATATTAATGTCTTAATTTTGAATTTATAATGACATTCTCTTTTCGAAATATTGAATGTAGCACGGATTTACTTTACGGGAAATGATAAAATTCTCATTAGATTTTGTATTTAAGAGGCTATGTTGGTAAGACCACGTGGTCAGTTTCAAGGTTGCATTGTTTTGTAGCTGTCCCTCTCCGAGCCCTATCCTACCCGAGCGCGTACGGTGAGACAGCATACATTACGCGATGTTATCCACCCGTTATTTGGATTTTTCGTAGTCCAGGGATCATTTGAAGGATACAGTATATTATGTAGCCATTTTTTTAATACAGTATACTAATGAAATTTCAGATGTCGGTGGTTTTTCCAAATTGTTCTAAATTGATTCATACTCTTGTAAATCAGGTTCAAAGTTGGGGCTTTTTATTACCGAAAAATACAATACTTTGACGCCCTGTAACTCTGGAAGTATATATTTAAACGAAAATCTGACTCACCACCGACACAGATATTTGTTTCTAGATTGTGTCTTGAAAATTTCATAGATTTTCATAGCTTAATACTCAAAATATGACTGGACTACGTTTGTATGCGCGCTTTGACAACAGCATATCCTCTTAATACATGTTGTAGAAAACTGTATGACAATAATAAATAATTACGTTAAAAGTTATTATGTGTGTGTTAAATGTTATTATTTCCTTTTTTTCAATTTTATTAAACATTATTGATATTCTACTCGTACTTTACATGTATATATTTTTCAATAGAAATAAGAGCTTGCTTCCGCGTTTGTAGTGCTAATAGAAACATCAACTAGACTATTTGTCATAGACAAACGATCGTTATCAAGACGTCCTACATAAGTAACATATAATCGTCCTTGACTCCCCCCACTATAAAGCAGGCATGCCACTATCTGTTGCACGCGCATTGTAAATATCCTGCACGTGCCACGTGCTCGCCCCGTATGCGTTTAGTCTTCACATTATATTGATAAAGCAACTGTACAAACCAAACGTTCGTCTATTTATGTCTAGCTTCTAGACTGAGTATGTCATTGAGTAATCGTGATATTGGAATTCTCAATTAATAATTATAATTACAGATATTCAAAGACAGTGATTACTATTACCTGGATGGGTCCGACACCAGCGTCGCCAACTGGATGCGCTACGTGGCCTCGGCGTACTCCCTCTCCGTCATGAACCTGGTCGCGTGTCAACATCAGGAGCACATATATTTCTACACTATCAGGTATTATTCCATGCACTTCACGCGTAACAGTAATCACTTTAAACACTCACTATTTATTACTCATTGTTGTTCGAAAACTTATCAACTGTTTACTATTTCAGAGACATCATGCCGAATGAAGAACTGATGGTATGGTATTGCAAAGACTTTGCAACGAGGCTCGGATATGATATTGATCCTGAGAGAGCCACATATTCAATTTGTAAGTGAAACATGAATTCTGAATTAAACCATTTTAATTCATATTGAAAACAAAAATAATAATTTTGATTTTGTTTTAGGCAAAGAAGAAACTATCAAAAAAGCCTATGGCTTGCCACCAGCACCAGTTCATCCCGAGATAGCCTTTAACCACATGAAATACGTACTTGGATTAACAAATACGAAGGAGCTGTTGGAAGCCGAAATTCCACGTCGACGTAAGCGTGAAGCAAACGAGAAGCTGTATCATGAGAGCGCACCTCAGATACCACGGGAAGATCTGCGGCCTATCCACAAAAACGATAGACCTCTCGTGCGAACAGACATTTCTACGAATATTGTGCACAACAAGATGGAACACTCAGTAATTAGTGAACAGAGGCCCGTTACACCAGACGGTGCCATGCAACCTCCTTCACCAATGAAAATGCATCACAGGGAAAATCCAACATTAATAATTCATCAACACAAAGAGAGCACATCCCACGTGGTCATACATCAAGTAGAGAATCCTAGAATACATTGCAATAGGTCACCAGCACAGAACCAGCATTTGAGAGATATGCGCGGCCCTTCACCGATGACTCACAACCACCCTGACAACAAGTCACCTGGGCTCACACACTGCGGTGCGCCCCACTACGACCATCAACTGACTCCCAACGACGGCTCGGTGCGATCGGACGAAGGATATCACAGCAACGGTTACCATGATGAATTCACGCCCCCAGAAGACTCTAGCGATTCGGATGTTGAAAACTACGTGTTGGATTGCTCGAATAAAACAAATGAACCGAAGGAGACAGTGATCGTACAAAAAATCGATCCAGACATGCACCGTAACGAATACAGAAAAGTGAAAATAAAAATGCCCAGAGCGTACCAATATCAAAACCACAAAGACGTGGACTGTGAAAGTGAAAAAGAATTGATGATAGCTGAAGAAGTATCAAATGTTTCTCCTCATAATCTATCACCACCGCGTCGCGATCCGGCAACATCTACTGTTATAGTACTAGAATCATCACAGAACGCAATAGTTCCACTGACTAAGCCCTATTACGAAGATGGTACCATTTCACCGACCCCAACACCGGCTTTTATGAGATACTCGCCACCCGACACGAGAATTTTAGAGACAATCCTCACAGGAAACAGGATAGACACAAACAACAATGATCCAAACCGTCGCCAACCAAATGCAACACCGCCGCCTTCGTCACCTACTGAAATGGCATATTCATACAAAAAGAGCACGAGGTACGGCAACGCGTGCAGCCCTGACTCTAGCTCTAACTTGACACCCTTGCCATCACTACTGCCATTACCACAACAACTGCCGGCACCTAACGCCGCCTCTGTGTATTCGTCGTCACCTCCACACTCGATCCCGCACACCACAGAGATACGGGAAATAAGAGAGATACGAGAAATAAGAGAGACACGGTACGAGAGCCACTATCCAAATTATTCTTACAATCTTTATTCTCCTCCCAATTCATCAATAATAACGCAACTCGGTTCTCCGCCTAGCACCTACTCTCCCACTGTAACGTCGTCACATCAATACGATAGATCTCAAAATGGGCAAAGCAATCATCACTATCCGTCTTCTACAAGCGTCATCACGTTAAAGAATTGTTCTCAGTTAAGTTTAATCCAGAACTCGAATGTGAACAACCAACTGGTGCCATCACACGGCAGCATGAGCCCCGATGGTTCCTGCAGCATTGTAATGGGGCCTATGAGCCCTAACTCACAAGCAGCTCGGGGATACAGAAGTTTACCCTACCCATTAAAGAAAAAGGATGGTAAAATGCATTACGAGTGCAATGTTTGCTGTAAAACGTTTGGACAACTTTCTAATTTGAAAGTTCATCTAAGGACCCACTCTGGTGAACGACCATTCAAATGCAACGTTTGCAACAAATCGTTCACGCAGCTCGCGCACTTGCAGAAGCACCACCTAGTGCACACCGGCGAGAAACCGCATCAGTGTGACATATGCAAGAAAAGATTCTCATCAACTTCTAATCTGAAGACTCACTTACGGTTACACTCTGGACAGAAACCATACGCATGTGACCTATGTATGCAGAAATTCACACAGTTCGTTCACTTGAAATTGCACAAACGCCTACACACCAATGACAGGCCATACGTGTGTCAAGGCTGTGACAAGAAGTACATTAGCGCTTCGGGACTACGCACCCACTGGAAAACCACCAGTTGTAAACCGAACAATATCGAGGAAGTCCTTGCCATCACAAACGCGGCGCACACTGAATGCATCGGTGAGTTATTTTCAACCGAATTTATTTTTACACTTTCACTTTTTATATTTTTAATTAATGCAACTATTTTACGAAAATTCACAATTAAGAACGAAGACGAATGCACGCAAGCGTAGTCGCGAGAGCAACTGCAGCACGGTGCACTTTCTCTTCGTAGGTGAACCGCAACTTTCACTTGCGCTCTCGCTGAACGCGGCCGATTTCATTTTCGCGTGCTCTTTGCAGGTTCTGTCGACAAAGACTGCCACGAGAGAGAGGGACACGAAGCATACGAGGTGCACTCGGCGTCGCCGGGAGGGCTGCCGGCCGGTGGGGCGCGCCTGGCGCTCGTTCACAGCGAGGCGCTGCTGGGAGCGCACGCGCACTCCACCACGCCCCACCTGGCTCAGCTGTCGCCGGCGCACACAACGCAATACCGAGCGCCCGCTGATCACGAGCCGCAGCAGTACACATCCGCTGCCGAGCCTCGACCCAGCGTCATCGAGTCCAGCCAGCCCCTAATCATCGAATGCACCTGAGCGGCGCCCGCGCCGACGTCGCTACTCGCATTCGCCGGACGCGTGTTTCCCCGCCGTACCATGTGATTCCACGCTTGTGATCTAACGAAAGTATTGTGTAGAACGATTGACGAGTGCATCGTCGCCTCGTCGCGTCGGTAACAGTGGCTATGAGATTTCGATATGAACAATAAGTTGTATATTTGTAAAAATAATTATTTTTAAGTGCAATGAGATATTATTAAGTACTGAGTACTTACGTTTATGATGCCCTCGGGGAGTAAATGTGTATGATACCTACTTGGATAAGCATTTCAATATTAAGTTAAGTTTTCGGCAACCCTTGTTCATACTAATGCTCAATTTTATACATAAAGGTTAAATTCCACTGTAAATAGAATTTTGGTACATCGATTTTATTTTATTTAAATCTTTTCTATGCAATTCAAGTCCTTTTGCGCTTGTAGATAAGTAAACGTGCAAATAACAATCCTTCTCAGGACATCGTAGAGTATGACTTATTTCAAGTATACATAACGTTTTGTTTTTAAGTAGGATTTGGATATTCAAACCCCTTTTCGAAGGCTTTTCAGAACCATTTCACCAAAGAGTCGGAACAGCCGCTGTCCGTGTCACATAACTCTGCTATATCTGCCTACAGTCATGTTGTGTAAGAGACAGGCTCAAGAATTTGTTTTATAATTACCGTGAAATTTAAAATTAAACGTTATTAAACTGATTAGTGTTAAGTGCCAAAAGCGCAATCATATTTTATAAGTTTTTCCTAAGAGTTCTTGTAGTATTTGAATCGTTGTTCCTAATGAATAATGGATGAGTAAATGAGTAAGCGGGTGTGTGCATAAGATCTACTATGAACTATTCTAGATTAGTGTCGACGAATTGTGTACATTTTCCCTAACGCTAGAACAAATGGTGCTTCACATCGTAGAGTAGTTAACGACACGTCTTGACGGACTGTACGGGAATATAAAATAACTAGTGATTAGGATAAATGAACTTTTCAGGCAGTTCGTATGTATGTACATCTTTGTATGCTATACTTTTGGTTTTGTTATCATGATATACAAAGTAGACCCAGCCATTTGAAAGCCAATACCGAATGTGGATGTTGACCCTTAATGCATTAGCCAAATAATCAATTACGTCTAACATACATAATTTCATAACAAAGAGAAAAAAAACCGAAACTGTAGAGAAACATTTGCTGTATGCGTTCAAATCATGAAGTACGTGTCATAACGATGGAAAAATAAGGTTCTACTACATTTAGTCTACCGTTGAGTAGTACTGCGTTACTAGACGGCTTGTAAATACGTTACGTGCTTATGCGTCCAAAGTATAACATGTTTCCCAATTGCTTTGCTGGTTCAACTGATAGTCACTAGTTATTTTGATATTTTATACAAAGTTTAGTGTTAGTTCGCCGAGTCTACTAGTTACTATTTTATACTCCAAATTCCAAGTAATCATGATTCTCCTATTCGAAAAGGCTGAGATAAGAAGTAAAATAAGTAAATTTAAAAATTTGGCAAGAGTTATAATTAAGTACCTGTTGGTTTACATCGAGAGTAAATCAACATGATTGAGTTATACGTGTTGTTATACCAAAATAATCGTATAGCTTTTTTTATATTTCTATTGATAGTAAAGAATAAGAATTTTTACACGCAATCAATTGAAGAATTAACTTGATATTTTTATTACTATTTGTACACGTGAATTGTTACGTCTCAATGAAGCAATATGACTTTACTAGTTGAGCAACAGAGCACAAATTAGAGTGATTTCGGCGTTGTTCGTATTTGATAACTTCATTTTACTTCAAGTTTTAGAATTGAGATTTTGCTGTCGTTTGACAGTAAAGGTGACTGTTTTTACATTGTTCCAAAACGAACAATATGATGATTGAAGGTCATCAGACTAACCAGACATACATATAATTGTATCGTGTCGGAAACTTCTGCGAAAGAATATACGCAATCAAAACATCTAAACAAAAACTTTAGGATTGCGAACGCCTTTACTGTTTACACACGAAACCTAGCTCTAATACGTTGGAATCAAGGAAAGAATCAATAAAGCTAAGACAAGAAGGGATGTAGAATACACGAGAATCTTTAAAATATATTAACTTCTCGCCATTCCTTATTGTATCAGAGTTTAATGTACTTATATTTTTGTTGATTTTTATAGTTATAAAAACCGAAAAAGTATTTACTTCCTTTCCGATTCGAAAAAAATATTTTTTGGTAATGCTGTAAATTGCGACAAGAAAACTTAAGATACTGCTAGCTCGATGGATACTGCAAAATATTTTGCAATTTGTTTAAAAAAGGAAACGACATTCAGGAAAAGTTTTTTAACTAACTTTCTCCGTATCGTTTGAAGCGTTATTGTGTTTTCTGTCGCAATCGCAGCGTCATCAGATTTTGTACTTGTAAACTATCGCAACACTACCAATTGTAAAATATAAAATACATCATAAGATAATTCTATATAACGACATCTTCAAACGCATCTTGTCATGTATGGGTATGTGAGGGTGTTTGGTGAAGGTCACGTGAAATTAAATGTTACCTAATCTCATAATCACGTCATCTCGTAATCACTTTTTACACAAAATTGAAAAAAATCATATGTATCCGAAATCAAAGTATAAAATGATTTTATATGAAATTAAACAAAAGCTAAGATCCTTGTTAAATGAATGTTTTCTATACGAACTCATATGAGTATTGCAGTCAACATTGCGTTTTCATCTAGGCGACTTTGATTGGATGTGAATCTCAATTGACGTCTCTTTAATATAGATCGAGCAATTTAGTACATACTCGTAGAGTTTTCATAATCGCCTGAAAGACAATTCAACGATAATATTGATCATTCACTGATTTTCCATAGATTGATTATCAGAAAAATTTCTAAACAATAACTTCTTTTGATATGGGACGCGCAACGTTCAACGTTATGTAAAAATAAACCGTAAACATCTATTCGTTTTGCGTGACTTTTGTCACACCTTTATCTGTAAATAAAACGAGACAATTTTTTCAAAATGTTAAGGCAACTTGTCAATCATTTACTCTCTTAAAAATGTGTCTATCGTCAAATTCTTATTGTATAAAATATGGTACATCTAGGCAGGATAAATATTTCATACGTATTACCATTAGTGAGGTCACATTTAACATAAGTATCCGATAGTGGACCTTAATAGTAATGAATCCAAAACCCGGATACTTATTTACGTGTGTACTATAAACGTTAATTACTGGTGCAGCGAAGTAAGCAATATCACTATCTATATGTAAAAAAAACTTTGACTAAAGTATTAATAAATTGGACTCGACACTTTGTAATATATCTGTAAACATATATGTATTTCAGGAGTACCTACAATTGTAAAAGTCTGTATTTTGTACACCTTCAACGATAATTATTTTACAACACCAAATCCATTAAAACAGGAGTTTAAACATGATAGTTCGTTTTATTATCTCAGCCCCTGTGCTGTTCATGTGTATTCCCATTGTGCCCTTCACGCGACTTGGCCAGATCATCCAATAGAAGAGAGGAGAAATTCAGTATTGTGCTGAGTTGTGTCGATTTCTAACATAATTTAGAAATACAACACGTACATATTTAGATGTGATCTTTGTCAGATGCATTGACCATAAATAATATTGTCGCGTGCTCTCGTGGCTTTAGAAGAGCACCATGACATTGTAAAGGCGAGTAAGGGAAAACTATTCGGGAGTGGGCAGCATTCTCCTAGGAATCCGGTACCTCCGGAATGTTATTCCTAGCATGTAGGCACCAGGCCACGGAGGCGTTTAGTCTTTGAAGAAGGCTGACAGACACCAACTCTCGGATTAATTTGCCTTTTTATTAAAAATTAAGTATTTTAAAGGACCTGAAGTAAAAAATAGAAACCTCAACAATTCTTCACCAAGGACGTTCTCTGAAAAACCACACCATAGCTCATCTGTTGTATGTGGCGCTCATCGAATATCCTGGACGTCCAGGAACCGTTATCTATCGATAAATCGATATCTTCTTGATGAGAATACGGACACTTCACAGAAGCACGATTTAGTCTACAATACATTTATTTGGCGAAACCAATACATATATGTGCGGTGACGCGGTCGGGTTCTAGCAGGAACTAAACTTTTTACTACTGTAAGTACTTTCTTCTTTAGAAAGATAAAAAACTGACGCTATTTCGACAAAAGCCAGTGATTGGCGGGAATTTGAACATGTATTTATTTAGCGCCGAGCTTGGTCATCAGATCCAAATTGTCTCAAACACTGGTGAGGCAAACCTTTCCTAATTTGTGCGTTGAATAAAAGTATTTTCTTTCGTACGTACTACCTCAATAGCTTAAGACTGGTAATACTGAAATCGCGGATTCGATTTCTTCGTAAGTAACTAACTATTCACTGTGATGCCGATGTTGTAGCATTTTTCATGACCATCTAGCAAGCTATCACCATGCATCACCAAAGCAATGTTGGGTTCAGTACATATAAGATAACAGAGTTAGTGACAAGAAGATGACCATGCTTCCGCCATACAGCCCTCCTCTACTGGACATAGGCCTCCTTCATAATACGCCACAATGACCGGTCCCGAGCAACTTGCACCCGGCGATTCCCCGCGAATATATACCTGTATACTAGGTCCTGTGTGTGACCTGCCCATTGCTACTTCAGCTCACTGATTTGTCGAGCTGTGTCAGTGAACTTAGTTCGTCTACGAAATTACTCGAAATTCATCAGTCGTAAGAGTCGAAATAAACTGACATAAGTAGCTCCTCCGTAGCCCTTGCTGCATGAGATTCAAATTTCATAGCAGTTGAATAAATGATCAGGCGTGAAACTGACATTCAAAATGAATTTGGTTCATCATCACCTGCATTACGAGGGCAAAGTGATAAGTCTGGTAAAAAGTAAACAAGGAATGAAAAAGTTATTATTTATTTTTCGACATAGTCTCCCCCTAGCTCAATACACTTCATCCAACGTTTCTCCAGCTTTTCGATCCCTTCAATATAATGAGACTTTGGTAACCCTTCAAAATAGGCATTGGTTTCGTGCATGATATCTTCATTGGAGCTAAATCTTTTCCCACCCAGCCATTTTTTCAAATTCGGAAACAGAAAATAGTCGCAGGGGGCTAAATCTGGTGAATATGGTGGGTGAGAAAGCAACTCGTAGCGTAACTCATGGAATTTGGCCATGGCAACTGCGCATTGTCTTAGTGAAAAAGGATTTTCTTCTTAGTTAGATGAGGCCGTTTTTCTTGTAAAACTTTGTTGAAATCGTCCAATAAATTGGCATAATATTGGCCAGTAATCGTTTTACCCTTCTCTAGGTAGTCAATGTGGATTATGCCACGTGCATCCCAAAAAACTGTGGCCATCACTTTATTGGCCGATAAAACTGCTTTGGCCTTCGTCGGTGCAGGTTCGCCAGAAGCTATCCACTGTTTCGATTGTTGTTTGGTTTCTGGTGTGTAGTGGTGGATCCACGTTTCGTCTACTGTTATAAAACTACGCATAAATTCTCTACTATCCTTTTGAAACAAAGCCAAACCTGCCTCCGAAGTGGTCACACGCATGCGTTTTTGATCCACCGTTAGCAAACGCGGCATCCATCGCGCGGAGAGCTTCTTCATATATAAATGTTGGTGTAAGATATTGCGCACACCTTCGTCTGAGATGCCTACGATCTCAACTAACTCACTCACTTTTACTCTTCGGTCATTCAATACTATGTCGTGGATTTTGGAGATCATCTCTGGAGTCGTGACCTCAACTGGGCGTACTGGACGTTCAGCATCACTTGTGCTTGTACGACCGCAACGAAAATCAGTAAACCACTTGTGAATCATTTTAATCGACGGAGCGGAGTCCCCTTAATATTTGTCAAGCCTTTGTTTTGTTTCCGTAATGTTTTTTTTACGCAAAAAATAATGTTTAATCAACACACGAAATTCACTTTTCTCCGTGTTTGCGAAAATGCATTCTCTTGTTTTTCTTTTATGGCCGTCAAAAAAAAAACAAATCGACAGAACTGGCTGAAAATAAAAATTTTGTCTATTAAAGAGGAGAAAGAAAAGGTTTTATGCAATTTGCGATAACTTTATTCATAAGTCGATTTTACCAGACTTATCACTCTACCTCGTAGTATACGAAGTAACTCCGACTTTCCATGAGAGGACTGGCCATCGCAGTAAGATGTCCTGATATATCTTATCATATCTGTCTCCTGATGATATATTCCAAAAGTGACGCAGTCATGCAGCGCCGGGTGTTACAATTCTAAAGTCGAGGCAACACAGCGGAGATTAGATTTAGATTAGAATAAGGTTAGATCAATTATTTCTTTCACATTTTATTTCTTTAGAGGAAGCTTGTTTCGAAAGTTACTACAGTTGCAGCAATTCAAAATTTTTAATAATATACCTTACAACGAAGTCGGGTTTGTTCGAACACTTATAACTCGAGAACGTCGGGACCGATTTTCATGGTTTTTGATTTGTTGTATTTGTCTCCGTCCCGAATAGCATAATAACTACTAAAACATGGGATTAATTGACAAAAAAATTAATTTTATCATACATTCACGAACTCACAGAAAGTTTTAAATGAATTGATTTTTTGTAGAGGGATAGTTGAAACGCCAAAGGACATAGGCTACATTTCATCCCGATCAAACGAGCAGCTGCTTCATTTACCCTGTAGTGTAGCGGTTGCAGCAGATGGACGTCACAGCCATACTAGCTTCATATCCAACTGTAATGAACAACTTCCAAGATTTTACCTTTCCGAGTCACGTGTTCACGGCATGAAGAAATTGAAATGGCAGCGAGCCCGTACAGTTGTGACATCGACCAATAACTTTTAAAAAATACAGATGATTTTGCTTAGGACGGCAATAAATTAAAAAAAATTCTAATTCACAAACAGTTTTTTAAAGTTAACTATTAGCTGCCAGCAGTTGCGTGGTCTTCAGTGGCCGTCGCAAGCGAACTACACTTCTTCATGTGGGTGCGCATGTTGGAAGACTGCGTGAAGCCGAGCTTGCAGTGGGGACAGGAGTACGGCTTGACCCCGGTGTGGAAGTTCAAGTGTGACTTCAAGTGGTGCTTCTTGGTGAACGACTTCGGGCATAGCGAACATGAGAAGGGTTTCACACCTGTAATGTACCAATAGTTCCACTAAATAAATATTCACATTTTCTTCAACACATACACAAACGCGATATTCATATTCGCCTGCTAAATAACACAAAGCAAAGATGACGAGTATAAAAATAGCTGGTATTCGTAGGTCATGTGTAGAATTCAACATGTTTTGTATCCAGGCATCAATACGCAACTTAAGATGCAAAATCATACTAAACCCTACACCAACGATCTCTAATAGAATCACCTTCATGTGTTTCAGTGGATGTCGTAAACGGCGACTACATTATTGCAAATCGCATTTTTGCAAGCCATTCACAGTGTCGATTTATGTGGAAGACTAAAATTCTGTAATTTACTTGTCGTGCTATCGTTAGTTGTTTTGTTTAACGGGAATCCGACGATACTGCTTCCATACAAAATTTCTGTTGCCATAGAATAGCTGGCTTTGATACGTAGTTACCTAATAGAAGATTAAATTAAAATGTCGCGAAATGAATAGCATTAACGTACAACTTTAAAGTGGAGTTTTGAACAATAATCAAAAAAATTGTGTAAAAATAACAATTATTATTCAATATGTTGTTGTATGTTAATACTCATTAACGCGACATTACAATCCAATGTCCTAATTTAGACAATTACTGCGCAAACCCAGCTATCCTAATGAAAAAGATTATGGTAAAATAAATGTTGTATGAAATTTTCATCAAACTAAATCACATCTGTTGCTCATGCAGCATCTTACAACAGAGTTGCCAAGGTATTGAATTTAGTAACTTCTAGACATACCAGTGTGTAGCCTGAGGTGCAGTGTCATATTAGATCTGTCAGCAAAACGTTTGTCGCAATGTGGACACGCGTATGGCTTCTCTCCTGAATGGGTGCGTTGGTGCTGCTTCAACAACATCTTTCGGGAAAAGGCCTTCCCGCACTCCGTGCAGACATGTGGCTTTACACCTGAAAATCACATCATCCATTAGTATTGAGGGTTCAGTGCCCAATGAGTGCCCTATCACTGAAGTTCCGTTATCTGTCCGCCCGAATGTCACAGGGCTGCAGCTATTGAACCGTAATACTGTTTGTTTGTTGTGAAATTTTCCAAGAATGTGTATTACACTGACCGCTATATCAATAATCAGTAAAAATACAAGGAACATGTTTTTTCCTTTAGATCAATTTTGTGTTACGTATTTTACAGTAGTACGGGACCCTTCGAGCGCGAGTCCGACTCGCATTTGTCTGTTTTCATAGAAAGTGCGCTTGCACTCGGCCTTTATCACCTGTTGATAAGTGACGAGAAGATTTTATATAAAAAGTGTAATCACCCAAAGGCCTCAATAGCATAGACAGTGCCCTACATTGTCTATGCTATCTCTATTTCCAGAAAAGTAATAATTATAGTTATATTGAAAGTATGTGGTCGCTAACTAAGTGGACTTATAAAATGTTCTACCACCAACCAAATCAAAAGTTCCAGGTACCCCGTTATTCGGATCGTCGTGACGTCTAATATAAGCTGATGAAAAAATTGTCATTCGTTAAAAATAATACCACGTGAGTTTAGTCATTTCTACATAAAATCATTCATTTCGTTCAATGGCAAAAACTATAAATGTCTGCAAACCAAATTCGATTAAGTCAACCTGTCTTTCCTTGTACAAATAAAGAGACAGACACAGCTTTTCAACAACAAAGGAAATCAGATTAATACCGATCTTTATATATATTTGTGGCAGCTCAACCTTACACCGAGCAGTGGCTAACGAAGAAAAAAATTGTCCATTGTAGTGAACAAAATTGGTAGCGTTTGGACGTTGATGTCTTTTGTACGCATTAAAAAGCCGCAAATTTTCGTTTTTTACAAGATATCATTTTCGTTCGATCACTTCTGGACCGAAAAAATTAAAGCCGAGTATCTAGGTAGACTTTAGTTACTTATAGATTTATCCATGCTTATAGTGTGACTACCGAAACGTTATAGATTTTTTGCCAAACAAAATTGACTAGGTATGTATTCAAGTATCTAGTCAATCACGTCTTAAATGAAGTCTTTATAACATCTAAACAGTCAGGCGACCATGCAATTTATTTCATCATTCCAGATCTGCTTAGATTTTAGTTTTAAAAAACTATTAGAAACGAAGAAAAAATAAAATTGCAGTACGGATGCAAATTGAGATAGAATTTTTATAAAGATACGAACAAAGAAGCGTGAAATCAACACGTTTTCATGCAAACCCAATACAATCGAACGGTGTATCCGAGAAACGGCACTACTAACAATATTCATAATTGGAATCGTGAGAAATATGAAACTACCCATTTTTGTTATTTTCTATGACACAACAATCTCTTAGCGAGTTTATACAAGTTTCATGTGAGAAACATGTGAAACCTGTCTTGCATTACTCAATTAATTGAAAACTGAGTTATTCCATATCATTGGTTTGGTTATATTATATTATGTATTATTGTTGATTACATTTATCTCTTTATCGCAACACTATTAATAAATATATAGTTCATTATTAATATATACATTTCAACTGGCATCAAAAAGAAGGAAGGTTCTCAATTCGACTGTATGTTTTTTTATGTTGTTTACCTCGGAACTTTCAACAGGATGAACCGATTTTGATGATTCTTTTTTATTTTAAAAGCTGTTGCTTCCCGTGTAGTCCCAATTTAGTCTAGTTCTGACAGTGGCATCCATGACAAAATTATTTAAATCTTAAATTTGCTGTAGACTTTTAGGGCAGTTGAAGTCGGTTTCTCAGTTCTTTTTGAACGCATTAATTTATAAATTATAAGCATCTCTTTAGGGTCTGACCCTTTGTTGCCAATAACCCTGTTACTGAAAATTATTTTTGTTTTGTATGTAAGTACTTGTATATTCTGTTCACAAGAGTTCCTCTGGTCTCAATAACACCTACCGATATATATATTGACTCACCTGTATGAATCCGAACGTGCATATTGTAGGCGACGCGTTGGTTGAATGACTTTGGACAGAGCGAACATTTATACTCCTTGCGGTTCCTGAAATGCATATCATCATAACTCAGTCTAAATCTAAAGCGACTTATATTAAAAGCGCTTTGGTTCATAATTGAGTTAATACTCAACATGGAAGTATGGCACCAGAAACATTTTAAAAGGATAAAGAGAAGTTTATTTGCAACGAGCATGGTGCACATGATGACAATCAGAAAATTTTAGTTCTTCACATTCCACCTCTAGAGGCATGGAATTATTTTAAAAAACATGGGTTGAATTTATGTGACTATTTACAGAACTATGCATATTATTTTAAAACTAGCATTACTTTATGACGAAGTAAATTAATGTTATATGCTATAAATATGATGCTTATACTCTCATCTTCTCAACTTCAATCTAATGATTATTTAAGTGAATAGAATTTTTTTCTAATAGCCAATCACGCAATTTACACTCGAGAAAGATTCTCGGCAGTTCTCTTGTATACCTCGGAATCTTATTGTTATGTTAATATACCCTTATTAACATAACATAACAATTCTTTTTATACAACGCAGTTCTACATTTAGGTGCAGTCCGCCCCAGGGTAAGGAAACGAAAATTTTAAGATTAAGAAGTAAAAAGGACACTAATTTGAATGTTGTTCAATAAAATATATGTAAAATCTTTTTTTGTCAGCCGAAGAAGTCCACTTCTTAATAAGACCCAGCACAGACCGGATGATAAAGAAGTCTTTAGTGGAATGAATTTGTAATCACTTGCTTGGTAGGGGTGTTGGTGACAGCAATATGGTGCCCGTCCCTTTTCATTTATCTTTAGTCGCATTTTGCGGTTCGCCTGGGATGATATGGGATGGTTATATTCTATAGGCGTGGCTACTGAGTGGGCACGCTTAAATCCTACGCACTTACAAGCCATCAGATAAAAGAGGAACGAGCCATCCTATTGTACCCACATTTCCACAGGTTGAAGAAAGTGCAGGTGTATAACTCACCTGTGTATCTTCATGTGACTACTGAGATACCCTCGATCGTTGAAGTACTTCCCACAAACAGAGCAAGTAGCAGCAAACTCTCTGGTGCCCCTATGCACTGACATGTGATATTTGAAGTTACGCAGCTGAGAGAAACTCTTTGAGCATTCGCCACAAGTGTACCGTGTCGAGGAGTGGCGGCGCATGTGGGTGCACAAAGTTTCAGCGCTTGTGAAGACCTGAAATAAATGACGTTATTACTGCAAATAAAATATTTTCTTGAACTTTTAAAGTAATTTGCTCCTACGTTACTCGGGAAATGACCCAGTTTGAACTACTTCATCAACCAGGATTCAAACTTTTAATGCACCATCCTCATCATCAGCCAGGAAACGTCAACTGCTGGACATAGGCCTCCTCTATGGTACGCCAAATTGGTCGGTCCCAAGCCACTTGCATCCAGCGACTCCCCGCGCTCTTGACTAGGTCGTCGGTCCATTTAGCAGGGGGACGGCCTGGTAGACGTTTCCCGGTACGTGGTCGCCACTCGAGCTATATCAGTAACCTTAGTTCGTCTACGGATTTTAATGGATAGGATATGAGTAACTGTGCATATTAGAATGGAATAGAATTGTTTAAATTAAAAAGAGATTGATTGAAAGGTGAAATCGTGAGTAAGAAACACTTCAAACAATCACTTTCTCGTTTCAGTAAAAGTTAGGATCAGAATTATTTACATACAAAGTGTGTAGTCGTACATTCTGTTCTTATTGAGCTGCGTTCCTACGCGTATTATCATCTGTTCAGTTGATAAGTATGCAGCTTTGTTGAGACGAGGACTATCTTAGCTGGACGATAAGAACCGCAAATACTAAAAGACATGAATACAAATGAGGGTTGAAGTCCTTTCTTAATTTTGTGAAAGTACAATTTTCTATATTGTTGAAACTTGTTGGCAAAGATTGAACTAAAACTCAACATCACAAAACGGCACTATAACGTACCTACTCTGGAAAACTGTGTTATTACCTGGTCACAAACAGTACATTTAAAATCAGCACTAACAAGATTGGCAACGGAATACGAAGTGATGGTCGTTTTCTGATCAGTTTCGCTCGGGGATATCGTTTCAACTTTCTGATCAGGAATTATTGGTGGTGACGCTTTTTGCACATTATTGTTGTCGTCATTTACATTGCCATTCTTCGTACTCATTCTATTGTCATCTATTTTTTTCCGGAACGGTCGGTAGTTGTTAGGAGGCCGTGGACACCATGGACTTTGCAATACTTGGTTTAAAATAGCGCCCTTCACAAACCCTCCCTCTAATTTATGTTTAGCTCTGTGATTAACGTTCTCTGAGTTTTTCAAAGGCACACTCGTATGTCCAGCAACTTGGGTACTTGAATGATTATTTAGATCTGTATTCATTTCATCGGGCACACAAAGCTGCCTATGTTCCTTCTGCCTGGGCAAGGGCGGAGTAGTGGACGAGTTTAGAAATTCAGACGTTTTTAATGTATCATTTGAGATCGACTTTGAAGATGGATACTGAGCATATCTTTTTAAAATCTCGTAATAACTATTTAAATTCTGATGGGACGCTTTCAAAGAATTGCACTGAGATAAGAAAAACGTGTGCTCCGGTGTTCTATTTGTCGTTTCAGGGTCCGTGCCGTCAGCGCTGAAATGCCTACAATTTGCATTCGTCAAGTGTTCTGATGTCGGTCCACGATAGCGTTCATTTTGTATTACCATCACGCCTGCCGCCCCTCCGTTAGGTTTACCGTTCCGAGGATTTGTCTCCATAAATAAATCACGTAACAAAGAATTATTTCTGTCTTCACTTGGCCACTGTAAATTTCTTGAATACGAACCGTGCAGATCGGGCCAATCCTGACATACGATAGCATTTTCCCCCAAACCGGAATTCTTTGATAACGATTGTACCATAAGTTCTTGAATCTGTTGTCCTTTCTTTATTTTTACAAATTGCTCATTCAAATTTCCCGAACCCAAACTAAATGTCCCTTTCTTTAAAATGAAACTTTCAGGGTGGAATATAAACTTTTTTTGCTCGACGATGCAAAGGGCTTTAGGCAAACACCGCTCATCAATAAATATTTGCAATACTTCTATAATGTCTAAAAACAACTTTAATTTCTGCTTCTGCACAACCACTTCTCCGTTATAAACGTAGTATATTACTGAAGACATCGCCTCGATGTCAAAATCTGGCAAGACAATGATAGTCGGGGCTTCTTCATCGGGACAGGAAAGCAGTACTCGCTGAAAGGAAATAGTTGCTAATTAGTTAATGAATAGGACGTAAAGTTCAATGTTGGAGGAATATTTGAAGTTTAGCAAGTACCCGAAGAAATGCGCTAACACTGGCGAGAACTGCTTTATGAGCTCTGAATGTGCGCCCGCCGCATAGCAGTTGTACATCGCACCATTCCGTACACGAAAGCCATTCGCACATCTGCAAACAGAATATTGCCAAATTATTCACGTTGTTTGAATAAGGAGGATTTTGTAAAGGATTGTAACGTGTTTCCTGGCTGTAACATTTTTATGCCGTACCGTTTCTATCTTGTTAAAGATTTAGACTCATAATGTATGTTGCAACCTCCTTTTCGCAATTTCGAAATAAAACATACATTGCGATAATATGTTGTGTGATTTATTACCACTATCGTATTAAAGTAATGGGACTTCCTAGAACCGTTAAAGCACAAATAACAGAAAATAATTCATATTGTTTTTGTGATTTCCGGCCAATTTAGAGAAGCCACTACAACGACCGCTGCCTCGGCACCGTAGCAGAATTTATACGTGTGCAAACACGCCATGTTTGTGGATAGTCACTGGCACACTTTTAATATTTCTTCTTTAAAATCGTGCAAACAGTACTCCGCACGGAGCAGCCTGCCCGCGATGAGGTGTGTAGCATAGTTGTGTGACGGACCACAATCCAACATGTCTAAATTAACTAAACACATACTCGACCAGGTCAACGTTTTTAAAGTAGCACCACTCGTGAAAGTACAAAGCAAACAAATTTGATCAAATAGGAAAATTAGACGACCGCGACCCAAACACTCTTCTGGTGACACCCACAGCCGCGGATACAGATGAACGCTACGCTGAGCTTGCAAGAGATACGCACTACGCAGTACGCACGTACCCGGGCTCAAGTGGCAGATTGTTAAAAAAAGTCCCACTTGTGTTAAAGAACGGTGCAAGAAAAAGTATTCGGTCGTGACAAAAAATCTCTAGTGTCACATATATACCAGTAACGTAATTTGGTGAAGGGCATATCACATCCGTCAGTTACTTATTTTAAAATTTTCAATTATGAAAAATATTACATATTTATTTATAACACAAACCTCACACTGAGATGTTATTACTAATTATGGTTCAGTTTCATAGATGGGTGGATCCTTGAGAATATGATCACTCCATGTCATACAACTCTCTAGACTTATTGCTCTTTTTATCTATTTCCATATATTTTATTTAGTGTTTCCTATACAATGTTTACCACACCATACATGTCCTAATACAATCAATCTTACTGTGAGGTGAGAACCTGGTGTCTTGAAACACGGGGCAACCTTCTCATGCACCAGTTTCACACACTGCTCCATGGCTTACATATAATTTAAGTTTAAATGTGTATTATATAAATTGTTAATTATAACAAAGTGTGTGGAAAAATAAACATTTATCTTATCTTATACAGTCTCTACTGCGAGTGATTGAGAATATGATGACTCTATATCATATAATGACCAGTATGACATGGTCTATACAATTACAACGGATACCCCCAGCAGGTGTACGGTACAGTATTCCGTTTGGTTGGTGGCATGTTGGTGTGGCATTGTCTATGTTCGCCTGTATAGCTACCACCATGTTACCTTGGTCTGCCGCTAAACAGTTGTGTTCCGGTATGAGAGACATTAGAGCCAGCGTTTTGGGTGAACACGCTTTCCATCAAATGGTCTTATCGTCACTCCAAGAGACATTTTATGTTGTTAGTATGGTTGGCTTGCGACGCATGACAGATTTCAACCAATAGCCTGACGAATATGAGAGGAAGCTACGGCGAACAAATACCAGAAATTATAAATAATGACCAGAATGAGATTTGTTGCCGTGCCATAAATTAATTTACATTGAATATCATCTCGTGTATTCGTAAGTCATATTTTAAAAGTAACATTACTGTTCTATGGTATAATGTTTGCATTCGTCATAACAAATCGATAGGCCTTTTAGCATAGCTTTTCATGTGAAAGTCTCTACATAATGCACCATGTAATATATTGCTTTACACATAAAAAATTGTAATTTTTGTAATACACAGTTACTTTTATGAATCACAATAGAAAGTTACGACCAATCCGATAATATCGTGAAGAATATTATCAATTATTTACACCAAATTGAACCGTCAAGAGATGCGAGTATCATGTTGGTAACAATACATACTCACTCACCGTCTCATAATGTTTGTTCGACGGAGTCAAATTGTTTCGTTAGGCTCAATTACGATCAAAATTAAAGATGAGAAAGGCCATTTTAATTCATACATCTTCAAGCAGTGAGTTCATGAATGAATGAAAGATAAAAGTACGGATTTGTTGAAACTTAAGAGAAAACTTTTGTGAGCGCTTTACAAATACTATTCATCTTGTGCCACTCAATCATCTATAAATATACATTATATATGTATGTACGTAGTGATAAAGTTTAATGTTGCGTTCTCCGTGACGTGTTTCACTTACTTTTATTTCCATTATTTTTTTGTTTTGTTTTTTTCTTTTTCTTTGAACTGGCGGGCTGTATTTATATAAAGGGTTTCCATGACTGATTGACTTGACTTGAGACACAAACTCGAAATTAGAAACATACCACAAACAAATTATTTCCTACCGCAGCAAGCAGTACAAGTTGCGAATAAAAATATATTTAAAAAATGACTGTAGTCAAGGTTTATATTACGCATTTTCATTTCTGACATGTAACGGAAATTCAAAAGCCTACTTTTATATTGGATTGACACTGCAGATACAAATAACTACAACAATTAACGTAACGGATGACAAACCAATTACCCGAAGTAGAAAAACTGTTTGAAGTGAAAGTAAGGAGAGACTGATAAATATTTACACTAACTACTCGGGCAGTGCATGGTACATGTTTAATGGTGTTTTTCAATTGTTACTAATAGATTAGATTATTTATTTCATAGTACCAATTTCAAAATTAGTACAATACACCTAATAATACACCTAATCTATAGAATTATTACATATTTTTAGTATGGATACGACTTTTGAGCATTTTACTGATCGGAAATGTATTCTGACGTGTGAATGCCGTGTTTTTAATATGAACACCTTATGTCAGACCGCGGGTGTCGTAAAAGACAACTAGCGAAAAAATGAGACAGGCGGCAGCATTTACTTATGTAACAACAACATCTCACTGCGATCACCGGTTTGCCTTCCAAGCTTGGTGGATTTTCAAACGATTATTTACTAATCATAATAATCCAATATTTCCCGGCAGGATTTCAGCATGCGCAAATTTGTCTTTTCGTCTAACAATTTGACTTCTACGCCTTTATGTCCCCGGGCGAACTTTATTATCTCTATGTAAACCGGCAAGCTAAGATAGGATTACCCCATGTCATCCCGTGAAAGAGAAGAGAAAAGAGAAATGTTGATGTATCTACTACATCTTTCTGTGATCGCCAATCCATCTACCAAGCGTTGTTTTTAGGCCAAATCCAAAGTGGCCATGTATCTACGCTTCAGTGAACATTATCATCAACAGCCTATATACGTCCCCACTGCAGGAGCTCAGGCCTACTCTCCTACAGGGAGCATACACGGGGATGGAGGTAAGGCTACGCGCTACGACTTAAAGCGGTTGCATACCACAAGAGAAATAAGTATTCATTAATACCAACTTCTGCACTGTAAATAGTCTCTAGGCTAGTTGCCAGCTACTGTGCCATTAACACCTGCCACGCGCGGTAGAGTGAGTGGCAGAATAAGACATAGAGCTAGCTATAAGTTACAAAAAGGTGATCGTTTCCGAAGCCAATTTGCCTTTTATGTAATGCTAGCTTTTGCCCGCAATTCGTATGCGTGGACTTCAGACCTAATTATTTTATGAACCTCCAACTATTCGATTTGTTAGGTGGATTACGCGATATTTTGTTTTCCTAGTAAAGATCTTTTTTTCCGAGTCGCATTTTTCCGCGATCGGTAAAATTCGGTATTGTAATTTCACTCGTAATTCTTATTAGCGACTGGTTTTTCCGTAATCGCCTTTGTCCGCGCAGTATTTTCTCGCAGTCGGAATATTTCTTCATAGTATTTCCACTAGTAGCTTTTTTACACGCTTTGTTTTAGGTTCATCATCATCATCAGACCAGAAACGTCCACTACTGGACATAGGCCTCCTTCGTGGTATGTCCTATACAAAAAAAATTATAGTATAGACTCTCTGTTACGACGTGAAGTAAGGACGAACAAACTTACTTTTCCATTTCTAAATTAGTGCGGATGTTAGCAAATAGGTCAGACATACGTTCAAAGACTAATCAGATCGATCATATTTCCATCCATTATCGTTATCAGGGGAACGTCCACTGCTCCACCGTTCTCTCAGGGGAGGGGAGAGAGCCGTTGCATGACTTCCAGAATTTTTATCCCGATAAAGCAAGTAGTTCCCGTAAGCACAAGATAATTTTGATATAAATTTATTTCAAAAAAAAAACGTTTCAATAACAGCTTTTAAAAACTGAAAGTTGATAATTATTGTACAAACATGTATGTGTACTCATACAATCGAGCACGCGTCCATAAATAAGAGGTTTGAAATATTTTAGGGTTGAATAACGATGTAACTATCACTAAACAACTTTTGGTAACATAAAATAGAATAAGGATGAAGACGAAGGAGAATTAAATTATTCTACTAAGTTTCTAAATGTCCGTACAGCACGTTTTGAGGATAAGTAAGAAGAAATTATTTCTAAGAATAAATAATTGTCATACAGAGAACAGATAAATTTTAAGAGAAATCAAATTAAATTTATATAAACTCAATTTCATATCCTGTAAACAGATATCTCATAAATGCAATTAGTAACGAAAGAAGAAAAATACATGAAGAAAGGTTGCAAAATTTTGGACCTCAATCATATTTCATCACTAGTCAATATTATATCACTAATCTTAGGTCACAGTCGATAGCAAATAGCAAAAGATGTACTAAATTATGTACGAGTATTAATGAATTCGAAGTCACAAAAGATTTTTTAATAACGGCTTCAATTGCGAACATAAGTAAAATATAACTTACATTTAATATTTTGTATCGCTTTTTGAACGGATCCAGTGAACCACGCGTGTTTTATCAGGGAGTTGTGACGTAGACCACCCCGCGCACGAGTGTCCGGGCTGAGCGTCTGTGCGGCGCTTGCGCACGATAGCGACAGAACGCAGAATCCGAGGCTCGCCTCCTTGGTGTTTACATTGACTACCAACCAACCATATACCACCGTTTCCCCTAATTATACCACGTTAGAGCCACTTCTCTTTCTACTGATTATTTGCTCTCAATTGAAATAGGATGCGAGTTGAAACGTTTTGCTTTACTAGACGTGAAAATTTGACCTTATTGGAATTACATATAAAGACACTTTTGCTACTCCGTACTCGGGTTTTATTTTTCGTAGCCATTCATTTCCCTCTGCAAAAGCCTCCCAACTTTCCAATTCCAAACCAGCTTTTTCTATCTTATATTTTTTGACAGATTAATATTGCCTTACCTTCAGATTACAAGGCACTTTATAAGGTTTACTTTTGGGTCTCATTATTGTAATAATGATGTATCATTTAGTGGAAGGAGATCTTATTACTCGTACAATATGCAAGAATCCACTGCTGATAATTGAGCCTCCATCAAAGAGGGTGCCCTATTCACGACGGACGGCGACGCTTAGCAAGCGAATTAGTGCCTGTTTTCAGTTTCTGAAATACCAGAACAATATCAGAATGTTTTCTTGTCACTTATTTTAAGTTTATTTATAAAATGGAATGCCCTTGAGGCTAAAGCGCAGTGAAAATCTGAGGTGAACCTATAGGCTTAAATCTACACACCTTGATTCACAATCCGGAGGTCGGGGTTCGGGTTTGTGGTAGGTAGGAATGGGCATTTTCGATTTTAGCCTGGCTAACCACTGCCATGTCACCTCTGCTGGCTAAACTAGATTGAGGCTTCTGGGCGAGCACGTTTTCCATTCAAAAGTCATATCGTCACTTATCATCATGGTTAGCTATGTGATGTACACTGTTGACCACAAACTGTAGCTTTATCATAAGTATGGATTTTAAATCAGTTCTGAATGCTGTATAAGGTAGGAAATAAATACACTTCTCATCAGAAAAATCGAAACACTTCCGTTTTATGGTTTCTGTCCTAATTTAACACAAAAGAGTTTTCATGACATGAAAAATCACATGATTGTATAGCTTGACCATACAATCATGTGACAGTTTGGCCATTACAGTGATAAGCGAATATAATAAATTCAAGTTAGAATTTCATTTGTTTATCCTATCAATTAAATGATTTACTGTTTTGAGACAAATGTGTGTTTTTGTTGATTTAGAGTTGGACTAACATTTCGCCTTTGAAAACTAAAAATAAGCGCTTATAACGGTAGCGGTAACGACGGAAGGAACAAGGTCTACAGAAAAGATGGAAAACGCTTGGCACAATGCTGCATTGAAGAAAAGGTCAGCTATGGTGGCGGTTCGTGGACGGTCTGGGGAGGAATCAGCGCCGACGGTAAGACAGAGCTTGTCTTTGTGTCTGGGCCACGTCTGCCTGTACTTAACAGTCATCGGTACATTGAAAAGTGACTTGAGCCTCACGTGATGCCCTATGCACATTTTATTGGCAACGGTTTCATACTCATGCACGACAATGCTAGGGCTCACTAAGCGAACGTCGTACGAGATGTATCTCCATTATGGAATGGCCAGCAAGAAGCCCGGACATTAATCCGATTGAACATCTATGGGATGAATTAAAGAGAAGAATTCGTGCAAGAGATCCTGTCCCAGAAACACCTAGCCAGCTGCAAAATGCAATCCAAGAGGAATGGAGTGCCACAACATTTGATCGTGACTCTCATCTGGTCGATGTAGAACCGTATGGAAGCAGTAATAAGCGCTCGAGGAGGGAATACAAGTTATGAAATAAACTTTTTTTCATTTACGTGTGCTGTTTTATCATTTTCCTTCCTTCATACTCCATACAGGGTAAAAATGAGTTGTTAATAAAAATACGAAACCTACGAAAATTTAATTTGAATTTAAACCTCATATTATTTACTATTAAACGACATTTGACATATATTCCTAAATATACACATTTTTCTAATACTCCTTACAAAACATAAACTTGCAAGGTGTTTCCATTGTTCTGATAAATGTATAACCACCTAAGTAGTTTTCAAATCATACTTTCATCATGTAACAAAAAGTTCTGTTTTTGAAAGTACCTAAATAATCTACATTATGTCGAACGTCGCGGCGTCTATATAGGACTTAAGAGTTTAGTAGAGCATTACTCTCATAAAACTAAGGCACAGTTCCAGATATCTCATTTAACGAAACTCTCCAGTCCATACCTTGGGTTTATGGTACGTCCATATTGGATATTATGATCCTCCTTTCGTAAATGGCTACGTCAAACGGCAACGAATGACAGGTGGATGGTTATCGCAGTAAAATGTTATGCACATGAAGATACTTCTGCCAATCATTTTCTGTAATCGGTCCCGAGCCATTAGTCCACCTAGTAGGGGGACGGCCCTATACACGTTTCCCGGTACGTGGTTGCCACTCGAGAACTTGTACTCCCCCTTAGTTATCTGTTATTGCAGCGATGTAGCCTGCCCATTGCCACTTTAGCTCACTGACTCGTCGAGTTAATGTATTGTATGAATAATGTATTATTTGTAATTGTACGCAATGTATGTATTAATTGTATTTTTGTATTGTGTTGTGTGTTTTAGTTAAATAAATATTTTTCTGTTTCTGTTTGGCTAAACGTCGTCTGTAGAATTTTTACGAACTTTTTACTTCTCCAATACATTTTATAAGTTGGTCGAAAAAGTTTCATTGTTGTGAAAGTTTTCGTTTAATTAGGTACGTTATAAATATTACTGCAATTTTTTTCTTCACATATCCAAATATAAAGATTGAATAATACTTGACTCAGGTTTAATACACGACTCTAACGAAAATTGAACACTTTATTGCTTAATATTTCTCAGACGAATCCCTGAAACGAAAAACAAATGTTCTTCACACGCCCCAAATACTACGTATGGCCTTGTCCATATATGTGACTGCAAGCACACAAGTTTCCTTGTCCAAAATTTTCTAGTTCAGTTCCAAAATCTAGTCTTGATAAGTGACTAGTATAGCTGGTCACTATACTATACATACCTTTAAATAGGATAATTCATTCCCACTATAAATCATAAAGAATATACATCTACCTACCTACTCGTTACTGAGATTCGGTCTTTAACAGGATCATGTTTTAAGTGTTTAAATGTTAATAAACATGTAATGATACTTGTAATTTAAAGAGACTGCTATTACTCGTAACTTAATGACAGATTAGTCGGTTTAGTACCCTCATCACAAGCAAACATATGTTTAAAAGTTAGAGTACTATTTTAATGGACACTAAACTTTTAATGTGAAATGTCAACGCAATTTAGAGTAAAATGTCAAGATAAAATCTGTATTAACCTGTGTGAGAAGAGAAATTCCTTTTAAAAAACTAGACGCTGACTTTTGTTATACCGTATACTAAACGTTTTACCCGCGACTTCCTCCGCGGGGACTTCATGGACGTAAAGGAAGACAAACAAACACACTTCCGCATTTATAATATTAATATGAATAGAAGTTTGACCAGAAATACCTGTAGTTAAGTGATCTAGGATGGTACACGGTTGGTAGAAATAGCCTATTCAGTCTGTCCTTAAAGACATCTAGGTTGTTGTTGACCGGGAAGCAACCGGCAGTGCATTCCACTCTTTATGTACGCATAATAAACAAAAAACCAGCCAATTGCGAGTCGGACTAGCGCACGAAGGGTTCCGTACCATTTTCTATAAAAACTTCAAACATAAATCACGTTTGTTGTATGGGGGCCCATTGTTTTATTCTGCTTTTTAGTATTTGCTGTTATAGCGGCAGAAATACAAAATCTTTGAAAATATTTTACCAATTATTTCAATCGCGTCACAAGTGGGTCACCCATTCCCGTAACTATTCCAGATGTCGATAGCATTATTAGTTCCTGAAATAATCAACTGTGACAGACACCAAAGTGAGATTATAAGGGTTGCATTTTTTCATCCATGTTCGGAACCCTAACCGGAACGGAACCGGAAAAGAGCAATAGAAAAATTAGCAATAACATGTTTTTTGAAATTATAACACAAGCTTTAATTTGTAATTTTTATAATATTATGACACTAGTAAGCAAATTAAGTACAAATATTAAGCATGCTTGGATCTAACTTGGATCATCAAACATGTTGCTATCCATAAAATCTAGAGCATCATTGTCAGTAACATAGGATGTAAAATAACTTCCATCTGTTGTATTGCAATCATATTTGCAACATATACAATAGTATATGCTTCTCCCACAAAGTCTGCATTTACTAGAATGTTTTAACGTAATTTCATCTGCAAACTGACATGTGACAAAATCACCTAAACCATGTTTCATTTCATTCACTGATTCTATTGAATTAACAACATTATTTTGTAAAAACTCATCAACAGATTCAAAAGAGTTTAGATTATTAAAGATAATCTTATTTTCTCTTGACAATATTTTTTCAAGCATAAATACTAAGTGATGATGATAGCATTGGAATGTTATTCTACTACTGGCTTTATCTTTCAAGCCCATCCACATTTTAACACAGGACAAAGGGGTCTGAAAAGCACCACTGAACAATGCTGGATTAGTAAGCAGACCACTTGCAGCCATGACCCCTCCACAATCCACAGTGCTGTATACTTCGTCGGAGTCCATCAAGCTCTTCACTCCACCATTGGCAACAATTGGAATGTTTAGAGAATGGCTAATTTCCCTCAATGCTGCTGTATCAATATTGCCTGCACTTTTCTGCTCAGGTGTACGGCCATGTACCGTTAAGAAATCAACTCCACATTTTTCTAATTGTCTACATGTTTCTAAAGTCTTTTTCAGGTCTTTTAAAATTCTTATTTTGACAGATACACTGAATGTACTTGGCAGCATATTTCTAACACCCCTGACTAAAGTCTGTATCAATTCTGGTTTAGAAAGCAATGCACTACCATAACCATCTTTTATAGCCCATCTTTGTGGGCAGCCACAGTTCAAATCTACACCGTCAGCATAGGGAAATACTAATGCTGAAGCATCAACAAAGTCATTTACATTGTTGGCTGCAAACTGCACAATCAAAGGAGTGTCATTGACTGTAGTAGAAAATTCACTAGCACGAGCTTTTTCGTTTTGGCAAAATGAATCTGCTAAAATCATTGGTGTGTAGCATAGATCCACTCCATAACTGAAACAAGGTTTTACAAATTAGTAGTTAAAAAGTATACTGAAAACCTAGCATTTGTTAGTTGTAATCTTATATTTACTTATTTTGAACTCAATATATTTTTAACATTTTATATTAGGTTTACTTGTATGTATGTAAGTGTGTATGTAAACTAATATAGCAAGTCATTGTAACCGTCTAATCCATTTGAAACTTTGTGATTGTATGTAATTAGGATGACAATACAATAATTGTCCTAATCTGCATAAATATGCTGGAACTGTTGGATAGTCAAGTGTACTTTAGCATTGTTATGAATTAGGGAATATCAATTAAGCCAAAAATTACCTCATATAAGAAATTCAAGATTAGTTTTAACATATTTTAAAATTGGGTTGAAAATCAACAACAACAAAAAACATAAGACATAAGAACAAGTGTTTAAAACATTTTGAACTGTTTGTTTTGTTTAATTTGAAAAAAATGTTTTTCCAATCCTGTCACTGATTGATTTTGAGCTTTTTTATTCAGCCAAAAGTATTTTTGCCACATTTTGTGTCCGTATGTTAAGTTGGTAATAGTTGATAACACTATGATCAAGTTGTAGATGAATATGTATACCTGGGACAGATCGTTCAACTAGGTAGGTCCAACTTCAACAAAGAAGTCAACCAAAGAATCCAACTCGGCTGGGCTGCGTTCGGGAAGTTACGGCATATCTTCTCGTCCAAAATACCTCAGAGTCTAAAGACAAAAGTCTTTAATCAGTGTGTGTTGCCAGTGATGACATATGGAAAATGTGGTCCTTTACTGTGGGCCGAATAAACAAGCTCAAAGTTCACTGAGCAATGGAACGAGCTATGCTCTGAGTTTCTCTAAGTGATAAAATCCGAAATGAGGAAATCGGTAGACGAACAAAGGTCACCGACATAGCTAGACGAGTTAGTCAGCTGAATTGGCAATGGGCAGGACATCGCTTGAAGAACCATTATCCGGTGGGAAGCAAAAGGTTCTCGAGTGGCGACCACATACTAGGAAACATCCACCAAGCCGTCCCTGATGATGTACAATAAATTAAATAACGCATAGTGAAGATTATCTGATGATGGAACCAGGATGTGGAACTCTTCGAATGGATTACTAACAAAAGCGTGTGGTTGTTTTTTCAACTTTATAATACTCACTTCTTAACAAGTGTTCTGAACTGGACTTTGCTGTATCTGACCATAGGTGCACATACTTTAAGATAACTCTGATCAGCTTTCGCAGTGGCAAACAAATCTGAAATACAGGTTCCTCTTTTCCGATCATTAACTTCCATTGTGTATATTATAGTCAAACTTATACTGCTTTTTGCTTCTTTCTTCTGTAAGTATTATATTAATTATTATGATAGCTAAACAATAAATGCGATTGGCATCACTAAGCTAGGAGCATTTAATCACTACGTTTTAAGAGACGGGACTCCCATACTAGCCAATCGCATTCAGCGACATGGCACTTATACACCAACCGCGTGCCGACAACAACCCGACAGGATACGTCAAACAACTGAGGTACCAACCTGACGGACCAAGTAGAGCTGTTCCGTTTGATCTTTATCGATATCGATAAAATATACAGAATGGAAAATAGGGAACCCATGAATCAATATTTTTTTTTCAAACTACAGGGTTGAATCCACATTCATAAGCCTAATGCTGCACAGTAAAGATTTAGTGCACTAGACTTAAATGTATACCCACGATAAAATAAAAAACTTTTTTATTTTTTATTCGATTAGATACAGAGCTAATTTGATGGTACATAAACGAATAATTTTAACTTTTCTGTCATAATAAAAAACTATTAAATAATGATTTTTCCTTCAATTCACACCTCATCACTTTTTTTAACAACTTCGTGACGATATTGTTCATTTTGCAAAGTATTATGCCTTTTACCACAAACACTGGTTTGTCATTGATTACTTGCATCTACAAAACCTTCTTCTTTTAATGTCCTAAGAATGTAGATAAGACGATTGATTCTTCAAAGCTTCACTATATTTACTCCTTGCAAATCATTTACTTTTTATTGTTACGAGCTTCCAGGATTCGTAGATTGAATAGAAACACGACTCCAATTTTCCGGAGTTTATTGGTAACACAAGTAAACACACCAGTCTTCAAAATCACGGGTCCCCCCAATCAGAGTACGTCCCTGTCTCACTAGTTCCGAGTCGTCTGCACTGAGCCCGTCCCTGGATTCTACGTACAGAGTTCTTGGGCACTACTGACGCCGATCTGTCGATACTGACACCACGTGACACACTAGTACACTAACACTTTTCCACCTCGACTGTACTTTCGCTCTACAATTTCTTCCGGTTTTCGTTTCTTCACTTTTTATCGCTGTGAACTCAACTCAAACTAAACTGTCCTCGAAGCTCGGCTCGCGCCTATATATACCCCGTATTGTTTCTAGATCCTATAGTCTAGAATCTTCAGGAACATCTTTCGTGAAGGAGATAGATGAATTGGTGTCCCTTTCACTTGACAATCCATAAGCGAGTATTCGAGAGCTTTCTACGGTAGTCATTTGTCAATATCCGACACGAAGGGGATAGATGGATACGCCCCTCTCTTTTCTTTATCTCTAGACTTTTCGGGCTCCGTGACACTATTATCTTTCTTAATCGAGATGTAACTTCCAACTCTGTAAATACAATAAACATTTCAAATGAAGGACAGACGTATTTCTTTTATTATTAAAATTAAAACATTGTTAAAAAAATTTATTTTTTACATATAGAGTATGTGATGCAGACGAACAATTGTAGCTTGTTGGACGTCATCTATACATCAACCGCTTGCTCGGCCAGCCGTCCGACAAACCAACATTAGTTAAGATACCACTAGTCTACGGTCAGTAGTTCCCGAGATATGACTGTTTTTAGTTTGACAGCTGTCATCAAAAATGAAGTTCTCGTCGAGACCTTTGACTTTGCTAAAGACACCGCTAGTCTGCGGTCAGTAGTTTTCGAGATATGACTGTTTTTAGTTTGACAGCTGTCATCAAAAATGAAGTTCTCGTCGAGACCTTTGACTTTGCTACAGACACCGCTAGTCTGCGGTCAGTAGTTTTCGAGATATGACTGTTTTTAGTTTGACAGCTGTCATCAAAAATGAAGTTCTCGTCGAGACCTTTGACTTTGCTAAAGACACCGCTAGTCTGCGGTGAGTAGTTTCCGAGATATGACCGATTTTAGTTTGACAGCTGTCATCATAAATGAAGTACTCGTCGAGACCTTTGACTTTGCTAAAGACACCGCTAGTCTGCGGTGAGTAGTTTCCGAGATATGACTGTTTTTAGTTTGACAGCTGTCATCCGAAATGAAGATCTCGTCGAGACCTTTTACTTTGCTAAAGACACCGCTAGTCTGCGGTGAGTAGTTTCCGAGATATGACCGTTTTTAGTTTGACAGCTGTCATCCGAAATGAAGATCTCGTCGAGACCTTTTACTTTGCTAAAGACACCGCTAGTCTGCGGTGAGTAGTTTCCGAGATATGACTGTTTTTAGTTTGACAGCTGTCATCAAAAATGAAGTACTCGTCGAGACCTTTGACTTTGCTAAAGACACCACTAGTCTACGGTCAGTAGTTTCCGAGATATGACCGTTTTTAGTTTGACAGCTGTCATCAAAAATGAAGTACTCATCGAGACCTTTGACTTTGCTAAAGACACCGCTAGTCTGCGGTGAGTAGTTTCCGAGATATGACTGTTTTAAGTTTGACAGCTGTCATCCGAAATGAAGTTCTCGTCGAGACCTTTGACTTTGCTAAAGACACCGCTAGTCTGCGGTCAGTAGTTTCCGAGATATGACCGTTTTTAGTTTGACAGCTGTCATCAAAAATGAAGATCTCGTCGAGACCTTTGACTTTGCTAAAGACACCGCTAGTCTGCGGTGAGTAGTTTCCGAGATATGACTGTTTTTAGTTTGACAGCTGTCATCCCAGATTTCATATTTGAGAAAATTATAACCAACTTCAAAAAAGAGGAGGTTAAAAATTATACGAGTATGTTTTTTTACACACAAACTTCAAAAAGGAGCTATGTTTGTTACCTCAGAACTTTGAAAACCAAATGTCTTAGATTTGTATTAAGTATTAATTTATTTTATGAATGTTGTAGACTTTTAGGACAGTTGAAGTCGGTTTCTTTTTAACGCGTTAATATATAAGCCATATGGGTGAAAACATTGCCCTCCTTCTGACGCAGTCGGGTAAAAATGAAGTCCACGCCGACGAAGTAAAAAAGGTAAAGATTCTACTTCGGGAATAGCTCCAATAGGCATAATCATTCATATAGACATGATTTACTTTTATATTTTTGTGCTACAAGATCAATTGCCTTGAAAGTATCGATAGTTAAAACTCATCACTAGTCACACAATAAAATCGAAAATAACTTGATTGTTCGTAGACCGATTTACTCAGAAATGGTCCAAAACATCTAATTTAATGCTTACCGGACATCAACCAAAGGATATTTTTGTATTAAACATCATTTTGTAGAAATTTTTGCGACTAGCGCGATGTCCACTAATTTCACAAGTTATCAACTATTCTTCGGTGGCATTTTTATTAAACTTGTTTACTGAACAATATTAGATGCTTCTCACTTATTTAGGTAACAAAATAAGCATAAAATCAAATATTAACGGTGAAAAAACTGCAAAATTAAACTGACATATAAATATTTACAACCAATATGGCAGACGGCTGACACAATATTGAAAAGAAAGAGGAAATACACAAATGAGTTCTATATCAGTATCCGGCATTTTGTACCTCAGATATGTATCTTTTCTGACATAATCAAAGAGTATCAAAAGGAAACACAGTTATTCGTGTAAATCCCATAGAATAGGTTGTTTTCTTCCTACTTTCACTAGACTGTCACTAAGTACATAATAGGTTAACAAAGAGGATATAATCAGATTATTTTCTCTTTGATTGATGGCTGATGCAACAGAAATGCTGATGCTGATTGAGTCAATTTGTTACTCAGAAGGCTCTGATTTTGACATTGGGCTGACAGTGACACATGATTATTTATATCCTCTTTGGGCTGACACAGTAACGGTGGGCCAAGTCGGAATCATTCCAGCAGGCCTACCAGTCTAGCGAAAGAGGGAATAAAACAATCTACTCTATGAAACTTACATGAATTTCTGTGTTTCCTTTTGATACTCTTTGATTATGTCAGAAAAAGATACATATCTGAGGTACAAAATGCCGGATACTGATATAGAACTCTTTTGTGCATTTCCTCTTTCTTTTCAATATTGTGTCAGCCGTCTGCCATATTGGTTGTTAATATTTATATGTCAGTTTAATTTTGCAGTTTTTTCACAGTTAATATTTGATTTTATGCTTATTTTGTTACCTAAATAAGTGAGAAGCATCTAATATTGTTCAGTAAACAAGTTTGATAAAAATGCCACCGAAGAATAGTTGATAACTTGTGAAATTAGTGGACATCGAGCTAGTCGCAAAAATTTCTAAAAAATGATGTTTAATACAAAAATATCCTTTGGATGATGTCCGGTAAGCATTAAATTAGATGTTTTGGGCCATTTCTGAGTAAATCGGGCTACGAACAATCAAGTTATTTTCGATTTTATTGTGTGTGACTAGTGATGAGTTTTAACTATCGATACTTTCAAGGCAATTTATCTTGTGTAAAAATATAAAAGTAAATCATGTCTATATGAATTGATTATGCCTACTGGAGCTATTCCCGAAGTAGTATCTTTACCTTTTTTACTTCGTCGGCGTGGACTTCATTTTTACCCGACTGCGTCAGAAGGATGTTGTTGGAATGTTTTCACCCATATGCCTTATATATTAACGCGTTAAAAAGAAACCGACTTCAACTGTCCTAAAAGTCTACAACATTCATAAAATAAATTAATACTTAATATACATTTAAGACATTTGGTTTTCAAAGTTCTGAGGTAACAAACATAGCTCCTTTTTGAAGTTGGTTGGTAAAAAAACATACTCGTAGAATTGTTAACCTCCTCTTTTTTGAAGTTGGTTAAAAGTATAATTTTCTCAAATATGAACTCTGGGATGACAGCTGTCAATCTAAAAACGGTCATATCTCGGAAACTACTGACCGTAGACTAGCGGTGTCTTTAGCAAAGTCAAAGGTCTCGACGAGAACTTCATTTTTGATGACAGCTGTCAAACTAAAAACGGTCATATCTCGGAAACTACTGACCGCAGACTAGCGGTGTCTTTAGCAAAGTCAAAGGTCTCGACGAGAACTTCATTTCGGATGACAGCTGTCAAACTAAAAACGGTCATATCTCGGAAACTACTGACCGCAGACTAGCGGTGTCTTTAGCAAAGTCAAAGGTCTCGACGAGAACTTCATATTTGATGACAGCTGTCAAACTAAAAACGGTCATATCTCGGAAACTACTGACCGCAGACTAGCGGTGTCTTTATCAAAGTCAAAGGTCTCGACGAGAACTTCATTTTTGATGACAGCTGTCAAACTAAAAACGGTCATATCTCGGAAACTACTGACCGCAGACTAGCGGTGTCTTTAGCAAAGTCAAAGGTCTCGACGAGAACTTCATTTCGGATGACAGCTGTCAAACTAAAAACGGTCATATCTCGGAAACTACTGACCGCAGACTAGCGGTGTCTTTAGCAAAGTCAAAGGTCTCGACGAGAACTTCATTTCGGATGACAGCTGTCAAACTAAAAACGGTCATATCTCGGAAACTACTGACCGCAGACTAGCGGTGTCTTTAGCAAAGTCAAAGGTCTCGACGAGAACTTCATTTTTGATGACAGCTGTCAAACTAAAAACGGTCATATCTCGGAAACTACTGACCGCAGACTAGCGGTGTCTTTAGCAAAGTCAAAGGTCTCGACGAGAACTTCATTTCGGATGACAGATGTCAAACTAAAAACGGTCATATCTCGGAAACTACTGACCGTAGACTAGTGGTATCTTAACTAATGTTGGTTTGTCGGACGGCTGGCCGAGCAAGCGGTTGATGTATAGATGACGTCCAACAAGCTACAATTGTTCGTCCGCATCACATACTCTATATGTAAAAAATAAATTTTTTTTAACAATGTTTTAATTTTAATAATAAAAGAAATACGTCTGTCCTTCAATTGAAATGTTTATTGTATTTACAGAGTTGGAAGTTACATCTCGATTAAGAAAGATAATAGTGTCACGGAGCCCGAAAAGTCTAGAGATAAAGAAAAGAGAGGGGCGTATCCATCTATCCCCTTCGTGTCGGATATTGACAAATGACTACCGTAGAAAGCTCTCGAATACTCGCTTATGGATTGTCAAGTGAAAGGGACACCAATTCATCTATCTCCTTCACGAAAGATGTTCCTGAAGATTCTAGACTATAGGATCTAGAAACAATACGGGGTATATATAGGCGCGAGCCGAGCTTCGAGGACAGTTTAGTTTGAGTTGAGTTCATAGCGATAAATAGTGAAGAAACGAAAACCGGAAGAAATTGTAGAGCGAAAGTACAGTCGAGGTGGAAAAGTGTTAGTGTACTAGTGTGTCACGTGGTGTCAGTATCGAGTGTCAGTGCCCAAGAACTATGTACGTAGAATCCAGAGACGGGCTCAGTGCAGACGACTCGGAACTAGTGAGACAGGGACGTACTCTGATTGGGGGGACCCGTGATTTTGAAGACTGGTGTGTGGACTTGTGTTACCAATAAACTCCGGAAAATTGGAGTCGTGTTTCTCTTCAATCTACGAATCCTGGAAGCTCGTAACAATAAAAAGTAAATGATTTGCAAGGAATAAATATAGTGAAGCTTTGAAGAATCAATCGTCTTATCTACATTCTTAGGACATTAAAAGAAGAAGGTTTTGTAGATGCAAGTAATCAATGACAAATCAGTGTTTGTGGTAAAAGGCATAATACTTTGCAAAATGAACAATATCGTCACGAAGTTGTTAAAAAAAGTGATGAGGTGTGAATTGAAGGAAAAATCATTATTTAATAGTTTTTTATTATGACTGAAAAGTTAAAATTATTCGTTTATGTACCATCAAATTAGCTCTGTATCTAATCGAATAAAAAATAAAAAGTTTTTTATTTTATCGTGGGTATACATTTAAGTCTAGTGCACTAAACCTTTACTGTGCAGCATTAGGCTTATGAATGTGGATTCAACCCTGTGGTTTGAAAAAAATATTGATTCATGGGTTCCCTATTTTCCATTCTGTATATTTTATCGATATCGATAAAGATCAAACGGAACAGCTCTACTTGGTCCGTCAGGTTGGTACCTCAGTTGTTTGACGTATCCTGTCGGGTTGTTGTCGGCACGCGGTTGGTGTATAAGTGCCATGTCGCTGAATGCGATTGGCTAGTATGGGAGTCCCGTCTCTTAAAACGTAGTGATTAAATGCTCCTAGAGGCCTACTACGACCTTATACACAATCGGCCGCAATCCTTGCTTCTCAGTTGACGATGCCTAAACTGGCCGACTTTATTTCGTACCATGACATCCTTAAAGATGAACTGAAATTGGAAGGATTGTCCAGGTAGATGATGAATTAAAATGTCAAAAATCTACAATTTTGTCTTTGCTTTACAATTTAGTGAGAGAGATAAACATATACAAAAGTCCGTTGGAGAAAGTGAGACGAAAGAGAGATATCCTCTCTGCACGACCGTTCTAAAACACAATACTAATAATTTCTCTCTTAAATAAAGAATCTCAATTAGGCAAAAATTACATAATAAATAATTATAACTCTTTTTAATATGTAAATCAGTAAATATTTTTGCTTAATTTTTTTAAATATTTCTTTAATATCATTGTAAAAACATATTTTATAATAACAAAGCATGGTTTTGAACATGACAATTGTAAAATTTGGAATGTCTTTGACAGAACCTTGTATTACACACAAAAATGCTCACTTTAGTTTCAATACTAAGGTCCGATGATTTCGACGGTCGCGATAAAAATGGATTAAGTTCCTCGCACAAATTCACCGCCATATCTGGAGTTAGACGATATTGTTTGATGAATTCAGTATCGCTTAAATCAAAACGATCATTTAGCTCCCGAGTGAGACGGCGGCGATTTCTTATATTGGTATTATTTAAATTATTGTCCATTTCTAAAAATTCGAACAATTCATGTTCATTTGTCATTATTTTTATGATTAGAAAACACGCACGGATATCAAAATTAAAATACAATTTAGAATATTCAACGAATTGCTTCACTTTAAAAAAACTGCACTAAATATGATATGTAAAATAAAATAATAAAATATTTACGATGTTGATTAATCAAACCAAAATGCACAAAATGAACCAAAAGTCCAAAACTATTCAATTAAAGTTCCTTCCGAACTAACTTTTTAAGGATTGGTTAGTTTGACAGCTAGGCAACGATTTTCAACGTCAAAAGGCACCGATTTTAGTATATAAAAAAAGGTGAACGACTTTACAACGCTAGACGATTTTTTAGCATAAACAGCCTGGCTACAGTAGGGTCGTGGTACGAAATAACAATACAGCTGAATATAAGCCTTGCTCTAAAAGCTTGTAGTTGGCCTCCAGATATCTCGATTATGATACTGGCTACTACTGATATTAGTATTACACTAATTTAGAATGTCAGTTGACATACCAGCTAGTCTGTTTTTAAAACGTCATCACGAAAATATGAGACTAAAGGTTTTGTACAAAAAGCATTGACACTTTATGCACTACATCACACCATTACAATATAAAAAATATACACTGAGTTGGCGCCAAGAATCCCCTGCCATAAACAGTATAATAGCTGCCATAGACAGTAGAATTTGGAACGCTTATGGCAGGGGCTTGGTCGTGGTCGTTTGTTTGGCAGATTAGTAGTACTAATTATACTAGATTTGTCCCTGCAGTTGGTCATAAATCATCGGAATATTTAGCTCTCTCTCTCCCACTCATGGGCCTTATGGGCGGGCATAGTGATGTGCATTATTGTTATCGATAAGCTTTATATAATATAACAATGACGCACCACCCTTTGTATACCGCATCGCCGCCGTGTACCAGCCTTCGATGCCTCTCGATGTTTTTATCGATAATGGCGTTGCGCCTGCGTAAAATACACGCCGCCCTAGCCGAGGCCGAGATATGAGTTATGACCCCAACTACACGGACAAAATAATTTTACTATAGCAATGATCATTCGATTATTAGTAATTACTAATTTCATAATAGACGATCATACATTAGTAATTAATACATAATTCTATTATGCAAATGTTTCGGTTATGCCCGTCGCTAGACACAGAGGCTGCCACACAGACCACAGATACAACAGACAGACACAGTAGGGCTGACCAATTTTCTTTTATCATTTTTAATGATAAAAGTAAAAAACGTTGCAGTCGTAAGACCAAAGCTTTTTATAAAAGTGGAAAGACGTGATAAACAGTATCAGACAAAAAGTATGTCATAAAAATTGACTTAATTTAAAAAACGTCACCACGAAAATAAAGCAATCTGGATAACAGGACTTTATTTTTCAACAATAAAGCACCTTCGTAATTCAATCCGTTAACTTTTTCAGTCGGTCACGCTCGGCAACCATAGAAAAGTTCATAGATGGTTTGACTGATAAATCGTAATAATTCGTTATTATCGTGATTATGGAAATGATACTAATTTCTAGATAATAGATATCTTGGTTGTCAATGTTTCGTCTATGCACATCGCTAGTTGTGTGTAACCAACTAAACCACAGACCGAAAAAAGCGCGGGAAATACAGTCGATTGCAATCTCTTAACGTTCCGTTTCCCACTAAGATGTCCTGCCTTCTATCCAATCCTATCTTATTATGTTATAGCCCGATTGCTCCAAAAGAATGACGTGAAAATTTAATATTGTATTTTTATATATCCTATAAAATAACCTTGTTGATCCTTCTTTTTTTTTGGCCCTTTACTATTTATTATCTTACCTCCTTGCATCCCGTTTCCCTACTTTTTAACAATGACACTGGCACAAAGACAGATCTAGTGCCATAAAAAATATATTAAAAAAACACAGACCTGTGCCACAGTTACGATAATTTAAACTTATGACATAATAAATAACCTTAATTAAAATTAAAATAAACCCCAAAAAGAACAAAACCAAGTTAGAACGTGGTTAGAACTTTAAAATCTATAAAGTCACTGTATTAAATTATTATGATTGCATCAAATATTATGTCAATATCATTGTCAATATCTGTCAATATAGCGTGATTACTGAAAAATCTTATATACTACATTGTTAATGTAATATTAATTATAATGGCTAGTGATTACTTGCTCAGTGATAATGGCCTGCATAAAATAGACTGAAGCATTAATAATTTTTAGTGTCGCATTGATTTATTTTAGTAAATATTCATGTGATTGTTAAAATGGACCAGGGAGAGCGCTTACAAAGAATTAAAGGTAAATATTTGGTGTGAGCGGTCGATAAATTGGATGCATCCCATATACAAAAGTTGGTGCACATCAAGTGCATATTGACAGGCTAATGACAATGTTATTATTTTATGAAGATGACTCTGGCTAATGAATAAATATCTAAACCATACATTAAATGTCTGAAGTGCAATGTATCTCGAGATACACTGGTGTATATGTCGCAATTGGATTGTTAAATTCACTGTTTTTCTTAACCACTAGCTGTTTTACTGAACAGCTCTGTTTTATAAAAGATGTACAACATCTAGCTGGGTTGCCACTGTGTTGCATTTTAAAAAACAGCTACCCATGTTTAGATGGTTTGCAGAAATGGATTATCTGCAGTTGCAACAAGCCATAGGTGCAAAGGGAGAATGATTGAATATAAATAAATACATAAAATTAATTAAAATCTGTAGGGAACCCTCGGTGCCTGAGTCTGACTCACACTTGAAAGATTTTTGACTGGTTGAGATAACACAAGCAATGTTAATTTACATATTAAAATACAACAGGCACTGAAACAGTTTGTAATCGTAATAGCTATTTTATGAGATAAAAAATATACTTATTCTTATGCTGTGAAAGCTTGCTTGCTGAGTGAAAGACTTATTACTTGTTGACTAATTTTTACAGTATTGAGACAATAAATATTAAAATATTTTATGGATTTATGCTATGTATATGGACATATAGCGACCACATACCAGGAAAAACCACTAAACTAGATGGAATCCACAACCAAGTGGTTCAACTGAAAATTATGGCATACCATGGAGGAGGCCTATGTCCAGAAGTGGACGTTTCCTGGCTGGTTGAATGATGATACTATTTATGTAGCTAATTCGTACCTAAATATTCTACACTGTCAGTCCGACTCGCTATTGGCTTATTATTTCTATTAACTTTTATCAACTGAGCGTTCTCATTTTCTGTGCAAAGCTCAAAGCTTTATTTTTATTAATGGATATATTTTCTAGAAAAGCCAAAAATAATATGTAAAAAACTTACAATATTTTTTCTTTCAGCTGGTGCATTTCTAGCTTCAGTAGCAGGTGTATCTGCATTTGCAGGTTTCGGATTTACCTTAGCAGCGGCAAAGAAAGCTGATCCCAAATATTTCAGTAAAGGTATTAATAGTATAATAATATGCCATTTATCCCGTGTGAGTTGTGTGTATATTAATAATTTTTGTAACATTACAGGTGTACACAGTAGTCCGGAATTAGCAGATGCAGGTGCTATACTAGCATTAAGAGCACTTGGTTGGGGAACTCTCTATGCCATAGGCGGTACATCTTTTATATGTTACGGAATATGGAAATTGTCTGGAGCTAAAAATGTAAGTTTCAGAAAAATTTCTTTGAAGTAATTTTGAGCATTAAAATATTTTATCTTTATTCGGAATATTCAAATATGTAATATTTTTTATTTCAGTTACAGGAGTTTCGAATAAAAATGGGTAATATATTACCTTCTCTCCCAAAGAATAATCCACCTCAATCTCGAACAGAATTTACTGGATTAAATGACCTTATGACTTATATTTCAGAAGAATATGGAAAACCAAAACAGAACAAATAATGTGTGTATGGTTTAATAATAGTTAGTTAATTAAATCTTGTTTTATCATAAACTCTTCTTTGTATGCTGGTCCTTTATTACAACTTCTCTTGCAGGTGTAGACAGCTAGTACACCCCAATCTATGCTGTTCAACTCTATTCCAACATTAATAAAATTTAATAGTTGCGGCATTATCTGCAATATAAAATTAATACTAAGTTTACTTCATTGTTATTATATAATTTTAGTCTCAAGTAAAAGCCCTTTCATTTCCAATTTTCCATATCAGATAAGAATAGGAGTTAATTAGAATCAAATAATGTATTTATTCGAATGCAGAGTCTGTGCATAGCCATACATCATGTAACATTAAATGGTTATATGTCTCTATGATTGATACTCATGTTTAACCACAATCTCACCTGATGTTGTGGTTGATGATGGTACACATTTGCCTGGTACTAGCCTATACACTCTAAGCCTTCAAGACATCCAGATTGATGCACACAGAAGCTAGAAGCCAGCAGAGAATTACCTGCCAGATTTTTACCTGCCAGATGCCATTATGGCACTTATTCCTTTCTCGTTCCAGCCAAATGTACCTAAATTATCAAATTGCCTAGCAATCGCATCATCAATCATCATACCCCTAAGTCCCCACTCTAGAGGCTCAGGCCTACTCTCCTATAGAGTTAAAATATTTATTAATTGCCCTGATTTGATTAGTCATTATTGAATTGGAAAAAATGCCCTCATTAAGCACTTGGTCCATAACATATACATATATAACAAAGTCAGAAGGGAACTATCACAGCTAAGTAGACTTTTCAAGGTTACAGTAATCATTGACAACATATGGTAATGGGTAATTTTAGTTAATGCGTTTCCGGAAGGACCTTCATAAACTTCTAGATGATTTAATAATAAAAACAGAATTACCTGAAATTCAAACTGCCTTTCCCCGCTGCAGTGGGGACAGTTTGGAATGTGTGTGACACTGTTGTCTGTGTTTCCAGTTATCCACAAAGGGTCCCCTCCTCTGTCATATCTCAGCACTTGTTCTGGGTGCCTTGCAATCCTTTTGTTGAATTTATTGAAAACTTTATCCTCTGCAGAAGCCCCTGTGTATTGCTCCAATTCACTTTCACTTACATTACACAAAGTACCAGCTTTCTTGTCATGCATCATTCGTTTTAGCTTTTCCATTTCTTGATTGATATCTACTTTTATAGCTTCTTCCTGTAAATAAACATGTGTCATTTCTATTTATTTTAAATAATTGAGGTTTTAATTTTAAACCTAAACTTTTTGACAATAAAAAATATTTACCTCGTCTTCTTCATCTACTACCAAGTCCCATTCCTTAAATAAAATTGTTTTGCCAGCTTCAGTTACTATAAAGTTGTTGAGTTTGTTATGATCTGATGCCTGAAAGATGTTTGTAAAAGGTTGTCAGTACTGTGCTAGTTATTCATTCTGTTATGCACAAAAATCTAAGTAAAAAAATAATAATCAGTACCTGCATCACTGGACAAAATCCCTTGTGTCCATTCTGCCAATCCAAAATTTGATGTTTGCGGCTACAGTAAAAAGTTTTTTTACATTTTGAACAGTGAGAAGGGGCTCTTATACCACAAATTTCACATAATTTGGGCCATTTATCCATCAGAAATACCTTAAAAAAATTCATGTGTGATTCAGACTCTGAATTTGCAGAAAGAGTAAAAGCCTAGTAAACCCACAAAACAGCTGTCCTATTTAATGGCTCTAAGTATTTAGGTGTTGTTTATACCTACTAAAATAATTTCTCCTACCTACTAAACCTACTAAAATAAGTATTTGTTAAAGCCACAGAGCACTTCTTAAAGCATCTGAATGCTACCTACTTCTTAATATTTTTCTGTACAACCCTAAGACTGACCGCAACGCATAGATAGATTGAAGCATTCCACATCCATCAACTCATGGTCTCTCATAATAACTGATTAAATATATCGCCCGGTGCAGTGAGGTAACATGGCACAGGAGCTATACTTTGTCAATTCCACCATTGTCATTAATGTACCAACTAAACAGAAAAACGCTATAGCTCCACTCGTATACTATGGATATTCCTACAGCTAGCTCACAGAAACATTTCACTTCCACATTTATCAAGTGTTCTATTCAAATTTGGAATACCCTACTGGTTTCTATGGTTAATAAAAACTGCATTCTTATTAATTTTCCAACAAAGTAGGTACCTTCTAGACCAACGTGTAACATTTTCAACCTCGTCATGTAACATCAGGAGAGATTGAGGTCAATAATTGAAAGTTTAATCACTCATAGAAAGTGCCTAGTGAAACATGCCTGCCATAGCCGATAATGATTACAATCATGCTAATTCAATCTCAAGCAAGTCTGATTCATTAAAACTAAAAAATTTCAATTTTAACTCTCCTAATCAGGCGTCTTTTTTAAACAGTTTTCATAATTATTTATTATATCGAAATATATGGCCATATAGAATGTGTACAGCTAACTTAATTATATATTTTTATTGTTGGCTTTTGAACTATACAATTCATGAAAAGAATAATGAATACAAATAATTAAAGTACCTAATTTGTATCAAAATCATAGCCTGGGTCAAATTCTATGCTCCTGAGTTTTATAAATAAAAACATAATTATGATCGAATATTTTGGTACCTTTGGTAAATGTATTTGGGTAAATAAACATGCTTCTTTTTGTGCCACTCTAACTAGTGAAGGTTTGATGTCATCTCCTAGTACTTTCTTGTCTATTGCATGAGGAAATAAAATAGTTTAGCAATACTAATCATCATGCTACATATTAGTATTTTCATAGCTTACCTCTTCAACTTCTTCATAGGGCTCATAAGAGTAATAATCATTTTTCCGAGGCAGTTGGCATCTTAAAGTTAGGAAGTTTTCTGAAGAATTTGACTGACAGCATGCAGCATTACGACAAATAAAAATAAATATTGTGCGATGAAAGCTATCACTTGATTCTTCATATGGAGCATATACCTGAAAATAAATTACAGAATTTAGTTCATACGTTGTGAAAAAACTCACGAATAAGAACATTGTTTCAAAATGCGTAATTTTTTCTAAAATAAAATCTTATATAAGCAACTCGCCTGACACAAAAACACTAGTGGGTCTCCACATTTTTTACACGTAAGCTCTCCAGGATTCGGTAAGTTTTTCAAATCTAGCCACGCTGGCTTCCCTCCTATTTTACTAGGAAAATACTTTGGATGTAATAGCCAACTACTCTTCTCTTCTAATACTCCAATATCTACCCTACTGGTTGTCATTTTAATCAGAAAACTGTATTTCTACGATAGTATTTAGTGCAACGAAAAAATAGAATACATAATTCCTAACACAAATTGAAGCAGAAGAAAATTGTAAAAGTTTCCTATCTTTTTTAGAGGTTATAGCTAGTTATAGTTAGGTTATGTTATGATTAATTTTTTTTATTTATTTTAATTCTCCCGAATGGGAAGGCAAAGGAACAATGCCATACAGCCTACTCTGAATATATCTTTCTCAATGAAACCTAACCTAGTTTTCTCAATAAATGTGTACATTTTATCGCTTGTTTTGACAATTTTTGACGAGAATTTCAAAGGCTGGCTTGGTTTCAACATAATTCGAAAGAGTCCATATGCCGAATGTACTCGACATGGTAAACCCTTTCGATCGCGTCGAAACCCCGCAATTTTGCGTAATTGATACTATAACAACATTCATGACACTTTTTGCACTATATCACACCATTATAACACAAAAAACATACATAACAGTATTATTCACGAATTACGAAAAATTGCAATGAACCACATTAAATTAATGGCAATGGCAAGGTTAAGTTTTTTTTCGGTACGTTTTTCCCATTAGGCAAAGATAGATAAGACTAAGATTTTTTTAAATCTTTTCAAAAAAGACTATGTCATTAACTTTTAGTGCCACTTCTTTAGTTTTCTTTATGTTCCCAAAATCAAGATGTGTTAATGAAGAAGAAAAAATTTTAATTAGTGGCTACTTGACTTATTACTGAATAGCAAAACTATAAATTGAAATCAACTCTATTTTTATCATTCGCTTGAATTGATAAAACCGGTAATTCGCGCAAGGAAAACGGAACGCAAAGTTCATAGTCAATAAGTGGTAATGTCAGTGTTTGACGATGACGGTTTTATTTTAGTCTATCCATTACTTCTATCTATTCCTTTTGGTATAGTAACTATACTCTTTGGTCTATCTCTCGCCTCCGTAAAGAGTAAGAGAGGTCGGGACGACCACTCGTTACAGAAGAGCGATTCGATTCAAAAATATCAATTTTCGTAAGTTGAACGAAAATCAGTAGAAAATCGAGCGCTCGTGGCGCGTAGAGCGAATCAAAAATAGAGCTCAAGTTGCAGTTCTATCCGTCCGAGGCTGCATATGTTTATTCTCTATGGGTTGTGACCGTTCACCCATTCACTCAAAATCAATGGAACTGTTGCAGGTGCCGCGATGAACAGGAACAGTCTGTTGTGCCTATTATTTGGAACAGCTCGTAACAGGTTGGGAGTGTTGCATGTGTAAATCTGTTTCAATAAATACGCCTTGAGGAACCAACCAAGATTGGTTACTCCGAAGCCTGAGCCCCCCGGCAGTGAGGGACATATAGAAATATACTGTTGATGATGAATTGTATTTTATATATTTAAAAGAAATCGTACCAAAATAAAAATACGTAATGTTTTGTTTGAATTTTGCAATAATTTAAAGGCGGGTAATTTAAAACTCTATTGTAATAATGTAGCGTTGTAGTAGCGCACGGAACGGCAACGGCGCGCTTAGCCGCGCACGTTAAATTTTTTGGCGGGAAAATAGTTTTTGCGGTTATAACCTGTTATAACTTTGAATCTAACAGCCTCGAGATTTGAAAATTTGACTCTTGAATGCTTCAATTGTATGGTATTATTTGATCTTTAAAACGAAGTTCACACACGTGTAGTTCTAGAGATACAACATGCTTACATACACTACTACAGCTTACATACACATATCGGCTCGTATCTCAAAGTTTTAGCACTATAGATTCGAAAATTTTGGAGCCTGGCGTTCCTATTTTGCTTTAAATAATCGTAACATAATCGTAACTTGAATAATTACGAAGATATGTGCGAGCTGAAGACTGTAGCGGAGTTATACTTGCTCCTAATTATGAATGCTTACTGCTCCTAAAATATGTGTGGGTCTTCAGCTTCCTCATAGAGCTATGAGAATTCTACGCATGCCAAATTTTAAAGCAATTTAGGTGCAATCAAACTTTAGCATTCATAATTTAGCAGCAATCATGACTCAGTTACAGCGAGTTGTTTTTAGTGTGTCAGCTGGAGACATGGGTCTCCAGCTGACACATGCCAGGAAGGCAAACCAGTGAGGTTAGGGCTTTAGACTATAGTCAGGCATTTAAAGCACAATGAGAGCAATGAGAGCCAAAAAAATTAACGATCACATTGATAAACTGTTGGATCTACGAACGAAATACCGTGTGTAAGCTGGCGACCCGTGTCACCAGCTTACACATCTGGATCTTCGTAATTATTCAAGTTACGATTATGTATTGTACCTCATATTTTAGAGCAAAATAGAAGCAATAGGCTTCAAAATTTTCGAATCTCTAGTGCTAAAACTGTTTGAGCTACGAGCCGATATGTGTGTGTAAGCTGGTGACATGGGTCGCCAGCTGACACATGTTGTATCTCTGAAACTACATAAGTGAGAACTTCGTTTTAAAGATCAGATGAGACCATACAATAGAAGCGTTCACGAGTCAAAATTTCAAATCTCCTGGCTGTCTAGATTCAAAGTTATAAGCAAAAAACTATTTTCCCGCCAAAAAATTCAAAATAATCGCACGGACGCCGCTGAGCGGGCCGTTGCCGTTCCGTGCGCTACGCTATTACAATAGAGTTTCAACTTAGCCGTCATTGTTTTAAAATTCATTTTAACCTGCACTTTCGTATCGATTCAATTGGTATATTGAGCGTGTTAGACCAGGAGCCGACAGAAATAAGCAATGGTATACTACCGATTAACTTTATAGAGAGACTACGAACGACCTTCACCAAATTTGAGGTCAAGTGATAATATAACCCTTCATCGTTGGTGCATAATTCAAGTCTACTAATTTAACTAATAGGAAGTCAAGATTTAGTTTAGTAATGAATCAACTTATCAGAAATAATTTTTTACATCATTATCAGTTTACATCACTATGATCAATAATTGTTGAGCTCGGTATTTAGTATATTTTCAGTAGCAATTATTGAATAAAACATGATATAGATTTCTCAAACATTTAATTTTAGTTATTTTCACCGCTCCAGTTCCAGCTAAATGTTTGCCTGTCACAATGTGCGTACTCAGAAGGCGGCTTTTAACTATATTATAACTAAATGGTAGGCTTGTGAACTCAACTTCATCCACGTTTACTTCAGAAATGAACCCACGGGAACTATCGATTGGGATAAAAAGTAGCCTTTGTCCTTTTCTGATCCTTTAACTACTCCTATACCAAAAAAATGTGATGATTCCGACTCTCTGTTACGACGTAACGAATAAATAACGTAATCTTACTATAATAAATCTGTAGAATCGACGTGTCTGTACATTGAACATATTTGACAAAAACTGATTGAGGATGAGGTAAGAAGTGTAACAGAATACAATAACACCATTTTTAAAAAATTTGTCTGTCTGTCTGTCTTTTTGTCTGTCTGTCTGTTTATCTGAACCGGCTAATCTCCGAAATTACTAAACCAAATTTGATGCGGTTTTCAAAATTAAATTACGCGTAGGTCAAGGCAACATCTAAGCTTTATTTAATCAAAATCGGTTCACGCAATAAAAAGATATCTTCAAAGAACCTAAATCAACTTACCTGTATATGGAGAATCGACGTGTGAATCTGTACATTGAAAATAATTGCCAAAAATGGTTTGGGGTATACAGAATACAAAAAAAACAGCTAAGTGCGAGTCAGACTCGCGCACCGCGGGTTCTGTACAGAATAGCTACAATGCCTGACTAATTTCAAATAGCAAAGACAAAGGAAGGTGATTCAGTTGTTAATGTATAAAAGTGTTTTTGAATGAATATGTGATGCAAGTTTGTGTTAAAGTTTGACATTGCCCTGTAACGTGTATCGGGTCGTCCCTCCAACACCTGATTGGCTGCATGAGTCCACTGCTGGACATGTGTCCCTCTCACTATATAACGACACTGTTGGTAGGCGGATTGGTGATCGCAGTAAGATGTTGTTGTTACATAGCTAGATTCCCCATCCCATCTTCTAAAAAGGCTAATAAAACTGAGACCTCACGGAATGGGAAGTAAAATTAGCGATGCAAGTTTGTATAAAAGTTCGTAAATATGTAGTTGTTAAAAGCTTTTATTTAACTCGCAATGTATGTATGTATGTATGTTCGGGTCAAATTTTGCAAGCTGAATTAGTAGCACTTCCTGGAGATGTATGTAGATTTATCAATTTTATAAAATACATACTTTTTCTCTAGATCAGTTTACGTAATTCTTGTATTCTATTCATCAACACATAGGCCTCCTTCATGGTACGCCATATCGACATCAATACAAGTAAAATCACGCGACAAGCTTTTATAGCATATAAATTGTTCAGTGTAATCAATTGATGGGTTTGATTTAATTTAAAGTTTTAAGGTTTATTTTCTTCTTTTTAGAGCATTTAAATAAAAGCTTCCTTATGAATTTTTTTATATTAATTTATTTTTTGTATGGGTTTGCGCTTGACCTTCATCTAACGGGATTTTTTTTAACATTCGATAGGCTGCCGTTTGACTACAATCTCACCTGATGTTAAGTGACGATGTGGTCTAGGATGGTTCTCGGTTGCATAGAAATAGTCTATTCACTCTGGCCTTGAAGTACGCACGTGGTAAGTGACAAAAAGGCTGGATAGAAATCATACTTACCCAGGAGCCTCAAACTAATAGAGGCACTGTGGCTCTGCTACCTTTCATACCGTAACACAACAGTGCTATTAACAATTCTGTTTGGAGGCAGACTTAGGTAACATGGTGGTGGCGAGCCAGGCAGACAAAAAATGGCTTACCACCAACCAAACCGAGTACCAATAGATACCCCCACTGGGAATCGAACCCGGGACTTCCTGATTGTAAATCAAACATTTAGTCCTTAGGTTACGGAGGCGGTAACTATTCTAATTTTAACGGAAACCTGAAATCACCGTTTCAGAAACATTTTGATATAATGTATTTTATATAAACTGTATATGTTGAACATATACCTCTTATACTATGTTATATCACACCGTAAATTGTTATTTCTGATAAGTTGATTCATTACTAAACTAAATCTTGACTTCCTATTAGTTAAATTAGTAGACTTGAATTATGCACCAACGATGAAGGGTTATATTATCACTTGACCTCAAATTTGGTGAAGGTCGTTCGTAGTCTCTCTATAAAGTTAATCGGTAGTATACCATTGCTTATTTCTGTCGGCTCGGTCTAACACGCTCAATATACCAATTGAATCGATACGAAAGTGCAGGTTAAAATGAATTTTAAAACAATGACGGCTAAGTTGAAACTCTATTGTAATAGCGTAGCGCACGGAACGGCAACGGCCCGCTCAGCGGCGTCCGTGCGATTATTTTGAATTTTTTGGCGGGAAAATAGTTTTTTGCTTATAACTTTGAATCTAGACAGCCAGGAGATTTGAAATTTTGACTCGTGAACGCTTCTATTGTATGGTCTCATCTGATCTTTAAAACGAAGTTCTCACTTATGTAGTTTCAGAGATACAACATGTGTCAGCTGGCGACCCATGTCACCAGCTTACACACACATATCGGCTCGTAGCTCAAACAGTTTTAGCACTAGAGATTCGAAAATTTTGAAGCCTATTGCTTCTATTTTGCTCTAAAATATGAGGTACAATACATAATCGTAACTTGAATAATTACGAAGATCCAGATGTGTAAGCTGGTGACACGGGTCGCCAGCTTACACACGGTATTTCGTTCGTAGATCCAACAGTTTATCAATGTGATCGTTAATTTTTTTGGCTCTCATTGCTCTCATTGTGCTTTAAATGCCTGACTATAGTCTAAAGCCCTAACCTCACTGGTTTGCCTTCCTGGCATGTGTCAGCTGGAGACCCATGTCTCCAGCTGACACACTAAAAACAACTCGCTGTAACTGAGTCATGATTGCTGCTAAATTATGAATGCTAAAGTTTGATTGCACCTAAATTGCTTTAAAATTTGGCATGCGTAGAATTCTCATAGCTCTATGAGGAAGCTGACGACCCACACATTCCTAAAATGCCTTATTTGGCGTGCGCGATAGAGAACCCGCTCATGAAAAATATAATTCCTCGAATCGTCAAATGCTTATTAGATTCAGTTTTTCATTGCATTTTGAACGTTTTCTTATAGGGGGTATATAAAACATGAAAACATTATTTTAAAGAGATAAATCAATATCGATACAAGGTCCATATTATATACGTCGCAAAATACACCCGATTTATATGGAGTGTTTTAGCACTGCGTGATTCTGTTTGTGGTCGTATGTTGTCGTATCGCAAAAAGATACAAATTTATCTTTCTGGGTCTAGCCTGGACTGGTAAGTCTGCCGAATTAGACCAACATATTTTTTCATGCAAGTACCCAACTGAGCTGTTCTGACGGCGTTAAGCAAACTTTAAGCCATAAAAATGAAACTTCTTTATTAGTGTTGTATTAATATTATTTCTATGTGGCATCATCAGAAACCAATTAACTAAAACATACATAAAACAGGACAGAAAAGTTAATTAACTTTATTTTTGAAGTTAATTAACTTTTCTCTCCTAATTTTTTGTGGAAGCTAAATGAGTGAAACTTTTAACTTTACATTATAAAATAGATATAATATTAAATACACAATAAAAGTAACTACTATGTACAAGTCCTTGGAACAACTATCGTACACTTAACAATAAAATTAAATTAATAATAATTTATATAATAAGACATGGTATTTGGACATTAACACTCATTCTTCTTGAACTTCTTATTTGATTCATTCACCACATCTTCTAGCTTATTGATCTTCCTCGATTTGATGAGAAATGAATTACTGTCACTCTCACTAGCATTCTGTCGAATACAATTAACACTGGACACATTTTGATTATGTACACCATGCTTTTTATCACCCAAATTTTTATTATTCTTATTAACTATTAATGAATTTTGAATGTCTTTGACAAAATCAGTTGTATGTAATTTAATAGGAATCAGTATTTGATTTTCATTATCACTCTTCTTAATAAATTCTTGTTTAATTTGTAACATAGATCTATTTTCGGAATCGCTGGAAAGTCTTATTGTTTTTCGTAACTGAATGGTTTCTGAAGAGTCAGGAAAGTTTCGCTTGACTACGATATCACCAGTAGAGATTTGTTTCACCAATGTTAGTGTAGGACCTTCTGCCTCTTTTGTATCAGTTTTTGATTTGCCAGAACTGGAACTGCCTTTGTCACCATCAGAATCTTGCTGCTCTTCAATTTCTATCAATTTACCTGAAACCACAAGATATTAAACTATATTTAAATTTACCAGAAAAATTATTTTAACCAATTATATATACTGGCATTAGTTGTGAAAGTATTTGTAACTTCCCCTGAAATCGCAATCTGTTAATCATCTGCGAGGAAATATCAACTGCTAAACATAGTGACTATGCTTGTTTATTCAGCTAACAGTAAGGACTAGCATCGTCATCACTAGCAACACACACTAATTACTTCTCTATAGATGAGGTATTGACAAAATGAAATATTTTTAAAATAAACTAAATATTATTGTCTATGACTTATTTTATTAAAAGAAATAGTGCATACCATTCAGTGTAGGGAATGCTATATCAGGAAGATCCAAGTGTGAATCTGGATTATATTGATGCATTAACCGCCGCAACAAAAGCGAGATTTCTTCTCTTTTACGAGTGACAACGATTTCATCAAACCAACTTGCTAACTGTTTTATTGGTAGAGAATAATCTAAAATCGGGTCCTGGAAAAAGAAAAACATAATATTGAGTAAGAAATATGCATGAATGTATACATAAATTTCAGTAATGTCGAATTGGGGAAGTTCGACTGCAGGGCAAGTTCAATTGATCCCTTCGGAGCAAAACGCACAATGAACAAAACTCGCAAATGTACAAAACACCAAAAGTACATTGTACGATATTTCCCTTTTTCAACCGACTTTAAAAAAGGAAGAGGTTCTCAATTTATTTCCAAATTAATATGTTACGCGATAACTTCGACAATAGGGAACCGATTTTGACAATTCTTTTTTTGTTTGGTAGAGCATACTTCACAGGTGGTCCCACCCATAAAATCATCACAGAGGCCTTAGTCCTTTTTGTACATTTGGCGTTTAGTACATTAAGCTCCGAAGCGCAACCGATCAACAAAAAGGCAACTGCTATCAAAGCTACGAAGTCAAAATAACGGTCGATAACATTATTTCAAAAATGATTAATAACTCGCTTGGATAGATGTAGCTGTGAGTGAGGCACACAGTACGAGAAAATAAGGGCCTGTAAAGTTTTAGTTTTTAGGGTTCCAAACATCGGATTAAAAAACAGAACCCTTATACTCTCACTCGGGTCTTTCTAAGATTTTCATACCTTAAAAAATTGTTCGACATATTGTAACAAATACAAGCCACAATCTGTGAAATTGTTTTGTTGTGGAATTTTAGGGCAGCTCCCTTTGATATTGTCCTTGTTGAAAACTTTAGTCTGAGAGATCTGAAATGAAAAAAGCTTAGCTATCACTATGAAGTCCTCCAATATTTAACTTTTGAAGTAATACTTTTTAAAACAAAATTACATACTTTTGCTTGATATTCACATGTCAGGTAGTCTCTTAACGTGGCCACGACTCGTGATCTTGAAGCTCCGGCTAATGAGTCAAATATTAAAATGCATGGCCTACAACAAACAAGAAAATATTAACACTTGGAAAATAAGAAGGAAAAATAAATAAAAGCTAACTAACTTCAAAAAGGAGGTTATCAATTCGATGGGTATGTTTATTATTTTTATATTTGTTACCTCAGAACTTTTGACTGAATGAACCGATTTGGATGATTCTTTTTTATTTGAAAGCTAGTGCTTCCCGTGTGGTCCCATTCCAATTTGGTCCAGTTCTGACAATGGAATCCATGAGAAAACTATAGAACTCTTTAATTTGCCTGAATAAAAGTAGACTTTTAGGGGAATTGATGTCGCTTTCCAGTTCTTTTTGAACCCATTTACTTGTTCAATGGTAAAGTAAAAAACCTTTTTGTTAACTAGTAAGTAATGTTATCAGTTCTAAATTGCAACATACTGTTTAATAGGCTCAGTCTTTCCATAAGTTGGTATTACGGGTCCTTCAGGTTTCTTTTCAACAGGGGGCTTCTCTGCACTTTCTTCTTCATCTGAATCACACTGCATGTCTAAGTCACTCTCCTAGAAAGAAAACGAAGAAAAATAGTAGACACTAAACAAAATAAATTCATAAACTAAAATAGTTATAGATTTACCTCTGCTTCCGCCTCATCTCTTTCGCTGAGATTATCAGAATCACAACTTAATGTAAGCTGTTCCTGTTTTGTTAATGGCGTTATTGTGGTGTTACCGATTTGCATTGACGATCTACGTTCTGAAATACAAATATATAATTTTTCAAATTAAAATATGATTGTTTAAGAATCTAGAAAGTATGATGGCGAGAAAATTTGCGTATATATTTAATCTATACTAATATTGCAAACGTGAAAGTGAGATTTTTGTCCATCCTTCACGTCGTAACCGGAAGTCGAAGACTCAGAGAAGAATATGCATTACTTGCAAACGAAGTCGTGAGCAAAAAAGATCAGTCAAAACATATAATTTTAACATTTTTAAGAACATGATGTTTGGTGGACGATATAAGTTTCTATTTTTGGAACCAGAGACAAACCTGTAAAAAATAATTACATACCTCTTTTCTTTATTTCTTGTGGGCAGACAGCACGGTTATCAATCATGCTCCTACAACCTTCTAAGCTTGGGAAACAAATTATTGCCACAAACCAGTGGCAATTTTCATTAATAGGAACCACAATATAGTCTTTGTCAAATATGTTAACATTCTTCGTCCACGTTTTGACTCTTGCATGTCGTTTCTGAGCAGGTGTCAAACTAGTATCCCATTCATGTGGATTTGAACATTTATTTATTTTGCTCGGTTTCGTTGTCAGCCTTTTATAGAAAAATGTGCTAAATATATGAGTCTTGTGTCTCTGAATGTCTGTTAAGACTTCATGTAATAAATGTTTCAAGTAAAAATCTATTATAACATCATTTAAAAACTGGTCTTGTGCTAAGCACATGTAGTCTTCAGTATTTATGGGTATACCACCCTTTCCAGGTGGGTAAATCAAAATTTGTCTGATTTCTGGTGGGTTAGCACTGAAAAAATATATCAAATTAATAGAACATAGATCTTTCCTTCAAATTTAAATGTGTATGTTTAGGCTTGGCTTTCATCTTACCTGAGATTTTTTATTATGTAATTTATTTAAAAGCACTTACTTCTTAGCTGCACTGCAAGCACTTGAGGATCTAGTAGTCATCTTTGACACACTGTTCTCTTTGGGACACGTTCGTACCAAAATTTCATTAGCTTCTTTGGAACTTAATTCATCCATAATTTTACCAAATAATGCTTTTAATGTTATTTTTGCCTCATCTGGTATTGACTCTGGTAGTAGTGTTATTCTTTTGTGCGGGTCATTTTTTGACATTGGATTGTAGTAAGGGCCTGTATAAATAAATAAGTTTTTGCATATAGAAAAATATAATCACATCAATCTTGAAATGTTATGGGTTTACTAACCTGTCTCTTCCGTCATGTCCAGAGTTTTCCTAATATATGCACCACATCTGTTCATGGTATATAAAAATATGACAGGCAATCCTTTACCAAAGTGCACCAACAACCGGACAACTTCTTTTAATTGTATTTGAAGTGCAACTTCTTTAGATTCATTTGTCAGTGATGGCGCAACTATTTTAACCCCTTTGGATGATATGTAAACCTGAAAGGAACACAAAGTTTACTGATCGCTTGAATAACTTAAATAACTTAACACAATTCACAGTACTTTTTTTATCCTAAACTTCTAACATTCGAGCATCAATTTCTAGTTAATAATAAAGCAACATTTCAACAAACCTTTTCTTTTGGTGTATATCTATATGAACCAATCCTAATTGTTCTGCAATTGAGCGACGTAACAATGCCTTGTAGAGGAGATTGAATGATCTCTTCTCTGCTGCCATCTGTTTGAAAGAGATAAAAGCTTTCATCTAGGTCCATGTTAGTCTTGTCCTAACAAAACACAATTGGGTATTTGATGTAAAAACTCTAACAATTTTTTTCGATACGACGAAGAGTTTTTTCAGCACAACCCGCCAAAAAGTGATTCTATTCGCGCTGTACTAAAACGCTCCATATTAATCGGGTATGAGTTGTGACGTCACACGTCTATAAATTAGAGTGTTAAATGTATGAAGCTGTTAGATATTTTGATTTATCTGGTAAAATTGTTTTTTAATGCATTATATACCCCTAGAAAGAAATAATCAAAATGCAATGAGACAACGTATTTGTATTTTGGGGTGCTTTCTTTTAATGTCCGTTATAAAATACAATTCAACCCCAAACTAATTAGGTGTCAAGTACCCAATTGTGAAAAAAGGGGACAAGTTCGGTACCTACGACGTTCGAGTGGTTTACGACATCGACTAACTGGTGCCCAGTCCCAAATCAGATATAGCTATAGCAATGTAAACATTATTCAATTTATTTGAAAGATGACTTGTTATAGGTTCTTAAAATTTAATTTAAATATTATTAAGTATTCATCAGTCAGGAAATGTCCACTGCTGGACATAGGCCTCCTCCATGGTACGCCACATTCCCGAGCCACTTGCATCCAGTGACTCATCTGTGGTGTGTGTGGTCCATCTAGTAGGGGGATGGTCCTATGAACGTTTCCCAGTATCTATATGAATGTACAATATATTTTAAAAATGATTAGCATCATATTTAATTATCCAATTGGTAGTGCTAGATTTTTTTAAACACACAAATTTTGAAAAAATGTCCGTCTGTCTGTTTGTACACGCTAATTTCTGGAACCATTGGACCGATTTAAATGAAATTTTGCATGGTGGTACCTTATATCCCCGGTTAGGTCAACATCTCAGATACTTTTTAATACAAGAAAGAAAGAAAAAGCAGGCGTAGCCGTGCGTGGGCGGACAAATTTTAAAAATATACCAAGAAACAGGTACCTAGACTCTGTCCAACAAAAGCTGCCCACGGAAAACAACGGCAAATTATTTAAATTTGATTAACAAAATTTATGGTTACCCTAACGAATACAATTGAAACCCAATGAAAATGAACATGTTCTAGAAGAAGAAAGTATTTTGTACACGGAAATTATCCATATAATCTGATTATTACCATTTTTTACTTTTATTTGAAAACATGTACAAGCTGGGCCCAGATGACAGGTCACTTTTCATCAAAATCCAGCAGGTCATGTGAGGTTCGAGTCACAAACCAATTTACATTTAATTTTATAGGAGGAAATTAAACTCTTCTTTTAATGCCTAAGTGAGGTTGTTTAATGAATAACTTCACAAAAAAATGATTGGTAACACACATTAATTGAACACTGTCAAAGCTGTGGATGGTGGAACACATTTTAAAGAACTTAGCAGCTTTAACTGTAACCATAACTGGGATGTTGAATATAGATATATGTAATGTATAGTTCTAGAACATTTTAACTTCAATGATTTTTGCATATTTCTAAAGTATGTCAACAAACACGGCAATAGCCTCCGTTGCATCAAATACTAATTTTAACCTACGTCCCCGATAATGTACATCCTAACCCTAAGCTCAACAACGTGTAGGTACCGAATGCCGATTGTTTTAAAGTTACCAACTTAGCACTAATAACCTTATTGTGTATATTATTCTTCACGACTATATATTTATTTAATAAGTAACAATAAATAGTTTTACAAAACAATTTTGAGATCATGGAAAATACATACGAAATACAGTAAGCAATAGCCGAAATGGCTTCGCGTGCAACTGCCTGCGACACTCAAAGGTTATGAAGAGAAATACAAACTTATACTACTATTCATTTATAAAATAAATACCTCCATGGCTTTCGAAGCGATCACTATACATTTTTATTGGAAATCGTTGAAAAGCAAGTTAATTTTTCACAAATGCGACACAATAGCCATAACGACATCGATTCAATCTGTCAAGCAAAGCAAGCCGACAAATGTCAACTGACACTGACAAAACCGAACCACAGATAAAAATATTTATCGACTCAACGAAATAAATAGAGACGTGCGATATTCTTGGTAAGTTTTTTTGTTATAATGGTGTTATATCACAGTGTAACGGACGATATTGAGGTGAGGTATTAATCAAGAAAAATTGTGAGGGTTTCGCCTGGGTCAAAATATTTCACAATGTTAAGTTGGCATAGAATTTATCGAATAGTGGAAGAACCAAGGCCGACCTTCGTAATTATCGTCAAAAATCTGAAACTAGCAATAAAATATACACATTATACATTTTACTGAGAAAATGGAAGAAATGGCTTCGGCGTTATTAAAAAATCCACTGACTAGGAAATAAACGTCATAAAATCGTTGCCTGTACTGAAAAGGAGAGAAAAAAACCTCCGACAAATAGAGACGTGCACCAACCGATTGGCACAATAGAGAGGCTCCATTCCATGATCCTGCTAGTTGTAAAAAAGTTTTAAAAGATTCAGCATGCTAGAAACACTAAACTTTATTATTTATCTCTCCTGTTCTGAAAGCAGGCATTTCATTATCTAAGCAGTGGGATGAAAAATGGATTTCCTACCCTTGGGCAGAATAATCTCAGAATTATAGTACACATTATTAGATTTATTATATATTTAGTATAATGAAATTTCATTAAATTCATTTTAAACACTTGACACATATTGTATGTTACTTTCCTCACAGTCAAAATGAAAAGTAGTGTTTCACTCGGGTGAAACCAATTCCACCCTCGAACTACGCCCTTGCTTCGCTCGGGCGCCGTAAATATCTCGGAATGCAATAATTGATCACTTTCATCCCGCGTGTAACAATCTACTACTATACTATACCTCGGAAAGTACCGCATTTATTTAAAAAACGAGGTAGATTGTTCGTCATTACTGTTATGCCAATATGTGGGCGGAAAATGTGTATAAAATCTATTCGACGTGCTATTTTTTAAATGTTTTTTTTTTAAAAGTCAGCAAACGCCAAATCACAAAAAGGTTTATGTCAAAATTCACAAAATTCAGGTATTTGGTCCAGCTTGGACCTCCGTCCACCCCAGTCCACTCGGTAACACTTCGTTCCATTTTGCCGTGCCTTACCTTACCCTATCACAACCTGTTTGTTGCAAACCTTGTCATTTAAGTTTTCTTCTCTGACCCAAGTTTTATTTTACACTATTATTATAAACTGCGCGCAAACCGCCTTTTTTTTTTAACCGACTTCAAAAAAGGAGGAGATTATCAATTCGACGGGTATATATTTCTTTTTTTAATGTTTATTACTTCAGAACTTTTAACTGGGTGAACCGATTTGGATGATTCTTTTTTATTTGAAAGTGTTGCTTCCCGTGTGGTCCCAATTCAATTTGGTCAAGTTCTGACATCCATGAGAAAACGATATAAATCTTAAATTTGCAATTGAAGTCGGTTTCCAGTTCTTTTTGAACGCATTTACTTGTTCTTGTGTTTTATTTTAAGCGTCAAAATGACGTTTAGGAGTGAATTTAAGATTTGATAAGCCTGTTTTCCTCTTAGGTTAGTGGGTCACCATTTTCCATAACTACATATTTCAAATTTCAAGTCGATATAGCATTAGTAGTTCCTGAGATAATCAGCTGTTGTAACAGCTGACGGACGTACAAACAGACACCAGAGTTAGATTATAAGAATTCCGTTTTTTCATCAGATATTCCTGGGTCGATCCTACAAATATCAATTCCATATTTAGTATAATGGCAACAGTCGCAACTGTACAGGCAACTAAAATACTACCAAACCTTGGCCACAATCGGCTGCATGAATCCGCTGCTATGAGCCTTCCTAATATATCGATACATACAGGGGACACATATATATATATATATATATATACACGTATATATGTATCGTATATATATACGATCCATACATTCTTTGAGGGGATTGGCCATAATAACCAAGCTTATCTGGCGGATTGATAATCGCAGTAAGATGTTATATAAAGTGTTACTTTCATAATAGGCTTGTGTCCACTAATAACAAATGGCTTGGTTTATAGTTGCTAAAAGTGTGACGTCACGCCTCGCAAAACATCATTGTTGTTGTTGACGTTTTCATATCACAGAGCAGGTTATTTCGCGAGCTGTGACGTCATTCAAGACGCCATGACACTATTCAGCGTTTTCGAGGGAAATCTAAATGGCTTTTTTAAAATACAAAATACGTAATGTAAATATTGATTTTTCTTTAAAATATAGTTTTTTTGGGATAAAATAGATATTAAAGTATATAATTAGCCAAGTTTTCAAATTTAGTCAACTAGCCTATTCTTATTTTCAATAGAAGTCATTATTAAAATTAATTAAAAATACATTCAAAGTACGCATTCAAGAATCTTTGGTCTAAATAACGCATTATTTTAACATATTGCGTGTTAGATAAATTATCGTATGGAAATGCACAAAGCAGTGTAAATGAAGTACACTTGAATATTTCACTTCAACTTCAGAATTATGGCTTCATCATGGAGGTGATGGTACTGCTGGATGGACTGGATGGTAAAGGAAAAGGGACATATCTGGGAAAAGGACTGAACTATGAAACTACATACTTATATGAAAAATACATATAATACAATAACCTACCTATTAAAACAGAAATACCATACAACAACAGCAACATAAATAGTCACAAAACCATTATATATATATATAGGTATAGGGGGAAGGTTCTCGTAGAGCGGAACAGACTGATTAGGACAGTTGTATACTTAGGATAAGTTGTATGAAAACTGCATAAAACAGAAGCATAACCGATAACACAGCCTAAAGTGGTGGACATACAGATTTGTGATTTAGATAAAATATTCTTTAAGTAGTTCGGACGCTACGGGTACATTCAGTTTTTTTAAAAAGTTCTACATGGATGAAAATTAGTGGTACGTCACTGTAAAGTTATTTATTTATACACTTTGTTAATGTGTTTTTTTTAAATAAAAAATGTCACGGGTTTAATTATTTTTGAAAATGCATCTTCTAAGGCGCAATCTCCACAGGGCGATAACATGTCGCGGACTCAGTGCGATTCGCTCGTTCCTATGAAGGGTTGTGTTGGTAATGTATAGGACTAGATTCGTTTCATAATGATGTATGGCACAGTGCAAAAAGTGTCACGGACGGTATCATAATTATTACTCAGAATAGTGAAGGTTTCGCAGAGATCGAAATGTTCACCTTGCCAAGTCTAAATTAGTAGTCGGTATATGGATTCTTTCCAATCCTCATGAAACTAAGGCTGACGTTTGCAAGTATCGGCAACAATCAAATACTACCTATGGAATGGAATGTACACATACATTTCATTGTAAAAACTGAAGAAAATAAATAAAAACTTTGTCAATGGCAAATACGCTAATAGCGTGCTCCCAATAAAATAATTTAGGATAAATATGTATATTGATACAGTGGTATATGTGAGCGTTTTTATACTAAACTAGCAGCAAAACCTGTTGCTCGGGTTAAAATAAATTTTGTGGTATAAAAAATATTTAAGGATCCATTTTTCAACGTACATTGTATAGATTTCTATCTTAGATATTGAGAAACTTATACGACCATTAAACATAAGGTGAATATAGTTTTCACTTGTCGAAATTAGTTGAATTTGTTTAATTACTGTTCATTCACTCTTAATATTTTAATTGTCAATCAACAAGTCGAAGATCGACTTGTAAACACGGTCAAAATGACGAAAAGTCACTGAATTTATTTTTAGTTTATTTTTTTTAGAACACCCTAGGATATTTAGAGTTTGGACGTTAAAAACATTACCGAAATTTTTATTTTATTAATTGTTCTGAAATATTAAAGAATATTCTAGAACGTTCAAGGTTATTCCTGATACGGACAGACCTTTATAAAGTATTTTGATGATAGTAGATCGTTCTAGAATATTACGGCAAACTCTAGATCTTTCTACAAATTTTCAAAACTTTCTAGAACATTCCAGATTGATTTTTACAGTTGCTCAGATTGTGAACTTTCTATAGCATTCCATAATTTTTTAGAACTTTATATATCGATTACATAAGTTGCACACATTTTGGAACTTTCTAAATCATTACAGAACTTTCCTGAAGTTTACATGAGTTATAAAAGGACAGATATATATTGTTTCACATTTTCGACCAATTCGACACCCACCCCGACCAAACTCCCTTACTTTCACCAGGAAACCAAGGGGCTGTTGCCACCTCAACGGAGTTGGTGGTGATATTGAAAACCCTGTCTTCATGTACTAACATTAGCATTTTTACTTTCCATAAGTTCACATGAGTTAGAATAGGACAGATATATTTTCTCACATTTTTGCCACCCACAACCACCCACTTCCACCCACCGTGACCAAACTCCCTTACTTTCAACAGGAGACCAATGGGTATTCACTACCCCAACGGGAAGTGGATCAGAGTTGGTGGTGCTAGAGAAAACCCTGTGTCTTCACGTACTAACATTAGATTTATATACATATTAATTAGTAAACTTTAAGCACCGATTTGTTGTTGTTTCCCAACTAAAAATCTCGCAATTGGTTTTACAGTGACGGCTCAAATCTCCACCCACAAGATCAAACAATTGAATTTTCCTTTACGCGTCTCAACATACACCAAATACTCAAATCATTTGTACGACCTATTTATGTACCAACAGACAGGACTATATGATTATCTACATTAGAAATTTGGCCCAACATATTTCCATCATTACTGCCATCACCATTCAATTTGTCTATACATATAGAAGGCTGAATTAACTATGAAATGAATGTCAAGTAAAAAACATACCGTCTGATTGTTCCATGCCAATTCCGTTGTCAGGAGTGCTACCTTCAATTTCACTGAGTGAAGGTTCCTTTGTGTTTACCGATAGCTCTTGCTAAAAAAATTAATAATAAATTACATTACATTAAGAGACAAATTATACAAATATACACAGTAGCTATTTTAGCAGAACAGGGGCCCATTTATGAATTTAAAAAAATGTATGATGGGTTGGCACTTAGCCTTCTTATCACCTGATGAAAAGTGACAATAAGGCCATTGGATGGAAAGCGTGCGCATCTAGAAGCTTCAATCTAATGAGTCACTGGCTCTGCTACCTTTCATACCGGAACACAACAGTGCTAGCAACACTGCTGTTAGGCGGCAGAGTTAGGTAACAAGGTGATAGCTAACCAGGCGGACGTGATGTAGTTATTAGTTACACTGTAGCGTAGTTTGAATAAATGTACACAATCATTATAGTAATCGCCAGTCACAGCTGCATAAGTCCACTATTGGTCATAATACGTAGAATATATAGATTTTTACGTCGAAAAAGTTTTCCAGAAGTGAATTTACTATAACTACTATATTTGTCGAAAGTTATTACGATAATTCTTTGTTGATACACTGGCAGATGTTGCTTTTTCCCAAACTATGATACTAATCGTAACCTGAGGCAATAATAACTTTGAATTATCAAGGACATATATATTTACCTGATTATTTTGGATTGAACTATTGGAATCTTCTTCATCGGAGCTCAGCGTCAATATCACAGTTTCAGGTTCAGGTTGCTTCCCCCTAGGTTTTCTCACCCTTGCTGGCTTTTTGTCCTGAACAGGCTATCACATTAACATTGTTAAGAAAACTTCAACGAATAAGATTACAAGCATACAAGCAAGGATTTAACAGAATTGAACAGAGACAGCGGTCTTAGTAATTTATACGACGATGTATACTTAATACTGGCAATTAAGTTAAGCCGTACAGTAAAAGTAAATGTTCTATGATATTTGTCCATTGTTATACAGTTGAAAATTAATAGCTGTAAATTAGTAATTTTAAAAAAATACGTAGTGATTATTCTTATGCCGGGAATAATGTTATTTTTGAGCCAAAGAAAGACCTCTACAACATTTTCTTGACCTGCTGGAAGTTTCCCTTAGTCACTACTAACTAAACGAAAACTCGAGGTACTACTACGAAAACGTGAGGTAATCTTATTCTAAAGCTGGAATACAGGTGTGTTCTATTTTAAAATAATAATACAATGTTATGTCGTATCTTTTTGTGTGAAAATAATACTTACAGTCTTACTATTAATTGTCTTAATAGTATTCTTCAATAGGTTTAACTTTATTCCATCACAGAGGCTGCTGCAATTAATATAAAAATGTTTTATATATATTTTGGTGAGAACAAGAATAATATTTTATACATAAAATGTAACAAAAAACACTTTGCTCTGACCTCGGAATGAGGTGGTGCGGTGCATATATACATACACCATTAGTTTATTGTAATTAGTATTTTTATCCAAAAAGAGTAACAACAACAAACAACCTGAACAATATCAACAAAAAGTAAAACTTACGTCTGTTTGTCAATATTTGGTTTATCTTGTTCTTTTTTCTTTTGCTCTACTTTTTTACTAGCTATCGGTACACTCTTAGGTTCCTCCGTAAATATCCTCTTGCATCTGCGAACGATACGAAAGTTACGTCATAATTATCCAAATAAAGCCAATCCAAATAAGAATTATTTACCGAAAATAATATATCCAATTTTTGTATTGATTATACCAAATTTTATAATTAAGAATTTTTAAATAAAGGTAATTAATAATAATACGAGAATAGAAATTTATCAATTTTACATTTCTTTATTTACTATTCAAAAATAATAGTACTAGGGTGAATAAAGTTAAGAGTCGTATATAGGGAAACCTAGCATACCTTTGACAGCGGCTGAAATCAAAACCCGTATAACCACAAGTTTTGCAAAGCGCCAGTTGACCATCTACGAAACGAGGCGGCGGCGATCGCGGGCCCCCGGGAGATTCAGGACTATGGTTCACTGTGGAATGTTTACATTTAACTTTAATATTTAATTAATAGTGGCCGTAACATTATTAAATATTTTATGTATTAATTTATGGATAAGATACAACGAAAACAAAGGTAATGTGGATAACGAACGTCTGAACCGCGTAATAGCAGGGTGTGAGCTGGTACATTCGCCTAGCTAGAGCAACCACATTGCTTGATAATATACAGTCGTGGTCATATAATTAAGAACGATTTGTAGTATCAGACTTTTAAAAAAAACAATGCCTTGTGTACTTTTATGTTCCTTCTTAAAAGTAATTAGTTATGGAATTCCTACATGGATAGAGTAAACTAGATAAGGAGTAAATATTAAAAACACTTTAAGAAAAACTTATTTAACTTGCAATGTTTGTATGTATGTTGGGGTCAAAGCTGAATTAGAAGCACTTCCTCTACTAATCCCGTTTACTCTATCCATGTAGCTATTTCATAACATAACTAATTACTTTTAAGACGTAACATAAAAGTACACATGACATTGTTTAAAAAAATGTCTGATACTACAAATCGTTCTTAATTATATGGCCACCTATACGTCAGTATTCAAGTGTGAAAAAGAGCTAATAGAAACGATATAATATTAACAATATTTACAGACCATTATCGCTACTTTGAGATTTCTCCGGAGTAGACATCTCACTGCTATGAGGTTGACTCAGAACACTTGGCGAACTTCTGCTACTTATATCGCCCACGAGCATCTGTAATGTTTATAAGTTAGTATAAAGTGTGCCGGGGAAAACAATACATTTATTCTTTTCGACATGACATAACTCACTGGGTGATTTTCTAACATCTCCTCTATACGCGTTGTGGAACCCACCGATACAAAGTAGTCAATTTCACTGCTAGTGTTTTGCATACATTGTATATGAGTGTCCTCAGAAAAGGGAACATTGACCTGAAACAAAAATATAAGTATTCATCAGCGTCCACAGCGCACGCGTTTATAGTAGCAAGATTATTTATTGAATTATTGCTGACCTGTTCAAGCACCTCCTGCAGAGTACAGCTTTCTTTGGGCAAAGTAAACGTTATTAGCCTCTGCTCGCCATTTTGAAGAAAGATTAACATTTTAGCAGACTGTGGTTCCGATGTCTGCTCCGAAGGCCCACTCGACGTTTCACTGTTTTCTGCAAACAAAAATATTCAAGATATATTGTTTTGCATATTAGTATGCGATAATTAAGACAACTATTTAATCAGTGCGTGTTGCCAGGGATGACATATGGAACCGATATGGTGCAACCGTAGTCCATTACTGTTGGCCGAATAAACAAGCTCAAAGTCATCAAGCTATGGCTCACAATTTATATTTGTGATTAAATCCGTAGACAAACTAAGGTCACCGACGTAGCTCAACCAGTCAATTAGCGAATATGTTTCACGGTTGATGATGATGTGCGATAATAAACTAATAAATGTGACGATTTGTTAAGATAAAAAATATATAAATGTTATATACAATGGTAGAGGTAACAAGTTGGAACTTATACTGAATACTAAAGTCTTAAGTCCCTTGAATGTGTAAAATAATCAAGCAACTACATAAGTCAAAGTGATCGGAAGATATGGGTTATTTGTGTAACATATTTTAACACCTGCACTACTAGACGACCAACAGTATCAAGTCGATTCGAAAAATAATGTTAGGTAATACAATACAAACCATGTTGAGGCACTTGTTGTGTTTGCATTGGCGGCACTCGTTGGACGGGCCTCTGCTGCTCTTTGCTTCTCACTAATGTCTGACGACCAATTTCCCTGCAATTAAAATGATAATTTATAAGTACTGCATGGTTTTTCAAACTATCTGTACGTATATATATCTTATGAGTGGAATGCTATATATAATAGCTTAGGATGTCTTAAAGGTCAGCGTGCCCAGAGTGAATAGGCTATTTCTAGGAAATCGTAATCCATTTTAAACCAAATCGTCGTTTAAACATCGGGTGAGATTGTGATCAAACGGAAGCCTATCTAATTGACTGAGTGAGCGAAGCGTGCAAAGGTCTCCCCTTCGACTACTAGGGCAAAATACTTTCTATGTGTATGTTTATTATTTGAAAGTTTAGTTGAATTACTTGTATTAATTAAATGTATGAATTATTATTGATATATATTAGTTTGTTTTGTATCTCGTATTTATGTAATCGTTTATTATATCGTACACGCCTACCTGCCCTCCTTTCTTTAATATTTCTCCTTGACCTAGGACTGCTGGAAGAAATTTCTTTTAGAAATAAGCTGTTCCTTTTGTATATTTTTTTTCTGTTTCTTGTGTTATGTAATGTTTCCGTGTACAATAAACTGTTTAAATAAATAAAAATAAAATATGGAGTAGAGACAAAGTAAAAAATCGAAAAGTCTAGCTTTAAAGCCAGCAAGCACACGATGATTGGTAGTAACTATAAGTTAGTAATAATAATGACAAGCTGGGGTATATAGGGGGGGGGGGGGGGGGGGGGGGGGAGGTATAATCAATTTATTCTCATTGCCATCTGATGTTCTGGCGCATCTACATCTTACTAGGTGTTATTTATGCCTACATTTTGTGGTTATTTTAAAAAAAACTGATTGGCTCTGTGAGGCTAAGTATGTGCTCGCGAAATCTACAGCTCACAGAGCCACTAGTATATACTTATATAAAAGCTGTAGCCTCGCAACTTGAAAGTACAATTCATAATCTTAGAAACTTATATCCCACTAAAGTATAATTTTCCTAAAACGTTGAACCACTTCATTTTTTAAATTTCTAACCAGACAGCTAACTAAAAATTTTCATTAATATGTCTTGGACAATATGAATTTTTCAAAAAAAAATTCTTTTATATAACTGGATTTTTAGCACTGAAAAATGAAGATTTTGCGCACTGGAAAATTTTTAATAATTTGTATTTTTTTAAAAATAAACAGTATGTTAGGTTTTTAATTTTTTTTATCTAAACATACTCATTCGTAAGTATGAATATCTGTCCACACTTTGGTCTGCGAGATATCTGGCTCAGTCAGACAGAACTACACCATTTTATAATATAGATACACATACCTAGATTGCTGAATTTGTGAAGGAATCCGTGGCTGCTGCTGCTGCATACGTTTATATTCGGCTAAGGTAATTCTCTGGCCATTTGTTAACGTCAACACTTGTCGCTCGTCATCTGGAGTGTTTGGCTCCATTAATAACTGGCTAAGGGTCTGCGGGTGTTGCTGTTGTAGATGTTGCTGCTCATAAGTGACCTGTTGTTGGTACGTCTGTTGCGGGGCGAAGGTCATCTGTTGGTGTGGTTGAGCAACAGACGCGCCAGCGTGATTCTGGCGCAATACAGGTGGTGGTGTATTGAACTGCTGAGGTTGGTTCATATTTTCACTAACGGGATGTTTCTGTACTATCGCCGCGGTGATGCTTTCTTCTAGATCGTCCATGTCACTAGCGTTATTCGGTTGAACAGCGACTTTTTTAACTTGCTGTACTTGTTGAATTTGTTGATTTTGCTGTACTTGTTGGATTTGTTGATTTTGTTGCACTTGCTGCTGGATTTGCTGAATTTGTTGCACTTGCTGCTGGATTTGCTGAATTTGCTGCACTTGCTGTGGATGTGGCGATGACCGTTGCGGTGTCATCACAGTTAGAGGGGGCTGTTGCGGAGGCAACGAGCCATTATTCGGTTGTGCTATCTGTTGCGGCAATGATTGTTGTTGCTGCTGCTGCTGTTGTATATTCTGGGTGACGATTGTTCCTTGTGGTGTGATGACTCGTTGCTGGCTTTGTTGGTTCATGATGATCTGTTTCAGATTAAAATGTTATTTATTATTGATCAATTTTTAACTTCATTTTTCACATAAACAGTATTAAAAAAACATTGTTAGACACTGTTAAGGCTGCTGTCAATATATGAGGATTGTTTGTATTTTACTTCAATTACAATAGGCTAGATGACACCAAATCAGATTAGGGTTATATTGTATTTTAAACCATAAAGGGCATTATAAAACTCCTATAAAATTTAAAATATCTAATACTATTATTTTTTAAATCTGGACTTTTACAGCTTATAAAGCCCGCAAAAATTCCAAAAAATCAACTTACTCGAATTAATTTTTGTATTTTGCTTTGTAATTACACCCTGAAGATTTTTTAGTAAGGGAGTGGTCACATAAAAACGTTATTTTACGAGATAACTCAAATATTGTTAAAAGTTTCATACATTATCTACTTCAATACCTAGCCGTGACGTCACGCCTAAGTACCGATTTGTATGGAGCGTTTTTGCATCACGTGACTAGAATCACTTTTCGATGGGTTATATTAGGAAAACTATACATCATATCGAAAAATCTTTAACAAGGGTATTTATCTTTTCACACGGTCTCTCGAATGAGAGAATATTTTTTTAGTCATCATCCCTATTATATTTTAACCCCAGATGAAATCTTTTGCATTTGGGGTGTTAAAAATCCATCAGATTACGGGCTAAATGCACGAAACCGATCCAAGTACAGAAAGTTGTAAGACATGGTGACGTTATATTTCCGAAACTCTTAAAACATAACGGCGACCATATCACTCATCTTTGATTTGCTGATGACATAGTCATAACGGCAGAACCCTTGGAGGATCTGAATGCAATGCTCAACAACCTCAACAAAGATACCCAAAAGGTAGCTTAGGTTTAAAATAGAATTCGTAGCTGAATAAATAGTACCTGATGTGTGGTCAGTTTGAGCTGGTTCAATTGTTGAGGGTGTATCTGTTGGTGCTGCCCGATGAGGTGTTGTGCAAGCTGGTGTTGTTGGTGTTGCTGCTGCTGTTGTTGCTGCTGCTGCAGGAAATTATTATTTTTAAATTATTTTGATGTTAAGCGATGATGTGGTCTATAATGGTGCACGCTTGCCTAGAAATAGCCTATCCACTCTGACCTTAAAGACAGCCAGGTTGTGCTAGGGAAAGTCCGAAGCTGCCAGGGAATTCCAAATTATAGCTGTGCGCATAATAAACGAAAACGCGAAAGGGTTCATGCAAACTGGTAGAATGTTAACTAAATTCTTCTGGGTGACCGATTGGCCTTTATCCATTTAGAACGGCGGAATTAGGTCGTAAAGTTCGATAGCACACTTTCCGAAATGACGCATGTAGAAGACTTAAAGACTGGCTGTTTTGCGTCACATACAGTGCCATTAACACTGCTGTTTAGCGACAGCCTTAAGAAACATTGGTGACGACTAATATACATAATTACATAAAGTGTAACCTGATGTAAGGGAGCACGCGGCCGCGTGGGTCGATGCTGCGCATGAGCCGCGTGCGTGTTAAGAACGCGCGGGGAAGCGGGGCGAGCGCGCGGCCGCGGCGTGCCCGCCAGACCCACCGTCGCTGAGGTATTCAACAGGCTGGCCCCCCCTGGGGGACCAGGGCTTGGCGCGCCCCCCACGTTCATAGAGTTCACTACAGAGGACACGCCTCTTGGAGCTCCCACTGTTACCGGCGAACCGGGCTGTGCCTGTCATAATACACTTTTTTTATTTACACGTTTTATAATAGGTTCAGTTTTATGTAACAGTAACTCAATTTTGACCTACTTCGGACCCTTTGCGATACTTATATCCAAAACAATTAGAGAATTGAAACGGATTGATTGAAATGTAACATATTAACACAGCACTACTTGCAGTATTTTAATGTATTTCATTGCATATGCTGCAAGTATTTGAAAATGTACATTAAAACAAACTAAAATAAATGCAAATGCCTTTACTTAGTTGCGAGTTACCATCCGCTTCGAATGTACTGATATGAAATCGCGCGCTCTTCATATAGTTGGCGATAGCAGGTGGTGCAGCACGGGCGCTGGGGTGATGAATCCCGTGCGCCATCACGTCACATTAATGTGACACCACTTGAATTTACATTATCCAGCGTAGTTTTAATTGACGATAACGTTTAAATTGTATAGTGAATGATGCTATTATAATGTGCATGAAAGAGTTAAGATAACTGATATATTTAATTTGATAAAGTTTAATAATTTACCCTTCTTAATATCATATCTTATGCAAATACCACGTTATATGTGTTTTTTTTAAATTAGAATGTATATAGTAACCTATCTTTAAAAGATAGACATATGCCATCGCAGGCTTTTTTGTAGACCTTTAAAGAGAAACTATCTCACCCAACACTATTTTGTTACATTTAAAACCGATTAGGCAGCGTTTTCGATGAAAAACTCTCTTGATTTTTTTTGAAACTCAGGCTTGATTTTTATGTTTAGGACAATTCTACAAAAACCAAAGAAACATAGTCCTTTACAACTCAAAATAACTTCCACCTAATAATGAAAACATCTTGTTGTTTTTTCTTATAGATATTAAATAATAATAAGTGGATATTTTATCATACTTGTTGCAGCTGAGGGTTTATAAGCCTGGACTGAGCCTGTGGACCGGGCATGGGCGGGCGCACGGCGGGCCGGCGCGGACGCACTGCCCGGACTGGGGCGCGCACCAACGTAACTCCGCCAGGACTGCTCAACGCCTGGTTCAACAATCTAGGCGGAGCTGGTCTGGTTGGCGTCGCCTAAAACAGAAACAAATGTTGAAGAAAAATTTTTTATTAGGCATAAAGGATATCACAGATGTGCACCTCTTAAAATTCCATAATATCTCATATAAAATTTAGGTGATGAAGTCCAAGTTTTAAACCGTTTCCGTGGCCTAATGGCAACACGAGTGGACAAACAATCTGGAGGTCCCGGGTTTAATGCCCAGTAACTTTGGAGGTAGGACATTTTCTACGTCCGCCTGGCGACGCTTGGAGACAGCGCCTCATTAGCTTGAGTCTTTCTGAATGAGCATAAGATCCAACTAATTATAATATAGATACTTGAAGGATCCGAGAAGGATGTAGGCTACTTTTACCTCAATCGAACCAGTAGTTCCCGCGAGATAATTCCTGAAGTCCACGCAAGTCGTGGACAAAACAATAGTACAAGATTTTTAAACAATGTGAGCAAGCGATCAAAGGATTCAGCCATCGTAATTCAAAAGCGGACAAATAGAAAAACGCCAGAGCAAGCAAAATGTATTTCTTATACATTATTATCAGTTATGGGTAATGGCACTATGTTGATGCACATGTTAGATACTGCTACCCAGCTCCAAAACTTTTCGCCTACTCGTATGTTCCGACACTCACGGTATCACATACAGTGATTCTATTCTTACGAAACCAAACGGCATATTCCAAAGCCAAGCCTACACGGACATACATAAGAATGTATTATTTAGAGCTTGTAGACACGAGTATATACCTAGATCAACGCGTACCACTGTCGATCACCTCGCCACCATAATTCTAGATTGTGGTCAAAACTCACAAACATTTTATTTGAAAACCTTGCAGAAGTTTGTTGAAAAACAAGCTTATTGCATAAATAAGACATGCCATGCCTTCAAACATATAAACCAAGTCTTCAATGTCCATTGAAGTGCATTTTAAACATCATGGAAATAATTGCACGGATGAGTAGCGTAAAAAAGCTAAGACTCATTGAAGGAAGAGCACAACGAAAATGTGTGCGTGACACGGACCACAATAACAAATGGAGGGCACGTGCGGTTATCCCGCAGTCGCCAACCATATGCGCTTTTAGGCATACGGGAGGAACTTTTTCCTCGAAATTATGCGTTATTATTAAAAGCAAAATGTTCTAATTTTCAATTTATAAGACACTGTCTGATACACTGATATGTAAAATGGCGTTATCGCAGCTTACCTCGCCTCCAACCGTAAATCGGTGAGTTTTGTTTTGAACAAAACCGCATTAACGCTCTCTCCACACTATACTCCTTGGTGTGTGACATCGTGTATATATATTACAACAGTCAACCAGGGCTGGCAAGAAAACATAATATACAATCTTTATAGCCTAATTGATGAGAGCAACTTCGATTAACCGGCGCAAGCTGAACATGTAGTGGCCAGTAGATGGTAATAGCATTAACTAGTGACTGCCTTATTCCACCATTCATAAGTCATATCTATCACAGCTATCTATCATCTATCACAGCAGTTTGCAAAACAAGCGGCACATCTTACTGCTATAGTGGTAAAATAATAGCTTATTTCGCCACATACTTCACCTAAAAGTTATAATAACTTACGGCTTGGTTGATGTATGCAGCTTGCATGACCACTTGTTGATGCTGTATTTGTTGAGGTGGATGTTGGATGTGCTGTTGCTGTAGCTGGTGTTGCAACTGCTGGTGTTGCTGGAACTGCTGGAGGTGGATCTGCTGTTGTTGTTGCTGTTGTTGCAAATGCTGAATGAGCTGCGATGACGCGCGCGATATTTGTTGTTGTTGCTGTTGTTGTTGCTGCTGCTGCTGTTGTTGTTGTTGCTGCTGCTGCTGTTGGGGTTGCTGAAATATAGGTCAGAATGTACTCAAGTTTAATTCCACCTGGTTGAGGATTTTGTAATATGTTCACCGTTTCTTGTTCCTGTGCAGGATTTTTTAAAATTAAAGGAGAATATGACTTGGAACCGAACAACACCGAAGCCAGCAGGAAATTACACTCCTGAGCTATAATTCCAAATAAGATTATTTGAAACTTGCATTGCTTAGTAGCTGGTTATTTAGACCTAGCTTAGTAATGTACAATACTCAAACACACTATCACTTTACTTGTGTAAGTTGAGGTTGTGGTCAAATCCAAGTCTACCTAGTCACATAAAGTCAGTTGGTCGCTTATGAGAGAAGCTCATGTTCAACAGTTAATTTATATATATATAGCTGAAGAGGAATTAACAGGTATCCATCCGTGCATTATCCATATAATACCATCACTAATACACATCTAATGGACTTAGTGAGCTATCATTGCACTGAATACCACCATACATCGAATAAATAAATAAATGTTTTGAAAGATATTTGTAAGATAGACTATAGAAAGAATATAGATAAGGTAGGAAGGAAGGTAGGAAGATAAGAATAGTTAAAATTTTCATCAACACAGGCATAAGCACACAAATGAGAAAGTTTTCAATCCAAACAGATGGATTTCTAGCATGGTTGGTGGCCATTATCATAACAACACATTGAAAAGAACACCACCATTCACGCAAAATAGGCGCATCTGACGTCGAGTTGCGGAAACCTGCCCCGATAACGAATACGAAGAACACCACAAGTCTCCTCAACCACAAAGATCTCAACATGGGGGGATTAGATATCACAGGTTAGTAATCACAGCAAGATGATAGTGGGAAATAGGGAATGGGAACTGGATATACCCAGTAAGGCATGGCTCTTTAAACTAAAGTTGGAACATACCAATAGCATCTTTTAGTAGAGCCCAAAGATGTATTAAATAGAATTATTTGTTTGTGTAATCCTTTATCTACTCTGTACACTGTAAATTATCTTAGCTGCAAGTGGAAACAAATATTATAATAAGAATCTTCTTTAATATCTGCAAAATTTAGAATTATTTGTGTTGTTGTATCTAAACTTATAACTATGTAGCTCCTGTGTTAAAAAGTTAAACCTACAGTGTACTGTTGTTTAAAACTGGTGGTGAGTGAGAAGGAGCAACACATGTCACACTGAATACACTAATTTTAGGCAAGGATATACCTTTGTCGACCATATCGGCACCTAACAGGTGAAATTGTAGTCAAGTGCAAAAATATAGAGCAAAAAAATTTCAGAAAAACTAACGGCTTGCTGAGGCGCATGTTGCACGGGAGGAGGGGGTGGCGGCTGAGGCGGCGGCGGCTGCGCTGGGTGTATCACGGCCGGCTGTGATAGCACGTGGGCTGGGCTCACCAACTGTTATGAAAGAACACAGTACAGTTGCCATAATAATGATACCAGTCTTAATGTAGAGGTCACATAAAAAGCATTTTATGTGTCTCATCAAAAGAAGTATTTAGACTGTAACAATCAATTGCGAATCCTATGTGAGTGACCGATTTATCGTCTGGGATCTGTGATTTTTAAGCGATTATACAGTGTAGTCGAGATGCATATCTCTAGTCAATATTAAACCATTTACTGCCTACATTTACTAACAAATAATAAAATACACAGAAACCACTATTACACAAAGCAAAGCATTCCAACTTAAAAGTTTAAAAAAAATGACAATGCATTTCCTAAATCTTAATATGTATTTACACAGCTCACCACATCCACAACATTATTAATATTTAACTTTTCAATTTAGTTATAATGGTAAAGAAATATATATATTTCTATATAAACACCATTTTCCAGAGACCAATGTTAGTCATTAACTAAAACTATTGCAGTTATGGGTCCAACAAATAAATATGTATCCTATTGGTTAGTACTTTCATTGGTTCTTAAAATAAAAGCTACAATGTACTTTTAATCACAAGCACTATTAGGGAGTCCATTGAAATGATTTTTCAGAAAAATAAGTGCCCAGAAATTTTTATTTTATTTATGGAATGTCTATATTTCCAAGGTCTCAGTCACACACAAATAATGATATAAAAAACATTTACACTATGTAAATGAATCACGATCTAAAAAATATATATCATTCTAGTATCCACTGGTGTTCTAGTTCACACTACACAATAGTTTTAAACTTTAAAAACCTTTTGAGTTTCACATGCTAAGCATAAAATTAATGGAGGAGGCTCTACAAAAATAATTGTCAAAGTATAATATAGTGCAAGTAAGTACAATTAATTTGTAACAATTTTTGATGATGTATATTGTAAATATACAATTATTTATTTAGCCGACATACATGTTGTGGGCGTTGTGGTGTTGACTGTTGCATCATAGATGCATCAATGATCTGCTGAGCTTGTTGCAACACAATCTGAGCGTCCACAGGTAAATCAGATGTGTAGTACACCTACAAATAAATTTAAAATGATAATCTTTTTTGTCATTTTTTATATGTTCTACTCTCACTGACATATATCTTTATTTATATCCTAAAATTTGTTGCTTGAAAACCAGTCCATTAAAAAAGTATTAATTATTATCAGTTCAATTATTTACAATATGCTGACTATACATACTCACCTGTTGTCTATGTAAAGTCTGTTGTTGATGTTGCTGCTGTTGTTGCTGCTGGAAGTCAGTGCGTGGTGGTGGCGGGGGTGGGGGCTCATGTCGGATAATGTATTGCTGTTGGTACTGAAGTCCATCTCCAACAACCAGTTGTGTTTGTTGTTGGACTCCTTCACTTACTATTACGTCACTGGGCTGTTCTGCAGGCTGTACCACCACCTATTACGTAAATTGTACAATACAAATATAAGTTTACAAAATGACATTAAAGCATTGCCACTATTCTTTAAAAATTCTCACACTAAAACTGCTACATCGAAATTATATAAAATTTAATGTATTTTGAAAATGATAATTTCAGCAACTTGCTTGAGGTATATAACAAAAAGACATAGATTATTCACTAAAAAAATATATTTCGTAACAAGGTTAAATTTCTTCTTCTAAGAGATCAAGCAGGGTGATTATAGTAGATACTTTAATTGCTATTTATGTTATAATTAATTTATGTACCTGCTGCTGTGTGTATTGCTGATCATCTTGGTTAACAATGATCCCATCAAGGCATATATTGTATCTCTGCAAGTCTTCTAGTGTCAGTGAATGTCCTGGTCCAACTATTTGGTAATACTGAGCCATTGCTAACAATTAACCTAAAAAGTAAATTATTGTTATTAAACATTTGAAGAAAATCAGACACAACATATCAGAATTTGAGACTAAATTGCAATGCAAAGTTCTAGACCATTTGCCCGAACTAACAATCAACATAGGGGTAACAGACCTCAGAAATTGGCTAGTTAGTATTAACAAGGTTTGAGCAAGCTCAATTTCCAACCATATCTTACAATAAGCTCTGTTTGCATTTAGAAGAAAAAAAGAAGGGGCTTAATATTAATTATTTTAAAAGACATTTTGTGGGTCCGCTAACACTTCCAGTTAAAGATACAGTAGGCTATATTATTAGGTCTGACCTTTGTCAAAAGTTTGCTTTAAAAATCTATATAATGGTTACACTGTTGTATTGCATACACAAATATCATGGATTAACCATAAAACAAATTAAATAAATTGCATTTTTTCTAAAGTTCCAATATTTAAATCTTGTTTATGTGATTACTGAATGTACTTTATTCTATATTATTATACTATTTACTTTGGGAGAGTTATACAGTTGTGAATGACAAGAATAATTCTAAAACACCATTATCAAATAAAAGTGTTTATGTCAACATTTTTCTATATTGAGGTCTAATTTTTTTATCATTAAGGCAAAATAGGCAACACATTAACTAACAAATATAGGTCGTTTCAATGAAATTACATTAGATGTTTTACATTTAGTACAATAATTATTTTGTACAAACTGCATACAAAAAAATGCAATTCTAGCATTTTTAGTAATGTTTAGATTTTTCCAAAAAAAGGAAATTATGTCAAAACTGCAGAGTGGATTTGATACATTTATTTTGGAACATTGACCACTTAGAAAGACTTTTTTCGAAAGTCCTCTTCTACAGTGATGAAAAATGTAAACAAATATTTAAAGGACAAATATTAGAACTTTAAAATAATAAATTCCACAATTTAGGGCACCACTAAGGAATTTCCATACAGGCATCGTTTGGCAGGCAGGATTGACTAACTAGATATTATATATTTATTTAGTACTGTCTGTAGATGTCTCTGCCAGTATATCAACATCACAGACAACAAGTATTTATTTATGCTAAGGCAGACTTTTGTTTCAGTGCAGCATCCATCCATTAGTTTTTAAGTTAAATTGTAATTTAATACTTGTATAATTCCTACAAACATTTATTATAGTTAACTCATTCTTTGTTAAATTTATTTTATATGTCAACTTTCTTGAACATGGCAAGCCACATATTTACAGTAATGAAATAAGTATAATGACTGAGACAGTAAATCAGTAGTGTATATGAAAACAATTATGGAACAAGTGTATACCTATGATTTGTTTACATCAAAAATCATAGTTTCCTAATAACTTCACTTCAATTATTTCATAATTCAATACTTGATCACATAATACAATATTTTTAGGAAAATTAGCGACCGTGAAACTAACAGCTACTGTCTGTAATAAGTCCACTCCCGTATGAATATTACGTACAATAACAGCGCACCCAGACAGTACAAAATCCGAACATCACATCACAATCACGAACATTTCAACTATGGCGACGACCGAGTAAGAACATTTCAGTCACTAATCAGTATATATACCGTTTACAAAAATTCCTGTAAAGGCAGCGGCGGGCAAAATAATTAGAAAACTTCCTTGATAACGTTTACACGCAGAAAACGAAATGGCTTCGATTCCTTTGGTCCAACCTAAATTATTTTCAAGGAGTATCTTTCACTATTTTACAACAAAGGGATGGTTTATTATCTTACCAATATTTACTATCGACATTTTAGATGTCTTATAGTTTCTATTGAATCCAATATTTAACATGAAAATCTGGAATTTTTACTCCAAACGCCAAATCCAAATCTAAATGCAATTTACATTATGGCGTGTGTGTCACTTTTTTACAAAAAGTTTTTTTTTTAAATTTTGTATTGCCAGTTTGAAAACTAGAGGAGATTCATTCAAATAGCTTAGTATAAAATCGATTATTACTACAGCTTCATTTGTGTATATTCTTTGTTCATTTATTTATAAGATTTATTGGATTTAATCTCACCAAAATCTTATGAGAAAGAGGGCAAGTTCATCTGACCCAAGAGGCCAAGAAATTACAGAAATTACGAATTGTCAGTTGCGCTGAGTTGCTGAGTTGCGCTAAAAACTGTTTAGGGCTGCCAAACACACTTCCAGAGAATCTGCGTACGCTATACCACCGCTATACTTCCGTTCAACGATGGCGAGGCGATGCTGATATTATGCCTTTTTCATAAGTCTTAGGCCACATTTATATTGCTACATTTTATCGGAATCTTATCCGGTTCGTCTTTTATGAATTTCCGATATTTCGGCGCTGTTACAAGTGCCATAATCACGGAGCAAGTGATTCAAAGAGTAAAGTAATAAGTGAACTGAATTGACGATGCGAGCTATATTGTAGGTAGAAGTCCTAGTCCAACTGTTTACATTGTCACGCACTACTATCGTTCCTGACTACAAATTCACTTCGACATACTACACTCACGATGTCACTGCGTTTTGTCAGAGCATTATTTATTTTTGCATTGCCCGTACGTAAATACCAACCATGGATTCCACATGTTTAACAGTTTGTATCCATCATCTCTATTGATTTTTTTTATCTGGTTACTTAGGCCACAATTCAAAGAGTCTCGATTATTGCTAAAAACTAACTTGCTAGTTTATTGACTAATCTTGTTTCCGAACAATTTTGTATTGATTCATCCATCTCTCAGAAACAAGGGAGAGTTTACTATTCAACTCATCACCAATCCGTGCACTATCTCCACACTATTAGTGCTTCCCACAGTATCACTGCATCAACCGGCCTTGATTACCTAGCGGATCCATTAGGGGATTCAAATATCCCAGTGATACTTTTTGTATTCCTTTTCGATTCATTGCTTTAGGGTAGGCTAGAAAGAGGATACAAATACTGGTATAAGTAGCACGTTCCATACTTAATTGTCATTTTCTGAGTCAGTCTCTTGGGTTGAGAGTGAAGTATCGCAGATCGTCAGGATAGCGTCAGGAGGGAGGAAGGCGGTGAACGTCCGTTTTGTACGCAATACTATGACATGTGCTTATTGATAAATTTGGAGGTTCCGGGTTCGATTCCCAGTAGGGGTACCTATCGATCGGTACTCGGTTTGGTTGGTGGTAGGTCATTTTCTATGTCCATCTCGTTAGCTAGTCGGCCGTCAAACAGCAGTATTGTGTTTCGGTATCAAAAAGTAGGTGAGCCAGCGTCTCAGTAGCTTGAGGATTCTGGGTGCGCACGCTTACCACAATTATTCTAGAGCTACACTCAAACACACGTGTTTTCAGATTTTTATCATCATCATTCAGCCAGGAAACGTCCACTGCTACACGTAGGCCTCCTCCATGGTACGTCACATTGACCGGTACCGAGCCACTTGCATCCAGCGACTCTCCGTGACCTTGGCTAGGTCGTCGGTCCATTTAATACGTGGTCATCACTCGAGGACTCTTATTCCCCATCGGTTCTTCGAGCGGTCTGTCTATTGCCACTTCAGCTTTCTGACTCGTTGAGCTATGTCGGTGATCATAATTCGTCTACGAATTTCCTCATTGCAGATTTTATTACGTAGATAAATTCCGAGCATAGCTCGTTCCATAGGTTGCTGAGTGACTTTGAGCTAGTTTATTCGTATTGGCATCATCAATCATCACAATCAAATCGTCCATACTGATCTCGACGAGAGGAGTATGGGCGCTATATGCTGTGGCTATATGGGCGATTTGATATTCTTAAATCAGTCCCGAAAACAATTGACCGTAGACTGTATCTAGATAGACTGTATAGTGTTGTCATATATCAAAGGCAGCACCAAAGAATATAATACTCGGCAGCAGTGCTCGGCAGCACCAACGGCATCCTGAAAGCCGTAGCAGACAGGCTAGACTGTCCCTTTAGGAGGCACAGGACAGCTACGCATATCCGCTGCAGCCTCTATAATTAAGTAATTTTTGACATATATTTTTTAAATTGAATAGATTGTAATTTTGTTTGATTTGTACTAACATAATTTTTTAAGTTTAGATTAACAAAGAATGGAATGAAACATAGTATGAAATAATATAATAATAATAAATTATCAAAGTCGAAGGATTGACGAGACGGCCGTATAAGTTCATAGTAGGCCTCCTGGCAACTGTGTTGTCAGACGCAAATATACTCTTTATAATCTGTGGATTTAAAGTTTTTTATTTTTCTCAAAGTTGAGGTTTCAACTACAAGGAGAAGTGATTTTTATTAAGGCTTCGACTGCAGGATCATTTGCTTAAAATCATTATACGATACGAAAGAAAGAGATGCCGCAGTTTGAAATAGTATCAAAATTTCATTCTATCTCTTTCACAAATATCACGAAAGGAATTGTTGTGCAAAAAAATTGTAATTTAGCTGCAGTTGTTCGCTTGTCCGTCCGCGATATTTTTCAATTCCAGCTAATAATTTCCCGTATCATACATGTTTAATTCATTTTTTTGCATTTAGTTAACCTAACATTATAAGTGTGTTATTGATGCCAACTAATACTAACTTATTACTGTAGTGAAACAAATTCCAAACATTTTTGCTATTTTATGACATTTTGTACCGTGCTACTTAGTTCGTGCAAATGGATGATTCTGTGGTTTCTCCAGGTAAACAAGATTATTGTACCGTAATCATTTACTTCTTATTCTTTCTAATAAATGAAATAGATAACTGATATTTCCATGTGACATTTTGTAGGAAATAAGATGGCAGACTCTGCTTCTGAGAGCGATTCAAGCTCACTTGACGGAGGCGCAATGTTGCCGCCAAGTACCGTCTCTCGTGATCAGCTACAAAAAAGAATTGAATCTCTGCAGCAACAAAATAGGTATGATAATTTATACATATATATTGTTCAATCCTGGTGATCCTGTCCGTGTGGTTGAGTTGTTTGGAACTGAACTGGTTGAAAATATTGGAAGGGAAAATTACAGACCGACACAGGTTTGCAGTTTATGCTCAAATCGGTTATTTAAAATGGAATGTTTTACCTTACAAGAATAGTCGACTTATAATTGTTATTAGATATAATAACCTGCACTTTTCATGAGTCCAGCATGCGGGCTGAATGCAGATTGTCAGACTTCAAGTGCCTGTTCAAGACATGCAGGTTTCCTCATGATCTTTTCCTTTACTGTTAAGCAATCGAACAATGTACTTGAATTGAAAAACAACTCATAGGTACACGACTGGATTCGAACCTGGAACCCTCAGATTGAGAGTCCGTGCCTTATCCACTGCGCCACCGACGCTTTTGTAGCTAAGTGAATTTACACAGCTGATTATAAAAGTAATAATTTGTTAATCATTTATAACATAATTGATGACAGAGTGCTGAAAGTTGAAGTGGAAACATATAAACTCCGAGTTAAAGCTTTGGTTGAAGAAAATCGTGCATTGCGACAAGCATCTGTTTCAATTGTAAGTTTATTTCATTTTGTTTAATATTATTGCACTTTTGTACACTGTAATACAAAACATAGTATAGCTCTTTACTGATAGTCTATTTATAGTACTCTCAAACTAAGTTTGCACCCCTGAAGTTAGCCACAAAAGACTGTGAAGTGTCATTTATTAACGTATAAGTGGGAGGCAAGGCAAGTTAGCGGATGGAAAGAAATGTCCTAGTGTTTTATGTCATCTAGAGATAATACACACACATTCCATCTGTACATGTTTGAAAACTTCAGAGGGGCAAACATAGCGTGTGAGTACTATAAGTGATTATTATATCTTGAGCTCTCATACATTACAAACCAAATATATCAATTTTTATGTCTAAAAAAGTTATAAAGTTTCATCCAAATCTATCTAGTCCTTTCTATTTGATGTAGCAAACTGACAGGCAAAAATATGAAAACTGTCATCATCAGTAAACAACAAATATCTTAAATGTACAGACACAATTCTGTTATAGCTTTATAATAGTAGGAATAAATACAAGTAAATAGCAAATGTGAAATACTAAGGTACTGTTTGCCAGTACGAGTTTAAAATTTTGAAACATTTCCTCTGGTTTCATAAGCTTAACTATTAAGACAAATTGTTTGTGCTACAAATATTTCACATGTGTCACAAATGTTACTGCAACACAATACAAATATAGTAAGTTTTGTTTGCATTAACTAGAAATGCCAATGAACTGAAGTTTTGCTTTTGTTAAAACAGCAAGCAAAAGCCGAACAAGAGGAAGAATACATATCCAATACACTGTTGAAGAAAATTCAAGCACTTAAAAAGGAAAAGGAAACTTTAGCTCATCACTATGAAAGAGAAGAAGAATGCCTTACAAATGATCTTTCAAGGAAACTAAACCAGGTACAACTTCATTTACAATGTATTACCAAGAGTAAATGGGACTCATCAACACTGAACATCAGGTGGTTCAATGTGGTCAAGCTCTCATTTGATTAACAGTAAACATATACAAACAAGTAGGTATTTTTTATGTACAATGGGTTTTAACCTAGTCTTCATCTCACCTGATGGTAGGTAAGTAATGTAAGGCTGTTGGGTAGAAAGTGTACTAACCCAGAAGCCTCAAGCTTATGAGTGTACCAGTCATACTGGAACAACAGTGTTATTGATCCAGCTGTTTGTTGGCATACTTAGGTAACATGGTAGTAGCTAGCCAAGTAGACAAAGAAAATGCCAACCAACCAAACTGAGGGTCAATTTGTACCCCTGCTGTGGGTATCAAACCTGAGACTTCCTGGTCATGAGTCCAACTGTGTAGCAACTAAGCTATCATATCTATCAAAGCTATTTAGCTTTATAAAGCCTAAGCATTTTTTATTTATTCTTATTACATAACTAATTTTGTAACGGTTTTTAGTATACCTATTGTATAGTTCTAGTAACATAAATAAAATAAAATAAAACTTGAACTAGTAAGAGAATCATTGTAGTTCTTATGTAAGATTTACATGTAAATATTATATGTAAATGAAAAAGTGAGTTTGTTTCTTTGTTTGTTATTCCTTTAGAGGCAGAATGACTTTTTGTATAAGGGAAGTTGAAAGGCCAGAAAATGACCGGGTACTTTTTATCTTGTTTAAGCAAATAGTTATGTAGGATACATTCTGAAGTTCACTTGGACATTGTTGCAGGCAAAAGTTTTAGCAGTATTTACATAGGTGTCTATCACAGTTCTGAATTCAGTTATCGCTTTGCAAACAAACAGAGTCAAAGGGAATTTTGGGGGTCTATTTACACTGTACACTGTAGTGTAAATTTTACACTATAGGCCAAAAACTGTGCAACAAAAAGAAATTTTAAAATGGTCAATTACACCCCTTTCATTTTGACCCCACTTGACCTATGAACTCTTCTTTAAATTTTCATTTGCCCATTTTCATCTCTTTTCCAATGAAAATAATAAGAGTGTTTGCTTAAATAAGAATCTGCAGACAGTAAGCAGTTGTCACAGATAGACAGACTGACGAAGTCGTACCATTAGGGCTCCTTAAAACTATCTACCTACATAAACTTTTTTTAAATCTTGGGTTGCATAAATATTGTATTTTAAGAAGAAAAAATATTGATCCTTTGTTATACCTTCAGTAAACATATGGTCCCAGACTTTCTATAGTAGTAAAAGGGAATCACAATTTCCAGGAGAACAGTAGCGTACATATTTAATACATAAATACACCCACACAAATATCATAATAAAATTACTTCACCTGCTATTAGTTATGTCTAATAAACACATAATTTTTTCTTGGGTTACTGATTCTAGTTGAGACAAGAGAAGTGTAGGCTCGAGCAAACCTTGGAGCAAGAGCAAGAGTGCCTAGTGAACAAACTGATGCGGAAGATTGAAAAACTTGAAGCAGAGACCCTTGCTAAACAAACTAACTTAGAAAGACTGCGCAGGGAAAAGGTAAATAATTGGATTTTTCTCTTGAACTAAATTAATGCTTCAGTTGTACATACTTAGCGAGATCTTAAGAGTTCAATGTATGTTCATCAAGACAGATCATTTACTTTTTATAATATTCAAAATATTAGAATCTTTTGTATGATTTTAGAACTAGCGAACATAGACAACTATGTGTAAGCTAACAAATGTGTCCTCAGCCATATGAAAATATGACTTGCATAAGATAGATCCTTGACCATATCAGGTCATATCATCATAGAGGTCAAACACAAGCCTGTCTATTGTAAAAGAAAAAATATAAAGCCAGATGATGATGGATGAGAAAAGCAGAGAATAGTGTTCGATGGCGCATCATTGGGGAAGGTCCAGCAGTGTATTGCCACATGATGAAGTTAAATTCAGCTGGATTATTAATATCTACAAATTTTAATATATTGAACTTTGAAATTCAATTTGAAAAATTAAATGATGTGTTGGCAAAAATCCAATATGGTGATATATTAGGGGATGCATGTCTTGGGTAGCTGATAACAATGACGTAGTAGCTAGTCCATGGTTAAAGTAAAGATAAGATAAGACTTTTGAGAATGTATACACTTGTTTTACAGTGAGATACATAACCTATGAGTATTAATTAAGGAGGAGCGGTTTTCATTGTCCCATTTACATTGTGTTTATAATTACAAAATCCCTACATCCTACTGTATATTTTCGACAAGCATCCACTCATGTTTTTGAATTAACATGTTAAAATGCACCCTGACTTATATAAAACGGCTGGCGATGTAAATTCTAGAAACCTGTGGAATCCGGATATATTAGTTTATGACACAAACCCCAGAACGACGGTATACCACAAAAGTGTATTAAAACTTTTTATGTACTTCCACCTGAAATGAAGCTGTTACCACCAATGCGTTTCAAGACAGTTGTTAAAATTTGGATAAGGGATTTTTTAAATAACATTAAAGATATTGTTAAATAGTGTAATGGTGATATTGAACTAATCCAGCATAAATTCTGAAAGCCTTTAAATTAAAAATTAAATTTTACCTGCCTACAATACTTTTCAAACAAAAACTATAAAATGCTTGATACTTAGCTAGCTAGCATACCTTGTAGTCAAGGCTATATCATGAAAAGCTAAATATTTGTAGTATTGTTTTGTTGTTTCATGTAGGTATTATATATTATAAATACTCTTACGTGTCATTGAGTAGCATAGTAAATGAATTGTTTGGTTGCTGGGACGAATTCTGGCATGAAATCAATTACGCCTTATGGCTTCTTAGAAATGTTTTATTTTTCTTAAGAAATTATTATGTATGATTCATGCTTAAGCTATACTGTTTATGTTTGTTGAATAATAATTTGGAAACTCCTTCCCTGAACCCTGAGACTATTGTTTCGCTGAGATATATATATTTTACTGTTTCAAGCAAATCAAAAAAATCTTTCATCAAATCCCAGTACACATAATTTTGCGTAACTTGACGTAATTGATTATAGTGCCATCAACACGAATAAATACCGTATATGTATTTAGTAATTTATTTATAATTTATGCTAACTGACGATAAGGCTGTTAGACCGTAAGGACGATGTTTGCTAGCCCAGAAGCCTCAAGCTAATTAAAATTCATAAAAATTTATCAAAAATTTTGTTGTATAGGTAGTGATATAGAAGGTCTTTAGAAGTGTTCTATTTAGGTGTATGGTTGAAATATGTTTTGGTCCAACTGGTTGTTTAAATAACAACCTAACAATGCTTCTTTTTTCCAAGGCAGTAATACATATAGTAATAATAGTGTACATAGTTATAACATATCAGATATATAATAAACACACCAATGTCGAAGCCTCAAATTCCATTCACAAATAGCGTACTTGATAACCATTCGCATTATTGTCAGAGCTTAGACTGGTCTTGATAAGTAAGCGAAGCAAAACAGCAAAACAAATCAAAGCTTTTTAATATGTTGCCAATTCTAGGGATCTTTGGTTTTTCTAGGGAGCAAAATTGCAAAATCCATCAAAGTTTTTCTTTCTATTTTGTCAATTGTAGGGATTTTTCATTACTAGTTTAACATTCAATAATGTGTTTTGTCATCTACAGGTTGAACTGGAAAACACGTTGGAGCAGGAGCAAGAGGCCTTAGTGAATAGACTTTGGAAACGGATGGACAAGCTCGAAGCAGAGAAGCGATCACTGCAAATAAAACTAGATCAGCCAGTGTCTGACCCAGCGAGTCCTAGGTGACTTTTATCTTTTATATTTTTACTACCCCCTTGACATTGCGCACGGTTATTTTTCGACTGTGTCCCATACAATTGTAATAAACCACACATGAATGGGTTCTACTTCATCATCATCATAACCAGACTATATATTTCCCTACTGCAGGGGCTCAGACTTACTCTCCTACAGAGAGTGTATGTGCCATGGGGTAGTTAGTTTCATTATAATATACTATATATATCAATACTAAGTACCATATGATACATTAATAATAATGCATATTTTGATGATTATACATTTAATTTAAATGCTTCCCACGGACTCAACAAACAATTTTTGTTGTTGAAAATATTAAGCCATTTTTTGTATCTATAGTAATATTATAAATGCGAAAGTCAGTTCGTTTGTTTTTTCTTTCCCTTACGTCATAACGGAAAGTCAGAATGATCAGATTTTAGGGATAGGGGTACATGAAGGGAAACATGAAGAATAGGACATAGGGATACATGAAGGGCCGGAATAGGACATAGGCAACTTCGAATTTTACGTAGACGAAGATGCTGGCATGACCTAGTTTTTATACCTCTGTAATCCAGAAGATATTAACCTGAGAAGAGAGTAACATGATAATTTCATGAAGCATACCAGAATCAACTAACCATCCTTTTCTTCCCAGATACATATATTTACAATATATGTATTTCATTTTATTTTATAGAATATATGCTTGTCTTCAACCTCAAAATATTGTCCATTTAATATATTAAATGTAAATAGTACATCTAACTTGATATATTCAGGAGATGGACCACATCAGCAAATACCTCTATAACAACAGCATTAAACTGTGACCACCAATCCGCGTGATTATGCCAAAGGGAGGCTTATTTCCAACAGTGAACTTATTAACTTATACTAAAAAATATTACTCATTAATATACTCGTACTTAACATGTTAGAATTTTAAACTACTCCTAGTTAGGAAGCTTTACACAAATTGGAATAATTTACACAATCTACAGCACCAAAAATAAGGTCATAGATTCATAACAGTGACAACTTTGTTAGGTGTTGTTTAAATAATCAATTTCACTCAATGATAAACATTTGTTCTTGCTAGGGACATCAGTAATGGTGATACAGCATCCAATCTTAGCAATCATATCCAGACACTCCGCTCAGAGGTTGTAAAACTAAGGTGAGTAGAAATATTTATAATTTATGGTTGTAGTTTACCTATGTTCTTTAATAAAGATAAAAAAGCTCTCGAAAACAATGAAACGATGATTCAAGTATAAAATGTAAAAAAAAAGTTTAATTTAAATAGACAAGACTGACCTGACTCTCAATGTTAGTAAATATCCTACTATTCTATGAATTCATTATTGTTGGGAGTTGACTTAATTCTTGAGTACACTTTATTAGAACAAGCCTTAGTATGGATGTTTGTGTACTACATACAACAATTCAACAAACATTATAGAAACTTCAAAAGATCTAGATAAAATATATTCATTTAACTTGGCAAGAATTTTTATTGGTTAATAATCTATATGTATATCCACATTTTTTAAACAATATTTATTTATTCTCAGAAATCAATTAACAGTTTCTCACAATGAAAACAAAGAAAAAATACAACGTTTTGCCTTAGAGGAGAAAAATATCCGCGAGGAAAACCTTCGTCTACAACGAAAACTACAGCAAGAGGTATAGTATTTTTATCATGTTTTTTTAATGTATGATAGGTTTGCACTTGACCTTCATCTCACCTGATGGTAAGTGACGATAAGGCCGATGGATAGTAAGCGTGCGCACCCAGAATCCTCAACCTAATTAGGTACTGTTTAAAGACAGACTTTGGTAACATGGTGGTAGCTAGCCAGGCAGGCATAGAAAATGCCCTACCACCAACCAAACCGAGTACTGATGGGTATTGGGAATACTGGAATACTGGGAATCGAACCCGGGACCTCCGGATCGTGAATCTAACATGGAGCGATTAGGCCACGGAGGCGGTTTAAAAGTTTATTTGTGTATTAATTTTAATACTACCCTATATTATTTATTTAAAAATAATTTGTTGTTTAAAGGTGGAACGCCGCGAAGCTCTTTGTCGCCATCTCTCTGAAAGCGAATCGTCTTTAGAAATGGAAGAAGAAAGGCAATTCAATGAAGCTCTAAGTGTAAGTACCATGCAAAGAACTGGTGAACTTCGAACTCGCTCAACAGAATTTCATCAAATACTGAAAATCGTTTCATTAAACTAGCTTTTATAGAAATCTGTATTGTATTCGGTCCTTACACTGAGTTGCGATGCCACAGACATAAATAACAAAAGGTCTCTTAGTTAACTAATTTAAGTCATGGTCAAAAGGAACTTTTTACAAGTCTCTTTAGATATCAACGAAATATACTATGAATCTACCCTTTCGAAAAAAGCTCTGCAGAGAAAAAAGGGCGAACATTTTTTCGAGTCAATATCATTAAAAGTCTGACTCATAACTGAGTCCGCTCCTGAGGCATGGGAGCGGCGCGGGAGGGTGTGTTCTCGGAACTTCAAACGACGAATTTATGCATAAATAAATCTTTTGACGTTCCGCAAACATACCCTATAGTTAATCGAACCCGGTACCTCCGGTTGGAATTCCCAAGTTTGTTCGTGTTACTGATATATGTGATGGTTTTGTTTGCAGTTTGTTTACGTTTATTTACATTGTATTGGAAATGCACCACACTAGAGTATTGTTTGTTGCAGGCTCGATCGCGCAGCGTGTCCTCGCCCGGCGGGTCGCGGCCTCTCTCCCCATACGCTTCGCCGCTGCTACCAAACGCTGCCGGACTGCCCATGTCGCGTCCAGTCCTCCATCTCAACTCTCAGGTTAGTATATATATTGAAAAACTATTTCAAAGTAGGGTCAATGTACCAGTAGTTCACCAGTTAAGCGACTAATAGTCTATTCACTTAAATAAGTGATTCACTTCAATACTGACCGAAAATTTTAATATAGCAAAGAAATATCTTATCCTATACTCAAAGACTTAAATAGATTTTGCAATGCATGAAATAATAAAAATCGAAAAATTGGGATGCACCAATAACTGACCGCTAAGCTCCCACCCTGACCGGGAAATGTTCAATTAGTTGACCTTTTAAAAATGGGAATATAAAGACAATTCTATTAATTTTTATTCAGTGTTGCCAGAATTTCTTACAATACAGGCTTTGTGTGTTTTGGACAACTATTGGTACTTTGATGCTAATACACGTGTCTTCGAGTTTTGACTATCAAAAATGTATACGCCTCTAGGCACATGCTTACTGCGAGTTTAAGAGGCCATAGAGCTACATTTCTCCGCAATTATACAAAAATTTCAAAGGTACCCGGCAAACAACTTGAACAAAAATGGGCATAGTAGGATGAAGTTCGCGCATCCCGGGTGTTATCCCGCTTCCGCTCTCCGCCAAAGATATCCGAAAATCGTGAACTACGCATTCAAGGTCATTTTTTTACCACCTATACCCCCACTGGGAATCGAACCCGAGACCTCCGGATTGTTAATCCAAGCGTGTAGCGATAAATCCCCTCATAGAAAGTCCAATATGTCGACCCACGAGGGAGGCTCATGTCCAACACTGGCATGTATTGATGATGAATGATGTTTGTTGTTGTTCAGACGCGACGGACAAGCGAGAGATTCGTGAAGCCCGCGGTGCCGGGCGGGGTGCCGCTGCCGCCGCGCATCGCCCCGCTCGAGCCGTCGTCGGCGCCGCCTGTAACCATGCCCCCACACCTCGCCGCCATAATCCAGCCCGCTAGCCCCATGGACACCTCCTCCAAAGACTAAGATCGGGCTCCTCATAATTAAAGGACGCGACAGATGAGCAATCACACAAATCAATATAGCAATATTAGCCTACGAATCAGAGGTAGCTAGCGGAAACGGAAACTCGCTCCGGGTTTTGCCAATTACACATCAAATCGTCGGTAAATGGGAGCGAAGTCGAAATATCGCACCGTAATTTGGCATTGTTGTTTCTTAATACAAATTTTTTAAATTGTTGATTTTTAATTAATAAAAACTTTCGCTGCCACTGGGCATGTGCTACTGCTTAGTTAGGAATAAAATTTCTGGCTTACGAGATATTGGGGTTGATCGTAGGAGTGTTTGAAGTGCACAAACAATTATATTGCTTACGTAATATTATAGATTGTGTATCCATAATTTATACTTGAGCGCCTGTTTTGGTTTATATAATAATTGCTTTTGGCTCATATGTCGTTGTCCTAGAAAGAATGAGTATAACGCGCACCGCTCACCGCCCTATGACTCGGCACGCTTGTAAAACCCCTCGGATGGTTGTATATTGGCTGGACTGAATAACTATTTTGATTATAAATCGTATTATAAATATGAGGAGGCTGTAAAATGTGATTTTTCACCTTCGCAATGTTGATATTTGAGGCTTCACGAGAAGCGTGCGAGCGGCGAACCGAATTTATTGATATTCCGTTATTATAAGGCTCAATTGCGGTTATCGTGGTTCAATATGACTGTCTCTTATGATTACGTCATTGGGATTTGATTTTTTAAACTGATATACAAAGCAGGTACAATCAGAATTTTCTGCATTTATGTAAGAATCAACGTTTTAGGAAATTTTTGTGCATATAATTGTAATCATTATCAACAACTGCAATGCAATATATAAGGTTTTTGTCATACATTTTCCATCATGAGAATATCTGGCCCTAATTATAAAATTATTTGAAAGTTATGAAGTTTTCTTCTATGCGAAAAAAGAAACCTTGAATATAGTTTTCTTTAAACAACTGCGTGCCAAATCGAAACAAAGGACAAGTCATTTGATTAAAAGGCATTTATATATATTAAGAGAGCTGTTTAAAAAATCATATCCCAAAAATCAAACTACGGCAGTGGGTTTTATTATTATAGGCTGTGTAATGTTCACCGTTAAATAAAGGTGGTAGACGATTTGATTGATGAGATACATTGTAATCTGTTCGATATATCACACGAGGGGTCTAGCGCGCTACTCCATGTCATGTTGTAGATTAGGAATGTTTGAGGCGTGTTAAACGATGTTATTATTTTTGCTCTCAAGAGCTAATTGTTGTGTTCGATGAGGCATGAGAGTAGCGGGCGAACGCTCTTTCGAGTCGATTCGATGACGGGTTTTCGGGAACTCGTTCTAAATAAAAGCTTTTAAAAAGAACGTTCTGATATTCTCAATAGATGACGCTGAGCCTGTAAAATAATTTTTGTTCACTTTTTTTTCGGGAAGGGTATTGTCTTCATTTGTCATGCCATATTATCCTCACTAATACTATAAATGCAAAATCCGTCTTGGTTTGTCTTATGACCGACGTGTTTTTTTCACACCTATGGCAGTCCATGGCCCGGAAAGTGATATCAGAATTTTTTTAATTGTTAGTAGTCCCTTAGTGTTGGGAAAATGTCTGAAGTAGACGATTTCTTAGGAAAAGCTGTTACTAATATTTTATAAAATAATACCAACAACTTTTAACTTCAAAGTTATGGCTTCATTATAGAGCTCATGTTTTTTAATCATTTTCATGTAATACGCCAGCAGCACAAAGACTGTAAATTAAAATTTTGACAGTGTCAATTGAATTCTTATGGTAATGGGAATTACCAATTGGTAACTTTTTAGTCACTGAAAGTTTGATTGAGAATGTCAACGAAAACCCGTCATTACTGCAAATTTTCACTTTAAAATCTTTTTTTAAATGTTATAACAAAATAAAAAATATATGCATCAACATAACTTCTGAGTTTTATTTATAAGTAAAAGTAAAGCACCTCATTTGTCAAAGTAAAGTGGTTTAGGAGATAAGAGGGAACATATATACAAACATACAATGGTTCTTAAAATGATCCTTTAGCTCGGCTCTAGTCAGGTAACAAGTGTCGACGCTTGTCGTTCAGAAGTAACTGCACACACAATTTCTTCTTGCTTAAACTTAATGTCTGGTTTTATTTTTATAGAAAATAATAGCAATAACCTAACCGGCATTCATCTTACTCCAAAAGCGATAGTAATAAAGGCTTGATTCAAAAGGTAGGTAAGAATCAAACAGGATGATGAGAACGAGATTAATGCGTTCAAAATGAAATTAGGAACCGACTTCAACTGCCCTAAAAGTCTACAGCATTCATCCCCTAAAATGTAGTAAAACTGACAATAGAGGTGGAATTAATGTATTTGGTTTTTGTTGATTTTCTCAAAAAGCGCTGAATCAATTTCGATAATATTTATATAGGACAAGTACCAAACAAAAAATACTCATCTAAATCGATCCATAATTAAATAAAACTGAATTTAAAAAAACGGCAAAGTTCGAGTCGGACTCGCGCACGAAGAGTTCCGTACCATTATCTATAAAATAGAGTGTCGGTCCACGCGTAGTGTAAGGTTCCGTAGTTGCCCGGAACAATGTCTAAAAATGGGCCCACACAGGACGATATGAAGTAATTTTGAATGGGACTTTTCTGAAAGTAAGAAAAAAGAAAGAAGCCAACAAAAAAAATTGATACGATTTGTTAAAACTAGCCATTTGTCATTTGGAGCAATAGTTAATAGACAGAAAAGTTGTAGAATCGCTCTGAACCAAGTTATACAAGCTCGGTGATTCATTACTTTCATACATTTATTGATTTCTGAAGGTGATGGAAAACAAAATAATGGTTGATATTGCTGGAACTAATTATCTGAAGCAATTGTCAGTACAGCGCGAAAGCTGTAGCGCAAAGCTCGGCCACTATCTCACTTGATGGTATGCGACGATGTGGCATACAATGGTGCGCTTTGGTCTTGGAGTGCAGTTTTTGGAGTGCAAATAGATCCATATAGTTTTACAATCCATTGAAATACTCGTAGTGTGTGAAACAAAGGTATCTAAGGCTAGAGATATTTTAAAGATTCTGAGATGTCATTTTTCACGCTAACGGCGATATTTTGTTCTTCAACAAAGCGGTACAAACTAGGTACAAAAAGCTTTATGAAATATTTCCCTACTGCTGATGTATGTATGACCAGTCGGAACATATTCTATTTTATAATTTCCAAGCAGTCATAGGTACATACATACATTCACGTAGAACTAGACGTAATTTTTTTCAATTAGTCATACATGTAGAAATTGTATGACTAGACGCAATAAGCGCTTTTTATCCCATTAGGTGTTCTCTTCGAAGTTATGAAGTCCACGTATTACAAGATGCGTGCAACACACACTTACCTCTATAAATTCGAAAGTAGCTCGTCTGACTCATGCCTTGATTAAATTTGGCACATCAAATCAACAGACTATATACGTCCCCACTACAGGGGCTCAGGCCTGCGCTCCTACAGAGAGCGTATGGGCCATAGTCCACCACGCGGGCCCAGTGCGGATTGGTAAGACTTCACACACACCTTTTAATTTCTTCGCAGGAGTGTGCAGGTGTGTCACGATGTTTTTCTTCACCGAAAAGACAATGGTAATGATTTTTATCATTCTTACATAAATTGCAAATAACAAATTGGAACAGCGAGGATCGAACCCAGACCTCGATCGTTCAAGGACTGACGCTCTACCCTACTGAGCTACTGTGGCTTATTAAATTATTGAATTTGACACTTACGTCGTCAATGGAATGGATAGGGGCATACAAAAATCATTTGAAAATTGTAGAGAAATATGTAAACTTAAAATTGAGTTTTTTTTTCTTCCTTCACGTCGTAACGGAGAGTCAGAATGACTTTTTTAAAATAAAGTAAAAATTACATTATATATTTTATTACATTACATATTTAACTGCTTCACGTTGTTAGTTCAACTTTGTTTAACTGGACTGTATGTACTGTGTCGAGCGGAGTCAAAATAAAGGTTTAAACATAGAATAACTAATAATACAAGTGGTTTTGGTTAGACCACTGACCCATGACAATTAAATCGAAGGCACAGGTGATCTGTTAAAAAATGTGATGGTAGACGGTTACTGTCGGCACCGACAATAGTCACAGAAAATAATCGCACTTTACACCCGCGCCATAAACCTAAGCAAACCAGGGCTAGCCTGGATAACGCATATTTGTCTTGGACGCTGCTGCAGGGTTACAGGTAAAGTGATTTGCATAATGCCTCCCACGACGAAATATTACCTTTATTGGAGTTTATTGTTGGTAAACATATTGCGGAAGGGATTCAGGATTCAACTTCTAAGCGCGGCACAAAGATCTCTTGTTCGAAATTCAAATGATGCAACAATGTGGAGACGAAAACAAAATAGTAATTTGTATCACGGAGTTTTTACCCGACTGCGTCAGATAGTATCGTTCTCAAATCTAGAGGTATTTTAAATTGAATAACTGTCACTATCGGGCAAAGAAATGTTTGTCTATTTTCGTCTTCATATTTCAGACACTAAAATGTCTAGTCACCTGTGAACTACTTGTTAAGTATATACAAATTTGTTACGTATTCATATATCAATACAAGAGTTTTTTCATTAGTCGGACGGAAAAGCCCACTGCGGAATATGAATGCCACGACCAACAAATCTTCTAGAACGAGATTGGATATGCTCTACGCTTTGGAGGCGGATTGCTGGCCGCATTAAGTCCCAGAATATCAATATAAAAAATCTTTCCGCCTCCGTGGTCTAGTGGTTACACAGATGGCCTCAAAATCCGACGGTCGCGGGTTCGATTCCCAGTTCAAGGTATCGGTTTAGGTTGTGATAGAGCATTTATATATGTCCACCGGGAAAGCACCACCATGCTACCTTAAGTGTGCGTTAAGTCTGCCGCCAAAGATCAGTGTTAATATCATGTGTTGTATTCAGGTAATTTAGGATATTATAAGTTCATCGCCTCATTAATATCAGGCTTCTTGGTGAGCAAGCTTTCCGTCCTTCGTCTTAGTCAAAGTCTTATCGCTAGTTATCATCAGGTAAAATTAGGAAAGTGTATTTGTTTAATATTATAGATATATTTCGGTCATTATCATTGAGGGTTATATCTGTTCCATACCGTTCATATTTCGTATGGTGCACGAGTCTGAATCTAACCAGGGACTTCAGATTGTTATTACGAACCATTTTGCCACGTGTAGCCATATGCCACGGAGGTGGTTAAATATCATAGATGTATGTTTAGTTATAGACATTTGAGTGTTATCAAAGTAGCCAATGCTAATTTCGTCGCCTTTACACTGTAGCTCTGTAGACTTGTTTTAAACTGACACGATACATGTGTTTTAAACCGCAAACAAAACTACAAGTTCCAAATAAAGATTCAAATAGAAACTTAAAGCTACGTCTGTACATGTTTGCCAAGCCACGAATAGTTGTCGTAGCGTATTGATCCTTCCAATAATTATCGAACACGCTTCGTGTCACCATGTTTAAACAATTTAAGTTTAAACTTTGCACAGAGACGTAGCAAGTGGCTGCAGGTATGGGGTAATGCTTGTAGTAACCACACATTATTAATAAAATACATACTCGTAATGTATTAATGGGTCATTCGTGACGATATTATGACATTAGTGGGTGTCGTAAAAGGCGAATAAGGGAACAATAATTTCGTTCAGAGATATTTATTTTCACATTATGACAAATATATACATATGACGAACGTTGTACTGTCCAAATTAAAAGTTTTGGAATTACATATTCAAAAACTAAGAGAGAGAGAGAGTATGCTTGTATAACATGTTTCTGTGGCTGGATAAATTTCATCCACCGCGGTGTTTCTTAGGTTCGATGGCATTCTGTTTTCTGCCAGGTTTGGTCTCTCAAATGTTACAGTTTTCTTGCCGGATGGGTAATAAGGAAATGGACGGCAACATCTACCAATGCAAAGTCACATTAATATTTTTATTCACCTAGAACGAATCCATCTGTCTCATTGGTTCGCTGTAAACCGCACCACACGCAAAATAACTACTAGTATGTTTTTACCATATGGAATTACCAGAATTTGATACGAAGTAAACTTATTGAACATCTTCCTGCACTTTACTTATTCAACTGCCAAGCGTGACTGATGATCTAGCAAATCAACTCATGGAAAGTCCGTTGTGACAATCTAAGGGCCCAGCCCACGGCCAGCGCTGGACTTATGAAGATGGTTATGATGGTATTTTATTATGGTAAGTTAAATCCAAAAGGTCCTATAATTTCAGGGACGTTTCTTTGTGAACTTTCTACTAATGCAGTGGCCCCGCATAGTCGCATAAGTAATAAAAACAGTTTTTCCCCTGCCAGTATATAAAAAACCTATGTTTCATGGATGAATCCATTTACAATATTTTACAGTTCAAAACTTATTATTTGTGTGATGTGTCGTTGATGTCTTTTGTATTGATTATGCTTACATAACTTTTCTCTGCATAGCTGTCGTTGATGTCTTTCATATGGGATGATTTAGATTTATTGTGTCGTTGTACCACCAGGTCAAATTCAACGTATCTATCTATTACATTGTGATTTTTGCGATAGATAGGCGTAAATAGATCCAAACTTAATTTCTTTTGGTATGCATATTGATATTCAATTTTTCGACATTCGAATCTCTATTCAGGTACACAATTTACAGAATGGGTTTAACGATCCAGCGCGGGAATCTCGCCAGCGTTCTGGGCACCATTCCCCGAGGAGTTGATCTGGAGAATGTATTCTATCTCTGATAAGTTAGAATACATTCTCTAGTTTAATTAGTTAAAACTCTTTTTTTAAATGACATTGTGTTTTGTTTTACTATTACTTAAAATAAATAAACAGCTATCTACAAACATATTTTTTTACAGATTATATAATAATAAACAACTTTTAATGATTTACAAAAAGATATACTATAAATTTGGTCTGACTTTTAGTGAACGGAAAACGTGAAGTAACAATTTTTACCAAAGCTTTTGAAAAGCTAGTAGACAATTTCATCTTTTACTATCGCTCCCCACGCGGTAAAGTGCGCGGTCAATGTGAAAGATCCACAAGTGGCCCCCGTCCATTTAAGGCTCTGCCGCACTGAGTTGAAACACAAAAGTGGTCGAGTGACGGAGACAGGCCGTTTGTTTGTAAGTTTACGACTGAATCGTAAAGTAGAAGGCAGTAGGTAGAGCTAACAGAAAATAGTGAGAGCAACGTTCGTATGCTGAGAAATGAACGTGAGCGAATTCAATATTTTCTTCCAGGGTTCTAATAATGAGTATTTATTTACTCTTAGCTGCCGTTTTGTCTACTTTTACGGCAACAAATTTGTTGGTGTCGGGACAAAAGTCTCATAGTTTCACGCATGAAAATATTAACGTTAGTTTATGACGCATGAATTATTTTCATGAAGAGAAATACTATTAAAACTTTACTGTAAATAGTTCTTAAATCTACCAACAATCCTTACTACGTATATAATTGATTTCAATTTTCTGTTTCAGTCGAAGCTATGTATAACTGTCTATTATAGTTTTGTTATGAGCTGTAGAGAACCCTAGACGTAGCTACACCTGGGAAGTTTGAGTTCAGAATGGAGGTGTGTAAATGTTGATTTTCTATCGAGTCAATTCTAAAACTGCTATCTTTAGCGTTTTGTTAACGCTTTAATGGCATAAAATATTTGGTGCATACGGTGTTGAATTATTGGTTAGGCAAATACTTCCTACATATTTTACAAATGTAAATAAGTGATCTACCGGCTAGACAAAGACAATAATATATCATGTACTCATAGAAGGGAAAAAGGTAGAAAAAAAGTTTTTATTCGAAAAGGTAAATTAGTCTATTCAAGGAAATCAGAGATTTTTAAAAATTGAAGATAGACCAACACTTGACCTCAATCTCACCTGATGGTAAGTGACGATGAGGTCGAAGATGTTATGTGTTGGTCTAGAAGGTGACTATTTACTCTTCTTTTGAAGATTTCCAAGTTGTAGTTTTCGGGGAACACGGAAACCGGTAGTGCATTCCATATTTTTGCTGTACGCACGATAAATGTGGAAGCGAAACGCTTGGTGCGAGCTGTAGGAATATCTACAGTGTACGGGTGAAGGTCTGCCGTTCTTCTGTTTGACCGGTACTTGAACGGCGAAGGTGGAATCAACAAAAATAGCTCTTGCGCACACTCTCCAAAATGTATCCTATAAAATACGGAAAGGCAGGCAGTTTAACTAATCCTATCTATTATATATTCTAAATCAATGCGCAAGTGAATTTTGTTTGTTTGATAGCACTTGGTCTCTCAAAGACGCGCAATGAAACGAATCGTAATGTTTGACATGGACGTAGCTTATGGCATTGAGAAGGAAAACGACTTCTTTTTATATTGTTGGGTTAGTTTCTGAAGTCCACGAAGACGAAGTCGCGGGACAAATACTATTATTTCATTTTAGCGTACAATGGCTTCACAGTTTTCCTACATCTCACTTGATAATGCTACAGCTACTGCAGTGAATTGTTTTAAAAACATACTAGACAAACATTTACAAACATTAAAACAAGTGCAGTTATATACATGCATCAGATCGAAGAGCTGCTAGTGTATCAATCAAATAATAATAATAAGGTCATGGGTAAAAGCGGTCTTATCCAGAAGCTTCAATAAAGCGCTGTTATCTTTTACTGTCGAAAAGGAAGCGTGCTGTTAAATTAACAGAAGATTAAATTACTTAGATAATCTGGTGGCAAATAGCTATGCTAGGGCATACAAGAGGGACATGTTACAAAAAACAAGTGCCCCATCGATATCCTGCTGAATATCAACCCGCAATCTTCCACATAGTGTGAGTTCAACTTTGTGATGGTCACTAGACTACTCATACGTCATTTAAAATTATCATTAAAAGCAATATTTTTTTTAAATAATGATTGTACAGAGATGCTCAATGAGTACCTACTGTTGACACAGCCGTCATTCGGCAATAGATCGACAAGCGTCTAATACGCAATACGTCTCTTGAATTTTAATTTTCATGGACGGAAGAAACACTGTAAATATCATAAAATATTATCAAAAGATTTGATTTAACATCACCGTTAAAGCTTAACGAATAAGCATTTAATTGGTTTTACACACTCAAGCTGCCAATTACCCTAAATACTGCCGCCAACGTAATCTCGAGCACCATAAAACATGGTCATTCAATCCACGGAAGACAGACAGATATGGGCAGACGAGATGATGAGACTAAATAGTATTTACGCCGAGGTGTTAATTTCAGGAGGTTAGAGTGGCGTGAATTTTATTTATATGAAAAGTTAATTCATGCCCTGCTTGCACATAGTGTTTAAACGGCGGAGTTAGCACTGGGCTCCGAATAAACAGTGGTGCGTCGGAGTTGACGTTCGGTGGAGCTGCGCGCGCGCGTACTTGCGTGTGACGCTTGCACGTGTGACGCTCATATGTGCTTCTACAAATGTAATCACTATTACTTATACGAAATATGGTAATGAGACCATAACTACTTCCATCAAACTATATTTCCAGGGCTGATCTTCGTCAACGCGGCGGTATTTCCGACTTGTGTCCACAATTTCTGTGTAAACAGATAAAGTAAGAATTTCGGTTCAGTAGTTTCTAGGAAGGGACGGGGTGCGTCCAAATATCAAACAGGGTTTCGGAACAAGTTTCTTCAGTCAATTTAAGGGAGAGTTTAAAAAATCGTACGTCGTGGACATGATATGGCAGCAAACTTGACTAGAAGAGCTTTATGTAGTACTTTCACTTTGTATTCAAATTCTCAGAGAGTCCATATGAATGGCTGAAGCAGAGAAAACGCATACGAGAATATTCGTCCTTAGTTAAAAATTTTGCAACTAATTTTAGTGAAATGTTACAGCCACGATGTAAACTGAAGTCGTAGTTGGAGATCAAACGTATAAAACGCGCCGCGAACATTCGGACTTCACGTGTTTTACAAAGAATAGGTAGTTGTCCGTCGGCAATGTATATCAGCAACCATCGGTTAACGGTCACGTAGATGTTTAAAAATGAAACGTTTCTGTGGAGAGCATTGAGCTCGGCCGTTGTTTGAGGTTTCCTTTACCAATTAGCACCCGGCCGGCCGGCCGACCGTAACTGGGTGAGGCGCGATGCGTCGGAATGCTGACTAGTGCTTGCATCTCCTCTGCCATGACATGCAACCATCATCAATGTTTTGTGAAAGCTGTTTGCTTTGCTTCATATTGAACTGAACTGTTATTCGTTCATTACCATGTGTATCAATATCAAACTGTGCTGCCTGTGCCTATACTTACTTTGCTGACATGTAGGTCTCCGATTTCTAATACGATTCAATAAATCAACGAACTAGCTACGAATAGGGCTTGGTTGCGATAGTCGGTTGTTTGAAATATTGAATTAGAAATTTTATTTATTCTTTACATTTTATTGAAAACTTGGAACAGGTCGATATTTTTATTTAGAACACTACTTCTACTTCTCACAAACTTGGGCTAAATGGGCTATGGGCTGAGTTGTCCCCTGACTGCCCCCGAGTAACTAGAACGATTCTCCGTAGGCATCACTGAAAGTGCAATTCAGTCCTCATGATCTCCTCATTCATTCATGTCTGGCTAAGTCGTATTTTCATCAATCCGGAGGAGGTTTGCCTGTAGATGCGGTCTATAGTGGTGATATGAATCTTCCGGAAATCGAGGAGTGATCTCTTTGGAAAATATGATCAGCCGACTGCCAATTTTGCTGCCAATACTTTGAGCTATGTCAGTCACTTTGGATCTCAAATGGAATGGATGGATGTTCGACGTTCATCATAGCCTGCGGTGCGACATTGAATTTGTGGATCAGTCCTGCCGTACCCACGTTCCGGCGGCTATAACACGTTGAACTTAGATATTACATTCCATTAGTTGAATACTTTTATCTTGAGGCCTATCTTGGTATTGATAATGTGAAGATTTGATGTAATTTCCAAACTGTAATCTCCTATCGGCCTCTCTTTCGAAATTGTTCCTGATTGACTGCACCATTCACCCTAGTTTGACGTATTCCTGCCTGAGATATATGTACACGATTGGACAATAAGATATGTGTATCTCGCTCTCACCGCTGTCATGCGTTTCATGCTACGGCGGCTGATCTGTGTCGAGGGGTGTTTCATCGATGATTACCGGTCTTAGATCGTCGAAATCATTGAGTGTAATATCATAAGTGACTCCTAGTATACTGCTCCCGTGGGATAACTCCTGAAATACAAGCAGACAAAGTCGCGGACACAAACTAGTTTTTTCACAGTATAATTTTCATTTCTTTATGCATACTTGGAAACTCTTGTATTATATGTATCTTTTATAATGTTTAATTTTGATCTTGGACCTAATAACACTCGGACAACAATACTCTAGGAGGAAGTGCCGGAAACACGACACCACCCGATGGTGATAGGCAGAGATAGACACATTTCAATAATTGCGTATTTTTTATTTAAATACTACTGTCAGATGTCTCGCAGAGCATAATTAATTTAGAAAACCTCCGATGTGAATGCAAACCTGGACGCCCTTGGGTAAGATACGAGTATCCAATAGATGTAGAACGAACTATTTCTTTATTATACATTTTCAAAAGTTCTTTTGAAAACAACAAAATTGAGTAACAGTGAGTCTGTTACTCAATTTTGTTGACGCCTACAGTCAGTGGCGTAGCGTGCCATTTTGGCGCCTGGGGCGGGAGACCCACTTTGCCGCCCCCATTCTATAGGTGCTTAATTAAAATTAAATTGCACAGGCAATGAGATACTTTTTATTGAAGAAAAAATTGGATGAGCGGTTTTACAAGCGGATTCTACGAGCCTTATGAGCAGCGAAGTCAGAAATAACTTTGTCAAAATCAATATTAGCAGCCAATTCTTGTTCAATCGACAATATAGCCAAGTTTGATAATCTAGCGGAGCTCATAGTAGATCTGAGGTAATTTTTTATTAGCTTCAACTTCGAAAAACTTCTCTCACAGCTTGCCACACTAATCGCCAAAGTCAAATATATACGAATCAAGATGACTATATTTGGAACCGAAATTCCGAGATTCAGTTTTTGAATGAACTGGAGGAGCTCCAGTGGTCCTTTACCACTTATATCTTCCTCTGATTCAGAACAGGCAATAAATTGCTGGAGACGCTTCCGCTCCATCTGAAACTCGTCCTTGTCGATGTCTTCTAATACATGGGAAAGATCACACTCGAACTTGCTGTCCAAAAGTTTTGCTGGCATCAAAAATCCGAACTTGTCCGATATTTCTTGAATTTGCTGGAATCGAGTCGTCATTTCTTGAATGATCTTGTCCAATGATGCGAACACCTCTCGACGGATTTCCTGCTCGTGAGACAAAGCTGCATCTGCAGAAGATTCATCGCCATGCATGCGTTTTTTCCTGCAAATTCTTCTCGTTTTGAGTTCGATTCCGAGTTTTTCGCAAAGAGTCTTAGCAAAGTCAATTGCTTCTTGCACTAAACGGTCTCTACTTTCCACTAAGAGGGTTTTCAAAGCGCAGAGTTTCTGAGCACACTTATCCACACTTAGTCCTCGTTGCTGCAGGTAAATCTGTGCGTCATCTACTTCAGGTAGCACTGCAGCCCAAAAGCCAAGAAAAGTTAGGAAGTTAAATGACTGCATGGCTGTCAGGAGAAGACTGGCTCCCGATCTTGTTTCGGAAGTTTGAGATGAATCTGTTAATTGTTCCAGTACCTCAAGAACTCCCTCAAACTTATTTTTAAGCATCTTGACAGCTACATGTCTAGCGCTCCAACGCGTTTCAGTGACTCGTTTCACTGCTTGACCTGTGACGGCAACCAAAGCGTTCCATCTAACAGTTGATGCAGAAAAGAAGGCAAATAGCTTCTCTAGAATTCCAAAAAACGTCACCGAATTCACTGATTCAGAAGCAGCGTGTACCCCAGCCAAGTTTAGTGAGTGGTTTGTGCATGCAACGAATAGAGCTTTCGGATTTAGTGCTTTAATCCGGGCTTGAACTCCATTGTGGATCCCTGACATTGTGGCAGCATTGTCATAAGCCTGTCCTCTCAGATTCTGTATGTCCAGTCCGTCTGATGTTATCTTCGCGATTATATCGTTGCTGAGATCTTCTGCATTTTTTCCTTTTGGTTGGAAGAAGTCAATGAAAGATTCTACCACAGCGACTTTTTCTCCTTCGATATGTACGTATCGCAGAACTTGGCTCATTTGGTCATTGTGGGAGATGTCTGGTGTACTGTCGAAGATTACGCAATAATATTTAGCTTTTTGAATACGACGGATGATGGTGGATCGAACTTGCTGTCCCAGTAAATTTATAAATTCATTCTGGGTTTCTGGAGACAGATATGAAACTGACACTCTTGCTCCCAGCTTTATCTTTGTCAGGTGTTCCATTAGAAGAGGATCGTATTTAGCTAGGAGGTGCACTAACTCTAGAAAGTTCCCGCGATTGCCACTATCATCTCCTCGAATGTCTTCTCGATGTCCTCTGAAGGCCAGATTCTGTTTGGCTAAGAACTGGATAATATCCAGCAACCTGTACAATACATCCCTCCATTTCTTCTCCTCACTTTCGAAAACTTCTTGTTGTTTCTGATCGATGGTTGCTTTACAGTTCAGGCGAACTTCCAACTCCTTCCATTTCAAGAAGCTCTGTTCATGGCCCAGGTTATTTTCATGGTCTCCGATTCTTGGATTTAGCTTCCACCATTTGTTGAATCCTTCTTCAGATGCGAAGTTCGAGCCGGAATTGCCAAACAGCTTGCAAGAAAAACAATACAAAGACTGCTTCAGAGGCGAGTACACCAGCCATGTTCGGAGAACCTTTTCGCCATTAGATAATGGTTTGTAGAACCACTCTTTGGTTAGTTTTCGGGTACCGCCTTTCGTTGAAGTCCCTGAGCGAACAACATCGGCAAATTTGGAATCGATGTGCTGTACTGAGTCAGACCCGCGACGTACTAGAAGCGTTCTGACTTCGTCGGTCATAGGAGAAGGCCAGCAACCTACATCGTCGAGATTCACATCTTTGACTTCGGCAGGAGCAGAAGGCACGATTTCAATTATGTCTTCTTTGGCAACATTCACTTTTTCTGCAGGCTTATGACTAGATGCTTGAGGCACATCTGGTGAGTCGACTTCGTCTTGACCCTGCTCTGTGGTGGGACCAGAACTACTTCCAACTGCGACGCCAGGCACGTCTTCTTCTTGTGCCTGTAAAATAAGTTATGTATTCCCATGAATATTGGCTAGAAGACACGTTCGAATTTCAAATAAGTATTTTAACTATCACAAAACAAAAGTGGTTTTGGTGACGGCGCGGCTAAATGAAAAATTATGTTACCTACCATAAATAATCAAGTGATCAAAAAACAAAGAAAATATTCCTAGACATTTACAAAACATTCCCAATACAAAATTTCATCTTATTTTGTTTAGCGGCTTAGGCTATAGAGCTGACAACTAAAAACAAACGCACATACATACACATTTTGATTTTTTACTTTAGATAAAGAACCTTGCAATTTATTGCGAGCGACCCAGCCAATAAAATGTCTAAAATAACTGGAGTAATTCTAGGCCACACACGATTCTAGATGGAGGAATCATATATCTACTTACACTGGAATCACTTCCGCTGCTGCAGGATGCCACCGAAGACGTTAACGTGGCTTTCGAACCAGAACTAGAACTGAAATATTTCTGTAATGCACCTTGAGACTTTTTCGCATCTGCTGCTTTCTTAGCCCTTTTTTTGCGGAATTCCGCACCGCTTTCTTTGACTCTTTTCATTTTCAAAAACTAATTCAAAGATTGGGTAAAGATCTAAATGTTTAGTTTTAGAAGATTCAATAGTATTTAAAAGATCGAAACACAATCAAAACGACTTTCGTTCCGTATCCAAAACTCTCGCAAAACAAACATACGAGTAATGCGTGATTGCGTAATGGCACTTCACGATGCACTAAAACAAACAAAGTACCTACAAATGAATGCGTAGTACTAATTCAATGAGTGCGAAAGAGAGGCATCGACACGGGCCGACTCGTAAAACAAAAGATTTCAGATTCAGATCAACTCGGTTCGCGCGCGTTGCCTCGCCGGCGCGGCGGGCGGGCGGCGCGGCGTGATGCGATGTTGCCGTTCGTATGTAAACAAACAAACCTTATAAAGAGCTCTGTCAGTAATTTAGCAATTTTTCTTTTAAATAAATTTTAAAAAATCCTTTGTGCGCAAAATTTTATATAAAAATGGAAAATTATACTGTGTAATGAAATGAATGAATCATAGATCAGATCTCAACCCGCTTCAACGGCGACATTTTGCCGCCCCCCGCGGGCTGCCGCCCGGGGCGGGCCGCCCCCTCCGCCCCACCCACGCTACGCTACTGCCTACAGTTTAAGTTTGTCATCATCATCAGCCGGGAAACGTCCACTGCAGAACATAGGTCTCCTTCATGGTACGCCACATCGACCGGTCCCGAGCCACCTGCATCCAGCGACTCCCCGCGACCTTAACCAGGTCGTCGGTTCATCTAGTAAAGGTACGGCCTGGTAGACGTTTCCCGGTACGTGGTCGCCACTCGAGAGCCTTTACTCCCCACCGGTTATCGGCTCCTCGAGCGATGTGGCCTGCCCATTACCAATTCAACTCACTGACTCGTCGAGCTATGTCGGTGACCTTAGTTCGTCTGCGGATTTCCGGATTTTATCACGTAGAGAAATTCCGAGCATAGCTCGTTCTATTGCCCGCTGAGCAGTTTAAGTTATGTTATATTTAATTGTAAGATATCTCTGTAATAAATATAAGTGCAAAATATAAGTGCCTATGAAGTGAGTAATAAATGAGTCTTAAAAAACGAAAAATTTTCAAAGTGTTGTCCTAAAATAACTATTAAAAGTGAGTAGATATGACATCGCCGGGACTCGAACCTGGTACCCGTGTTTTTACCTTATTGATTTTCTTCTTATAATCTGTGAGTCTTAAAAATGTCATATTTTCGTCTTTTTGTACACTCGAGTACGTATACCAAAATATGTACGTATTTTTTTAAAATGTCATATTCATTCACCTTTAATTGTCATTCTCCTCAACACACTGCAAAGGAAAAAGAAATGGTGAATGTTACATTGTTCAAAGGTGGTTTATATTATTGAACTTGAGAACTTGAGAACCTTGTTAGCAAATAGACGAATTAAATAAATTCACAACACTACGATTTATTAAGTTCATGTCCCACAACGCGTTTTTTGTTTTGTTTAAAAAACTAAACAATATTTGCCAGACGAGTATATATTGATGTCACGAAAATATTAATCGATGAAATTATTGCCCATAAAATTACGAGTAAGTAGATTTTGTTGCAAAAATTAATAATTTTGTGCAAAATAATTTCAATACCAACAACTGAAAGTAGAGCTGCGCTTCAGCATAATGCATAGACTGGAAGATGTTACGGAACCCAAAAATTCATTAATATTTCATTGATTGATCATTAGTAATGGAAATAATAGTATATTTGACGGAGTAACCGCCTCAAACTTGCGCAGGATTGTCTGAACGAAGCGCAGAGCTCGCCGCCAATCGGTTTGTTTGTCAATACCTGGGGGGCGGGGCCTCAGACCGCTTACCTGGTCTTCACTTCTGAACCATAACGCCATTTTATTTTTAACTGTATATCTATGTGCACTGATCACATTATCGAGTCTCAGTCTACTGATGAAAATTAGAGAACGCCGAAGAAAACTGAGTCATGTTTTCCAGGCATAAGATTGATTGTTGAGTGATGTAATGGAAACGTATTAGGATGTTATTTTGTATGTATGCTGATGACGTGTAGTGCGCTTGAGTTGGCGGTAGTTGCTCCTGCAGTTGGCACGCTAGCGCAGATTGGTGATATGTGACTAAAGGACGTATTTTATACAGAAAAATTATAAGTGACTCAAGTATTTTGTGGAATTTGACAGTTTAAAAGTGGTCGCTATCTGTGCAGTGGGTTAGAAGAAAAATCTACTTTCATTAAATGTGTGAACGGATTTAATCGCCAAAATAACGAGCAAAGACAGGTAAGAATTTTTTCAACAATGTATACGTCTAGCATATGAATATGATGCTTTAATAGATTAGGTACTTGTATGCACATAAACAATCGAATCATTTTTTCTAAAATAAGAATGTTAGTGGTACAGCAATGATATCGTACTATTTGTAGAACAATGTTATTTTGGTTTGCAGAAGCACTAAACTCTAAATAAATGAAAATAAGAATTTATTGGGAAGCCGCGGCAAATTACTACAGAGAAAACAACAAGTAAGAATATTATGTAGACTAATTCAAGACTAAAACTAATGAAATTAGTTTTTAATTATATATGTATATGTTATTGAATCTAGCCTATGAAATTGTGGTACTTAATGGGATTTTAGGAGATTGCATCAACGACATATTACTTCGATCACCCAATAAACCCAATCCTGATGTTATGAACTTTGAAAACCCATTCGTGAAAATTCCTTTGTCTAGAAAGTATAAGGTTTAGGTTAACTTTGAACGTACACACTTATAAATGTAGATAAGTCTTTTGTTCTAAAACATCGGATCACCATTTTTAGGGTTCCTTACCCAAAGTGTAACAACGGGACCCTATTGCTAAGACTCCGCTGTCCGTCCAGGCTGTATCTCATGAACCGTGATAGTTAGATAGTTGAAATTTTTACAGATGATGTATTTCTGTTGCCGCTATAACAACTAATACTAAAAAACAGAATAAAATAAATATTTAAGGGGTCTTCCATACAATAAACGTGATTTGTTTGCTCGTTTTTGCTCAATATTGATAACCGTAACAGTTAGACGCTTGATATATTTACAGAATATTTATGTATACTTTGACTTTAATAATAAATAATTAATTTAAAATAGAACAAATATTTACCAAAAAAATAAATTTTTTCCCTTATAACAGACATGATTTTTTGCCGCTTTTATGTATAACGGTAAGGAACACTTCGTGCGCGAGTCCGACTCGCACTTAGCCGTTTTTTCGCGTTACAGACGTGTCTTTCCAGCGCAGGCCTTTTTTTACCGAGGGGAATCTTCCAAAGATACCCGGCTCTTTAGGGGAGGAGCCGGGTTATGTAGGATTTCTACCTACTAAACCCCTCCGGTGGCCATCTACTGCGCATGTCGGAGAGCTCTGGGTCCTCCAAAGGAACGCCTCCAGTGCTCCCCTAGCGCTATGCATATCGGACTTCCTGGGTTGATGTGCCAGCCCTTAAAAATCTATTCGCAACGGAAACGGGGACACACCGTTTCCGCTGCCCTCTCGGGATCGAGGAAAGACACCCAGAGCCCCAACTCTCTCTGTCTTCGGTCCCCAGCCCTGTACAACCGGGGCTATGGTGGTGGGACTGCAGGGCGAACGTTTCCGTTGCCCCTTCGCCTCCTCCTCCGAGCGGGGTCGGCCCTTTCCCGCTCCCGCTCTGCGGTCTCCTTCTGCAACATTACTGGCTCACAGAAGGAGACCACTGCTCCCCATGCAGATTCCCTCTCCAGCATCACCGATATGACGGTAGCCAGAGAGAGATCTCCCCCCACTTCATTTACCAGGATCTGCCGCTCATCTTGCCACGCTGGGCAGTCTTCGAGCGTGTACTGCGCAGAATCCTTAGGCCTAACACAAGCGCGATGAAGATAATATTTTGATATTCCAGAATCTGTTTTATTTATCTACTGGTTCACTATTTTCCACTAGCTATTTACAGTACCGGAAGTAGAAAAAACCTAACCAAATTGGACTCGGGAAACCTCATAATAGTGAGTCCAAAGTTGCAGCAGTTAAACCACGGACGCGGTTAAAATTATGAATTATTACTTACAAATATATTTTTGGTGCCTATCACATTTTGGTACCAAGAAGATTCCAAATATTGTTTTAAACATAGATATATGGATACGAATACGAAGCGTCGGTGGCGCGGGTTCTCAGTCTGATTGTTCCGGGTTCGAATCTAGCCGTGTACTTACGGCTGGATTTGAACCCGGAACAATTCAATAACGTGATCCGATTGCTTAACGGTGAAGGAAAACTTCGTGAGGAAACCTGCATGTCTTGAACAGGCATGTGAAGTCCGCCGAACCGCACTGGGCCCGCGTGGTGGACAATGCCCCAAACACTCTCTGTAGGAGAGTAGGCCTGAGCCCCTGCAGTGGGGACGTATAATATAGACTGTTAATGTTGATATAGAATACAAAGAGTGGCTTATGATTAATCAAAGCGAGACTAAAAACAAAATACACAACATTTTCTAGACCGATTTTGATACTAAACTCTTTACAAATTGGGTTTCTTATGCTTGCTGAGTATTACTGTTAATTAAATGCGATATTCTTTCCTATCCATTTACAAACAAAACTTTTGTGGTAGTTCAAGAAACATTACATTTACACAGCAAAATATTGGTACTTACATATGAAATGTAAAATAATGTGTGGTTTCTTAATTGAATGTATGGAATCCGGACTCTATTTAGGTAACTATAATTAATTACCTTTGTTTACACAAAAAACCTGAGAATTTTAGAAAATAAATGGACGGTTGAAGCTAGGACGATGCATGCCGATAGCGTGATCGTGAATGGTCTTGTCAATATTTCAGATATTTCTCCCTCTAACATACTCACTCATATACATACATGATCTTTGTCTTTTCCACTGCCGATCTAGCGAAAGTATACCGTATACTCGTATGCACCATCTATGGTTTTAAACTAAACCCAGAGCAAATATATCTTCAGACTACTCTTAAGGCCAATCCATCTCCATCAAAGTTTCATACTAAACCAAAATTTCTGTTGCCATAATCTTTTAAAATATAATAGCTGGATTTGTGTAGTAACTATCTAAAAATATGACATCAGATTGTGATGACGCGCAATGAGTATCATTAAACATCATCACAGGGAATCACAATTTTAATTTTAAACACTTTTTTCGATTATTGTTCAAAACACGATCTATGAACCATTAACTGCGTAACTGCTACTGTAGCTACGGGTAGTAGGACGAGTATAAAGTTGTAAATTAATGAGATTTATTTCCCGACACTAGAATTTTATCTCCTATTTTTAGGTAATTACTTATCAAAGCCAGCTATTCTATTTTAAAAGATTATGGCAACAGAAATTTAGTATGGAAGCATTAGAAGAGGGATAACGCTAAAATTAACTATGAAATAAGTGTCTGATACTGTTTCTTATGTTTGCAGTGGTGACACATCTGATCAAAGATACGACACATCTAGCAAATACACTATCAAGTACATACATCTTTGGTTGGATTTACCAGTCTCTTTTGACCTTTAAAACGTTTATTATATTTTTTTATATCGAAAATCTAAACTCAATTGCTATCTGTAACTTGTTCGAGCAGAAATGGAGTCGGCTTCAACTGCCCTAAGAGGATATCACTGTCATAACTGAACTAAATTGAAGTGGGACCACACGGGAAGCACCAGCTTTCAAATACAAAAAGAATCATCAAAATAGGTTCATCCAGTCGAAAGTTATAGGGTAACATGCATTTTAAAAAATACAGTCAAATTGAAAACCTCTTCCTTTTTTGGTCCCACCACACGGAAACCACCAGCTTTCAAATAAAGAATCATCAATATCTTTCTCTTTTCCATTGCCGAACTAGCTGTAGTATACCGTACATACTACATAATTATATGGTAGAAACTGACTGAAATGACAAAAAAGTAAATACCTGCTGGCTCCTTCAATAAAACTCAGTTATTGATGGTAACGTAATTGTAAATGTTGTGACATTTTATGAAATCTGAAACGCTGGTGACTGAGCTGGTCATGTCATTCGAATGTCTGAGGACCTGTGGGCAAAGATGGGATCTTAATAGGCCCCAGAAATCCGGCAGATCACAAAAGACGTGGTATGATGAACCCGTAATAGTTCCTGAACAACTGAACGATGGAGGAGGCTCTTGAGAGAATACTAGAGATATGATAGAGGGAGGCCTTTGCCCAGCAGTGGGACAGTACAGGATGACAATATATAAATAATAAATGAGATAAACATTTGGTTTAGGTACATTTTGAATTATTTATATTTTATTCAATAAAATGATGTGTGGTGTGTCGGTAAGTTCATGTTCCACAACATATTTATGTTATGAAAGGTGATAAATGATAATGAATCTAGGGCTAATACGACATTATAGAGTGGGCTATGCATCTTAGATATATAAATTCTAAATTCATATTATTATTACCATTTACCACTATTTGTTTGTTACTATTCTTATTTCCAGCACTCAGTAGTGTGACAAATAATATTACCTATTGTCTTAATATACTACTATTTAAAAAAAATACGATTTGGCCTAAAAGCGAAGCGGTCAACTACTGTCTACCGATGACTCTACCCTTCGTCCGATGTTTATGGGGGATTGAATAGCAAAAAAAAAACAACTAGGAAGGATTTTACAAAACCAAATTGGTTCTTACCTTGATAGTCGGTTGTAAATGGAATGGAACAACTGACCACTACAAACTTAATACAAAAGTTACTAATATTATGGCAGTTTCGCACAGTCTTGCTGTCTGTTTAATTTAGTGTTTTTATATTTTTCATTAGCTCGAAGAAAATTTTATTCTTAAATCCTTGAAATGAGCTAATACTTTACCGCTATTCAAATACCTTTTCAAATAAATTTCAAAGTTAATTATATAATCAGGCAAGAGCTTGCCTTATACATCTATCTTCACGTTGGACTTTCCTTGAATTGCCATAATCATCACGATTTAGCAGACGAATCGGTGATTGCAGTAAAATTGTTGCTAAATAGGTAGGTAGACACTATTGCAGAGTTAATATTAAGAAAATTGTTCTTTGTTGTGCCTACTTCTTATTAGGAATAGTTTTAGTTAAGTAATTCTAAAAGCCGCCCAAAACAGTGAAGGCTTTCGCAGTCTGGATGACGTTTTTCAGTCAACTAAGTAAGGGTCTTCGTTTGGATCTTCGCTGTTGTTATATTTGAATGATTGTGGAAGGGAGTCAGTGGTACACAAAACCACACACACACACAGAAATACAAGTCTGAAGATGGATGAAGAGCTGGCTATTTTAAGACGGATTTCCAGACTTTATAGTGTTTCTTTCCCTTCTTTTCTTTCTGTGATGATGATCATTGTGGCATGATGCACTGTCTATAAGTTCAGGCTGACTTTAGAGAGAATTTACGTTTTCGCACGGATTGAATGTAATGGCTGATGTTAAAATTTAAACTAAAGCTCATCTTTAACCATCTTTGGCATCGTGGTTGGCGACTTCTGCAGCAGCATTCCAGAAAACAGTAGTACGGCTTAATTTACTAATGATGTTATCAGTTTGACATTAACCCGTTTGGACACAGTTTATGGTCAGGTTCATTTGCTCCATGACCTCTTCCAGCGCTACAGCCTTAGCATCTCAACTTGTGCATCGTAAATATTTGTCTGTGTGACTGTACTGTCGTCTACGTACCCAAAAATACCGGTAACTATGTCACCAGAATGAACAGGTCTTGAGGAACACAGTCATTTATACTGACTGAGTAAATCAGACGAGGAGATATATCAGGAACTCTGATATCCAGCTATCCAGCTCCCAAATGCTAGTTTCCTGGCCTAATATGGTTAGTAGGTTCAATTCCCAGCAGGGTACTAGGGTATCTGGTACTCGATTTGGTTGGTGCTGGGGCATTTTAGACTTTAGTCATTGTAGCTATACTATCTTGTTATCTAAGTCTGCTGCCAAACCATCGTGCTAATACCACTGTTGTTTTCCGAAGGTTAAAGATGACATAGCGCCTCATTAGTATAGAATTTCTGATATTCTTATACTTTTCAATTTCTTCTCAGGAGTGTGCAGGTTTCCTCACGATGTTTTCTTTCACCGAAAAGCCAGTGTAAGACTTACTATAAGTTATTCCAGTCACAATTTTAAATTGGTTATGAATAAAATTATGATGATGATGACTTATATTCCCGAAACTCTTTAGAATTATAGCATTAGAATATGTTTTTCAAGATGTCTAGAATTAGAAAGGATTGGGCATCACTCACCTTCGAAAAGTTTCCCAACAGGTTGATTTAAAAAAAGGCCAAGTGCGAGTCAAACTCGCGCATCAAGGGTTCCGCACAGAATATGAATAATTAGCGTCTGAAAATCATAAGGTAATATGCACTGAAAAATTTCTGTATTGTTAACTATCGCTCGTGTTTTATCGCAAGGAGCAACGTATTCTTATAAAATATGATTTTCAGTATGTTAACTATTCAGATTCTGCAAGTAACTCTCGGTGCGCGAGTCTTACTCACACTTGGCCGGTTTTTTAATCATTCATTTCAAAAAAATTAATTCACTCTGTATTTCTTAGTTTCACTATATAATTCTTCTGTATTAACACTCAGTAATTCTCTGACTTTACTTCTACCAAATTAAGCATATAGTGATTAGAATATTTCAGGATGCCATACAGTGACTAGGATATATCAAGATAGCAGCACAAAACTACGAAGACTGGGGAAAAGATATAAAGATTGAATTGGCTATCGACTATAATAAGTTTTTTAGAGTTGCAAAGATATATTGTTTACTACTAAGGTACCTTATATATATATTACATTACTAGCTAGAATATCGATGTTTTTCTAGCGTAGTATAGTACTAAGGTATAACCGCGTCGACGCGAAAAGACTTTTTGGTTTCTCCATGCAAGTAATATATAAGATATAGGCATGCCGAAGTTCTAGATTATCGATCGAATATTCTCGCAAAACAAGCTTTGTTGTGTAATTCAATATAATTTTTCTCATATAAACATTCAAACTATTTTGTTAGAGGTATTTAAGAGAAGACATAAACATCAAAGTTTATAAATTGGATGTAAACTACAATTTAGGTTAGTTGGCCCGGTCAACGTTTGCAACTAGGCATAGTTCCTGCAGTCGGCGCGCAAGCGCAGCGGCGGTGTCGGAGGTTCCGTCATCGTCGGCGCAGGCCTATCGGCGCGTCCGGCTCGCCACAAAGCCCTACTATAAACTTTTACAGCTAACATAAAACCCTGACTTTTTAACCCGAGTTATTTGAATTAATATCAATTCGGAGTTCCTCAATGGGTTTTACTCGTCAAACTTTAAAGTTTTATGACAACCTCAGAATTGAGGAATAAAATTTAATTGAAATGTAGCCCAAAAAAAGTTTGATTGCAGTTATCAGCTTCCGAATTTGAATATTTACATTGAATATTTTCAAGAAACTAACGCCATTGATTGGTATTTGTAGGAAAGTGTTACATTGTTAGGAGCGCAATCTAAGATACTAGGAAATCTTCAAAAGATCATGAAAGAATATTGAATGGAAAATTACTTCCGTGTACTAGTACAAAATTCAAATGGGAAGAATTTGAATGTTGATAAATTACTTATGTCACCAACAGAAAAATATAAGGTTCACAAAGACAAACGTTATTGATATTGCGTTTCGGTTATTTGGTTTTATGCCTATTGTTTGTCTAATATATCAAGGCTGATGGTTGGTACCAAGTGATAATGAAAATACAAGTTTGAAACATCGATGACGCAAGACCATTAAAATACTTGAGTTTTCGGCATCGTTCCATTTGCATAGCCTCCTCGGCCTTCATTACGCAGTCATTCTGCAAACTTTGAAATTGGAAAAGACAATACAAGCTATATTGTTTCAATGGTTTCAATTTTGGTTTGGTTGCTCTTGCATTTGATAATTAGCACCTCTGTAGTCGGCGCGAGCGCTGCCGCTGCCGCGAGACAGTTGTTGCTCGATCGATACCGCCACATAATACTCACCTCACGTTTATCGAAGCGCAATAAATGTCCAATCACTGCGCACGAGTCCCTTTAGACCCTGACTTCCAATCCACTCGTTGTTATCTTTGATATTTTATAGGGATCTGTAAAACGCCGGCACTGCAAAGCAAATGACAGACATTCTTTTGCTGGGCCATCGTTGAGCTCGCCCTTAGCTGGGCTCGGTATCGGACGGGCATCGATAAAGAACGTTATTGCACGTAATTAAAAAGCGATAACTGTTTATGTTTGCTGGCACGCTTTAGAAATTTTGTAGCTAGCCTCCATTCTCTCTTTGATAGGGCTAGATCCGAAACCGGGGCCAACACTCGCACATCATATTGAACCTCGTCATTAAAAAGAAAATGTTCGCAATTCATCTATACGACTTAAGTTTAATATTTATACCTCATGGAGTCGTAAAATGTTGAATAATGACGCTGCGGACGAGTGGGCTAGAGCTGTAATTACGCCGTCTTTATACAACATGAGCCTTTCTTGTGGTTCAAAAGTTAAATGTTGTACGAATATCGATATAAGGCTCCGACCATTCTCTTCACTTGAATGTAAATACAAATTACTAGCGAGCTCTTCGTGAGACTCACTAACAATATTCATTAAACTCTGTATTATACCATAAACAGAGGTACAGTGTGATGAGACTTTATACATTTGCTTCGACCGCCTACTTTTAAAACATCTAAGAACTTCACCTACAGAGGTGCGCGTTGGAGTCTTTTGTATGAGTGATATAGAACAACGGGGTAACTGGTCGGTCTACGACTTGTAGTAGAGGAACCGCTTATGTAAGCTGTACCGCAAGTTATTAGATACTAATAGATTTACTAAGCTAGTAAATCTTCATATTCATTATTTTATCGTATAATAGGAATATTGTTAATAAATTAATGAATTTATTTTATCAACTATCGACCACCTACAACTTCGTCCATACTATAACTAAATTGGTTATAATACCTTGCTATAAATAACAATGTAGGCCGTGTCCTCCTCAATAATATGCTGCTGTCAAATGCGTATTCGTTGTAACTGGCCCATAGATACGATGCTTGTAGTAGTACTCGAACAATCAGCGCCGCCTGTTACAATATGTTTGTAACATTTTCCGGAAAAAATAAAAGCCCGTGATTCTTTTTTCGCTTTTTACGGTTCCAGATCCGAAGAGTTTTGTTGAGACAACGGAGTCCGTATGTTCGTATGTCAGAGGCTCGTAGCTCCTAAACAGAAATAGATACAGACTTCAAAACTTACACATATGGAATTAGTTACCCTACGTCAAAAATTTTGACGAAAATCAAATGTAAGACATTATATTTCAAGCGGGTCATGTAAACGGGGTTTTTAAAAATTTATTACCAAGGCATGTGGGGTATCGTTACATGGAGTTCTGTTGTAACGATTATTGTGTGTTTTAAATTTATTTTTAAATTTAAAAAATTACTGAATTTTGAACAGTGAAAGTCGCCGATTTTAAACATATTTATTACCTGAAAATTTATTTGATAAGTTGTTTATGTGTTGTATTTCTTATGTTGATAATAAAGCATTATTCTTTCTTTCAATATATGGATTTCGTAATATAATAGTCATAATCTTCTTGGACAAGCGGCGGCCATACACCTGGTGGATTATAGAAGTTAAAATTTGTGGGGAAATTCAATTTAATGCAGCTTTTTAAATACATTACATGTGTTTAAATTTTTACCTTAAAATATAAAAATTACGGATTTTCGGACTGGTTTTGTTACGTGTAGATCTCAAAAACGCGTTGACTAAAGAAACTGTGATTTTCACAATATATTAGTCGAACAAGGTTGAAATTTTTTCAAATCTACATTCTTATTTGCGCGTGGATTCAAGGATTCAAGTTGGTCTGTTTTCATATTTTTTATATGACTTAAGTTTCAGGGTGTTTATACTATATACCACAACAAGTCATATATATGTATATAATCATATATTCTGAAGCCTCCATATCCAAGCCCAACTGTCTCTCTCTCTCTTATTTGTTGTAATTAGTGTATTTTTGTACCACACAATTTGGTACTGAAAATGTTTGCGAACGTAGTCGGCTTGCGATTGAATTACCTTTGGTGCTAATTTCACGTTTGGTACTAATGAGCTGTTGCCATCGATTGATAACGGTCCATGGCCAGATACTTAGACTGGTTCCATTAATTTAATTCTATACATATACAAGACAAATAATATTTTCACCTTACACCATCATAGTATAAAATAAATTTTTTTGATTTAGATAACATTATTAAAATTGGTTACATAGCGTGCTAGTACGACACGAATCTTACAAGTGTACTTAAAAACACTTTTCTTCTTGAAAATTTTTACACATGTTCAAAAGCAATGTCACTGTCGGAACGCCAGGGGTACTTCCAACAGCCGTCGTCAGCTTAGGGTAATGCTAGAAGTCATGTAATTTTTTAAAACGTATTATAAAAAGTCAGAGTTACATAAGCGACGCTGAAAAAATCAAGACTGTATCGGCTTGGTTTCAGCACGGCATTGGAGCGTCAGCATAAAGTGAGCATTCTTAGGATTTCACATCGCATTTCATTGAAATATTAAGTCTAATTAATTAAATAGTAAATAGCTTTGGAGATGCTCGTTATTCTACCTATGACTGTAATATTGTGTCAAATCTTAAAAAGTAAAAGTCAATTCATATATAGTACGAGAATGTTATGTCCGCCCTCTATCACTCCAGGTCAACAAATCAGCAAGGTATTAAGGTGTGGAGATCACTCGTGCGAATAATGTTTATATACTCGTAGTAGCTTTAGAGCTCGCCGGTGGTGTTCGGTATTAGAGTTATATGAGGACGCGGCGGTACTATACATATAACAATATCACACTAAATAAATTAGAATCCCTCATGTCTTCTTCGATGTCTTTTTGGCAATGCCCATATACGTGAATAATATCCAAGTAATAGTATGTATGTATAGTATGTATGTACTAAGGTTACAAGAGATTCACCATTTTCAACTGCCTCCATGACATCGCGGTTACATAGTTTCCTAAACTTTGTGCAGTTTTGCACTTGTCTTTCATATTAAATGTTCAATTATTGATTTCATGGGATTATGAGTCCAACTGTGTATCCAGGCACTAGGTTTGAAATGAAATAAAGTTTTCTAATAAATACTTATTACTGAAAAATAGAACACGCTGGAGGGCTGGGACGTTGAACCAACGTGCTAGCGATAATGAGCTCTATAAACATTGAACGAACGAGAAGATCGTGAGCCATACTCACAATAAAAATATTCGGCTTATTTGCCATCTGATTTCGTGATGCTTTTCGTTTGGACAGAGAAGCCCACAGTGCGAGCGTTTCGTAACGCCCCACGCCACCGCCGATAGAGTACGATATCGCTTGGATACTTTTTAGTGCAGTAGATGCACATGTATTAGTCTTTGTTGCTATTGCGAGGCAAATGAATGACTAATAATCTTTTGAAAACTATGATGGGGTTGTATTTGGGGATAAGGGCGTTGAATGAAAAGATTGTTCACCCAGAAACCTTAAGCCAATAAGGCACTGGCTCTATTAGCAACACAACAGTGATATGAATACAGTAGTTTGGCGTCAGACTTAGGTAACAGGAGGACACCACCCCCGCTGGGAATCAAATCGGGGAGGAGGTCCTGCAGGGTAGTGAGGTAGATTGATTTTTTATTACTGCACGTTGGGTCTTGAGAGAACTACTGCTTCCTCAGTAGATTGAAATTATATTTATTGATATTAACTTATAAAACTGATATGTAAACATTCAATCTTATTTGAGCGTCTTTATATTTCAATAAACTGTCCCCTTCCATTCCATATAAGTAACACAATATCTACAGTGAAGGGTGTTCAATATTTTTACTGAACTTGTTACAAGTATATCTACATTACAAGTCTAAAACTTTGTAGTTACTAGGCCATGGAGGCGATTAAAATGCAGGCAAACGTCAACGGGAGTTGCGGCAATATATATTTCTGATCTGGCCTGCTACACTTTAGGTATAAAAACCAAGGAAAACCTAAATATTGTTAAAAAAACACTAGAATTGCATTTTTTGACAAATCAAGTTGTTGAAACCAGGGAACTTCTATTGGTGATAGGTTTTGTCTGCCGCATCTAGTCATCAATAGCTCATATGTATTTATACTGCCTCGTATACCTTTACATTTATAGCTTTTTGTCATAATACACATAACATAAAAATTTTAAATTAATATGCGCTATTGATGTTCATTATTTAACGAGCTCTAATGAGTGTCTCCCTTCTAGAGATATAATAGATACACGTCGGAGTTTATTGTTGCTTCTGGAAATCATTATTATTAGCAGGATTACGACTAAACGCAGGGATCTAGTATGAGACAATGCCTTCATAGTATTCCTTTCCGTTCCTAGCGAATTGTCTCATGGCTCCCTAAAATGTAACTGCTTCCGTGGCCTTATTCGATTTCCGGTGGGGATATACATATCGGTATTCAGTTTGGTTACCTACTACCACGTTAATAGCGCTATTGGGTTCCGGTATGAAAATCATTAGAGTGGTCTGCTGGGAATCGAACCTGGGACCTGTGGTTTATTATAAATATGTTTTTCAGAAATTAAATTATAATAATAATTAGTCCAAGCGCGTGGCCATTACGCAACAGAGGCGGTGAAACGAGAATTTTTAAAATTCGACTTGAACAGCCGCAGTTTAGTAATTACTAACTCCAGTGGCGAAGGGTCCATACAAGCCGATTCCCACCGGCTTACCTTTCAAAAATCCTTTCCACATATCATTAATGTAATGTACTATTAACTTTTATACGCTCAAAACATTACTACAAAAAACGCCTGCGCGCAATTAAAAAGCAATATCTAACTACTTATTTACTATTTCAATTAATATGCAAAAAGAAATTAATAAACAATGTTAAAATAACAAGTATTCAAATTGTCAAATTAACACATAATAATAAACTGTTACAAATGTTCTTCAACTGTTTTATTATTTTGCATGTTTATAACGAAATTCATACCGCGCACGCGCCGCGCCGCCCGCCCGTCGGCCGGCGCTCCATTCCTCCCGCGCTCACGCTACCGTGTTTATAGCTTTTCCACAGCAGCGGCTACTTTAAGTGGATCTAATAGCCATGAAGGAATAAAAATGATATTGTTTGTTAATTAATAAAATTTTGCAACTTTTGATCAATCGAAACCATTGATCTTACTAAGATTCTATTGAATTAGGTTTTCATGAGTTTGTTGGTGTTAATTTATAAATGTTGTTTATGATAATTGACCTCATGAGTAGATTGACCTTATATTCCATGGGACGTGAAGTACAGCCTATCTGCGGTTCATCTGTTTTATCTTATTCCGAATGCCAATCTTTTTGACTGTGGTCGAGATCACACTTAATGTTCTTTTGCATTCTGAAATGCAGAACCCAAATCTTTAGCTATTTTTTAAGGGTCTAACTAGTGAACTAAATATTACAAAATGCAACTGAGATCCGATTATTATAGAAAAATTCAATACGTCAATAGATAAGATTGCTGTGTTAACCCAAAACCGCATTTGTATCGTGTGTCTTCCCTACCACCAACTAAGGCACAAACAAAGTACTTGGAATCTATTTTGAGGTAAAATGGTGCTTACTGCTTACGTCATTCACCATCGCAAGAGCCGCCGTCAGTATCATGCAAGTGTTTCCTCCCAGAAAGGCGCAGCGCTACAGCTGCCTCCATATCGTTTACAATCTTACCGCTCTCATCTAAACTAATTTTTAAGTTTGTACTCGTATATACGCGCACGCAATTTATTTGTTTAGCAGATTCAAATCTTTTTTAATTCTTCAGGATTATGAAATCCATGTGAAGAAAGATTATGCTATACCTTGAATGACAAGTGTCATTCGTCACCAGCCGCTATAACCCAGTAAAATTGAAGTTTCCTGAATCTGCTAAACCAATAAATTCCGTGGGTGTACTAGGTAATTTCACTCATGCCGTTTCAAAAATTCTTTCACCAATGTTTAGTATTGACCTTCAGGATGGATATAAGCTATGTAATAATATTAGGTTGACGGACAAAATGGCGGGCACCGGGGCACCAGCTAGTATTTTATACAAATATAGTTCTTTTTATGTACAAAATAAATATCACGCCATATTTAGTATAAAACGATTTTGTTACGAGTACACAAACTAACCATTGAAAATTAAATAAAAACAAGATTAATTGAGGGATATTATAATCATCAATCAAATCATCATCATCATCAAAAGCGTCGGTGGCGCAAGGATAAGGCGCGGACTCTCAATCTGAGGGTTCCGGTTTCGAATCCAGCCGTGTACCTATGAGTAGTTTTTCAATTCAAGTACATTATCCGATTGCTTAACGGTGAAGGAAAACATCGTGAGGAAACCTGCATGTCTTGAACAGGCATGTGAAGTCCGCCAATCCACACTGGGCACGCGTGGTGGACTATTGCCCATACACTCTCTGTAGGAGAGTAGGCCTGAGCCCCTGCAGTGGGGACGGATATAGGCTGTTGATGATAATCATCCTCAGCCGGGAAACGTCTACTGCTGGACATAGGTCATCTGCGTGGTATGCCACATTGACCAGTCCCAAGACACTTGCATCCAGCGACTCCCTGCGACCTTAACTAGTTCGTCGCTCGATCTAGTAGGGGCACGGCCCGGTACACAACTTTTACTCCCCATCGGCTATCCATTCTTCGAGTGATGTGACTTTTCGAATTGCCTTGTCAGCTCACTGATTCGTTGAGCTATGTCGGTTACCTTAGCTTCGGATTCATTCCGGATCGCTCGCTCGCTCAATGAGTTTGATCTTGTTTATTAGGCAAATTAGGCAACAGTAAAGGTCCACGTTTTGGTATCGTATGTCATCACTGGCAACACACACTGATTAAAGTCTTCTGTCTTTAGAAGCTGATGTATTTTGGACGAGAAGATACATATACCGCAAATCCCGAACACTGCCAAGCCGAGTTAGATTCTTCGGTTGACCTCTTTGTTGAAGTTGGACCTACCTAGATGAGGAATTTGAGAGCTGAAAAAAGCCTACATTTATTGAGACCGTCGCTAAATTGGAATTTGTTAAAAGTGTTATCTCATACCGATATTGTATACTTGATATTATTGCGGTGTCGTAAGAAAAGTCAATTATTTGTTTATATGACATGACACACCTCGCGATAAATCAACCCATGGTCTATATTTTTATCCAGTTAGTAAGTTTAATCCTTTTTTTAGGTATGAATGTTGATGAAAAATCTTTGCTTGTTTCAGCATGGCGGCCTCTCACATCCTGAGCGCGGTGGAGCCTACGGTTGGCGGGGGCGGGGGCGGGGCGCGCGGCGGCCGCGAGCGCGAGGTCAACGTGGCGCTGGACGACCGAGACCTCTGGGTGCGCTTCCAGACCCTCACAAATGAAATGATCGTCACCAAGAACGGACGGTATGTATCTTTGTTTTTATTAGGAATTACTTAGACCGACAGTGTCCGGCGCTCGTGTTAACCGTTTCTTTTTAATTTCTCGGCAATTACCAATTTTGATGTTCATAATTACATATTATCCTACAAAAGATTTTTTCATGGGGCTTAGTCTGCGTTGACTTTATCGGAATTAAAATAATCTTCAGCCGTTTAGCCGTGAAAATGCAACAAACAGAGAGGTAGTACGATATAGACAGAAATAAATAGTTCATTTCGGATATCTGAAATAAGTGTGATCCACCCGGCATTAGAATTTAAGTACCTCATGTTTTCCCGTGATTTTCATAGAAGGTGACTAAAGGAAATTTGAAGGAGATAGGCAACAGTGCCTGTCTTTGTGTCACCGATTATCCATTTTACTGTTTAGGATAGCAATGAAACAAAAACTACGTATACTGTTTTCATTTTCTGTTAGTGGTTTAAGCTGGATGCGTTTTCAGGCAAAGAATAATTTTTAAAACTGATTTATCAATTTCAGTTAGCCATTTTAAATTTCCATGATTGACTTTTCTCTAGATACCTTCAATGTACAGACTTTCCTACCCCTATGGTTTTATTATTATTGATAGATCACCATCTCGTCTGTCAAACTAGTCCTGCCAAAGACAACGACGACGTGCCGCAGGACTCACTGGTGAGGGATAAACTACAAACCCTGGAACAACGGCATAATAGATAGCTTTTCGGTCTTCTAAAGGCTACGTTTTGGATAGTGTGAGATTGAATTACACGATTTAATTCCATCGTCGTTTTTTACAATCGGCAAACCAGAAGAACGGCAAGATAATACCCCTACGTAGTTGAAATTCCACAATTTCGCACGAATTTTACTTCTTCATTTATTACAATAATAACATGGATGTCTTTCTTGAAGGTCAAAGTAAATAGGGTATTTCTATTCAACTGTATACCATCTTACAACTCATCATCGCATCTGGTGAGATTTTGGCCAAACGGAAGCATAAGAAAATTAGTTGTGGGTGTTCTTCGTGGTAGCAATAACCATGCATAATCCTTAATTTCGTCTGCGTAGGAGTGGAAATATCTTGTTGCATCTTTTACAGACATATCAATTACTCAAGACCTTCACTGTACATGATTATCCACGACAATAATTAGGAGAAGAAATAAAACAAAACACGAATAGTATATTTACGGCCGTAGTTGTCTTACTGCACAATCATGAGTCAAGCTTTTCAGAAAAGCAACAGACTAATCAACCTCTATTGTGTTTTACGACGTAGGTATAGGCACATACAAGATAGTAAAATAGTCTGAACAAGTTTATATATTATGTCGTTTGTTGGTTACTATGTTGCGGTATGGTTATACTGGACTGGACAACTGCCTATTTTACTATGCGACGCTCTTGTGTCATTAACCGAGAAGGATTTCCTTAGTACTTGTTGTGATATGTAGGGATAACGGTGATGTTACCTTGAAAAAATAATATTTAAAAAAATACGTAATTGTAAGATACACCGTAATGTAAAAAATTTCTTTGAAAATACGAAAACTGTCATGAAATCTGGCAGACGTGTAAACAACTTACTAAAAGATTGCCAAAATCAATCGGAACAGTAAGGATAGTTTCAAATTATAGTATCAGAAAATTAGTTAATAAGAAATAAAACAAATTTTTTTTAAACTCTCTTATTATTTAAATCTTCTTACTCTTCTCCTAATAATAGCGTCGGTGGCGCAATGGATAAGGCGCGGACTCTCAATCTGAGGGTACCGGGTTCGAATCCAGCCGTGTACCTATGAGTTGTTTTTCAATTCAAGTACATTATCCGATTGCTTAACGGTGAAGGAAAACATCGTGAGAAAACCTGCATGTCTTGAACAGGCATGTGAAGTCCGCCGATCCGCACTGGGCCCGCGTGGTGGACTATGGCCCATACACTCTCTGTAGGAGAGTAGGCCTGAGCCCCTCCAGTGGGGACATATATAGGCTGTTGATGACTGACTCTTCTCCTTAGTCCGAATTAGATAAACTTACAAAACACTTACTGGATTTATTTTTTAGTCAGTAAAAATTAAAGTGCAGTCTATGACATAGTTTGGATTATGACTTTGGGTGGATTTAGTATAATGAGAGTTTTATTGAGTTCCAAATTGATTTTTAGCGGTATAAGAGAAAAGCTGGTTTCTGTTATAAGTTTCGACACGGGAAACCTAAGCAGAAGGACAGCGGGCAAGCAGTGAAAGAAAACACGTTCTTTGTTGTGTGTACCTCGGGCTTTTGTTTTGACTTATTGTAACTGTAAGTCCTTTATTTAACTCTAACAAGAAGGGGCACCGTAGCCAGGGCTTGCGGCTTGGACACATTCGCGCGCTAACAACGCGATGACGGGCGGCTAGTTTTCAGCCATTAACACCGTAAGCCTTACTCATTAACGCAGCGAGGCTAAACGATACCGCTCGCGCCCGGCCTACCCTTCACGTAGTTAGTCTTCAAGGAGTCTTGCTCGAAACAAAACACAATACAATTTTTAGACCTTCATAATCGACTGCATAAGTCCACAGTTTGAAATGAGCCTTCCTCATGAATTGCAACGTTCGGACTTTCCATAACGGGATTTGACATACGATTAGTAAGATGTAGTTTTTTCTTAGACTGGTGGTGTGGCTCATGTCCTTGTAATTTCGCTTTAGCGGCATTTTACGACACCCTTTTCCTTCTATATTTAGACCCACTAATAAATTTGGAAGTCTTCTTATGAATACAATCTTCCGTATTTTATATTATTACTGTGTTTAGGAAAAAGCTTGAACTCAATATCTATACTATATACTTCTTCTTCTATACGATATACTTGGACAATGGTCTTTAGGTTGCTAGTCCTATACACCATACGAAAAGGTAGCGTTATCAAATAGGCTGTTTCAAAGTCTCGAAAAAGTGTGATGACGAAGACAATGTCGACGAAGTCGCAGGAAAAAACTAGTATTCCATTGTACCCAAGTTAGCTTGTTAAAAGTAATATTGTGAATGTTTGTTTCAGACGCATGTTTCCCGTCGTGAAAGTGACGGCCAGTGGCCTGGACCCCACAGCAATGTACACGGTCCTGCTGGAGTTTGTGCAAGTGGACTCGCATCGGTGGAAGTATGTCAACGGGGAATGGGTGAGCCTTAGCTATTTACCAACTTAATTACTAATGTTGGGAGTAAGGTCAACTAAATGCAAATTGGTGAGAGAGGAATTTCTGCCTCCAAGTGTTTACGGTTATGCCTGAGAGGAATATTCCTGTAAGACGATGACTGTCTACGGTCAAAGACAGATAACCCCACATCTACAGTGAGTTTGCAGAGGAAAATTCAGGGAAACGGGAAGCTGTGTAGCACCAATAACAAACTCATCTTTTTTATAGTGACCATGGCAAGTTCTCTCGCAATAATCAGTAGATTTTTCGGCTTACCATTTTTTTATGTAAGAAATATTCTGTATGTAATATTATGTGCTACGATCTCATAGGTTCCTGGCGGCAAAGCTGAGGTGCCGCCTTCGAACGCGATATACATTCACCCGGAGAGTCCCAACTTCGGCGCGCATTGGATGAAGGAGCCAATATCTTTCGCTAAAGTCAAGTTGACAAACAAAACTAATGGGAATGGACAGGTGAGAAGATGATGTACACTCAGTCAAATGATATGTTCTTTAACATTGCACTTTACAAAGAAACATTTTTTTGGGAAGACACGTGGAGTTACTTTGTTCAGTATATTTTCTCAAAATTGATCTACAACATGGGCATTTATGTTTGCATTACTGTAATTTAATCAAATACAGCCCTAAGATTTGATAAGATCTGATCCCTCCCTGGCCCCGGATTCGAATCCCAGCGGGGTACCTATCGAAGTACAAGACTGCACATTGGCGATATGTTATTGTAATAAAACTCAAAATGCCAGTGCTGAAAAAGTTCCGTGTCCGTGTCTTAGCGTCACCACGATACTGTAAACATTGTTAATCCCCCGCTCCATATTGAACAGCATCAGATGGTCTCAGGTATAATCAGTTCACAGTATCACATTAATACTAATTGGAGATAATAGAAAGGCGGAGATGGTGAGCGGAGGTGCTATATCGCTCGCTACAGTTTCCTGGCTACCGCTACTTCATAGAAGCTAGTTCTCACGGTGAGATTTGGTGCGAATGAATATGAAAGCAAACATCTGATACATCCAGATCCATATGTTGGCGTCTCGGTGTGAAATCTGTAGCTTTACCGACTGTTTAGCAGGCGCCCGACGGACTATCATTTGTAATAATTATTGTCTCTGCGCTATGTTTACGCTTCTCTTTTATGTTAGAATAGTCCTCGTCAATATTTAAGTATAAATGTAATTAATAGCCATTTAATCAAATGTGTTCGTAATGTTATTGATGCTTTTGTAAAAGATTTCAGTTTTTAATTAACTTCAGTGATTGGGTAGCTGATAGGAGGACGCCACCAGAGCGTTATATGTTGAAATTTTATGAATAGGGTATCTGCCTGTTGAAACAGCTACTTTATGTACGTTCCTATTGAAATAAACTTTAGAATATTTTATAGCTATCATTTACTAGTAGTTGCATAATTAAATCCTCAAAATCTACAACCAAAATATCGCGTCAATAAAATGACGATTGACGTTTTCCATTAAGTCCAAAAAATAATACAATACAATATAACTTTATTGTACACCAATAGAAACTTAAAACATTAAACTTAAAAAAAACTGTACAAAAGGCGGTCTTATCGCTTACAGCGATCTCTACCAGACAACTGTTTGTACATACATACAAAACACTAACAGTAACAGTAGTATAGTATTCAAAATATTTATTTAGCCTATACCTACTCCGTGTGGTTACGTTAACTTAGTAGGCCTACTTACCTACTATCGCTATCACTCGTTTAATCATTTTCAATTGAATGCCTAGATAATGCTGAACTCGCTTCACAAGTACGAGCCCCGAGTGCACCTGGTGAAAGTGGGCACAGACCTGCGCCGCATCATGACGTACCCTTTCCCCGAGACTCAGTTCATAGCGGTCACTGCGTACCAGAACGAAGAAGTGACGTCACTCAAGATAAAATACAACCCTTTCGCGAAAGCTTTTTTGGATGCAAAAGAAAGACCGGAAGGATACTATCAGCGAGATTTCGTGGGGACGCACTATCCGCAACAAAGTACTTCGCCTCATCAGTATCCACAATGTGAGTATTGTTTGTAACAGATAAATTACGCAAGTCATATTTAAATCTGAGTCTACGTCAAAGGATTTAGTGAAAACAATCAGCGCGGTCGATGCATGGTCGTTCGATTGAAGCCGTGTGATTGATATTTGATTAGAAGAATAATGATTAGATAAAATTTTGCTTCTACGTTCGAGAATATATACGAAGAATAGAAGAGTGCATCAGAGTTTTGAATGGGTTTGAACTACAGTTCGACCATAAGTGCTACTCCGCCCTAGGTAGCTCTTTTCCTTGCTTGATCTTGAGCTTTTCACTTACCAAGATTGCTTGCTTATGCTGAAATACGGATTCTTTTTCTCGATTCCATGGCAATCGTGACGAGTCCACATTATATTTCAAGTATGATTTGTTTGTTCTCAGTTGGTGGTTGGTTCGTGACGTCACAGTCTTTGTACGGGAGCAGCAACACTGCTTCGAGGAGACCTGCGCCCTACCCGCCCCGGCCGCCCTCAAGGCCACGGACCTTGTCACCTCCTGGTTAGTTGGAATATTTATTCAGATATCATACGAGAAACACAGATTCCCGATAAATCAACTAAACGAAACTGTGGCAAAGTGGCACTAATTCAAAACAAAATGTAGGACTACTTGGAAAATATAAAGCCTGTTATACGAAAAGTGATATCGACTAACTCGCAGCTTTGCCCGCTCGATTAGTGGCTGCGCTGCTATGAATATGGAATCTGCGTCATTGACTACGACTTTTTTGCTGAAAAATATTGATTTCGCATAATGATAACATTAATAGCTCTACGTAGCATGCAGCATATGTTGTGGCAACGACGTGACTTACACAGAAGTTGTAGTAAAAATATTCTTTTATTAACAGCCACCTACAACTCAGAGCGGACGACAGCAAGTGCAACCAACGGCAGTGGTAGCTACACGTGGGCGGGGGGAAGCAGCTACTGGACTTCTACGCAAGGCAACACTTCCCCCCAGCCCAGCACATCCCCCACTCCTTACCGTACACCCCCTCACGCGTACCCCGCTCCATTAGAGTACGCACCGGCTCCCCCTACAAGCACGCCTGTACCGACGTCGGCACCTGCGCCGCTGTACCCTCTGCAGTATGAAACTCCGGCGCAACACCATTCCGCGTACTATCAACATGCGTACGCTCCTTACCATCACCCCATAGAAGACATTTCATATTGGCCTAACAGGTGAGCGAAGAATTTTGGACTCCATCACCATCAACAGCCTATATACGTCCCCACTGTAGGGGCTCAGGCCTACTCTCCTACAGAGAGTGTATGGGCCATAGTCCACCACGCGGGCCCAATGCGGATCGGCGGACTTCACATGCCTGTTCAAGACATGCAGGTTTCCTCACGATATAGACTATGTCCTTCCTTGGCCCTTTAACTATCTTTCTACAAAAAATCAAGTCGTTCTGACTTTTCGTTACGTTGTCAATGTTTGAGAAAATGTTTTTTGTTTGTTTGTTAATTTGTCCCATGTTTTAACAGTTATTCTGCTATTCGGAGCGAGGACAAATTCAAAAAGGTTCAACTAGATTGGTACTACCAGATAGTAGAACTAAGATTATAAGAATCGGTTCAGCCGTTCTTGAGTTATAAATGGTGTAACCAAGCCGACTTTGTTTTATAAATACAGATTTTCATTTCATTTAACTTGCAAGTTAAAATCATGTCGTGAGAGTTTTTTGAGACTTTTCTAAAGCTCTATGAAGTTACATTTATATTTCATAAGGCTCGTAACAAGTTCAGTAAAAAGCGATTTTCCATTTAAATTAAGAAATTTATATTCCAGTTTGAACAGCTACGGCTACCAGCCTTCTGAGTACGTCGGCACAGGCGAAGTCCCTTACGGCGCCGAGGGTATGCCCTTTGGTCCTTCTGGTCCTTCCCTGGAAGCAGCATCTGCCAGCGAAGCGAGGGCCACACCACCAGGCTCGCAGCACACGTCTAGCGATAGAGAATACAAGTTCAGTGCGGAGGATGAACGTCAGTCGCCTTGCGAAGAAGCTTCGCTTCCTCCGCGATCTCCAACGCATTGAAGTGATAAAAACATAAGAACTTCAGTTTCAGATTTCAAATGTGCCTTGATATATTTTTTAAAATAAATGTGTCTATTGTTGATAGTGTTCATGAGACATAAGTTCGTTATAACATACTATACTATAATGATAAGCGTTTTCGGTGTTATTTTGATATATGTAGATAAAGTTTGAATTTGAAAACAAGTTGTATGTAAGTTATGAAAGTTGAACAAAGGATAAAATATAATTGAGTCCTGTCACAGATCTACCGTTTTTTTATGTGTAAGCATGGGAGCCACAAAAAATTTCAAGATTTTATTCTACCACTTTGTTGGCGTGTTTAAAAGTACACCCGTACCAAATTACAGCTTTCTAGTAGTAAGAGTTTCTGAACTAAGCCGCGGACGGACAGACGGACAGTGCGAAAGTATAAGGGTTTCTTGTTTGACTACAGAACCCAAAAAAGGACGTTTATTGTGTTTTAATACATAATGTAATAGTAATAATTTGTATTATACGATAGATAATTTTATACGTAAAGAAAAGATTCCTAATTTAAAACTATCTTTATTATAAAGTAGATAAATAAATGTTTAAACGGTTTTCGAACGTGCGCCGCAGAATATAGAGTTTAATAAATACATAAATTAATTGATATTTAGGCTTTGAAACCATGTATTGTATGAATAGTTGTGAGATTGACACTTTATATTGAATCACAAGGATTATGGGGCTTGCTTTATGTATATAGTAGAATATATATATTCTAAAGCCTTTACTTATTAATGCTTTATTACAAAACTAGAGTTGGTTCTACCTTCACGATACGTTTGACCTCGTATATTTATGGTGATTACTTTGTAAATAAATATTTGTATTACAATCATTTTAATCATGATTATGGTCATTTCAACTACTTTGTGGTTAAACATTAGCCTTTACAGAAGTATTGACAATAAATAATGTTTCTGTTACAAAGCATGCGTTTTAATTTCCTGTAATGTAAGTACCTAGGAAGGTGTGGTTTGAGTATTTTTGTTACTTGACTTTTTATAGAAACAAATACGTAAGTGTAGGTATATTTTATGATAATTACATTTGAAATCTATCAAAAAAAATTCTGAATGTGGTCAAAACCTTAAAAATGTGCAGTGTTACACACTTTCTCGTAAAATAGCGCTGCTTTTAACCTCAAGGATCAGCGTATTTTTAATTAACTGTTTAAAAACCTTATGTCTACAAATTTACACTATAATAAAACTAGAAACGTAAACAGATTACTAATCTGTCCGTCCGTCTGTCACCTGGCTCCGTAATACGTATAAATAGTTGAAATTTTAACAGAATGTCGTATTTCTGTTGTTGCTATAAATGATAAAAATAATTTAAAAATCATAGAGGCTTTCCAACTACAAACGTGTTTTTATGGTTACAAATTATACCTACAGTGCCGCCATGTAGTGCTCGTGGAGCAAATCTAAAAAGAAAATATTTGGTATTTAGTCGCATTCGCTAGAGCATTATTCTTATTTAAACGAGTTTGAGTTTTATACGTTTGGTGCCGTTGTAAAATCAGACCGTCCGCTGCGCCTTTCCATTAGTCCAATAATCTGTGATTCAGTGATCTCAGAGTGCTTTGTATTCTGCGATCAACTTTGCAAGACTTTGCACTACTTTGCACCAAAGAGTACTTTATTTATACATACACGTAAAAACAGTAGTCCCACACTAGCGATAAAATGACAAAACACATACCATTTAATTAATTATTAATCTGAATAAATGGCTTCGGCATTATCTAAAATGTTTTTATTGCTAGACACGTCAATGAAGGAAGTAAGCGTCAGAAATAACTGTAAGGTCGTAAGATGAATGCCTCTCCGGAAAAGTAACAATGAAAAAACCACAACAAGTAAACTTTGGCGTGTTTTGGCGCTTTGGAACTGTGTTTGGAACTGTTGCTAGAAAAGTTATAAATATTCACCCAAGATAAATAATGTATGTACAAGTATGGTATTTACGAGACCAAGCAAAGACCAAGATATTCACAATGTGTCAATTCACAATATATTAACAACTTTGAAAAACATATTTATTTACACACCAGTTTATATTCTTTTTGGTAGGTGGACGACAGACGAATGGCTTTGCAATTGGCATGTAGGAATTCCGTATATAAACTTATAAACTCCTTGCTTTCAATTCATACGAAAACATACATTTGACCAAAGTAGACAGTTAAATTTAGTTTAGTTACGACGGTGCTGATAACAGAAGAACTATTTTTTAAAGTCTCTCATTGTATTATTTTATTGTAAGACTTTACAAACATATTGATGCTGCCATTACAATTTATCAACGATTTGAATAAATTGATTTGATTTAATCTTTATTTCGATAATGGTAGAGACTAGAATACCACTTTATATGAGTGAAGTGAATGTGTATTGTGAAAATCGTGAAAATAATGTGAAGGAAGACTAGTTAAGTGTCAGTGTCACTGTGTCACTGTCAATAGTACAAGTCAAGTGAACCTGTGAAGTGAAGTACAGCTGTAAGCAAGTAGCAAAGAGGAGAGAGCAAGAGAGAGGGTATATTGTAGTTTGGCTCCCTACATTTTACAGACAAATAAGTTCACCACCAAAGAAGCGTCGGTGGCGCAGTGGATAAGGCGCGGACTCTCAATCTGAGGGTACCGGGTTCGAATCCAGCCGTGTACCTATGAGTTGTTTTTCAATTCAAGTACATTATCCGATTGCTTAACGGTGAAGGAAAACATCGTGAGGAAACCTGCATGTCTTGAACAGGCATGTGAAGTCCGCCGATCCGCACTGGGCCCGCGTGGTGGACTATGGCCCATACACTCTCTGTAGGAGAGTAGGCCTGAGCCCCTCCAGTGGGGACATATATAGGCTGTTGATGATGATGAAGTTCCACCCCGCGCCGAACCAGCCGCGGAATTGAGGGGCATCCGTACATGAACGCATCTGCCGTACAATATTGGCTGTACATAATTTGGCTGTGTATTATCAACACGATTCAATAATGTTCAACCCGTCTTGTACAGCCCAGGAATTGGTGTCCAATATTTTTACAACCTTGTATTAAACAATCAAAGTTTGTACAGCCAAATAATTACACGCCATGTACTTAATGTACGGTGGCACAAAATTCCGCGGCTGTGACGGCGCGGGTCGACATTTCCGCCGCGTACATTTTTTGTACGGGCAGGAATTGATGATCCACGATAAACACGAGCGTGGAATTACTGTACACGGAAATAAGTGTCAAAGAATGTTCAGCCAAGGCAAACAAGGTCAATTTTGTACATTAATTCCGTTCCTGTGCAAAAAGTGGCTGTAAAACTACGTGGCGGTGAATTATTAACACGATCAAATATTGCACAGCCCGATTTTGTACAGCCAGGAATTTCTGTACCTTCTTCTGTTTACGTTTCGTTTCAAGCAAACTTTTGAAAGAAATTCAATGTTGTGATTGTTGATGCGTTTTTATCGCTTCCTGGTAGCGTAATTGCTAACACAGATTATAATTTAAAAAAATGAATTGTGATTATGACTGACTATACTAATGTACTTAGGCCCGATTTGACCAATGACGACGTTAGTTGAGAGTAACTATTACAAGTATATAGTTACTCGCAATATTTATTCTTAAATAACTGTTATTACGTTTCACCAACTTGTAACGACTTAAATTTAGTACAAGATTAACTATTCTTTGAAATAACTTTTTTCTTGTCTGTGGCATTTTGTAAAAGAGTGAAGAAACATGGAAAGAACGAATGAGCAGAGAATACAGTTAAATTGAATACACAATTTCTTGTTAGTGCTATGAAGGATTAGACGACTTTTTACTTACGTCGGGTTATACGTCAAGCAAATTCAATACAAGTAACCTAGAAATTTTGTTTTGTTTGAATTGTGGTGTATTCGTACAATTAAGTATTTTGCGTATTTAATTATAAATAATCACAAAAATAATAATGTCAGAACGTAAAAGGAGTCCAAATTGGCAATTGTCGGAGAATTTTTTTTGTAGATTTAGTAACAAATCCTTTTAGCATACTTAACGCAACGTTTATTTAGCTATACAATTGATTAGCACAAAACGACAAACCAATAACTTTGTGAAATTCTACGCAACAATGCCAATGCTTTACGTTTACGTATATGTTTGTTTACAATTTGACGTGCTTTTGACACTTGGCAGCAGATCAACCAGCTGAGAGCATGGCGGCCATTTTTATCCAAAGTCTAAGATCCGTATACCCTCAAAAATGGCGGTATTTGCCTTCAGTTAATAAGAAAAAAGCACTAGTGCTTTTGGCTTTTTAACTAGTTAATAAGAAAAACGCACGCTTGCCTTGCGTTTTTAAGACAACCTTCTGAAATCACGAACTTTTAGCACGCCAAACAGCTATGAAACGTATCACTTTCTGAGCACAAGTATTAGAAAAACTATATATATATTATCCCCATATCCCCAAGTTACGTGTATGGGAGCCACCCTGAAAAATATATTTTGCAAGATTTTATTCTACCACTTTGTCGGCGTGATTAATAAGTATACCCGTACTAAATTACACCTTTCTAGTAGTAAGGGTCTCTAAGCAAAGCCGCGGACAGACAGACGGACCGACTAACAGAGCGAAACTAAAAGGGTTCGTATTTTGACTGCGGAACCCTAAAAACAGAAGTGACAGAAGTTGAGCGTTCTCATTTCAAAATATTAGTTTTACTCAAACCCGCGCGGAATATGTCATTAACTTCTTCTGTGTCTGATAACCTGGTAGTTCAAATGATTTTTCAATAGTTTGGTAGGAAATTAACCTGCGCTACAAAAACGATATTGCACGCTCCGGTGCCCTTATGTCAACGTGGTATTCTGGAATTAAGATGAGCCCGAATTTGAGGGACCATTGAAAGGTTCTTCTTTATTTCTCCTGACTCCACATCAGACCAGGACCGATGACCTAGTTAAGCTCGCGAGTAGTCACTGGATGCAAGTGGCTCGGCCCTATCACCGTGCATGTGTGAGCGCGCCATAACAGGGAGACTCATGTCCAACAGTGGACTTCTGCAGCCGATGATTATTGCATACGCTGCCTTGTCCAGCCTCAATTGAGTGACACTATCTTGTCTTAAATTTATTTAGACAACCATTGCCAAACGAACATAAACACACGCTTTTTAGTTGTATTTTTGACATTTATGCATAACATTCAGCATTTGCACAGAGGATATAATCACAGACTTTGCACAGACTAGGTACTGATATAATGCACCTACTATCCGCCCGTTCACGTTTATCACGCCTTGATTTGGTTATGTGGTTACTCTTTCATTCCCTTGGGTCAAAAAGAGACAAATAGCATGTTGAATCTAAAACACTCTTCAACTAAAAAGTCTAAAGTTAATGAATCTATTTAGATTTAAAAAAAGAAGTGACAGAAGCTACGCGTTCTCAATAGTTGGAATAACCCGCGCCGTAACATCGCATGTGAGCTAAATAAAAACATCTTCTGTTTCTGATAACCTGGTACTTCAAATGATTTTTAGTAGTTTGTTATGAATTAACCTGCGCTACGATACGATATTTGTACGATATATAGAAACGATATAGCACGCTCCCCTGCACTTATGTCAGCATGGTATTCTGATTTTGAGATGAGCCCGAATTCGAGGGGCCCATTGAAGAGTTTCTCTTTGTTCCTTCTGACTCCAGCATCAGACCAGCTCGATAGTACCAAAAAAACGCATTGTCATCGGGACTGAACCAACGTACAAAATTTCAACTCCCTAGGATAAGAGGAAGTGCTTCTAATTCAGCTTGCAAGATTTGACCCGAACATACATACATACATACAAACATTGCAAGTTAAATAAAAGCTTTTAATAAAAAAAGCTTTTAAAAGTACACAAATCACCACAAACATTGACATCTTTCAAACACCGATGGACTATATTGGCTAAGATAGCAGTAGCTACATCTGGAAAAGCGGTCATGAAGCGTGCTGCTATTAATATGAAAATAAAAAATTTTGAAAATACCCGCGACAAATGTTAATGTTGTAATGGGAAAAGGGTTAAATAATTTTTTGAGAAACCCTCGACTAAATGGAAGTAAGTAACGAGAAAAAAAGAAGCTTACATATTATTACAATAATAAGTCCGAAAAAATCCGTCGGGGGCTGCCATTGCCTAATCTGTTGTCGTTTCCAATTAAAATGTAGGAGTAAGAAAATAATTTTATATCTCGTATAGATGCAGTCATTTTTTAAATGTATGATGGGTTTGCACTTGGCCTTCATTTCATTCATTGGATGGTAAGTGTGCGCACCCAGAATCCTCAATGTAATGTTTCCTTTCATACCGGAACACAACAGTGCTATTAACGCTGCTGTTGGGCGGCAGATTTAAGTAACATGGTGGTAGCTAGCCAGGCAGACATAAAAAATGCCACCTATACTTATACCACCAACCAAACCGAGTACCTATAGATACTGGGAATCGAATCCGTTAAGTCCAAGTGTGTAGCCATTAGAAAATGGAGATGGTTAATAAGGCGGTATCAATTCAAGACTACATAAAAAAAATTAGGTACCCAACGTAATTTCAACTAGTGACATATTTATAAAACTCCATATTTTAGTTCCTTCAGGAACGGGAATGGCAGCCCCCGACGGATTTTTTCGGACTTATTATTGTAATAACATGTAATCTTCTTTTTATCTAGTTACTTACTTCCATTTAGTCGAGGGTTTCTCAAAAAATTATTGAACCCTTTTCCCATTACAACATTTACATTTGTCGAGGTTTTTTTTTCCAAATTATTAATTTTATTTTTTATTCGCAATATTCGATAATGTATTTAGTCTGGCAATTAGCCTGTAATAATAATAATAGTAAATTTATTTATTAATTTTAACGAAATGCAATGAGTCCTAAGTAATACTGTAAGAAGGTTTTTTCTTCTTATCTTTCTTATATATTTTGCGAGCTTATGTGTGTGTGTACATTTGTCGCGGGTATTTACAAAATTTTTAATTTTATTTTTTATAAAGTGAATTTATCCCATGTGTGCCCATGTTTTAATATAGTTATTCTGCTATTTAGGGCAAAGACCAATTCGCAGATGTCACGTTTTCAAGATTAAAACCATGTTAAGAAATCAAGAGATAGTCCTATGAAAACCGCTGCCTTAAAAACAGCCATGTGCACGTCGGGCCGTGCGCAGTGTAGGATTCCGTAGTTGCCCTTCACAATAACTTCAAACATCTATACGAACAGAAATTTTGAAAGGAATTGTACGAAATTTTCATTTTAACATCTACAAGTATGTTATACTTTGGTCGACTACTACTCGTTAAACTGTAAAACCAACTTAGTCTGATAGTTTACCTTTAAAGTTCAGTGTGCATACTACTACTGTGAATTTTAAAATAATTTAGAAGATAGAGGAGGGTTTACGCTCGAATCTGTCGAAATCTATCACTTTAACGTGTAGTATTTTGCAAATGGATCGTTGAATCCAAAAGTTATGCTCCTAGTTTCAAAATATTTTTGAAAGACCTACTAAATGATACTTCACACGATGGGGTAGACGCGAAAATAATAAGTCATCCCCAAGTCATGCGTATGAGAGCAACCCTAAACAATATATTTTTCAAAATTTTCTTCTACCACTTCGTCGGCGTGATTAATAACTGTATAACCATCATCAGTCGGGAAACATCCACTGCTGGACAGAGGCCTCCCTCATGGCACGCCACATCGACCGGTCCCGAGCCACTTGTATCCAGCGACTCCCTGAGACTCTAACCAGATCGTCGGTCCATCTAGTAGGGGGACGGCCTGGTAGACGTTTCCCGGTGGCCGTGTGCCGTGTGGTTCCCCCACACAAAGCTGCTCTTTTTGCCAATTTGCTAGTTTTGTTATTTGACAGGTGACGTATATGACAAATTTATTATACAGCATAAGGTACAAAATAGTGTTTATTCTGTTACGTAGTCTAATAGTTTAAAGAAACAAAATAAATTTCAATATCTGACGTAGTACATTCAAATAGTCTTCACACTGATATTATAAACGCGAAAGTTTGTATATACAATTTACATATTCTATGGTCGGTTGCTAGGCAACGCGTTTTTGTTATGCCCAAATTGCCCATGTAATCCCACTAATATTATAAGTGTGATTTTGGACAATTTACACAATATGTCTTTATAAATTATAGCCTATATGTTATTCTGATGTATAAGCTATATTATTGTAAAGTTTCATTCAAATCCATTCAGTAGTTTTTCCGTGAAAGCGTCACAAACATCCAAACTTTCACACTTATAATATTAGTAGAATAGAATATACAATTATACATGCCTGATGGATTGAATCAACTCAGAGTTTTATTACTGAAAATACTGATGCACACACAATGTCTCTCTATGTAAAAGGGTGGAATTTCGAAAAATCCTTTCTTAAACGATGCCTACACTTTACATAGAATACGCCCTCAAAATTTCAAGATTCATTGCATTTTGAAGATTTTTTATAGGGGCATATAATACATTTATCACGCCAATATAGTAATGTGACGTCACAAAACACGCCCGATTTATATGGAGCGTTTTATCACCGCGTGACTAGAATCACTTTTCGGCGAGTTGTGCTAAAAAATCTATTAGTCGTATCGAAAAAAAATTGATAGAGCTATTTATCTTTTTACATGCACTATCGAGTGAGACGAAATAATAAGTTATTTTGTCAAACCGAACTGTTGAGTTACTGATGTGTTACCTTATAGTTACTTAGTTAGCTCTTAACATCCGGTGCAAGGGATACCAGCGACATCTTTAAATTATTAAAATATTAAATTAAAAATTAAATAATTACTGCTTTTGTATTTTGATATTTTATATGTGAATCTATGATTGATGATTCTCTGATCTATTTATTAACAAGAAAGATTATAATTGTATAATATGTCGTCGCGTCGGCATTTAGTTCCGGTGAGGTGCTGCCGGCGTCGCAAGCGACGCTTATTTTCGGCACGCTGCCTCAACCAGCTCTGGTTATCTAATTTTTAGGAATAATTATGTATTTAAACAATATGAGCATTTAGTAACAAATATTGAATATAATTATCCATTTTGTAATTTCAGTTTTAACGTAATTGGTCATAGGGATTAATTAATATTGCATAATTGCGTCTGTTTTAATTCACGAAGTTGTTGTTTTCGAAGTAGAAACTGACGATGGTGGGAGTTATGAAGATCGTATTATAAAACTGATGAACATTAATTTTGTAAAAAATTCCTGATGTGAATTCTGTTGAAATAGTACTAATAAACGTTACTCTGCCCAACTGTGTGTTGAGAATATATTGAAGAATATTCATGCCTGATGGATTGAATCAACTAAGAGTTTTATTACTAAAAATACTGCACACATTTTACAAAATAAACAAAATATTGTAGAGTATTTTAAACCATTTTTAAGTATCATAGCAAGCATGTGTATTATAAGAAAATGTACACTCTTTTGTTTAAAACAAATATTACGCTATGTTTATATTAATTGATAGTGGATACTTTAGTACCAGTAGTCCGGGGTTAGGAACGTAAACATAAAAGTATAGAGAACAAAGATACAATTATTTATCTTACGTACTATGTGGTAATAATAATAACAGGGTATGTAACTATTTACAAAATACTAAGATAATACATCTAGATTAGCGGTACGATTAACATTTTCATGATAAAAGCTTTAAAAAAATTCTTTTTTCATTTAATATTTTTTTCGATTCATTCTTTGTATTTCATTTTTTTCTCGAATTGTTTTCGTTTCTCTTTTTTTGTTAAAGCATTTTTTGTCTCTCTTTTGAAATATTTTCTTTCTAAAACGTGTTTATATTTTTTTCTTTATTTTCATTTTTTTAAAAAAATGTAATAATACATTTTGTTAATTAATTTATTTCAAATATCTCTATAGTGTTAGTTACAATAAATCGTCTTACATACTCTTAATGGTAATAATAATAACAGGGTATTTAACTTTTTACAAAATACCAAGATTCGTCTAGATTAGCGGTACGGTTGGATGGAAACACGTGCATTTTGGTGAAACTCCCTTTGACGGGGCCGTCCACCCGGTCCGACACTGTGTTCAGGAGGCTGTTGGTCTGGTTGGTTTCATCATCATCATCATCAAAAGCCTATATATGTCCCCACTGCAGGGGCTCAGGCCTACTCTCCTCCTGGTTGGTTTACTGGCTGCCAATGCCCTTCCCTTTTAATGTCTACGTCATCCTTGAGCGAGTCAGTAACCCAACACCCCAGGTATTTGAACTCCGACACCACTTGAAGGAGTATCTTTGAGAGTGCCAAAGGGTATATCTATGTAGGACTAGGACTACTTGTTGTCCGCCTTGTAAAATAGCAACTCACTCTCTTGGTGTAATACCTGACGTTGTGGACCTTAAAATACCACTCGCGGGTATCTGCGAGTGGTATGCAACAGCTTCTTTAGGGCACTTGAGGGGCACAGCAACACAGTGTCGTCACCGTAACTAATGTTATTTACAAATTGACCGTCAATGGAGCATACTACCATCGCGTTACTGAGCTCTTCAACCATCTGATTCACGTACACACTGAAGAACTTGGATGAAGATTCTTTTTCTTAGTCAGTCCTGTCGTCAGTCAGTCCTTAGTACACTCCTGTCGGAGTGGTCGGAGTTATGGATTGTCTGGTATGTGGCTTTTGCGAGAGTTCTTCGAAGATGTCTCTCTATTTGTAGCATTCCGTTTGCACTGAAGATCTTGGGTGAAGATTCTTCTTCTTAGTCGTACACTCCTGTCGGAGTGGTCGGAGTTATGGATTGTCTGCTATGTTGGTCGCAGCTTTTGCAAGAGTTCTTCATCTCTCTCTATTTGTGGCATTTCGTGTGCACTCAGAAAGGGAACACATTCGGTGAAGATTTAACTGCTTCTTTTATATATAATATAGAAAAAAAATTAACATAATTTTTTACATTAAAGAACAGGTTTTTTTCATAACGATTTTATTGTATTAATTTTTTTAATTTTTTTTAGCTAATTTTTTTTCTTTTTGTACATTACGCTTTTTTTGCACATTTTTTAAATTCTTTTTACATTTTTTTTCTTCTTTTTACACATTTTTTAAATGTATTTTTCTTATTTATTATATTATTTTTTAATTTCTTTTTTTCTTTAAACTTTTTTCTACGATAAATCGTCTTACATACTGTTAATGGTAATAATAATAATAACAGGGTATGTAACTATTTACAAAATACAAAGATAATACATCTAGATTAGCGGTACGGTTGGCCGGCACCACGTGCATTTTGGTGAAATGCCCTTTGACGGGGCCGTCCACCCTGTCCGCCACTGTGTTCAGGAAGCGGTTGGTCTGGTTGGTTTACTGGCTGCCAATGTCTACGTCATCCTTGAGCGAGTCAGTAACCCAACACCCCAGGTATTTGAACTCCGAAACCACTTGAAGACGAGTATCTTTGAGTGCCAAAGGGTATATCTATGTAGGATTAATTGTTGCCCGCATTGTAAAATAGCAACTCACCCTCTTGGCGTAATACCTGACCTGACCTGACCAACAGCTTCCTGAAGGCACTTATTGAGGTAACTAATATTATTTACAAATTGACCGTCAATGGAGCATACTACTATCGCGCTACTGAGCTCCTCAATCAGCCGATTCACGTAATACTAAAAAGCTTGGGTGGAGATATATTAATATAAACATATTATTGGTTAAAACATAGTGTTTGTTATTGTCTTTTAATATATTAGGTACATTTACTTAATACAAACATACTTGCTATGATACTTTAATAGTAGTAGAGGTGTTCATAGGCATGAGCCGAATCAGAGTGCATATTAAACAGATCGCTACAATATCCAGCTTGCTGAGTACGAGCATCATACCACGTTTTTCAATCAATTTGCGATTACCATAAAATAAAACTACATAAGAAAATTATTTCAGTTAAGAATTAAAGCAGTTGGTAAAAGTAGAATATTATACTAATCGGGTATATTAATTTAGTTTTTTAAATCACTCGCGTTCAGCATGTATTTTTTTTCTCTGTTTCGATGAAAAACGTTTCAATTTTGTATCTGTACAATGGCTAATGATCAATTGTGATTGGTGTAAGTAAAGAAAATGGCCTAGTCTCAACTCAACAGTTAGATTTGACGTGATAACTAATCCAATGAAACAAAAGTGGTCTCAGTTGTTACCGACGATAACATCCGGTGCAAGGGCTACCAGCGACATCTATATGAAGAGGCATGACAAGCATCTACAGCAGGTGCCCGCAACGCGCGTCACATCAAATTAAGTTATTACAGGTTACTCGGATACGTGACAACGATATTTATATTTAGTCATAAATGTTTAAACAATAACTACTTTTATAGTTTGATATTGTATAGCTGATTCTATGATTTATTAACAAGATTAATATTGTATAATATGTCGTCGGCAATTACTTCCGGTGAGAAAGCGATGCACGCTGCCTCAACCAGCTCTGTTTATCTAATTTTTAGGAATAACTATGTATTTAAACAATGTGAGCATATAGTAACAAATATTGAATATAATTATCCATTTTGGAATTTCAGTATTGACGTAATTGGTTATAGGGATTTATTAATCCTACTAATATTATAAGTGTGAAAGTTTGGATGTTTGTGACGCTTTCACGGAAAAACTATTGAATGGATTTGAATGAAACTTTACAATAATATAGCTTATACATCAGAATAATATATAGGCTATAATTTATAAAGACATATTGTGTAAATTGTCCAAAATCACACTTATAATATTAGTGGGATTACATGGGCAATTTGGGCATAACAAAAACGCGTTGCCTAGCAACCGACCATAGAATATGTAAATTGTATATACAAACTTTCGCGTTTATAATAACAGTGTGAAGACTATTTGAATGTACTATGTCAGATATTGAAATTTATTTTGTTTCTTTAAACTATTAGACTACGTAACAGAATAAACACTATTTTGTACCTTATGCTGTATAATAAATTTGTCATATACGTCACCTGTCAAATAACAAAACTAGCAAATTGGCAAAAAGAGGGGGCTCGTGAGTTTTTAGGATTCCGTAGTCAAACAAGTCCGTCTGAGTTCGCGGCGTAGCTCAGTGACTCTCACTACTAGAACGCTGTAATTTGATACGGGTATTATACAATTCCGGAGATTCATCGCACCCCCTGCCCCGCCGTAACCGTGATTGCTACCGTAGCCAGGAATAGCGGGGCCGCCGGGGACTGGGGGCCGTAGTAATGGGCGTACTGCCATAAGGGGTTTTAGCATAGTCACCACGCTTGCTAGACGGGTTGGTGATCGCAGTATTCGATTTAGTTCTTCAGGAGGAAGCTGCTGTTCCTCCCCCCGTTGTAGGTTTTCCCTTAGTCGCCTCTTACGACACCCACAGGAAGAGATGTGGTGGTTACATTCTAAGCCGGAACCACACGGCACACGGCCACCGGGAAACGTCTACCAGGCCGTCCCCCTACTAGATGGACCGACGATCTGGTTAGAGTCTCAGGGAGTCGCTGGATGCAGGTGACGAAGGGTTGCCTAGCAGCAGCCTATTCACTCTGGCCTTAAAGACATCCAGGTTGTAGCGCTTGGGAAACATAGAATCTGGCAGGGAATACTACTCCTTAGTGTGCATAATAAATGAAAAAGTGAAAGGCTTCGTGTGAAATATAATGACTTTATCCATAAACTACTTTTCAATAATGATACAAACCTTTGTGATCAATGACTGCAACAGGAGAACAAGACTTGAATTCCGAATATGAGCAACCGGGCTGATTACAAAGTTGAACATCGCCTGAAACAAAAATCTAGTTAAATATAAAGTTATAAAAATTTGCACTTAGTATACACCAATATTAATTTTTTTTATTGAACATGGCTTTCACATGAATGATTTATAAAACTTGAGGTAACCAACTGGGCTGGCATGAGATGCTTAAGAGTGGTGAGAGTGAAAATTCAGAATTTTAGCATTACAATTTGGTTACTTTTAAACAAAGCCCTGGTTTCTGGAGATGTTGTTAAACTGTTTATTTTACCTGTTTGTTGAGGAGCATCTTCATTAGTGACTGTATGAGTGCATGAGAAATGATCCATAAAGTAACTGTTATCTGAAAATAATACAAAAAAAATCCTTACATAGATGTATAAACTTAATAACAAAATGATTGTCAGAATTTTGTTCTTGAAATATATACATTGAATGACTAAAAAACTCAATTTTATATTATGACTCCCTATTTCAGGGATGGTGTACCAATGGCATATGCCATTAATGGCACATCACATAATATTTTGGGCATGTAACTGATCACAAAATGTTCCTATCTTTGGAGTTAATAATGATTTTTGAGTTGATAGTATTTATTATTATTATTTCCCAATATTCAGAAAGTCAAAATTATTTGATAGCACTTCTATGACCTCATAAAACATTTCTTTAGAAAAATGGCATGTTGATACATAAATGTTCAAATTACCATCCCTACCCTATTCCTTCTGGATTAGGCACAGAGTCTCAAGCACCAAGAGTCATGATCCTGACTTTAAAAACTTTATATGATATCGGTATCTTCACACAAGTCTGACAGGAGATGAACATCATGGCGATAGCCTATGGCATAGAATCAGAATATTTTATTGTGAATATAGGTGGTACAGTGATGTTGGGTGTAAAACATAGCATCTCTTTATCCTACCCAAAGGCGTACAACATTTGTGAATCCAAAAATTAAATTAATAAACAAAAATCCTCAATAAAGCTAAATTAACACTAATACAGATAAATTGTCAAGGTAACTTAGGCAATTACAATTCAAATGTCAAGATATACTAACTATACATATAAATTTTAAAATTACATAGGCCTGCCACTTACTAATTTTGTGCCAGTTTGTCTCTAAAGAACTCATCGAGATAGTTAGATATCATAAACTACTTTTTATCACAATACATCTAGTGATTCCCATAAGATAATGAGTGAAGTCCACATAAATAAAGTAACAGGCATAATAAGATTAAAAATAAACTACAATCAACAACATACCTGCATTACTAGTAACCACCAATGATGATTCATCTGGATTTATATCATCCTCCACTTGTGTACCACAGTAATTGTGTTCATTCATAATATTCCATTCTGCAAACATAAGGTTCAACGTCAATTCAATTAAATATATCTTTATTGTACACCAAAAACATGGAAAATTAAACTAAAAATAATGTACAACCGGCGGTCTTATCGCTAACAGTGATAACTTCATTAATTAATTTGAGAATTAAAATGAAGCCTGAAATGTATAGAATCATCACCATAGGATGGGAATCATCTCTACTGCTGAACATAGGCCTATTTCATCCGGTCCATCAGTCCAGGCTACTTGCATCCAGTGACTCTTTGTGATTATTTGTCTAAAACTTTATGTGTGTGTGTTTCCACAACTTACACTTTTAGGAGTTATTATAAATTAAAAAATTATCACCACTGTGCTACATTTACATTTTGTTTCACACATTTTGAAGATCTTCACCTCACATGTTGGGGATTTATTTCTTAATTAGGTTTAATTGATTAAAATGTTAGTCTGGGGTACCTCGGCCAATGTATAGAATAACATTCAACCTATAGTTTAAGTACTAACTGATTTTTAACAACAGGAAGGTGAATGTGGTGCAATTATACAGGTTTGCCTTATAAGTATATAACTCACTGTGAAATAATGCCCTAAATATTTTGTGTGAGTTATCAGTTATATTGTCCTAAGAGGATATTACGACTACACCGATACTTTCACTGGTAAAATAAATGTTAAATCGTAAATTTTTTTTCTTGACTTACCTTCTTTCGAAAGAGGAACACCGTGGATTATTTCTTTTTCCGTAATGAGGCACGGATATGAATATCTTAGTCTCTTGCCCTCTGCATCAAACTGCCATTTATCAAAGTGCTTCTCACATACGCGTTTACCTCTCAATTGTGTTTGTGACAGTCCAATAAGACGAGGTGTTGAAGGGGCTAAGAAAGAGAGCCACAAGTTTCTCCAGTTATCGTTTTTAGGGAAACTAAATAGCTGGTGAGTTGCACTAGTTGCATCGCAACCATCAACACAACACCTTAGTTGCCCCATGGCGAAAGTCACTCACTTCTGGCACTTTAGTGTCCAAGAATGGTATAAATTGTGTAAATCACTAAACGAGTTTTTGCGTCACGAGGATAGGAAATCACAGGTTAGCCGGCACCGTATCACACAGTAGCAGTGAAAAAGTCTTAATAAAATTAAATGTTACCTTTAGAAGTTGGGCAGCGTGACAGACTGAAGGGTTTGGACGACTTGTTCTCACGGCTCGCCTGAAGCCTGAACAGAATGGAGAGAATGGCCGATGGCGTTCCCTCCTGGAGTCGAATGTATTGAAATGTAGCAGCGTCATCTAAGTAGGATACGGAAACTCAACGATCATTCCACATACTTATGAATTGTTAAACTACCGTAAGGCCGGTAGTTGCTGTAAAACTATCTTAGCTTATTATAAAACTATTTTGGCAAGTTAGGTTTGGACTTCACAAGGTATTTCGTCAAACACTCAATTTTTTTTTTTATTATAGGTACATATATTAGTCTGTGTTTTGTATAATCGAAAAAGTAGGTTAGCTATTGGGTAGGTTGGCTATTCTGCTAGCACCTTATGTGACTACAGCAATATTTTTAAATCCTTTTACTTTCTTTTCACCGTAGAGTAGGACAATAAGGTTCTCATTACTGTCAGTATTAGTCTAACGGATTTAGAAGTATTGACCATTCTTAATATGCTTAAGTTGATCTTTAATTCTACAAAAGATTAACGTCGTAACTGGACATGTTTTGACCGATTAGTTGTTCCCGACTATGGCGAATTTTAGTAGTGTATGTATACATGTGTTCCCTCATATCTGCACATATAACCACTCGTTGTTTTCTGACAAATGAGGTCTTCAATAGTACATTCCAAAAATAAATAGAGTACATAAAAGCATGTATAAACGAAACCCCAGAGAAATAAATTTCATTTGTATACTGCGTCTAATGATTTTTTGCAGTAGTCGGGTTTCAGTTAATAACTTTGTACTCATTAAGTATTTTGGTTAACTGTGTCCCCACGTCTCAGGATAACAAACTATTATAAACTGAGTAAAAGATTAACACATACCTGCCATGAATCCAAGTGCAACACCAACACTCCTGCTGAATACTCGAGTGCAATGTTTCACCCTCATTTTTGTAATTAAATTTGGATGTCATGCCAATGTCATGTCGTGCGGTTAATTTCGACACTAGTCGCACACCTTTAAATGCAGGTCCCCCTTTAAATAACAATAATATGTGTGCCCAGTTAGCAACTTTCTTCTTCCCATCTATAATGAATTCCTTATTCAAAAGATTGTTCCTAATACCCTTCATCAGATGTGGAGGGGTCAAATATAGGATAGGATTGCCGTTTATTTTGTAAAAATTGCCAGGCCATTCCTTATCATTCCTTAAATCCTTGGCTTTTGTTTCATTCAAAAGCATGTTTATGGCCGCCATATTTGATGTACCTTACTCACAAACAGTCCCAATAACTTTTAAGGCTGTCTTCTGGACTTTCTGACAGTGCAACTTCAACTGTGCTGCAAGATTGTGTGACTTGGTCGACCCTGCACAAAAGCTATATGCTATTGGCTGTTTGTATTTTTTGAAAATGCCACGTACCATAAACACTAAGGCATGGTCGCAAATTTGCGATGTTGATTGACTTCCGTCATCACAAAAGCCCTAAGAAGAGGTATATAAACAACCTTCTTTTTGGGTGTTAGTGTCTGGTTGCATCCTACAAACTTTAATGCTTTGAAATACACCTTTTCCCAATTACATCCACAGTTACAGCAACTTATGAAGCCAAAAATGTTCCATTGATCTGAAAATTTGAACATAATTCATGTTTATGACACATAAATCAAATAACTTTTTCAATTTTTTAAAGCTGTCATTGAGTACTTCCTACAATTGTTTTTAAGGTTCCGCACTTCAAAAGGAAAACTTATTTATTACACTTTGATGTATGTCTGTTTGTCAAGAGCTTTTTCACACGAACTCGTGGAGGTATCAAGTTGAAATTAATATCGGATACTCAAGTATGCTGTCTCTTGAATCTGTGAAAATATCAAACTTATAGGTCAACACAATAAAAAGATATAGCTGCATTTTAGAATATTTCCATACAAAATGCAAGGGAACCAAAACCATATAGAATACACTTTTGTGTAAATATTATCTCGTGAGGTGTCTATCTAGTATCATCATCAACAGCCTATATACGTCCCCACTGCAGGGGCTCAGGTCTACCCTCCTACAGAGTGTGTATTGGCCGTAGTTCACCACGCGGGCCCAGTGCGGATACGCGGACTTCACATGCCTGTTCAAGACATGCAGGTTTCCTCACGATGTTTTCCTTCACCGTTAAGCACTCGGATAATGTACTTGAATTGAAAAACAACTCATAGGTACACGTCTGGATTCGAACCCGGAACCCTCAGATTGAGAGTCCGCGCCTTATCCATTGCGACACCGACGCCTATCTAGTATAGTTTCTGTGAAATCATAAAAAACCTTGACAATCTTTGTTGACCGAGTGAGCGAAGCTAACTACTTTTTTTTTTTAATTTTAAGCTAACAAGCATCCGATTATTGGTAGTTACTTGAAATCGTGAGTTATAATAATGACATACGCTGGATGTATCAACCAATTTATTCTCATTGGCATCAAGGTTAATTCATAAAGATTATAAATCTTTATGATTTTTCAGATTTTTAAAAGCAATAGTTTAGCAGATAAAAGGGTGGGGGGGGGGGGGGGGGGGGGGGGGGCGCATGACGCTCGACTCTGACAAAAATTATAACTTTAAAGCTTAATATTTCGCAAACAGATCTCTGAATCGAGAAGTGGTAGTCATAGACGCTCAATGTTTTTGAAAGACCTATTAAACGATATCCCACACAATGGGGTGGACGCGAAAAAAATATTTCATGGGAGCTACCCTAAAATATATTTTTTTCAAGATTTTATTCTATCACTTTGTAGGCGTGATTAATATGTATACCCGTATCAAATTACAGCTTGCTAGTAGTAAGAGTGTCTGAGCTAAGCTGCAGACGGACAGAGCGAGACTATGAGGGTTCCTTGTTTGACTACGGAACCCTAAAAAGGTTCAACAGTTCTATGCCGTCACAATCCCATAAAATTAATGAGGCTACCTCAGTTGACACCAGCTGAGTGTTGTCATGCGAATGCCTATATACAAGGTAGGGTATCGTCTCACCGGAAGTTGGTAGCTATCTCCTGCACCTCCATGGCGGCGGCGAGCAGGCCCGTCGCGTAGCACTGCAGCGGCTCGCTACAGATGGTCGCCCACGCGACCAGACGGTGGATCAACGCCTCTTTGTCCTGGAAACATTATAAATCATGCTGCATAATAGACATGTGCTAGTGGTGCGTGATATTAACTGGCCACGTACTGTTGCAGCACACATAACTCGACCATCTCAAACATTACGCATTACCTCCGCATTACTCATGCCATTCCGCGCGCAGGTATACGTTACCTAGCGCGGCGCGAGCGAGAGGGCGCGCTGCGCAGGCTCGGATTCTCCGACAAAACCATAAAGACGGATAGAACGCGCGTATGGTACTGAAATGCAACCGGCACAGAATTAATATAGTACTACGTACAGAACTGACGTTCACCACCTCCTACCGATCCGTGATACCTCACCTCCCCGCAACAAGCCGACTCAGAAAATGACCGTTACGTATGGCGCGTGCTACTTACTCACACATGCGCGTCAATCGATGCGAACGTCATCCGTTCGATGTATAGAACGATATCACGACATTTGTTCCAAGTGTCCGGCCTGTGCCTATGGGTAGATATTACCGTACATGTACCGTGCTGAATATTTTCCTTTAGTCGCCTTCTACTCCCGCAGGAACCATTTAATGGACCGCGATGTAAATTATCGTATATCCTGCTCCATAGTGTCGGCTACATTTCATCATGATTAGTTCAACCGTTTAGCCTTGAAAAGGCAACACAACAACAATCCTCATGTGGACCCTAATTGGGCACTGCAAGCTAACCAAGCACCAGCTACATGGGCCTGAGTGACAACACAGTCTGCAGATGTTGTTAGGAGGACGAGGAAACGCCCAGCCACATTATCTGTCACTGTGACGCCCGAAATCAGAGCAGAAACAGACCTCAGAGTGCACACTGCCGCAACGGAAAGGTCCTCCAAACCCAGACCTATCTAGGTCTAGGGGAAGTACTCTATAGGTTCTGATTACTTCTACGTCGAAAAATAGGGCTTAAACAACCATATCTTTTTAATGCGTTGATCTAGAAGATTGTTTTTTTTTCACAACTCCAAGGGAGTGCAGATTTGCGTAATCGATATTAATTTTAACTTGATGCCTCCTCAAGTTCCTGATAAAATCTTGACAGACAGACGGACGGACGGACAACAAAGTGATCCTATAAGGGTTCCTTTTTGAGGTATGGAAACTTAAAACCAATGCTTCCAAGAATTTTTTAAACCTCACCTGGAACACTAGACTCATCTCGAGTCCTGGCATGAGGTCTGGCGTGTGTCTACACGTGCACACGTTGAGCTTGTGCACGTCGCGGCCAGTGATGTTCTGACGAGAGTAGTATGTGTCTCACAGGTACTCATTCACCAGCTGAAACAAAAATCACACCCCAGTCAAAGGTTGTTGCTCACTTAGCACTACTATGGGACACATATTTAATTTGGGTTTTATTTAATTGGGTTTTACTTTAAAAAACTGTCAAATGCGAGTCGGACTCCGCACTGAGGGTTCCATACAGAATATGAATAATTAACATACTGAAAATCATATATTAATAGACACAGTAATATGCACCCGACAATGCTTTACCAAAAATGTAATTGAAGAACCAACTTTGCCTTGCAGTTATGGCTTTCAACTGCAAAGGTAAGTTTAGAGATAAAGAAGCTATTTTTTACTGTGTTATAACTAGAAAATTCTGGTTTTCATATTTATTCCTACAGTTGTCCTGCAAGACCTTGCTTCTTGCCAAAGTTCAGGATTGTAGGTCAACAGGAAGAACCCTATAGGTTTTGATTCCCTTGCATGCGGCTTGAACAGCCGTATCTTTTAATACTAAGTAGATTGATTTCTTCAAACATCAATTGCAAACTGGAGTGTTTTATATTAATTTCAATTTTATATCTACACGTGTTCCTGCATTCAATTCTCTGTAGCTTAGCTTTTGCCAGTGAGTATTTAGGATCTCAAATAAATGTTGTAGGAACACTAGGTTCCAAAAGAGCTATTCACCTTGGTCATGAAGTTGTCCTTCTTGAACATGACCTTGAGGGTCCGTCATGTCCGAGCGCGCACTCCGGGTCGGTGCGCGCCGGGTGACGCTCATAGAACGGGTCGGGGTCCTTTTTCATGAAATTCTCCGCTATCCTGAAATTTATTGACAGTTCATCATCAGCTACAAGCGAGCGCCGTAGCCTAGTGTTTAAGTCACAATTGGACGTACTATCTTACTGTCTATTATAATAATAAATTAACCGTCTCCATGGCCTAATTGCTACACCCTTGGACTTACAATCTGGAAGTCTCAAGTATGATTCCCAGTGGGGGTACCTATTGGTACTGGGTTTGATTGGTGGTAGGCCGTTTTCTACGACAATTCCCGGCTAGTTACCACCATGTTACCTCAGACCACTGCCAAAACAGCACTGTTAATAGCACTAATGTGTTCCAGTATGAAAAGTAGCAGAGCCAGCGCCTCATTAGCTTGAGGCTGGTGGGTAAGCACACTTACAGTGCGAGATAAAGGGCAAGTGCAAACCCATTCTTATAAATACTGACTGTGTGCCACAGTGAATATGCAGGCAAGTGGGTACCATCCTTGACAACAGAATCAGGTGAGATTGTGGTCAGATCCTGAAACTTTTGAAAACAAAGATTGAAAGTAGTTTGTTAATACTATAGCGCTGATAATAAATAACATTGCATAATACTATGACATCGTTATGAAATGACATGTCAATACATGTTTAATTTATATTTTTTGAGTCACTTGATCAGAAGCACGCCATGGAATCTCCATACTAAAAGGTAGTGATTAAGTGCTCCTAGATAATCACAGTCAAAATCACAGACTTTGCACAGATTAGGTACTGACATAATGCACCTACTATCCGCCCGTTCACGTTTATCACGCCTTGATTTGATTATGTGGTTACTCTTTCATTCCCTTGGGTCAAAAAGAGACAAATAGCATGTTGAATCTAAAACACTCTTCAACTAAAAAGTCTAAAGTTAATGAATCTATTTAGATTTAAAAAAAGAAGTGACAGAAGCTACGCGTTCTCAATAGTAGAATAACCCGCGCCGTAACATCGCATGTGAGCTAAATAAAAACATCTTCTGTTTCTGATAACCTGGTACTTCAAATGATTTTTAGTAGTTTGTTATGAATTAACCTGCGATGAATTAAAATACGATATTTGTACGATATATAGAAACGATATAGCACGCTCCCCTGCACTTATGTCAGCCTGGTATTCTGATTTTGAGATGAGCCCGAATTCGAGGGGCCCATTGAAGAGTTTCTCTTTGTTCCTCCTGACTCCAGCATCAGACCAGCTCGATAGTACCAAAAAAACGCATTGTCATCGGGACTGAACCAACGTACAAAATTTCAACTCCCTAGGATAAGAGGAAGTGCTTCTAATTCAGCTTGCAAGATTTGACCCGAACATACATACATACATACAAACATTGCAAGTTAAATAAAAGCTTTTAATAAAAAAAGCTTTTAAAAGTACACAAATCACCACAAACATTGACATCTTTCAAACACCGATGGACTATATTGGCTAAGATAGCAGTAGCTACATCTGGAAAAGCGGTCATGAAGCGTGCTGCTATTAATATGAAAATAAAAAATTTTGAAAATACCCGCGACAAATGTTAATGTTGTAATGGGAAAAGGGTTAAATAATTTTTTGAGAAACCCTCGACTAAATGGAAGTAAGTAACGAGAAAAAAAGAAGCTTACATATTATTACAATAATAAGTCCGAAAAAATCCGTCGGGGGCTGCCATTGCCTAATCTGTTGTCGTTTCCAATTAAAATGTAGGAGTAAGAAAATAATTTTATATCTCGTATAGATGCAGTCATTTTTTAAATGTATGATGGGTTTGCACTTGGCCTTCATTTCATTCATTGGATGGTAAGTGTGCGCACCCAGAATCCTCAATGTAATGTTTCCTTTCATACCGGAACACAACAGTGCTATTAACGCTGCTGTTGGGCGGCAGATTTAAGTAACATGGTGGTAGCTAGCCAGGCAGACATAGAAAATGCCACCTATACTTATACCACCAACCAAACCGAGTACCTATAGATACTGGGAATCGAATCCGTTAAGTCCAAGTGTGTAGCCATTAGAAAATGGAGATGGTTAATAAGGCGGTATCAATTCAAGACTACATAAAAAAAATTAGGTACGCAACGTAATTTCAACTAGTGACATATTTATAAAACTCCATATTTTAGTTCCTTCAGGAACGGGAATGGCAGCCCCCGACGGATTTTTTCGGACTTATTATTGTAATAACATGTAAGCTTCTTTTTATCTAGTTACTTACTTCCATTTAGTCGAGGGTTTCTCAAAAAATTATTGAACCCTTTTCCCATTACAACATTTACATTTGTCGAGGTTTTTTTTTCTCAAAATTATTAATTTTATTTTTTATTCGCAATATTCGATAATGTATTTAGTCTGGCAATTAGCCTGTAATAATAATAATAATAAATTTATTTATTAATTTTAACGAAATGCAATGAGTCCTAAGTAATACTGTAAGAAGGTTTTTTCTTCTTATCTTTCTTATATATTTTGCGAGCTTATGTGTGTATGTACATTTGTCGCGGGTATTTTCAAAATTTTTAATTTTATTTTTTATAAAGTGAATTTATCCCATGTGTGCCCATGTTTTAATATAGTTATTCTGCTATTTAGGGCAAAGACCAATGCGCAGATGTCACGTTTTCAAGATTAAAACCATGTTAAGAAATCAAGAGATAGTTCTATGAAAACCGCTGCCTTAAAAACAGCCATGTGCACGTCGGGCCGTGAGCAGTGTAGGATTCCGTAGTTGCCCTTCACAATAACTTCAAACACCTATACGAACAGAAATTTTGAAAGGAATTGTACGAAATTTTCATTTTAACATCTACAAGTATGTTATACTTTGGTCGACTACTACTCGTTAAACCGTAAAACCAACTTAGTCTGATAGTTTACCTTTAAAGTTCAGTGTGCATACTACTACTGTGAATTTTAAAATAATTTAGAAGATAGAGGAGGGTTTACGCTCGAATCTGTCGAAATCTATCACTTTAAAGTGTAGTATTTTGCAAATGGATCCTTGAATCCAAAAGTTATGCTCCTAGTTTCAAAATATTTTTGAAAGATCTACTAAATGATACTTCACACGATGGGGTAGACGCGAAAATAATAAGTCATCCCCAAGTCATGCGTATGAGAGCAACCCTAAACAATATATTTTTCAAAATTTTCTTCTACCACTTCGTCGGCGTGATTAATAACTGTATAACCATCATCAGTCGGGAAACATCCACTGCTGGACAGAGGCCTCCCTCATGGCACGCCACATCGACCGGTCCCGAGACACTTGCATCCAGCGACTCCCTGAGACTCTAACCAGATCGTCGGTCCATCTAGTAGGGGGACGGCCTGGTAGACGTTTCCCGGTGGTCGTGTGCCGTGTGGTTCCGGCTTAGAATGTAACCACCACATCTCTTCCTGTGGGTGTCGTAAGAGGCGACTAAGGGAATACCTACATCGGGGGGAGGGACAGCAGCTTCCTCCTGAAGAACTAAATCGAATACTGCGATCACCAAACCGTCTAGCAAGCGTGGTGATTATGCTAAAACCCCTTATGGCAGTACGCCCATTACTACGGCCCCCAGTCCCCGGCGGCCCCGCTATTCCTGGCTACGGTAGCAATCACGGTTACGGCGGGGCAGGGGGTGCGATGAATCTCCGGAATTGTATAATACCCGTATCAAATTACAGCGTTCTAGTAGTGAGAGTCACTGAGCTACGCCGCGGACGCAGACGGACTTGTTTGACTACGGAATCCTAAAAACTCACGAGCCCCCACACAAAGCTGCTCTTTTTGCCAATTTGCTAGTTTTGTTATTTGACAGGTGACGTATATGACAAATTTATGATACAGCATAAAGTACAAAATAGTGTTTTAGTTCTGTTACATAGTCTAATAGTTTAAAGAAACAAAATAAATTTCAATATCTGACGTAGTACATTCAAATAGTCTTCACACTGATATTATAAACGCGAAAGTTTGTATATACAATTTACATATTCTATGGTCGGTTGCTAGGCAACGCGTTTTTGTTATGCCTAAATTGCGCATGTAATCCCACTAATATTATAAGTGTGATTTTGGACAATTTACACAATATGTCTTTATAAATTATAGCCTATATGTTATTCTGATGTATAAGCTATATTATTGTAAAGTTTCATTCAAATCCATTCAATAGTTTTTCCGTGAAAGCGTCACAAACATCCAAACTTTCACACTTATAATATTAGTAGAATAGAATATACAATTATACATGCCTGATGGATTGAATCAACTCTAGAGTTTTATTACTGAAAATACTGATGCACACACAATGTCTCTCTATGTAAAAGGGTGGAATTTCGAAAAATCCTTTCTTAAACGATGCCTACACTTTACATAGAATACGCCCTCAAAATTTCATGTCTCTAGTCAGTGGTTTAGGCTGTGTTGATATCTCAGTCAGTCAGTCAGGACTTTGAATTTTATATGTATAAATTGGCTTTTGGCATTGGCTTTTCGGTGAAGGTAAACATCGTGAGGAAACCTGCACACTCTTGAGAAGAAATTCAAAGGTGTGTGTGAAGTCTACAAATCCGCACAGCGCCCGCGTGTTGGACCATGGCCCATACACTTTCTGTAGTAGAGTAGGCCTAAGCCCCTGCAGTGAAAGCATATATATGTACAGGCTGTTGATGATGATTTGTTCTTATAGCGGCCGGCCACAGTACACACTCTGAAAATTTGGTCTAGTCTCCGTAATTAGGTACTTGACAATTAGTTTGGGGTTAAATTGTATTTTATACCATGACGGACATTAAAAGAAAGCCCCAAATCTCAAAAATTTGAAGATTCATTGCATTTTGAAGATTTTTTATAGGGGCATATAATACATTTATCACGCCAATATAGTAATGTGACGTCACAAAACACGCCCGATTTATATGGAGCGTTTTATCACCGCGTGACTAGAATCACATTTCGGCGAGTTGTGCTAAAAAATCTATTAGTCGTATCGAAAAAAAATTGATAGAGCTATTTATCTTTTTACATGCACTATCGAGTGAGACGAAATAATAAGTTATTTTGTCAAACCGAACTGTTGAGTTACTGATGTGTTACCTTATAGTTACCTATTAGTATACTCTTAACATCCGGTGCAAGGGATACCAGCGACATCTTTAAATTATTAAAATATTAAATTAAAAATTAAATAATTACTGCTTTTGTATTTTGATATTTTATATGTGAATCTATGATTGATGATTCTCTGATCTATTTATTAACAAGAAAGATTATAATTGTATAATATGTCGTCGCGTCGGCATTTAGTTCCGGTGAGGTGCTGCCGGCGTCGCAAGCGACGCTTATTTTCGGCACGCTGCCTCAACCAGCTCTGGTTATCTAATTTTTAGGAATAATTATGTATTTAAACAATATGAGCATTTAGTAACAAATATTGAATATAATTATCCATTTTGTAATTTCAGTTTTAACGTAATTGGTCATAGGGATTAATTAATATTGCATAATTGCGTCTGTTTTAATTCACGAAGTTGTTGTTTTCGAAGTAGAAACTGACGATGGTGGGAGTTATGAAGATCGTATTATAAAACTGATGAACATTAATTTTGTAAAAAATTCCTGATGTGAATTCTGTTGAAATAGTACTAATAAACGTTACTCTGCCCAACTGTGTGTTGAGAATATATTGAAGAATATTCATGCCTGATGGATTGAATCAACTAAGAGTTTTATTACTAAAAATACTGCACACATTTTACAAAATAAACAAAATATTGTAGATTATTTTAAACCATTTTTAAGTATCATAGCAAGCATGTGTATTATAAGAAAATGTACACTCTTTTGTTTAAAACAAATATTACGCTATGTTTATATTAATTGATAGTGGATACTTTAGTACCAGTAGTCCGGGGTTAGGAACGTAAACATAAAAGTATAGAGAACAAAGATACAATTATTTATCTTACGTACTATGTGGTAATAATAATAACAGGGTATGTAACTATTTACAAAATACTAAGATAATACATCTAGATTAGCGGTACGATTAACATTTTCATGATAAAAGCTTTAAAAAAATTCTTTTTTCATTTAATATTTTTTTCGATTCATTCTTTGTATTTCATTTTTTTCTCGAATTGTTTTCGTTTCTCTTTTTTTGTTAAAGCATTTTTTGTCTCTCTTTTGAAATATTTTCTTTCTAAAACGTGTTTATATTTTTTTCTTTATTTTCATTTTTTTAAAAATATGTAATAATACATTTTGTTAATTAATTTATTTCAAATATCTCTATAGTGTTAGTTACAATAAATCGTCTTACATACTCTTAATGGTAATAATAATAACAGGGTATTTAACTTTTTACAAAATACCAAGATTCGTCTAGATTAGCGGTACGGTTGGATGGAAACACGTGCATTTTGGTGAAACTCCCTTTGACGGGGCCGTCCACCCGGTCCGACACTGTGTTCAGGAGGCTGTTGGTCTGGTTGGTTTCATCATCATCATCATCAAAAGCCTATATATGTCCCCACTGCAGGGGCTCAGGCCTACTCTCCTCCTGGTTGGTTTACTGGCTGCCAATGCCCTTCCCTTTTAATGTCTACGTCATCCTTGAGCGAGTCAGTAACCCAACACCCCAGGTATTTGAACTCCGACACCACTTGAAGGAGTATCTTTGAGAGTGCCAAAGGGTATATCTATGTAGGACTAGGACTACTTGTTGTCCGCCTTGTAAAATAGCAACTCACTCTCTTGGTGTAATACCTGACGTTGTGGACCTTAAAATACCACTCGCGGGTATCTGCGAGTGGTATGCAACAGCTTCTTTAGGGCACTTGAGGGGCACAGCAACACAGTGTCGTCACCGTAACTAATGTTATTTACAAATTGACCGTCAATGGAGCATACTACCATCGCGTTACTGAGCTCTTCAACCATCTGATTCACGTACACACTGAAGAACTTGGATGAAGATTCTTTTTCTTAGTCAGTCCTGTCGTCAGTCAGTCCTTAGTACACTCCTGTCGGAGTGGTCGGAGTTATGGATTGTCTGGTATGTGGCTTTTGCGAGAGTTCTTCGAAGATGTCTCTCTATTTGTAGCATTCCGTTTGCACTGAAGATCTTGGGTGGGTCCTGTCGGAGTGGTCGGAGTTATGGATTGTCTGCTATGTTGGTCGCGGCTTTTGCAAGAGTTCTTCATCTCTCTCTATTTGTGGCATTTCGTGTGCACTCAGAAAGGGAACACATTCGGTGAAGATTTAACTGCTTCTTTTATATATAATATAGAAAAAAAATTAACATAATTTTTTACATTAAAGAACAGGTTTTTTTCATAACGATTTTATTGTATTAATTTTTTTAATTTTTTTTAGCTAATTTTTTTTCTTTTTGTACATTACGCTTTTTTTGCACATTTTTTAAATTCTTTTTACAATTTTTTTTTTCTTTTTACACATTTTTTAAATGTATTTTTCTTATTTATTATATTATTTTTTAATTTCTTTTTCCTTTTTTTCTTTAAACTTTTTTCTACGATAAATCGTCTTACATACTGTTAATGGTAATAATAATAATAACAGGGTATGTAACTATTTACAAAATACAAAGATAATACATCTAGATTAGCGGTACGGTTGGCCGGCACCACGTGCATTTTGGTGAAATGCCCTTTGACGGGGCCGTCCACCCTGTCCGCCACTGTGTTCAGGAAGCGGTTGGTCTGGTTGGTTTACTGGCTGCCAATGTCTACGTCATCCTTGAGCGAGTCAGTAACCCAACACCCCAGGTATTTGAACTCCGAAACCACTTGAAGACGAGTATCTTTGAGTGCCAAAGGGTATATCTATGTAGGATTAATTGTTGCCCGCATTGTAAAATAGCAACTCACCCTCTTGGCGTAATACCTGACCTGACCTGACCAACAGCTTCCTGAAGGCACTTATTGAGGTAACTAATATTATTTACAAATTGACCGTCAATGGAGCATACTACTATCGCGCTACTGAGCTCCTCAATCAGCCGATTCACGTAATACTAAAAAGCTTGGGTGGAGATATATTAATATAAACATATTATTGGTTAAAACATAGTGTTTGTTATTGTCTTTTAATATATTAGGTACATTTACTTAATACAAACATACTTGCTATGATACTTTAATAGTAGTAGAGGTGTTCATAGGCATGAGCCGAATCAGAGTGCATATTAAACAGATCGCTACAATATCCAGCTTGCTGAGTACGAGCATCATACCACGTTTTTCAATCAATTTGCGATTACCATAAAATAAAACTACATAAGAAAATTATTTCAGTTAAGAATTAAAGCAGTTGGTAAAAGTAGAATATTATACTAATCGGGTATATTAATTTAGTTTTTTAAATCACTCGCGTTCAGCATGTATTTTTTTTCTCTGTTTCGATGAAAAACGTTTCAATTTTGTATCTGTACAATGGCTAATGATCAATTGTGATTGGTGTAAGTAAAGAAAATGGCCTAGTCTCAACTCAACAGTTAGATTTGACGTGATAACTAATCCAATGAAACAAAAGTGGTCTCAGTTGTTACCGACGATAACATCCGGTGCAAGGGCTACCAGCGACATCTATATGAAGAGGCATGACAAGCATCTACAGCAGGTGCCCGCAACGCGCGTCACATCAAATTAAGTTATTACAGGTTACTCGGATACGTGACAACGATATTTATCATCATCATCATCATCAGCCGGGAAACGTCCACTGCTGGACATAGGCCTCCCTCATGGTACGCCACATCGACCGGTCCCGAGCCACCTGCATCCAGCGACTTCCCGCGACTCTAACCAGGTCGTCGGTCCATCTAGTGGGGGGACGGCCTGGTAGACGTTTCCCGGTACGTGGTCGCCTGCACCTATGCCGGTAGTGGTTGGGAACACTACAATCGAAGTTGTAGACGAGTATGTATACCTGGGACAGATCGTTCAACTAGGTAGGTCCAACTTCGACAAAGAGGTCAACCGAAGAATCCAACTCGGCTGGGCAGCGTTCGGGAAATTACGGCATATCTTCTCGTCCAAAATACCTCAGCGTCTAAAGACAAAAGTCTTTGATCAGTGCGTGTTGCCAGTGATGACATACGGAACCGAAACGTGGTCTTTTACTGTGGGCCGAATAAACAAGCTCAAAGTCACTCAGCGAGCAATGGAACGAGCTATGCTCGGAATTTCTCTACGTGATAAGGTCCGGAATGAGGAAATCCGTAGACGAACGAAGGTCACCGACATAGCTCGACGAGTTAGTGAGCTGAAGTGGCAATGGGCAGGCCACATCGCTCGAAGAACCGATAACCGTTGGGGAGTAAAGGTTCTCGAGTGGCGACCACGTACCGGGAAACGATATTTATATTTAGTCATAAATGTTTAAACAATAACTACTTTTATAGTTTGATATTGTATAGCTGATTCTATGATTTATTAACAAGATTAATATTGTATAATATGTCGTCGGCAATTACTTCCGGTGAGAAAGCGATGCACGCTGCCTCAACCAGCTCTGTTTATCTAATTTTTAGGAATAACTATGTATTTAAACAATGTGAGCATATAGTAACAAATATTGAATATAATTATCCATTTTGGAATTTCAGTATTGACGTAATTGGTTATAGGGATTTATTAATCCTACTAATATTATAAGTGTGAAAGTTTAGATGTTTGTGACGCTTTCACGGAAAAACTATTGAATGGATTTGAATGAAACTTTACAATAATATAGCTTATACATCAGAATAATATATAGGCTATAATTTATAAAGACATATTGTGTAAATTGTCCAAAATCACACTTATAATATTAGTGGGATTACATGGGCAATTTGGGCATAACAAAAACGCGTTGCCTAGCAACCGACCATAGAATATGTAAATTGTATATACAAACTTTCGCGTTTATAATAACAGTGTGAAGACTATTTGAATGTACTATGTCAGATATTGAAATTTATTTTGTTTCTTTAAACTATTAGACTACGTAACAGAATAAACACTATTTTGTACCTTATGCTGTATAATAAATTTGTCATATACGTCACCTGTCAAATAACAAAACTAGCAAATTGGCAAAAAGAGCAGCTTTGTGTGGGGGCTCGTGAGTTTTTAGGATTCCGTAGTCAAACAAGTCCGTCTGAGTTCGCGGCGTAGCTCAGTGACTCTCACTACTAGAACGCTGTAATTTGATACGGGTATTATACAATTCCGGAGATTCATCGCACCCCCTGCCCCGCCGTAACCGTGATTGCTACCGTAGCCAGGAATAGCGGGGCCGCCGGGGACTGGGGGCCGTAGTAATGGGCGTACTGCCATAAGGGGTTTTAGCATAGTCACCACGCTTGCTAGACGGGTTGGTGATCGCAGTATTCGATTTAGTTCTTCAGGAGGAAGCTGCTGTTCCTCCCCCCGTTGTAGGTTTTCCCTTAGTCGCCTCTTACGACACCCACAGGAAGAGATGTGGTGGTTACATTCTAAGCCGGAACCACACGGCACACGGCCACCGGGAAACGTCTACCAGGCCGTCCCCCTACTAGATGGACCGACGATCTGGTTAGAGTCTCAGGGAGTCGCTGGATGCAGGTGATGAAGGGTTGCCTAGCAGCAGCCTATTCACTCTGGTCTTAAAGACATCCAGGTTGTAGCGCTTGGGAAACATAGAATCTGGCAGGGAATACTACTCCTTAGTGTGCATAATAAATGAAAAAGTGAAAGGCTTCGTGTGAAATATAATGACTTTATCCATAAACTACTTTTCAATAATGATACAAACCTTTGTGATCAATGACTGCAACAGGAGAACAAGACTTGAATTCCGAATATGAGCAACCGGGCTGATTACAAAGTTGAACATCGCCTGAAACAAAAATCTAGTTAAATATAAAGTTATAAAAATTTGCACTTAGTATACACCAATATTAATTTTTTTTATTGAACATGGCTTTCACATGAATGATTTATAAAACTTGAGGTAACCAACTGGGCTGGCATGAGATGCTTAAGAGTGGTGAGAGTGAAAATTCAGAATTTTAGCATTACAATTTGGTTACTTTTAAACAAAGCCCTGGTTTCTGGAGATGTTGTTAAACTGTTTATTTTACCTGTTTGTTGAGGAGCATCTTCATTAGTGACTGTATGAGTGCATGAGAAATGATCCATAAAGTAACTGTTATCTGAAAATAATACAAAAAAAATCCTTACATAGATGTATAAACTTAATAACAAAATGATTGTCAGAATTTTGTTCTTGAAATATATACATTGAATGACTAAAAAACTCAATTTTATATTATGACTCCCTATTTCAGGGATGGTGTACCAATGGCATATGCCATTAATGGCACATCACATAATATTTTGGGCATGTAACTGATCACAAAATGTTCCTATCTTTGGAGTTAATAATGATTTTTGAGTTGATAGTATTTATCATTATTATTTCCCAATATTCAGAAAGTCAAAATTATTTGATAGCACTTCTATGACCTCATAAAACATTTCTTTAGAAAAATGGCATGTTGATACATAAATGTTCAAATTACCATCCCTACCCTATTCCTTCTGGATTAGGCACAGAGTCTCAAGCACCAAGAGTCATGATCCTGACTTTAAAAACTTTATATGATATCGGTATCTTCACACAAGTCTGACAGGAGATGAACATCATGGCGATAGCCTATGGCATAGAATCAGAATATTTTATTGTGAATATAGGTGGTACAGTGATGTTGGGTGTAAAACATAGCATCTCTTTATCCTACCCAAAGGCGTACAACATTTGTGAATCCAAAAATTAAATTAATAAACAAAAATCCTCAATAAAGCTAAATTAACACTAATACAGATAAATTGTCAAGGTAACTTAGGCAATTACAATTCAAATGTCAAGATATACTAACTATACATATAAATTTTAAAATTACATAGGCCTGCCACTTACTAATTTTGTGCCAGTTTGTCTCTAAAGAACTCGTCGAGATAGTTAGATATCATAAACTACTTTTTATCACAATACATCTAGTGATTCCCATAAGATAATTAGTGAAGTCCACATAAATAAAGTAACAGGCATAATAAGATTAAAAATAAACTACAATCAACAACATACCTGCATTACTAGTAACCACCAATGATGATTCATCTGGATTTATATCATCCTCCACTTGTGTACCACAGTAATTGTGTTCATTCATAATATTCCATTCTGCAAACATAAGGTTCAACGTCAATTCAATTAAATATATCTTTATTGTACACCAAAAACATGGAAAATTAAACTAAAAATAATGTACAACCGGCGGTCTTATCGCTAACAGTGATAACTTCATTAATTAATTTGAGAATTAAAATGAAGCCTGAAATGTATAGAATCATCACCATAGGATGGGAATCATCTCTACTGCTGAACATAGGCCTATTCCATCCGGTCCATCAGTCCAGGCTACTTGCATCCAGTGACTCTTTGTGATTATTTGTCTAAAACTTTATGTGTGTGTGTTTCCACAACTTACACTTTTAGGAGTTATTATAAATTAAAAAATTATCACCACTGTGCTACATTTACATTTTGTTTCACACATTTTGAAGATCTTCACCTCACATGTTGGGGATTTATTTCTTAATTAGGTTTAATTGATTAAAATGTTAGTCTGGGGTACCTCGGCCAATGTATAGAATAACATTCAACCTATAGTTTAAGTACTAACTGATTTTTAACAACAGGAAGGTGAATGTGGTGCAATTATACAGGTTTGCCTTATAAGTATATAACTCACTGTGAAATAATGCCCTAAATATTTTGTGTGAGTTATCAGTTATATTGTCCTAAGAGGATATTACGACTACACCGATACTTTCACTGGTAAAATAAATGTTAAATCGTAAATTTTTTTTCTTGACTTACCTTCTTTCGAAAGAGGAACACCGTGGATTATTTCTTTTTCCGTAATGAGGCACGGATATGAATATCTTAGTCTCTTGCCCTCTGCATCAAACTGCCATTTATCAAAGTGCTTCTCACATACGCGTTTACCTCTCAATTGTGTTTGTGACAGTCCAATAAGACGAGGTGTTGAAGGGGCTAAGAAAGAGAGCCACAAGTTTCTCCAGTTATCGTTTTTAGGGAAACTAAATAGCTGGTGAGTTGCACTAGTTGCATCGCAACCATCAACACAACACCTTAGTTGCCCCATGGCGAAAGTCACTCACTTCTGGCACTTTAGTGTCCAAGAATGGTATAAATTGTGTAAATCACTAAACGAGTTTTTGCGTCACGAGGATAGGAAATCACAGGTTAGCCGGCACCGTATCACACAGTAGCAGTGAAAAAGTCTTAATAAAATTAAATGTTACCTTTAGAAGTTGGGCAGCGTGACAGACTGAAGGGTTTGGACGACTTGTTCTCACGGCTCGCCTGAAGCCTGAACAGAATGGAGAGAATGGCCGATGGCGTTCCCTCCTGGAGTCGAATGTATTGAAATGTAGCAGCGTCATCTAAGTAGGATACGGAAACTCAACGATCATTCCACATACTTATGAATTGTTAAACTACCGTAAGGCCGGTAGTTGCTGTAAAACTATCTTAGCTTATTATAAAACTATTTTGGCAAGTTAGGTTTGGACTTCACAAGGTATTTCGTCAAACACTCAATTTTTTTTTGTATTATAGGTACATATATTAGTCTGTGTTTTGTATAATCGAAAAAGTAGGTTAGCTATTGGGTAGGTTGGCTATTCTGCTAGCACCTTATGTGACTACAGCAATATTTTTAAATCCTTTTACTTTCTTTTCACCGTAGAGTAGGACAATAAGGTTCTCATTACTGTCAGTATTAGTCTAACGGATTTAGAAGTATTGACCATTCTTAATATGCTTAAGTTGATCTTTAATTCTACAAAAGATTAACGTCGTAACTGGACATGTTTTGACCGATTAGTTGTTCCCGACTATGGCGAATTTTAGTAGTGTATGTATACATGTGTTCCCTCATATCTGCACATATAACCACTCGTTGTTTTCTGACAAATGAGGTCTTCAATAGTACATTCCAAAAATAAATAGAGTACATAAAAGCATGTATAAACGAAACCCCAGAGAAATAAATTTCATTTGTATACTGCGTCTAATGATTTTTTGCAGTAGTCGGGTTTCAGTTAATAACTTTGTACTCATTAAGTATTTTGGTTAACTGTGTCCCCACGTCTCAGGATAACAAACTATTATAAACTGAGTAAAAGATTAACACATACCTGCCATGAATCCAAGTGCAACACCAACACTCCTGCTGAATACTCGAGTGCAATGTTTCACCCTCATTTTTGTAATTAAATTTGGATGTCATGCCAATGTCATGTCGTGCGGTTAATTTCGACACTAGTCGCACACCTTTAAATGCAGGTCCCCCTTTAAATAACAATAATATGTGTGCCCAGTTAGCAACTTTCTTCTTCCCATCTATAATGAATTCCTTATTCAAAAGATTGTTCCTAATACCCTTCATCAGATGTGGAGGGGTCAAATATAGGATAGGATTGCCGTTTATTTTGTAAAAATTGCCAGGCCATTCCTTATCATTCCTTAAATCCTTGGCTTTTGTTTCATTCAAAAGCATGTTTATGGCCGCCATATTTGATGTACCTTACTCACAAACAGTCCCAATAACTTTTAAGGCTGTCTTCTGGACTTTCTGACAGTGCAACTTCAACTGTGCTGCAAGATTGTGTGACTTGGTCGACCCTGCACAAAAGCTATATGCTATTGGCTGTTTGTATTTTTTGAAAATGCCACGTACCATAAACACTAAGGCATGGTCGCAAATTTGCGATGTTGATTGACTTCCGTCATCACAAAAGCCCTAAGAAGAGGTATATAAACAACCTTCTTTTTGGGTGTTAGTGTCTGGTTGCATCCTACAAACTTTAATGCTTTGAAATACACCTTTTCCCAATTACATCCACAGTTACAGCAACTTATGAAGCCAAAAATGTTCCATTGATCTGAAAATTTGAACATAATTCATGTTTATGACACATAAATCAAATAACTTTTTCAATTTTTTAAAGCTGTCATTGAGTACTTCCTACAATTGTTTTTAAGGTTCCGCACTTCAAAAGGAAAACTTATTTATTACACTTTGATGTATGTCTGTTTGTCAAGAGCTTTTTTCACACGAACTCGTGGAGGTATCAAGTTGAAATTAATATCGGATACTCAAGTATGCTGTCTCTTGAATCTGTGAAAATATCAAACTTATAGGTCAACACAATAAAAAGATATAGCTGCATTTTAGAATATTTCCATACAAAATGCAAGGGAACCAAAACCATATAGAATACACTTTTGTGTAAATATTATCTCGTGAGGTGTCTATCTAGTATCATCATCAACAGCCTATATACGTCCCCACTGCAGGGGCTCAGGTCTACCCTCCTACAGAGTGTGTATTGGCCGTAGTTCACCACGCGGGCCCAGTGCGGATACGCGGACTTCACATGCCTGTTCAAGACATGCAGGTTTCCTCACGATGTTTTCCTTCACCGTTAAGCACTCGGATAATGTACTTGAATTGAAAAACAACTCATAGGTACACGTCTGGATTCGAACCCGGAACCCTCAGATTGAGAGTCCGCGCCTTATCCATTGCGACACCGACGCCTATCTAGTATAGTTTCTGTGAAATCATAAAAAACCTTGACAATCTTTGTTGACCGAGTGAGCGAAGCTAACTACTTTTTTTTTTTAATTTTAAGCTAACAAGCATCCGATTATTGGTAGTTACTTGAAATCGTGAGTTATAATAATGACATACGCTGGGTGTATCAACCAATTTATTCTCATTGGCATCAAGGTTAATTCATAAAGATTATAAATCTTTATGATTTTTCAGATTTTTAAAAGCAATAGTTTAGCAGATAAAAGGGTGGGGGGGGGGGGGGGGGCGCATGACGCTCGACTCTGACAAAAATTATAACTTTAAAGCTTAATATTTCGCAAACAGATCTCTGAATCGAGAAGTGGTAGTCATAGACGCTCAATGTTTTTGAAAGACCTATTAAACGATATCCCACACAATGGGGTGGACGCGAAAAAAATATTTCATGGGAGCTACCCTAAAATATATTTTTTTCAAGATTTTATTCTATCACTTTGTAGGCGTGATTAATATGTATACCCGTATCAAATTACAGCTTGCTAGTAGTAAGAGTGTCTGAGCTAAGCTGCAGACGGACAGAGCGAGACTATGAGGGTTCCTTGTTTGACTACGGAACCCTAAAAAGGTTCAACAGTTCTATGCCGTCACAATCCCATAAAATTAATGAGGCTACCTCAGTTGACACCAGCTGAGTGTTGTCATGCGAATGCCTATATACAAGGTAGGGTATCGTCTCACCGGAAGTTGGTAGCTATCTCCTGCACCTCCATGGCGGCGGCGAGCAGGCCCGTCGCGTAGCACTGCAGCGGCTCGCTACAGATGGTCGCCCACGCGACCAGACGGTGGATCAACGCCTCTTTGTCCTGGAAACATTATAAATCATGCTGCATAATAGACATGTGCTAGTGGTGCGTGATATTAACTGGCCACGTACTGTTGCAGCACACATAACTCGACCATCTCAAACATTACGCATTACCTCCGCATTACTCATGCCATTCCGCGCGCAGGTATACGTTACCTAGCGCGGCGCGAGCGAGAGGGCGCGCTGCGCAGGCTCGGATTCTCCGACAAAACCATAAAGACGGATAGAACGCGCGTATGGTACTGAAATGCAACCGGCACAGAATTAATATAGTACTACGTACAGAACTGACGTTCACCACCTCCTACCGATCCGTGATACCTCACCTCCCCGCAACAAGCCGACTCAGAAAATGACCGTTACGTATGGCGCGTGCTACTTACTCACACATGCGCGTCAATCGATGCGAACGTCATCCGTTCGATGTATAGAACGATATCACGACATTTGTTCCAAGTGTCCGGCCTGTGCCTATGGGTAGATATTACCGTACATGTACCGTGCTGAATATTTTCCTTTAGTCGCCTTCTACTCCCGCAGGAACCATTTAATGGACCGCGATGTAAATTATCGTATATCCTGCTCCATAGTGTCGGCTACATTTCATCATGATTAGTTCAACCGTTTAGCCTTGAAAAGGCAACACAACAACAATCCTCATGTGGACCCTAATTGGGCACTGCAAGCTAACCAAGCACCAGCTACATGGGCCTGAGTGACAACACAGTCTGCAGATGTTGTTAGGAGGACGAGGAAACGCCCAGCCACATTATCTGTCACTGTGACGCCCTAAATCAGAGCAGAAACAGACCTCAGAGTGCACACTGCCGCAACGGAAAGGTCCTCCAAACCCAGACCTATCTAGGTCTAGGGGAAGTACTCTATAGGTTCTGATTACTTCTACGTCGAAAAATAGGGCTTAAACAACCATATCTTTTTAATGCGTTGATCTAGAAGATTGTTTTTTTTTCACAACTCCAAGGGAGTGCAGATTTGCGTAATCGATATTAATTTTAACTTGATGCCTCCTCTAGTTCCTGATAAAATCTTGACAGACAGACGGACGGACGGACAACAAAGTGATCCTATAAGGGTTCCTTTTTGAGGTATGGAAACTTAAAACCAATGCTTCCAAGAATTTTTTAAACCTCACCTGGAACACTAGACTCATCTCGAGTCCTGGCATGAGGTCTGGCGTGTGTCTACACGTGCACACGTTGAGCTTGTGCACGTCGCGGCCAGTGATGTTCTGACGAGAGTAGTATGTGTCTCACAGGTACTCATTCACCAGCTGAAACAAAAAACACACCCCAGTCAAAGGTTGTTGCTCACTTAGCACTACTATGGGACACATATTTAATTTGGGTTTTATTTAATTGGGTTTTACTTTAAAAAACTGTCAAATGCGAGTCGGACTCCGCACTGAGGGTTCCATACAGAATATGAATAATTAACATACTGAAAATCATATATTAATAGACACAGTAATATGCACCCGACAATGCTTTACCAAAAATGTAATTGAAGAACCAACTTTGCCTTGCAGTTATGGCTTTCAACTGCAAAGGTAAGTTTAGAGATAAAGAAGCTATTTTTTACTGTGTTATAACTAGAAAATTCTGGTTTTCATATTTATTCCTACAGTTGTCCTGCAAGACCTTGCTTCTTGCCAAAGTTCAGGATTGTAGGTCAACAGGAAGAACCCTATAGGTTTTGATTCCCTTGCATGCGGCTTGAACAGCCGTATCTTTTAATACTAAGTAGATTGATTTCTTCAAACATCAATTGCAAACTGGAGTGTTTTATATTAATTTCAATTTTATATCTACACGTGTTCCTGCATTCAATTCTCTGTAGCTTAGCTTTTGCCAGTGAGTATTTAGGATCTCAAATAAATGTTGTAGGAACACTAGGTTCCAAAAGAGCTATTCACCTTGGTCATGAAGTTGTCCTTCTTGAACATGACCTTGAGGGTCCGTCATGTCCGAGCGCGCACTCCGGGTCGGTGCGCGCCGGGTGACGCTCATAGAACGGGTCGGGGTCCTTTTTCATGAAATTCTCCGCTATCCTGAAATTTATTGACAGTTCATCATCAGCTACAAGCGAGCGCCGTAGCCTAGTGTTTAAGTCACAATTGGACGTACTATCTTACTGTCTATTATAATAATAAATTAACCGTCTCCATGGCCTAATTGCTACACCCTTGGACTTACAATCTGGAAGTCTCAAGTATGATTCCCAGTGGGGGTACCTATTGGTACTGGGTTTGATTGGTGGTAGGCCGTTTTCTACGACAATTCCCGGCTAGTTACCACCATGTTACCTCAGACCACTGCCAAAACAGCACTGTTAATAGCACTAATGTGTTCCAGTATGAAAAGTAGCAGAGCCAGCGCCTCATTAGCTTGAGGCTGGTGGGTAAGCACACTTACAGTGCGAGATAAAGGGCAAGTGCAAACCCATTCTTATAAATACTGACTGTGTGCCACAGTGAATATGCAGGCAAGTGGGTACCATCCTTGACAACAGAATCAGGTGAGATTGTGGTCAGATCCTGAAACTTTTGAAAACAAAGATTGAAAGTAGTTTGTTAATACTATAGCGCTGATAATAAATAACATTGCATAATACTATGACATCGTTATGAAATGACATGTCAATACATGTTTAATTTATATTTTTTGAGTCACTTGATCAGAAGCACGCCATGGAATCTCCATACTAAAAGGTAGTGATTAAGTGCTCCTAGATAATCACAGTCAAAATCACAGACTTTGCACAGATTAGGTACTGACATAATGCACCTACTATCCGCCCGTTCACGTTTATCACGCCTTGATTTGATTATGTGGTTACTCTTTCATTCCCTTGGGTCAAAAAGAGACAAATAGCATGTTGAATCTAAAACACTCTTCAACTAAAAAGTCTAAAGTTAATGAATCTATTTAGATTTAAAAAAAGAAGTGACAGAAGCTACGCGTTCTCAATAGTAGAATAACCCGCGCCGTAACATCGCATGTGAGCTAAATAAAAACATCTTCTGTTTCTGATAACCTGGTACTTCAAATGATTTTTAGTAGTTTGTTATGAATTAACCTGCGATGAATTAAAATACGATATTTGTACGATATATAGAAACGATATAGCACGCTCCCCTGCACTTATGTCAGCCTGGTATTCTGATTTTGAGATGAGCCCGAATTCGAGGGGCCCATTGAAGAGTTTCTCTTTGTTCCTCCTGACTCCAGCATCAGACCAGCTCGATAGTACCAAAAAAACGCATTGTCATCGGGACTGAACCAACGTACAAAATTTCAACTCCCTAGGATAAGAGGAAGTGCTTCTAATTCAGCTTGCAAGATTTGACCCGAACATACATACATACATACAAACATTGCAAGTTAAATAAAAGCTTTTAATAAAAAAAGCTTTTAAAAGTACACAAATCACCACAAACATTGACATCTTTCAAACACCGATGGACTATATTGGCTAAGATAGCAGTAGCTACATCTGGAAAAGCGGTCATGAAGCGTGCTGCTATTAATATGAAAATAAAAAATTTTGAAAATACCCGCGACAAATGTTAATGTTGTAATGGGAAAAGGGTTAAATAATTTTTTGAGAAACCCTCGACTAAATGGAAGTAAGTAACGAGAAAAAAAGAAGCTTACATATTATTACAATAATAAGTCCGAAAAAATCCGTCGGGGGCTGCCATTGCCTAATCTGTTGTCGTTTCCAATTAAAATGTAGGAGTAAGAAAATAATTTTATATCTCGTATAGATGCAGTCATTTTTTAAATGTATGATGGGTTTGCACTTGGCCTTCATTTCATTCATTGGATGGTAAGTGTGCGCACCCAGAATCCTCAATGTAATGTTTCCTTTCATACCGGAACACAACAGTGCTATTAACGCTGCTGTTGGGCGGCAGATTTAAGTAACATGGTGGAAGCTAGCCAGGCAGACATAGAAAATGCCACCTATACGTATACCACCAACCAAACCGAGTACCTATAGATACTGGGAATCGAATCCGTTAAGTCCAAGTGTGTAGCTATTAGAAAATGGAGATGGTTAATAAGGCGGTATCAATTCAAGACTACATAAAAAAAATTAGGTACGCAACGTAATTTCAACTAGTGACATATTTATAAAACTCCATATTTTAGTTCCTTCAGGAACGGGAATGGCAGCCCCCGACGGATTTTTTCGGACTTATTATTGTAATAACATGTAAGCTTCTTTTTATCTAGTTACTTACTTCCATTTAGTCGAGGGTTTCTCAAAAAATTATTGAACCCTTTTCCCATTACAACATTTACATTTGTCGAGGTTTTTTTTTCTCAAAATTATTAATTTTATTTTTTATTCGCAATATTCGATAATGTATTTAGTCTGGCAATTAGCCTGTAATAATAATAATAATAAATTTATTTATTAATTTTAACGAAATGCAATGAGTCCTAAGTAATACTGTAAGAAGGTTTTTTCTTCTTATCTTTCTTATATATTTTGCGAGCTTATGTGTGTATGTACATTTGTCGCGGGTATTTTCAAAATTTTTAATTTTATTTTTTATAAAGTGAATTTATCCCATGTGTGCCCATGTTTTAATATAGTTATTCTGCTATTTAGGGCAAAGACCAATGCGCAGATGTCACGTTTTCAAGATTAAAACCATGTTAAGAAATCAAGAGATAGTTCTATGAAAACCGCTGCCTTAAAAACAGCCATGTGCACGTCGGGCCGTGAGCAGTGTAGGATTCCGTAGTTGCCCTTCACAATAACTTCAAACACCTATACGAACAGAAATTTTGAAAGGAATTGTACGAAATTTTCATTTTAACATCTACAAGTATGTTATACTTTGGTCGACTACTACTCGTTAAACCGTAAAACCAACTTAGTCTGATAGTTTACCTTTAAAGTTCAGTGTGCATACTACTACTGTGAATTTTAAAATAATTTAGAAGATAGAGGAGGGTTTACGCTCGAATCTGTCGAAATCTATCACTTTAAAGTGTAGTATTTTGCAAATGGATCCTTGAATCCAAAAGTTATGCTCCTAGTTTCAAAATATTTTTGAAAGATCTACTAAATGATACTTCACACGATGGGGTAGACGCGAAAATAATAAGTCATCCCCAAGTCATGCGTATGAGAGCAACCCTAAACAATATATTTTTCAAAATTTTCTTCTACCACTTCGTCGGCGTGATTAATAACTGTATAACCATCATCAGTCGGGAAACATCCACTGCTGGACAGAGGCCTCCCTCATGGCACGCCACATCGACCGGTCCCGAGACACTTGCATCCAGCGACTCCCTGAGACTCTAACCAGATCGTCGGTCCATCTAGTAGGGGGACGGCCTGGTAGACGTTTCCCGGTGGTCGTGTGCCGTGTGGTTCCGGCTTAGAATGTAACCACCACATCTCTTCCTGTGGGTGTCGTAAGAGGCGACTAAGGGAATACCTACACCGGGGGGAGGGACAGCAGCTTCCTCCTGAAGAACTAAATCGAATACTGCGATCACCAAACCGTCTAGCAAGCGTGGTGATTATGCTAAAACCCCTTATGGCAGTACGCCCATTACTACGGCCCCCAGTCCCCGGCGGCCCCGCTATTCCTGGCTACGGTAGCAATCACGGTTACGGCGGGGCAGGGGGTGCGATGAATCTCCGGAATTGTATAATACCCGTATCAAATTACAGCGTTCTAGTAGTGAGAGTCACTGAGCTACGCCGCGGACGCAGACGGACTTGTTTGACTACGGAATCCTAAAAACTCACGAGCCCCCACACAAAGCTGCTCTTTTTGCCAATTTGCTAGTTTTGTTATTTGACAGGTGACGTATATGACAAATTTATGATACAGCATAAGGTACAAAATAGTGTTTTAGTTCTGTTACATAGTCTAATAGTTTAAAGAAACAAAATAAATTTCAATATCTGACGTAGTACATTCAAATAGTCTTCACACTGATATTATAAACGCGAAAGTTTGTATATACAATTTACATATTCTATGGTCGGTTGCTAGGCAACGCGTTTTTGTTATGCCTAAATTGCGCATGTAATCCCACTAATATTATAAGTGTGATTTTGGACAATTTACACAATATGTCTTTATAAATTATAGCCTTTATGTTATTCTGATGTATAAGCTATATTATTGTAAAGTTTCATTCAAATCCATTCAATAGTTTTTCCGTGAAAGCGTCACAAACATCCAAACTTTCACACTTATAATATTAGTAGAATAGAATATACAATTATACATGCCTGATGGATTGAATCAACTCAGAGTTTTATTACTGAAAATACTGATGCACACACAATGTCTCTCTATGTAAAAGGGTGGAATTTCGAAAAATCCTTTCTTAAACGATGCCTACACTTTACATAGAATACGCCCTCAAAATTTCATGTCTCTAGTCAGTGGTTTAGGCTGTGTTGATATCTCAGTCAGTCAGTCAGGACTTTGAATTTTATATGTATAAATTGGCTTTTGGCATTGGCTTTTCGGTGAAGGTAAACATCGTGAGGAAACCTGCACACTCTTGAGAAGAAATTCAAAGGTGTGTGTGAAGTCTACAAATCCGCACAGCGCCCGCGTGTTGGACCATGGCCCATACACTTTCTGTAGTAGAGTAGGCCTAAGCCCCTGCAGTGAAAGCATATATATGTACAGGCTGTTGATGATGATTTGTTCTTATAGCGGCCGGCCACAGTACACACTCTGAAAATTTGGTCTAGTCTCCGTAATTAGGTACTTGACAATTAGTTTGGGGTTAAATTGTATTTTATACCATGACGGACATTAAAAGAAAGCCCCAAATCTCAAAAATTTGAAGATTCATTGCATTTTGAAGATTTTTTATAGGGGCATATAATACATTTATCACGCCAATATAGTAATGTGACGTCACAAAACACGCCCGATTTATATGGAGCGTTTTATCACCGCGTGACTAGAATCACATTTCGGCGAGTTGTGCTAAAAAATCTATTAGTCGTATCGAAAAAAAATTGATAGAGCTATTTATCTTTTTACATGCACTATCGAGTGAGACGAAATAATAAGTTATTTTGTCAAACCGAACTGTTGAGTTACTGATGTGTTACCTTATAGTTACCTATTAGTATACTCTTAACATCCGGTGCAAGGGATACCAGCGACATCTTTAAATTATTAAAATATTAAATTAAAAATTAAATAATTACTGCTTTTGTATTTTGATATTTTATATGTGAATCTATGATTGATGATTCTCTGATCTATTTATTAACAAGAAAGATTATAATTGTATAATATGTCGTCGCGTCGGCATTTAGTTCCGGTGAGGTGCTGCCGGCGTCGCAAGCGACGCTTATTTTCGGCACGCTGCCTCAACCAGCTCTGGTTATCTAATTTTTAGGAATAATTATGTATTTAAACAATATGAGCATTTAGTAACAAATATTGAATATAATTATCCATTTTGTAATTTCAGTTTTAACGTAATTGGTCATAGGGATTAATTAATATTGCATAATTGCGTCTGTTTTAATTCACGAAGTTGTTATTTTCGAAGTAGAAACTGACGATGGTGGGAGTTATGAAGATCGTATTATAAAACTGATGAACATTAATTTTGTAAAAAATTCCTGATGTGAATTCTGTTGAAATAGTACTAATAAACGTTACTCTGCCCAACTGTGTGTTGAGAATATATTGAAGAATATTCATGCCTGATGGATTGAATCAACTAAGAGTTTTATTACTAAAAATACTGCACACATTTTACAAAATAAACAAAATATTGTAGATTATTTTAAACCATTTTTAAGTATCATAGCAAGCATGTGTATTATAAGAAAATGTACACTCTTTTGTTTAAAACAAATATTACGCTATGTTTATATTAATTGATAGTGGATACTTTAGTACCAGTAGTCCGGGGTTAGGAACGTAAACATAAAAGTATAGAGAACAAAGATACAATTATTTATCTTACGTACTATGTGGTAATAATAATAACAGGGTATGTAACTATTTACAAAATACTAAGATAATACATCTAGATTAGCGGTACGATTAACATTTTCATGATAAAAGCTTTAAAAAAATTCTTTTTTCATTTAATATTTTTTTCGATTCATTCTTTGTATTTCATTTTTTTCTCGAATTGTTTTCGTTTCTCTTTTTTTGTTAAAGCATTTTTTGTCTCTCTTTTGAAATATTTTCTTTCTAAAACGTGTTTATATTTTTTTCTTTATTTTCATTTTTTTAAAAATATGTAATAATACATTTTGTTAATTAATTTATTTCAAATATCTCTATAGTGTTAGTTACAATAAATCGTCTTACATACTCTTAATGGTAATAATAATAACAGGGTATTTAACTTTTTACAAAATACCAAGATTCGTCTAGATTAGCGGTACGGTTGGATGGAAACACGTGCATTTTGGTGAAACTCCCTTTGACGGGGCCGTCCACCCGGTCCGACACTGTGTTCAGGAGGCTGTTGGTCTGGTTGGTTTCATCATCATCATCATCAAAAGCCTATATATGTCCCCACTGCAGGGGCTCAGGCCTACTCTCCTCCTGGTTGGTTTACTGGCTGCCAATGCCCTTCCCTTTTAATGTCTACGTCATCCTTGAGCGAGTCAGTAACCCAACACCCCAGGTATTTGAACTCCGACACCACTTGAAGGAGTATCTTTGAGAGTGCCAAAGGGTATATCTATGTAGGACTAGGACTACTTGTTGTCCGCCTTGTAAAATAGCAACTCACTCTCTTGGTGTAATACCTGACGTTGTGGACCTTAAAATACCACTCGCGGGTATCTGCGAGTGGTATGCAACAGCTTCTTTAGGGCACTTGAGGGGCACAGCAACACAGTGTCGTCACCGTAACTAATGTTATTTACAAATTGACCGTCAATGGAGCATACTACCATCGCGTTACTGAGCTCTTCAACCATCTGATTCACGTACACACTGAAGAACTTGGATGAAGATTCTTTTTCTTAGTCAGTCCTGTCGTCAGTCAGTCCTTAGTACACTCCTGTCGGAGTGGTCGGAGTTATGGATTGTCTGGTCTGTGGCTTTTGCGAGAGTTCTTCGAAGATGTCTCTCTATTTGTAGCATTCCGTTTGCACTGAAGATCTTGGGTGAAGATTCTTCTTCTTAGTCGTACACTCCTGTCGGAGTGGTCGGAGTTATGGATTGTCTGCTATGTTGGTCGCGGCTTTTGCAAGAGTTCTTCATCTCTCTCTATTTGTGGCATTTCGTGTGCACTCAGAAAGGGAACACATTCGGTGAAGATTTAACTGCTTCTTTTATATATAATATAGAAAAAAAATTAACATAATTTTTTACATTAAAGAACAGGTTTTTTTCATAACGATTTTATTGTATTAATTTTTTTAATTTTTTTTAGCTAATTTTTTTTCTTTTTGTACATTACGCTTTTTTGCACATTTTTTAAATTCTTTTTACAATTTTTTTTTTCTTTTTACACATTTTTTAAATGTATTTTTCTTATTTATTATATTATTTTTTAATTTCTTTTTCCTTTTTTTCTTTAAACTTTTTTCTACGATAAATCGTCTTACATACTGTTAATGGTAATAATAATAATAACAGGGTATGTAACTATTTACAAAATACAAAGATAATACATCTAGATTAGCGGTACGGTTGGCCGGCACCACGTGCATTTTGGTGAAATGCCCTTTGACGGGGCCGTCCACCCTGTCCGCCACTGTGTTCAGGAAGCGGTTGGTCTGGTTGGTTTACTGGCTGCCAATGTCTACGTCATCCTTGAGCGAGTCAGTAACCCAACACCCCAGGTATTTGAACTCCGAAACCACTTGAAGACGAGTATCTTTGAGTGCCAAAGGGTATATCTATGTAGGATTAATTGTTGCCCGCATTGTAAAATAGCAACTCACCCTCTTGGCGTAATACCTGACCTGACCTGACCAACAGCTTCCTGAAGGCACTTATTGAGGTAACTAATATTATTTACAAATTGACCGTCAATGGAGCATACTACTATCGCGCTACTGAGCTCCTCAATCAGCCGATTCACGTAATACTAAAAAGCTTGGGTGGAGATATATTAATATAAACATATTATTGGTTAAAACATAGTGTTTGTTATTGTCTTTTAATATATTAGGTACATTTACTTAATACAAACATACTTGCTATGATACTTTAATAGTAGTAGAGGTGTTCATAGGCATGAGCCGAATCAGAGTGCATATTAAACAGATCGCTACAATATCCAGCTTGCTGAGTACGAGCATCATACCACGTTTTTCAATCAATTTGCGATTACCATAAAATAAAACTACATAAGAAAATTATTTCAGTTAAGAATTAAAGCAGTTGGTAAAAGTAGAATATTATACTAATCGGGTATATTAATTTAGTTTTTTAAATCACTCGCGTTCAGCATGTATTTTTTTTCTCTGTTTCGATGAAAAACGTTTCAATTTTGTATCTGTACAATGGCTAATGATCAATTGTGATTGGTGTAAGTAAAGAAAATGGCCTAGTCTCAACTCAACAGTTAGATTTGACGTGATAACTAATCCAATGAAACAAAAGTGGTCTCAGTTGTTACCGACGATAACATCCGGTGCAAGGGCTACCAGCGACATCTATATGAAGAGGCATGACAAGCATCTACAGCAGGTGCCCGCAACGCGCGTCACATCAAATTAAGGTATTACAAGTTACTCGGATACGTGACAACGATATTTATATTTAGTCATAAATGTTTAAACAATAACTACTTTTATAGTTTGATATTGTATAGCTGATTCTATGATTTATTAACAAGATTAATATTGTATAATATGTCGTCGGCAATTACTTCCGGTGAGAAAGCGATGCACGCTGCCTCAAACAGCTCTGTTTATCTAATTTTTAGGAATAACTATGTATTTAAACAATGTGAGCATATAGTAACAAATATTGAATATAATTATCCATTTTGGAATTTCAGTATTGACGTAATTGGTTATAGGGATTTATTAATCCTACTAATATTATAAGTGTGAAAGTTTGGATGTTTGTGACGCTTTCACGGAAAAACTATTGAATGGATTTGAATGAAACTTTACAATAATATAGCTTATACATCAGAATAACATATAGGCTATAATTTATAAAGACATATTGTGTAAATTGTCCAAAATCACACTTATAATATTAGTGGGATTACATGGGCAATTTGGGCATAACAAAAACGCGTTGCCTAGCAACCGACCATAGAATATGTAAATTGTATATACAAACTTTCGCGTTTATAATATCAGTGTGAAGACTATTTGAATGTACTACGTCATATATTGAAATTTATTTTGTTTCTTTAAACTATTAGACTATGTAACAGAATAAACACTATTTTGTACCTTATGCTGTATAATAAATTTGTCATATACGTCACCTGTCAAATAACAAAACTAGCAAATTGGCAAAAAGAGCAGCTTTGTGTGGGGGCTCGTGAGTTTTTAGGATTCCGTAGTCAAACAAGTCCGTCTGAGTCCGCGGCGTAGCTCAGTGACTCTCACTACTAGAACGCTGTAATTTGGTACGGGTATTATACAATTCCGGAGATTCATCGCACCCCCTGCCCCGCCGTAACCGTGATTGCTACCGTAGCCAGGAATAGCGGGGCCGCCGGGGACTGGGGGCCGTAGTAATGGGCGTACTGCCATAAGGGGTTTTAGCATAATCACCACGCTTGCTAGACGGGTTGGTGATCGCAGTATTCGATTTAGTTCTTCAGGAGGAAGCTGGGCTCGTCTGCACTTTAGGTGACTAAAACTAGCGCCTTCAAACTTTTTTTACTTATAGAACTACTTAAAACAAACAACTGTGTAAAATCTCAGATTGCGGAAATGCGCCGTTTTAACGATATGATTTTTTAAAGTTTCAGAAAATTCCTTAGCACAACGCCATATTTAAGTTGAAACCAAGTGCACAGATAACTATATATTGAAAACAGACCTAACTAAAGAGATTGCAATCACTGACAATGATGTTTAAATTCGCCATAAAGAGGATATAATAATATATGACTGGTAGTCTCAAAGATCTAGGACCATACAGCCTTGTCTAAACTGGCATTTATTTTTCATCATGCAAAATATGTATTACGTGAATTTTGCTAGCGCCTTCAAACTTTTTTAGAATCAAATTTGTCCCAAATCCCAGATTGCGGAAACGCACCGTTTTAAAGATAAGATTTTGGCTCGCCTGCACTTTAGGTGACTGCAACAGACCCGGAGATGACTGCAGGGCAGAAATCCCGTCGGATAGATTAGGTTTGTTAGGTTATTTTTTTTATATACAGACCCGGAGATGAGTGCAGGGCAGAAATCCCATCGGATAGATTTGCATGATGAGTTCTACAATCAAAAAAAATTGGTTGCCTGTAAAGTCGGTATACGGGCGAAAGTTTTACGTGACAACGACTTTGAGTGGTAAAATAATTTTAATGTGAATATTCATTCGTATAGTAGGAAGACGGATGAAATAATAGTAACAATTTAAAACATTTATTTATACAAAGAATTATATTTAAAACATTAACGCGGACGCGTGCCTTTCACTTTTTATGTCTGTCTCTCTCGCTCTTAGGCGGGCTAACCATGCCCGAGTGGAAGGGACGCGTGCCTCTTACTCGCTCTCATTGTGAGCGCATAACGTGAGCGGAGCGTAACGCAGTTTCTTGAAGTGTCACCCGGCAAACCAATTTATAAGACGTTGTCACGTCAAAATTTTTTTAGACATTTCCTTTATTAATCTTCTTGAAGACAAGAAGAAAATGGTCATTAGTTCTTACAGCCATGTCTTGGTTTATTTTAGTCCCTTATGGTGAATTTTAGGCCAAAGCCGTTTTTCAGTATTCTCAATGAAATGTATGTAATACGGAGTAAAATAAAATATGGAGTTAAAAGTGTGGTTCAAGGAATCGAGTGGGTGAAATAAAACATCGTCACAAATAATACAACCAGGGCAGAAACACATGGTTATTCCAACCCCAAAGCACGAGCCGAGCGAAGCGTGCCGCGGCAGCGGCCGGCGAAGTGCCAGAAACGAAATGCTGGCGTTTAACTATCTCTACCTCACCCTATCTATCGTTTGTTAAAATTTTCATAGAGTACCGTTTCCGGCACTTGGGCGAAAGATTGTTGTATTTGTAATACATATTTTGCATGATGAAAAAGAAACACGAAAAATGGGCGCATCTGACGTCGAGTTGCGGAAACCTGCCCCGATAACGAATACGAATGATGAAAAAGAAATGCCAGTTTAGACAAGGCTGTATGGTCCTAGATCTTTGACTACCAGTCATATATTATTATATCCTCTTTATGGCGAATTTAAACATCATTGTCAGTGATTGCAATCTTTTTAGTTAGGTCTGTTTTCAATATATAGTTATCTGTGCACTTGGTTTTCACTTAAATATGGCGTTGTGCTAAGGAATTTTCTGAAACTTTAAAAAATCATATCGTTAAAACGGCGCATTTCCGCAATCTGAGATTTTACACAGTTGTTTGTTATAAGTAGTTCTATAAGTAAAAAAAGTTTGAAGGCGCTAGTTTTAGTCACCTAAAGTGCAGTCCTTCCGGAAGCTGCTGTCCCTCCCCCCGTTGTAGGTTTTCCCTTAGTCGCCTCTTACGACACCCACAGGAAGAGATGTGGTGATTACATTCTAAGCCGGAACCACACGGCACACGGCCACCGGGAAACGTCTACCAGGCCGTCCCCCTACTAGATGGACCGACGATCTGGTTAGAGTCTCAGGGAGTCGCTGGATGCAGGTGATGAAGGGTTGCCTAGCAGCAGCCTATTCACTCTGGCCTTAAAGACATCCAGGTTGTAGCGCTTGGGAAACATAGAATCTGGCAGGGAATACTACTCCTTAGTGTGCATAATAAATGAAAAAGTGAAAGGCTTCATGTGAAATATAATGACTTTATCCATAAACTACTTTTCAATAATGATACAAACCTTTGTGATCAATGACTGCAACAGGAGAACAAGACTTGAATTCCGAATATGAGCAACCGGGCTGATTACAAAGTTGAACATCGCCTGAAACAAAAATCTAGTTAAATATAAAGTTATAAAAATTTGCACTTAGTATACACCAATATTAATTTTTTTTATTGAACATGGCTTTCACATGAATGATTTATAAAACTTGAGGTAACCAACTGGGCTGGCATGAGATGCTTAAGAGTGGTGAGAGTGAAAATTCAGAATTTTAGCATTACAATTTGGTTACTTTTAAACAAAGCCCTGGTTTCTGGAGATGTTGTTAAACTGTTTATTTTACCTGTTTGTTGAGGAGCATCTTCATTAGTGACTGTATGAGTGCATGAGAAATGATCCATAAAGTAACTGTTATCTGAAAATAATACAAAAAAAATCCTTACATAGATGTATAAACTTAATAACAAAATGATTGTCAGAATTTTGTTCTTGAAATATATACATTGAATGACTAAAAAACTCAATTTTATATTATGACTCCCTATTTCAGGGATGGTGTACCAATGGCATATGCCATTAATGGCACATCACATAATATTTTGGGCATGTAACTGATCACAAAATGTTCCTATCTTTGGAGTTAATAATGATTTTTGAGTTGATAGTATTTATTATTATTATTTCCCAATATTCAGAAAGTCAAAATTATTTGATAGCACTTCTATGACCTCATTAAACATTTCTTTAGAAAAATGGCATGTTGATACATAAATGTTCAAATTACCATCCCTACCCTATTCCTTCTGGATTAGGCACAGAGTCTCAAGCACCAAGAGTCATGATCCTGACTTTAAAAACTTTATATGATATCGGTATCTTCACACAAGTCTGACAGGAGATGAACATCATGGCGATAGCCTATGGCATAGAATCAGAATATTTTATTGTGAATATAGGTGGTACAGTGATGTTGGGTGTAAAACATAGCATCTCTTTATCCTACCCAAAGGCGTACAACATTTGTGAATCCAAAAATAAATTAATAAACAAAAATCCTCAATAAAGCTAAATTAACACTAATACAGATAAATTGTCAAGGTAACTTAGGCAATTACAATTCAAATGTCAAGATATACTAACTATACATATAAATTTTAAAATTACATAGGCCTGCCACTTACTAATTTTGTGCCAGTTTGTCTCTAAAGAACTCGTCGAGATAGTTAGATATCATAAACTACTTTTTATCACAATATAATATAAATTTCTTTCTAAGTTGTTTCATCCTAGCCAGATATGAAGGTAGTGTACTTACTTATACTTGCAGTACAAGTTTATTATATTCAGCCAATTAAGTACTCTCTTTTTAATTTAGATCTTTTGCAGCAATTATACCTGTTTCAATAAACATAAGAGTATGAATTAGTGACCAGGCCTGTATAGGTTTCCCATGGATAACACGAGCTGAGTCATAAATTTCTTACTCAAAATGAGTAACCTTATCCATTCCTTGGAGTATGGCCACAAACGTATGATATTACCTTATTATGATCCAATGACAAGTGATATCTATGCTAAACTTCAATAACAATAATAAAATCCTTTGAAAATACCTATAATATAATAAAATATGAAAGGTTTGCAATTTACTACCCAGATTGTGTAGTATATAAATTATGTACAAGTATATTAAGACTTCGAATTTAATAATATATACATTAATTAAAATGTAATAATAATCACCTCATTTAAACTGTTCGTAGGGTTTACTTTTAATGAAACATATGTCTATAATCTATAAATAATCATTTAATAATAATCCGCTCATGTTGTAAAAAACTGTAACTACTCGTATCACGATACTCTGGCACAGGCCAGAAGGCTTGTCGTAATAGAATTTAGTAAGTACACTTCCAAATACATCACTGGCATATAGGCGCACGTATTCACCCTCATCGTTAATATTTATCCTTAGATATTTAAATTAAAAATAATAACAATATATATATAATAAAAAGGAATAATTAACATTCCATTTTTATTGTAAATGCATTAGGATTTGGGACTGATGGGTCATGATTTCAAGATATTATGCGTTCACATTTTAATCGAATGTTATGGTAACTGAAACAATATTAGGTATGCCAGCTACAATTAATAATTAAATCTGTCTGTGTTATCAGCTTCCTATATACACTTACTATTTAATATGAGGGGCCAAAATAAATAACATTTATTGTTGTTATCCAATTCAAATTGTTCCTCGCTTCCAAGTTCAAGTAATCTTAATCAAATCAGTTTATGTGTATCATGTACATAGAGTCATTAGATTTTAAATAGTATTTGGATCTACATACATGAACCCTGTCAGGGCACAGAAAAAATTTCAAATTTTATACAATAATAATAATAAACAAGAGTAAACAAACTGTATGGTACCCATTCTATGTTTGATATGATCGTTTATAGTAAAGTTTCAGTTTCTTCATACCTGATGATTCAAGGCCAAGATAGGCTATTAGAAATACTAACAACAATAACACAATATACATGTCTATTATATAATATATCAATGACTATTATGATTTTTCCTATATGCTCTCCAAATCAAAAGAAGTGTACTCTATATAAAAAAGATATATATTTCACAATGAACTCTATAAATTTGGTTATTAGTACACAAAGCTACGTTTCTACAACCAAAATCTATTTTAATGGTTCCATTCAAATTTATGTGCTATATGATAGTTATCCCCGTGTCTCAAGGAAGTGAGGTACTTTTGGACCTTAGACCACTTTGTGTAACCAGGATGTATCTTACAAGCAGACATGCTGCTGAAGTAAGCTTTTAATATTTTTCTGGCTTCATTAGTGGTAGTTTATTATTTATAAATCCTGATATTATAGAATGCTGACTGACAATGAATGCAGTCGTTCATACAAGCTAAATTTGTATGTAGTGTGTGACATTGTTCAAATATGTATACCACTAATCTATGTATAACTTTACAATTAGTTTTTAAGTTTCAAAAGATTTGAAAATACACATGTACACATATTATCTACCTTGTACCACATTTGTGGTAAGTCATCTTATATGAACAGAACCTATTTCAACTATATCATATAGCCTGACAAATAAGAATGTAATGAACACTGACTTATTATTTCTTGTGTGACAAGTATGTTAGCACAAATCGTGATACCTTGAAATATAAACGAATATTAATGTTAAACATTTTCCAATATTTCTCCAATACAAACCGACATTAATTTACAGCAAAAATTCAGAAATTTTATGATTTCAGTTGCCTAGTGTATTATTTCACAAGATTGCCATGTGTAATAAGAACCGTGCTGGTTTAACTTTAGCTCATAAAGTATGACAAAGCCAGGACGACTTTGGAAATTCAAGTCAATTGCCAGTCATGTAGATTATTAATAATTATATTGGCATGAAATACCTTTAAAGACGGTTGCTGGACGCCCAGTGGCCGGGTAGCTGGCAGGTACACTGCTGTAGATCTCTCAGCGTTGTCTGGGCTGCTGGAAGTAGCAGCGGGCACCAAACGAGATGGCGCTATGCGCACAATAGATAGCGCTTGGCATCCCCTGTTAGCGCGGGGTGCAATAACTTTCCTTGTCTTGCAATAGTTGGCAGTCTCTGTAAGCTACTTTAAATGTATATAAATTTTGACTTGACTTTTTCAGATTTCTACATACCTATGTTTGCAATCTGGATCTCATCAAACAAATATATCTCCTTGATGTCCTCGAATATGTCCCAACTTTTTAGAAACTCCATTTTGACCAACCTGTGTCTCCAATGTGCAGTTGCAATAAGCCTTGATAAATTTCAGATAGTTGACTGATAGGTATTACAAAATCAAACTGATTTTGGCTCACATATATTTGTAAAGGTTTCCAGATGGTTCAATCAATAAACTTTTCAACATCGACCCCTTCAAGTCGGAAGTTCACCAGAACAAATCCTCGTTGACTTTTATGCATGGAGTATGATTGTTCCCAAAGTTCAGAGATACACTGGGGAATCTTTTCCAATATTAATTATGGTTAAATTGGTAGCGACTGCCATTCCATACATTAGCAAAACTGGTCAATTGAACAATTTGAAAAGAGTTTGAAAAGTAATAAAAAGCAAAGAGTGACAGTGACACACTTGCTCTGTGAGCTCAGCTAGGAGTATTTAATCACTACTCAGTAGTTTAATTCTCCCGAATGGGAAGGCAAAGGAACAAAGCCATACAGCCTACTCTGAATATATATTTTCTTCAGTTTTCTCAATAAGGTAAACAAACAGTCAAAGAGGAGCTGTTTTTGGCGGTAGACAAGTGTCTTTTTAGTTTATTAAAATTTATAACAGCTACTTTCCTCTGGATATATAGTTCCCTTTGTGGATAGATAGTATCTTGGGTGGATAAATTACATTTATCATATCATCAGCTTGCACCACCTCTGGAATCAGCTGGTGCCGACGCAAACATCTTTTGCGTAGTAATTTGTTCATAATATCACTGTTTGGTAATGTAGGAATCATAGGAATCCACATCATATTTCCAATTAACTTATACAGCCTCCAGTTCTGTAGATAAACCTCGTGGGGGTTTATTTTGCTATTCTCGGAATAATATCGCGTATTATTGCATCAGGAGAATAAAAAAAAGATGTTCTCGTATAGGATCAGGTCCTAAGTAAAGAAAACATAAAATATGAATGCTTTCGGGTAACATCGCGTGTTATCACTAAGAAAGCATGTTTGTAATAGGCATATACTCTTGAGTTAAAGGTTCTCGTGCCCACAGGTTACTATATATTTCGAACTCGTGACTCACTAAGTAAAGATGCCTGATAGGTTACTTTTGTCCGAACTGGTGCAGAAATTTGATAATTTAGGCCACAATTGATATTTGAGCCTACTTACTTTGTCCTGTAGCATCATATATCTGCAATTCTTCGGCGGTCAGGTCGCCACCAATAATAAAATAGGTCACCACTGCAAATTGACCGTGTGACACGTATGTTTTTACAGAAAACACCTTTTTTCCGCGTGAATTTATGTTTAATCCATTATTGGGATGCACAACTCTAAACCTACTTCACTATAACCACTATAATTTACAATATTTCACTATTTAAATAAAGACGTGTTAACGGTGCGACACGCGAAAAACCAATGACAGTACTGACAACTCTAGTATATATAGCGGCCTACAAGATATTCATAAGAATGTTTGGAAAATTCTTTTTATTTGATTGTTTGATTTTTAAAGAATCTAAACAGTGTGACGGTGCGGTACGTAGAAATAACGGACTACATGGTATTAAATCTCGAGGATGCAGCACAGAAGTATAATTAGTTTAATGTTCCATGTTTTTGGTGTACAATAAAGATATATTTAAATGAATTGACGTTGAACCTTATGTTTGCAGAATGGAATATTATGAATGAACACAATTACTGTGGTACACAAGTGGAGGATGATATAAATCCAGATGAATCATCATTGGTGGTTACTAGTAATGCAGGTATGTTGTTGATTGTAGTTTATTTTTAATCTTATTATGCCTGTTACTTTATTTATGTGGACTTCACTCATTATCTTATGGGAATCACTAGATGTATTGTGATAAAAAGTAGTTTATGATATCTAACTATCTCGATGAGTTCTTTAGAGACAAACTGGCACAAAATTAGTAAGTGGCAGGCCTATGTAATTTTAAAATTTATATGTATAGTTAGTATATCTTGACATTTGAATTGTAATTGCCTAAGTTACCTTGACAATTTATCTGTATTAGTGTTAATTTAGCTTTATTGAGGATTTTTGTTTATTAATTTAATTTTTGGATTCACAAATGTTGTACGCCTTTGGGTAGGATAAAGAGATGCTATGTTTTACACCCAACATCACTGTACCACCTATATTCACAATAAAATATTCTGATTCTATGCCATAGGCTATCGCCATGATGTTCATCTCCTGTCAGACTTGTGTGAAGATACCGATATCATATAAAGTTTTTAAAGTCAGGATCATGACTCTTGGTGCTTGAGACTCTGTGCCTAATCCAGAAGGAATAGGGTAGGGATGGTAATTTGAACATTTATGTATCAACATGCCATTTTTCTAAAGAAATGTTTAATGAGGTCATAGAAGTGCTATCAAATAATTTTGACTTTCTGAATATTGGGAAATAATAATAATAAATACTATCAACTCAAAAATCATTATTAACTCCAAAGATAGGAACATTTTGTGATCAGTTACATGCCCAAAATATTATGTGATGTGCCATTAATGGCATATGCCATTGGTACACCATCCCTGAAATAGGGAGTCATAATATAAAATTGAGTTTTTTAGTCATTCAATGTATATATTTCAAGAACAAAATTCTGACAATCATTTTGTTATTAAGTTTATACATCTATGTAAGGATTTTTTTTGTATTATTTTCAGATAACAGTTACTTTATGGATCATTTCTCATGCACTCATACAGTCACTAATGAAGATGCTCCTCAACAAACAGGTAAAATAAACAGTTTAACAACATCTCCAGAAACCAGGGCTTTGTTTAAAAGTAACCAAATTGTAATGCTAAAATTCTGAATTTTCACTCTCACCACTCTTAAGCATCTCATGCCAGCCCAGTTGGTTACCTCAAGTTTTATAAATCATTCATGTGAAAGCCATGTTCAATAAAAAAAATTAATATTGGTGTATACTAAGTGCAAATTTTTATAACTTTATATTTAACTAGATTTTTGTTTCAGGCGATGTTCAACTTTGTAATCAGCCCAGTTGCTCATATTCGGAATTCAAGTCTTGTTCTCCTGTTGCAGTCATTGATCACAAAGGTTTGTATCATTATTGAAAAGTAGTTTATGGATAAAGTCATTATATTTCACACGAAGCCTTTCACTTTTTCATTTATTATGCACACTAAGGAGTAGTATTCCCTGCCAGATTCTATGTTTCCCAAGCGCTACAACCTGGATGTCTTTAAGGCCAGAGTGAATAGGCTGCTGCTAGGCAACCCTTCATCATCATCAGCCAGGAAACGTCCACTGCTGGACATAGGCCTTTACTAACCTTTACTCCCCACCGGTTATCGGTTCTTCGAGCAATCTGGCCTGCCCATTGCCACTTCAGCTCGCTGACTCGTCGAGCTATGTCGGTGACCTTCGTTCGTCTACGGATTTCCTCATTCCGTATCTTATCACGTAGAGAAATTCCGAGCATAGCTCGTTCCATTGCTCGCTGAGTGACTTTGAGCTTGTTTATTCGGCCCACAGTAAACGACCACGTTTCGGTTCCATATGTCATCACTGGCAACACGCACTGATTAAAGACTTTTGTCTTTAGACACTGAGGTATTTTGGACGAGAAGCCGTAACTTCCCGAACTCTCAGCTCATCGCCGTTCCTCCTGCTTAGTTTCGCGTTAAAGTCTCCCATGACCACAGTGTAGTGTGTCTTTGAGGAGTGTATGGCTCTAGAGATGTCCTCATACATGGCCTCTACCTCGTCCACACCACGTACCACATTGGGGAACCAGACCATTTGGGTAAAGATGACCTTGTATAAACAAGATTATGTTTTTCTTTCAGTCGATGATCCAGCTTCCCATCAACCGTCTTGTTCATACACAAATACGAAACCTGAATCCCCTGCTGTAGTTATCCGACGCAAAGGTATGTATAATGTGTATATATGTGTATAAATAAAAAAAAGCTTTTAAAAAAAATACGTTTGTTCATCAATCAAGCATAAATAATTTATAAAAACAACATTGTATGAAGATAATGCAGCTAGCTCATTCTTCCATATTACTATTTTAAGTGCGAAAGTGAGTGTGTTTGTTTATTTGTCCTTCCTTGACGTCGTAACGGAGAGTCGTCGTACGTCCCTATCGAGCATGTAGTTTCCGATGAAGTCGCAAGCAAAAGCTCATAACTATCACAATTGTCTGCCTTTCCATTGTTTGACATAAGACTCTCTCATAGTTTTGTCTTAATTACCACACTTGGCAGGTGGAATAGTGATCACAGTAAAATGTGGTTGTTCCCTTAATTGTAAATGTATACTTGTTATTACTATAATTATTTATTTTTTACAGCATCACTGTCAAGGAAAATGTCTTCAAAGAAACGCCGAATTAATAAAGAAATAAAAGAAATTGCTACCAAAAGTTTAGGAGCCAGTGCCACGCAAAGGCTAGAGCAAAGTCAAAATTTGATCAACAGTACTCAATATTTACAACATTTTGAGTCATTAAACAAACAAGCAAAAACATTCCTGCTAATGCAGTTAAAACAAGTAAGGAAAAGTAAAATGGCAAGACGGTATACCTTGGATGAGAAATTAGTCGCACTGACTCTCTACAAACAAAGTCCCAAGGGTTACAAGCTTTTAGAGAAAATGTTTGCATTACCCACCAAAAGGACACTAACATCACTATCAGCCAAAATTTCACTTGAACCTGGACTGAATGAGCAGATTTTTGGGCAGATTGCCAAAAATATCAAAGACTGGGAATCCAATAAGAAGCTTTGTACAGTAGTTTTTGATGAAATAACGTTAACTCCTCACATTACTTATGATGAAAAAAACGATGTAATTGAGGGATTTGTTGATATAGCTGGAGAAAGAAAACTGAAATTTTGTGACCATGCTTTAGTGTTTATGATACGAGGAATATGTTCATCATGGCGTCAGTGTGTAGCCTACTACTTCTGTGAAGGCACTGTATCAGCAGTACAACTGAAAAGTATACTATCCAAGATTATTGCCAAGATTGCTGAAACTGGTCTTGTACCTCTGGGACTGGTTTGTGACCAGGGTTCAAGTTTCAGAACCACTCTTCGGAATTTACGCGAAGAAACAATTCGTGTACGGATTAATGAAGGACTACAAGATGGTATGTATGCAAATTATCATACAATAGTAGGTTATTTGTTAAAGAGCTCAAACTGTGTCTTGTAACATTTGCCAAATATTGTCATCCATATGTGTACATGGAAGGGGGATTAAGCAAACTTTTATTTGCAATAAATGTGGTACATTTCAGATATTGAAATTGAATGATGAATTGATCTAGATTTATTTATACATCTATAATATATATATATATTATAGATGTATAAATAAATCTAGATCACAAATTTAACCAATGTTTTGACATGCAAACAGTCATTAACAGTAATAATATTGAGCATTTAAATTATACAATTCTATGATGTCAAGACACGTACCTAATTGATATATATACCTATGTCAATTAATATTAGTCAAATGTTATACATAATAAAATTATATTCGTAAACCAAATTAAAATTAAATCCTATCTATTTTGTCATTGCTCGAAAAATTCCTTTACAGAATAAAAGTTGTTAAGAAAAAGCCACTCATGTAACACCCTTTTGAATTTGTTAATAGGCTGCTCTTTTATCATTTTAGGCTCTTTGATTTTAGGTATTTTATTATATATATATTAAAGGGTTTTAAGGCAATTTTAATGTACATATTTAGTTACAGTAGGAGGAGGATGAGAATGATGACTTACTGTACCGTCGATGTGTGTACATATCTTATTATAATGTTAAGTGCAAGGTTTAAAGTTTTAATACAACTTAATCACATATTTCTCTCTTTGTTACAGATGGTACGGTACACATATCGGGACACGATTTGTGTATTTTTTATGATCCTCCACATTTATTAAAAGGGATAAGAAACAATTTTCTAAACAAAGATATCATATGGAAAGGAAAATTAGCGACATGGAAAGATATTGAAAAATTTTTTGATATAGACAGCAAGTTGGGCCACACCAGAGCACTTCCTAAGTTAACAATTCATCATATCGACCCTCAAAAAATGAGAAAGATGAAAGTTAGTGTGGCTGCTCAGGTTCTTAGTGCTCGAACAGCTGCGATGCTCAGATACACCGAAGCTGTCAGTAAGTTATTATAACAATTAGACCTCTTTTTGCTTGCTTTACATAAGATTCACTTGTATGTAAGTAAGAAACTAACTATGTATGTAAACAAATCTTGCAAGTCAATTCTAAACTATTTGTGCCTATCTTTGTCTAACTGTACTATTGAATTGAAATTTTGCAATTCTATGTAAGTCGGATGACATAAAATAATTTTACACCATCGAGTTGATCTGACCCTGAAGTCAGGAGGTGGACAGAAGAACTCTTCAATGGGTAATAGTAAACCCATCGAATTTGGGCTCGTTTGGTTTGGCGAGTCTTATCCATCAACAGTGGTACACTTGGTGACAAGGGTCTGATGATGAAGTCAGGAAGTAGAAATTTAAATGAAAGAAACGTATATTTTACTAAGTCTGTATTTATTACTTATGTGCTTATTCAAGTATTTAATTGTAATGTATTTATTACTATTTTCTGTTACACCTCCACACAAAACATTATGTCTTATTGTCTCTACTTAAAGGTTGTCTGGTAGAGATCGCTGTTAGTGATCGCCTTTTGTACATTTATTTTAAGTTTAATGTTCCATTTTTATTATGCATTTGGTGTACAATATAGATATGTATATTGAATTGAAAGTGAAACTCTTAAAGGGATAACTAGTAAGCACCCAGATAGAGTAAGATCCAAGAGCGATCAGACATAACTTATTTTCACATGAATGAAACTTTAGGTTCTTAGCAGTGTTTCATGTGCTTTGTCATACCTGTGTGTTTGTGGAGTTTGCCCAGTGACACCTGGACAGGTACCAGGTGAGAAAGGTAACTAAAAATAAGAGTTATTTAACTTAAATTTGTATAGCTGATCTTTATATATATTTTGTAGAATATTATCCTGAACTAGTATCTTAAGTTTCAGACACTTTTCATGGACCAAAACTTTTGTCAGACCGCTTTAAAGCTCAACAAAAAATAAATAAACTTTACTTATTTTTACATGTCTGATTTTTTCATATGTTATTCAAATAACTATTACAAAAGTATATTACATCAGTCAGACAAATTTGAGTGACCAAACATCCCCTAAACACGAAAGTTATTCAGCCGGGAGTGCGAGCGCGACGGCACTATGCATGCACTTCAGAGCAGATTTCATGCATTAACTGGATGTGACTTTAATCCTGCGTTTTTCAAGAAAGGTAAACAAAGACCATTCAATATATTAATGAAGAAACACGAATATCAACGAGCTTTTATGCAGTTTGGAGATCCAGAGTCATTTACCGATGAGCATATACAAGAAGATATTTTCAACATAATACAAAAATTCATCTGCGAAATTTACAGTGTTCCTGGTATACTTGATGTTGATGCTGCCCGGCTTCAGCTGTTTTTGAATAATTACAGCGTTAATAGTATTAACGAAGAATTCAATCGAAAAAATTTAAAAAATTTTGATGCTAGCAATTTACCACCATGTAAAACTGAATTATTCCAACAATTTCTTCGAGCTAATTACATTTCTAGTATATGGAACAATGCAAGTGTAAAACTACCAACCATTTTTACTCCTGAACACAATGGGTGGAAGTTAGAAGAAAATCAGTATCACTTTCATTGGTTTGATGGTGACCAATTACCCGGAGACGTTAGTGAATTCGTTAAAAATTCAGGTACTATACTTTGACTTGAAGTTTAAAATTTTTTGTAGTTATAACTTTATGTTTTTAACTCTTTAAACTGTTTTTTTGCAGAAGAAGCTGCCAACAACGACAACATAACTGATGACGACGAGGATGATGCCTCGAATGGACAGTATCATGATTGGATGAATGATGAAAATTCTAATGATTTTGTCGATGATTACGATAATTAAAAAATTAAAAATATTTTCTGTAATAAATCATAGTTACGTGTTTTTTCTTAAAATTATTCTAACTAGTATGTTTTTTACAATAAAATAAAAATAATGCCTTTTAAAACAAAATAGCTCCCAATTTAATCATTATCCCAAATACAGACAATAAATAAAGTTACTTTAAATATTTATTAATTATTAACTTGGAAGCTCACTTTATTAAAATAAGGATGCAAAAATCTTGGATTGAAAGTTGTTGTGTATGTGAATGTATGTACAACATGTGCGGTAGTGTGCGTGTCGGTGACCGCCACTACTCTTGACAATAAAACGAGTTCAGTGTGCAATCAACTTGTTTCATTGTAACCTGCGCGCATACGTAACAGTGGCGACGAGTTCTATATACCCACATAAAAGTTTATTAAAATGTCCGGGTCACTTTTCGGGATTTTGACCAGTTTTGACCACAGTACCCAAACTTGGTCAACGTATCGAAGTCGTTTGGCACAGTGGTTCATTGCCAACGATGTGAATTCAACTACGGATGCGGCGGGGGTGAAAAGACGAGCTATTTTGCTGAGCGCACTCTCCGAAGACACGTACAAGTTAGCTTCGGATTTAGCACTGCCCAAGGACCTGCAGGTGGTGCCCTATGAAGATATACTCAAGCTCCTGGATGCACACTTCACACCGAAGCGTGTTGGGTTCGGGGAGCGGCATCACTTTTATTCCGCGACGCAGCAGCCGGGTGAATCGTACACCCAATGGGCAGCGAGACTGAGACAGCGCACTGCCAGTTCTTGAACGTGGAGGAAGCTCTCCGTGACCGTTTCATCATGGGAATGGCGCCAGGACTGGAAAGGGAGAAGCTGTTCTCACAAGACCTGTCGGAATTGACCCTGGCCCGGTCGGTCGAGCTGGCGGAGAGCATCCGCTGCGCGCGCATCGGCGCTGCGACCGCGGCCACCGTTTCATCCGGGGCAGGCGCTTCTTCGGATCAGCTTTTATATAAGATCGCGCAGAGGGATGTCAAGGGCGGAAAAATACAAGGGAAGTGTTCCGTGTGCGGTTATACAAAACACACATCTACAGAGTGTCGTTTCGCTAATTACGTGTGTAAACAGTGCAATGTCAAAGGTCATCTACGTAGAGTGTGTAAAAAAGTGAACTATGTGTATACGGGGGCCGGTGACGAGGGCGCGGACGATGACGGTGAGTTGTTTTGTATCCGTTCTGTGCGAGGAGAGCCGATGGTGGAGACTGTGCTGGTAAATGGATTGAAATTGAAGTTTGAAATAGATAGCGGGTCCGCTGTGACCGTCATTTCTGAAAGCACGTATAATATGCATTTTAAAGCTGTGCCGTTGTCGTCCACTAATAAAAGGTTAATGGGCTACACGGGAGGCAGGATCCCGTGCGTGGGCACGGCGCCGCTGACGGTACAGTTCGCAGGCGAGGCTCACGTGATCAATGTTTACGTTGTGCGAGATGGCGGACCGCCTTTGTTAGGTCGCGACTTCATTTCTAGGTTTAAGTTGCAATTGATGCCTATTAATTATTGTAACCAGCAGGAAGGTCATTTAAATGAATTAAAATCACGATTTCCTAAATTGTTTTCGGAAGAATTAGGATTATTCAACAAATATAAGATAGCATTAAAGTTAAAAGATGGTGTGAAACCGGTTTTCTGCAAGGCACGACCGTTGGCATTCGCATTACGCGACAAAGTAGGGAAGGAGCTGGACAGGCTCGTGAAATTAGGCGTGTTGCAACCTGTTGATCACTCCGAATATGCGTCACCGATCGTGCCCGTGTTAAAAAAGAATGGTTCAGTTAGACTTTGCGCCGATTACTCGGTTAGTATAAATAAACAACTGGTTATCGAGCAGTATCCCCTTCCGACGGTGAATGAGTTGTTTTCAAAATTATACGGGGGGCAGGAGTTTACGAAGTTAGACTTATCTATGGCCTACAACCAGTACATGTTAGAGGAGGACTCACAAAAGCTAACCTGCATTAACACGTTCCGGGGGTTGTTTAAATACACTCGTTTGGTATTCGGGTTGTCATCTGCGCCGGCGATTTGTCAACGCGCTATGGAAGGGATATTATCTGGCTTAGACGGAGTTGTATGTCTATTAGACGATATTTGTATAACGGGACGGAACAAGACGGAACATACAGAGAGACTGTACACTGTGTTACAAAGGTTGCAAGACGCCGGGTTGACATTACAATGCGAGAAGTGTGAGTTTTTTAAAAATGAAGTAAGCTATTTGTGATATGTTATAAATAAAGATGGCATTAAAAAATCTCCTGAAAAAGTGAAAGCAATAGTTGAGGCCCCGATCCCTAATAACGTTAGTCAGCTACAGTCATTTTTGGGACTGGTGAATTATTACAGGAATTTTGTACCCGGGGCATCCACAATCCTCGGTCCGTTGTATGACTTGTTAAAAAAAGGCAGTGAATGGGTTTGGACAAAGGAACATAACAATGCCATAAACCAGATAAAAAGCTATTTAGCTTCCGATAAAGTGTTAACACATTTCAATCCAAAGGCAAAGTTAATTCTAACGGTGGATGCGTCTCCTAATGGGTTAGGTGCGATCTTATCACAGATCGAGGGTGACGGCTCCGAGAGACCCATATCGTTTGCATCGCGGACGTTGAACGCCGCAGAGAAACGATATTCACAGATTCAAAAGGAGGCGACTGCTATTATTTACGGAGTACGTCGGTTCCATCAATATTTGTTCGGCAGATCAGAACCTTTCGTGTTGCGGACAGATCATAAGCCATTGATCTCTATATTCGGTCCACACAAAGGCATTCCTGAAGTATCCGCGAATCGACTTCAGAGGTACGCGCTATTCCTAAATAGCTATAACTATACGATTGAATATGTACGTAGCAGTGACAACAGTGCGGACTACCTGTCGCGCGCTAGCCTGCCGGGGGGCGGGGAGGACGCGCGCGAGGGGTGCTGCGCAGACGCAGTCGCAGTCAATGATCGCGCCGCTTACGTTTGTTTTGTTGTGGACGGAAGCATGCCTGTTACGTTAAATGATTTGCGCGAAGAAACTAAGAAAGATGTCGTGTTGAGTCAAGTGACAAGGTTTATATCGAACGGTTGGCCGAGTAAAGCTACTGATTTAAAATTAAAACCGTATCACATGTGTAGTTCACAATTAGCTGTTGAAAATGGTTGTATAATGAGGGGGCACAAAGCCGTAATCCCGGAATCCCTGCGCTGTAAAGTGTTATCGGAATTGCATTCGTCGCATCTAGGAATTGTAAAAACTAAAGCAGAAGCTCGTACTAGGGTTTGGTTTCCTGGTATAGATGAAGCTCTGGAACGGTTGATAAGCTCGTGCGATGGTTGTATAAAGTTGCGGCACTCCCCTCCCCGCGCCCCGCCCGCGCCCTGGGAGCGTCCGGCTTCAGCCTTCGAGAGGTTACATTTAGACTTCCTAGGTCCTATAGCTGGACGGATGTATCTTGTAGTGGTGGACGCGCACTCTAAATGGGTGGAAGTCTACGACATGCACACCACAACGACCACCGCCGCGCTTATAGAAAGGCTATGTGACTTTATTTCTAGGTTTGGGTTGCCTAAGACATTGGTGAGTGATAACGGCACAGCTTTTTGTTCACATGAGTTTGCTAATTTTTGTAAATCAAATGGTATCGTACACATGACATCGCCAGTTTATCACCCGGCCAGCAACGGTCAGGCCGAAAGCTTTGTTAAAGTGGTGAAAAAGGGAATAAAATCTAGTATTTTGTCAGGGGGTAATGATAGACAAAGAAGAGTTAAACTGTTAAAATATTTAATGGATTATCGCAATTCGGTTCATTCCGGCACAGGGTTCTCCCCGGCTCAGCTAGTGTTCGGTCGTAACGTGCGGTCCAGGCTGGACCTGCTGGCCCCGGCCGCGGCCGCGCCTTCCTCACCGACCGTCGTCGGTAACGTGGCTCCATATACACAGTGTTCACCGAGTAAAACTAAGAAAAAATTGCAATACCTTGTGCCTGGCGAGCTAGTTTTGTATAAAAAGTTTATAAATAAAAGCCAGTTTACATGGATTAAAGGACAAGTTCTTAAAAGGTTAGGAAAAGTTCTTTACTTGATTAAAGACAGTGAGACGTCATTGTCTGTTAAAAGGCACAAAAATCAGATTGTGAAGTATAAGGGGCCGGGAACCGAACCGAGCCGCATGAACCTCGAGCGGACGGTGCATGACGTGCACTCCCCACCACCGTCGGCGCCGCCGATACCACCGCCTCCACACCCGACAACGACGAGTCCTCCGACGGCAGAGAGGACAGTTCCCACGGTACACGCGACAGAAGACACGCACATGTCGGACGAGGAGTTAGAAGCATCGGGGTTAGCGTCTAACGAGGGGGAGGAGGATGTGTTCGAGGATAGCCTCCCACCGGAAGCATTTGAACCAGCGCCGGTGGACACACCGAATGAACCTTCGGACTGGTTGGCTCGGTTACGACCGCGTTCCGTGTCTAGATTTAACACAGCTCAATATTTTTAAATTGTAAAAGAAATTGTCATATTAGGGGGAAGGAGATGTTGTGTATGTGAATGTATGTACAACATGTGCGGTAGTGTGCGTGTCGGTGACCGCCACTACTCTTGACAATAAAACGAGTTCAGTGTGCAATCAACTTGTTTCATTGTAACCTGCGCGCATACGTAACAAAAGTAGTAAGTATTTTTAATACATTTACATTTTTTACTCTGATACGCATGCGCATAGTGCCGTCGCGCTCGCACTCCCGGCTGAATAACTTTCGTGTTTAGGGGATGTTTGGTCACTCAAATTTGTCTGACTGATGTAATATACTTTTGTAATAGTTATTTGAATAACATATGTAAAAATCAGACATGTAAAAATAAGTAAAGTTTATTTATTTTTTGTTGAGCTTTAAAGCGTCTGACAAAAGTTTTGGTCCATGAAAAGTGTCTGAAACTTAAGATACTAGTTCAGGATAATATTCTACAAAATATATATAAAGATCAGCTATACAAATTTAAGTTAAATAACTCTTATTTTTAGTTACCTTTCTCACCTGGTACCTGTCCAGGTGTCACTGGGCAAACTCCACAAACACACAGGTATGACAAAGCACATGAAACACTGCTAAGAACCTAAAGTTTCATTCATGTGAAAATAAGTTATGTCTGATCGCTCTTGGATCTTGGACTTCTTTTAACTATAATTTTTAACTACTAGCCGCAAATAACTAATAAACACTGTTGTCTAAATTTCAGATAATCTGCATTCTGCTGCATCATCCTCGCAATCTACAATGTCAACAACAGCAGAAGTTGTAAAGTTTATTGACAATCTTTTTGACAGTGTAAACGGCTGTCCTGGGAATGCAGTTAGAGGGAAATTGAGGAATGCCGTGAAACCCTCGTCATCTCATGTCTTGTTTTGGACAGAATCCATTAAGAAATTAAAAGAAATGAAGTTTAAAGATGCCTCTAGTAAAAGAGCAGTTCAGACAGGAAAAACTCGAATTGTGCGTGTACCAACTGTAGATGGCTGGATAACAACTTTAGAAAGGTTTATTAGGATATCTAAATTGCTATTCATAAAATATAATTTAGAGTATTTTTATCCCAGATATATTAACCAAGACCCACTGGAGAACTTTTTCGGTCGAATAAGAGCAATGAACTTTAGGAATAATAATCCAAATTCATATATGTTCAAATACTCTTTTAAATCGCTAGTACTATCAAACATATTGAGTGTGCACTCGAAGTTCGCCAATTGCGAAGAGGACAATGGGGAAGCAGTATTGAATTTGTATTCCCTTTTTACAAACGAAAAAGAAAGAAAATATATCCCCAAACTTAATGTCCTCTTCAAATCAACTCCCATTACAACTTAAAGATTTAAGTCAGGAGTCCGATTTAAAGGCTCAAGTTGTAATGGAGAAAATCAAAGTTCATTGCTCAGCCTTCACAGCTGGGTACGTATGTAGAAGCCTATCTAAAACTAATAATTGTAGAAAATGCTCCAACACTTTTACAACTAAAAACAAACAACAACAAATATATTCAGCACAGAGAATACAAAAGCCTGAAGAATAACAATTTGGTTTATCCTACTGAAAAATGTTTAAGGCTGTATAGAGATGCTTCTCAGCATATTCACAATTATTTAAACTTGTACGCACATAGAAAAGGAGTTGGCAGTTTTCTCGAAATGCATTTAAAAAAGTCATTGAGTTTGTCCGGTCTGGGTTGCTTTCATCATAGGGACGAAATGCCGTCACGTTTTATAAAAATTGTGAAGAGGTTGCAAACTCATAATTGGTGTAACATCATCAACAAAATATTAAGAGGGGCCATTGAAAAAAAATACGTCGAAAAAATGACGCAAGTGCATAAAATTGCTTATAAAAAATATGAAAGTCATAGATTAAGAAAAAAGTCTAAATAAGACATTCTTGAGAGGAGTTCACAGGGAACTGGAAAAAATAAACGATCATAACGTCAGTTACAGAACATTAAGAGGATTGTCTGTTTAGAGCACGTGGCCGCTTTCAAGGTTGCATTGTTTTGTAGCGAGCCCTATCCTACCCGAGCGCGTACGGTGAGACAGCATACACTACGCGAAGTTATCCACCCGTTATTTGGATGTTTCGTAGTCCAGGGATCATTTGAAGGATACAGTATATTATGTAACCATTTTTTTAAATACAGTATACCAATTAAATTTTCAGATGTCGGTGGTTTTTCCAAATTGTTCTAAATTGATTCATACTCTTGTAAAACAGGTTCAAAGTTGGAGCTTTCTATTACCGTAAAATACAATTCTTTGATGCCCTGTAACTCTGGAAGTATATATTTAAACGAAAATCTGACTCACCACCGACACAGATATTTGTTTCTAAATTGTGTCTTGAAAATTTCATAGATTTTCATAGCTTAATACTCAACATATGACTGGACTACGTTTGTATGGGCGCTTTGACACCAGCATACCCTCTTAACTGTTCTGGCGTCTGAGGCGATACATTTTGGTATGTAGCTTAGAAAATGCTTTTACAAATTCGAAAATGTACACAGTATGTACGCACACAGCTCCTCTAGCGGTTATGCTTACAAACTGAAAATCAGCGCTTGTTCCCACGGGAGCAAGCATAAGCTGAGTTTGCGGCCTGTTTTTGCAGCTGCAACATATGTTTATATAAAATCATAGATTAACTAACACCTGTAAATCTAGTAATAAGTAAATATGTGTTGATAATGTAAAAATAAATCGATCTATCTATCAAAAATCGGTTTTACAAATGTTTTACAACTTTTGCTAAACGTTGCAGTAATTTATCAAAGATTCGCCATATGGTCCCCAAACACATAGGTATCAATAAATTAATTATAAAGGTATAATAGAAAATATCTGACTCAACTCATAATAAGTCATTTTATTTCATTAACGAATAGCGAGGTTTCGTGACTATGAAATCGTAAATTCAGGCAACTAGATGTTGCAACTCACTTTGCATAATGTTGTGACGTTGCACGGTTGAAAATAAATGTTATGTGATAATAGGAAGAAAATTGCAAATATATTGACAGAGTGTGTACCTATAGTACCTAGCATAATTCCTTCTTCGTCGAAAATTGTGTCCGTCCACCTGGTGTAGGAGTTGAAATAGGTTGAATTCACGATGTGACATGAAATAAATATTATTATAATAAAATAGTAATGTAACTGTGCCTATGTCCAGCAGTGGACGTTTCCCGGCTGATGATGATGAATGTAACTGAATATTTTCGTTTTATTTTTACTTAAATATAAATAAGTTCAAGACACTACGATGTTTTCTATCGAATTAAAAGGCGCATCACTACTATCGATATTCAGCGTAGCTTTACGCTCGTCACTACCGCAAAATGTCAACGACAGCGACTGCAGCGTTCAAACGGACATGTTAGTAATACAGCTTAATTAAAGTCACTTTCGCATCTGTCTTTAGACATATATAGTAATCTGTGATATTGAATCAGCTGTAACGGAGACCTCTGATTGGTCGAGAGGGAAGTTGCTGTTTTTGCATTAAACAACCGAGTTTGTTGCTGTATTTGCTACCAACCTGAACTTTAAATTACGGTTTTGTATGGGAAATTGCTTGTTTTGAAAGGATCTAATAAGTTCCATCGATAAAGATGGCGTTGAAGTGTTAGTTTGCATATAAAGTTGCCATTCTGAAAAAAATGGAAGTTGCTGTTTTTGCTTTTATATGACTCATATATTAGTCTGTGTTTTGTATAATCGAAAAAGTAGGTTAGCTATTGGGTAGGTTGGCTATTCTGCTAGCACCTTATGTGACTACAGCAATATTTTTAAATCCTTTTACTTTCTTTTCACCGTAGAGTAGGACAATAAGGTTCTCATTACTGTCAGTATTAGTCTAACGGATTTAGAAGTATTGACCATTCTTAATATGCTTAAGTTGATCTTTAATTCTACAAAAGATTAATGACCGATTAGTTGTAAAAGCAGGCTCAGCCAATCAGAGCTTGTTATTTTGTAACGTATCAGACCAATCAGACTTGAAAAATATGAAATACGAACCGTGTTGGGCGTAGATAAGTATGTTATTATGACTAGGTAGATGCGACTCCAACCACTAAAACCACTAAAACCGACTCCTAACGTCCCCCCGGCCATCCCTGAACCGTTTTCAGCGGTTTTCGGCCCCACCCACCGCCACCCACCGCCACCCACCACCGCCCCAAACCACTAAAACTGACTCCTAACGTCCCCCCGGCCATCCCTGAACCGTTTTCAGCGGTTTTCGGCCCCACCCACCGCCACCCACCGCCACCCACCACCGCCCCAAACCACTAAAACCGACTCCTAACGTCCCCCCGACCATCCCTGAACCGTTTTCAGCGGTTTTCGGCACCACCCACCGCCACCCACCACCGCCCCAAACCACTAAAACCGACTCCTAACGTCCCCCCGGCCATCCCTGAACCGTTTTCAGCGGTTTTCGGCCCCACCCACCACCACCCACAACCACCCACCACCGCCCCAAACCACCAAAACCGACTCCTAACGTCCCCCCGGCCATCCCTGAGCCGCTCGCAGTGGTTTTCGGCCCCACCCACCGTCACCCACCGCCACCCACCACCGCCCCAAACCACTAAAACCGACTCCTAACGTCCCCCCGGCCATCCCTGAACCGTTCTCAGCGGTTTTCGGCACCACCCACCACCACCCACCACCACCCACCACCACCCCAAACCACTAAAACCGACTCCTAACGTCCCCCCGGCCATCCCTGAACCGTTCACAGCGGTTTTAGGCTTTTATTGATTGATAATTATTGAATTGATAGCTTTATTGAGCAACTTTACTGCGTTTGTATTTGTGTATTGTGTGTATATGACCGCTCTATTGAGTGAAACTTTTGTTTAAAAATTGACAGCTCTGTTGAGCAATTTGAACGACGATAGCTTTATTGAGCAACTTTACTGCATTTGTATTTGTGTATTGTGTGTATATGACCGCTCTATTGAGTGGAACTTTTGTTTAAAAATTGACAGCTCTATTGAGCAATTTGAACGACGATAGCTTTATTGAGCAACTTTACTGCATTTGTATTTGTGTATTGTGTGTATATGACCGCTCTATTGAGTGGAACTTTTGTTTAAAAATTGACAGCTCTATTGAGCAATTTGAACCACTTGTGACACCTTGTTTTCTTCCTTCCCTTATAAATACAATGATTAGGACGCCAAAGAAGGGCCATGCCGAGGGGGAATGCATGTCCCCACCACGTACGGTCCGGCTAAGCATCGGCGAGTGGGAGGCCGGAAACCCCCCAAGCCAGAAGCAGGGACCTTCAGGGGTGGCGCCAAAGAAAGTACAAACAACAAAATCATCTCCGACCCCCCCACCGCAGACTAGGATGGCGGAGGCTAGGAAGTGCCTCACCCGTATAAAGACTGGACTAACGAACTCAAGGAACCTGAAAACGGAAATTAAAAATGAGGTGACGCAAGCAGTTGACCGACTATACCAGCTATACAAAGAAGCGGAAGGGGAGAAGAGGAACGCCACGCCAAACAAAGCACTGGAAACAAGGACAAGGGAAGAGAAGACTTTTGACAAAACCTTCGACATAGGGAGGGAGCAGGACAACGTGCTGCTAGAGGCCATTAAGCTGCACTCAAAGCTGCTACAAGAAAGCAGCGGTAAGATCGAAGCCTTGAACGCCTCACTGGAACGGAGTGATAGCATGATAAAGTCCTACGCAAGCGTGGCAGCTGCAGGACCGAAAACAAGGCAGGTGCCGGAACGGACGGCGCTACACTCCGTAGCGATCACCTCAGAGAGCGAACAAGACACAGGGGAAGAAATTCTGGAAAGAGTACGTAAAGCAGTGGACGCCAAGGATGGGTGGGTAGAAGTCGAAAGGGTAAGAAAGGCTAAGGATAGAAAAATCATAGTGGGGTGCAGGACCAAGGAGGATAGACGGAAAGTTAAGGAGAGGCTAGAAAAGGCAGGGGCAAAACTCGTGGTCGAGGACATGGAGAACAAGAACCCGTTACTGATCCTCCGAGATGTGCTGTTAATACACACCGATGAGGAGGTATTAACAGCACTGAAAAATCAGAACCGGAGTGTATTCCAGGGCCTCGACGAAGAGCTGGAAAGAGTCGCCATAAAATACCGTAAAAGGGCAAGAAACCCACACACGGGCCATGTAGTGATATCGGTGCCTCCGGCAGTGTGGAAGCGGGCGACCGAGTGGGGTCGATTAAAAATCGACCTACGATATGCTGTGGTGCAGGATCAGTCCCCGCTGATACAATGTTCAAAGTGCTTGGGCTATGGGCATGGACGAAGACACTGCCAGGAAACGCAGGAACTCTGCAGCCATTGTGGGGGACCACACTTTTTTACGGAGTGCCCGGGCAGAGCGGCTGGGGAGGCCCCGGAATGTACAAATTGCAAGCACTCGAACGTAAAGAACAGGACGCACAATGTTTTTAGCGGGGAATGCCCGATACGAAGGAAGTGGGACGCAATAGCAAGGGCATCGGTAGCATATTGCTAAAGTTGTCACAAAGGGAAATAAAAGGTATGAAATCGTCCAAGCCAACCTCCGACGAAGTCAGCTCGCCACAAATGAGGCCCTTCTCGAGTCTGCAAACAGGAAGGCTTCTATAATACTAATGCAAGAACCCTACGTGGGCAGAGAGGGGAGATTGAAGGGCCACCGGGGGGCAAGGATTTATCAAAACCCCAACGCGGGAGAGGGCACAGTAAAGGCTGCAATTGCGGTCCTGGACCATGATCTCGACGTCCACCTGTGTTCGGACCTAACCACCAACAACATCGTGGTGGTTAAGGTCCGAACTGCGGCCTGGACAATCACCCTTGTATCATACTACTTTGAGCCGGACCAGCCCATAGAACCATACGTAGAGCACCTTACAACCATCGCTAGGAAGGAAAAGACGAAGCTCATCTTTGGCGGAGACGCCAACGCAAAAAGCACATGGTGGGGAAGCGGGGCTGAGGATACTCGAGGTGAAGTAATAAACGGGTGTCTCACGGAAATGGGACTGCACATCCTAAATAACGGACAAGTGCCAACATTCGACACTATTCGCGGGGAAAAGAGATATTCCAGTCATGTGGATATCACAGCCTGTTCAGAAGATATCCTAAATCTGGTTGAAGGGTGGAGAGTGATCGAGGGCTTCACGAGTTCGGACCACAACGGCATTATCTTTGGCATATATTTACAAAAATCTAAAGGAATAAGCATAACCAGAACCACTCGAATCTACAATACCAAAAAAGCGAATTGGGAGCAATTTCGTGAGAAATTGATTCTAATTATGCAGGAACTAGAATTAAACGAGGAAAAACTGGGAGAAATACACAGTATAGAAATATTAGAACAAACAATAGATAAATACGTCGAAGCAATTTCTACCATATGTAAACAAACATTCCCAAGTAAAAAGAGTAAAGAAAACATCACCATGCCGTGGTGGTCCGAGCGGCTTGCTGCATTTTTATCAACCACCCACTACAAAGGCTGAAGCTGCACTTTTTTCCACGTCATTTCACTCTCGGCTTTCAGTCAATTCGTTGGCGTCAATTATGTCGATATTTAAATGCTCCGCGTCCAGCTCAACAATTTTTGGTAGCAGAGTATTGACTTGATATGTTAATAAAAAACTTGAGAGGTGTCAAGGGACACCCGGGTGGAACGAAGTTCCTTTCGATTAATTAGTGAAGGAATTGTAATAAAATTTTACAAATTTTCAATAAGGTTAGAATGGATTTTTAACATTATATTTTAAATATGGTTTTGTAGGTTTTTTCATTAGATTTTTTATGTACGTGATACGTTTTGTTTTTAGCGACATCTGTCATTGAGTAGCGGCAACTAATCAGAGCCATCTGTCGTCACATAGCTGTACTGTTGGTATCGTCTTACTACTACGTACGTAGTACTAACAGATGACGCTAACTTACTATAGCAAAAAGTGTCGTGACAACTTTTCGTAAGAATTTTTTCCGTCTAGCCCCCTTTCGCAACGCGCGATAAGGAACTTCGTTCCAAAAATTTAAAGATTGGAGGCAGCATGTGTTGTCGGCCTCACAATTTTCACCTACTGATTTCGGCGACACGACGTTGTTCCCTTACAGGATCACTTTGTTGTCCGTCTGTCTGTCAAGGCCCTTTTTTTCAGGAACGCTTGGAGATATCAAGTTGAAATTGATAAGAAATCAAGTCAACTCAAGTCTGCGGTCCCTTGGATCTGTGGAAAAATCAATCTTATAGGTCAGCGCAATAAAAAGATATAGCTTCAAGGCAACCAAAACCTAAAAGTTTGATATAAAATACTTTTTCATCCATTAACCAGCTCGGTGAAAATCGTGGTATACTGGGATCCTATACTATTAAAACTAGTGTTAAGTAAAGCTAGTCTGACTTATGAGGAGTTGAGTACACTTTGTACACTCTAGTACAAAAATATTTATACACTTTTGTACTATGTCACATTCACTCTTGCTTGTTCCTAAGTAGTGTTGAGGGAAATATCAATTAAATGTGAATGTGACATGGTTCACAAGTGGATACATTATTTTTGTACTCGAGTGTACCATAAATTAAAGCTGTCCTCAATGTAACCCCAACGACTTTTCTCCCTTGACCCCAGGGCACTTCCTGATTGGACAGCCGCAGACGTCACTGCCAGCACATCCAGCGAGAATATCCAGAGAGAAAATACATAACAAGTTATATATATACCACCACGAGGAGTGGATGACAGTTGGTGGTCATAAAGAAAACCCTGTCTTCAACTATATTTCTATGGTCTTCAATAAAGCAAGTGTTAGTATGTGAAGACAGGATTTTGAAGTAACTGAGAAGTTTTATTATTGTTTTCAGCTATGGAGAAAACCGGAGTACAGGGTTAAACTTAGCCAAATTATAATAATCCATCATTTTTTAAGAAAAATACTATTAATTTTTAGCTTAAAAGCCACATGACTATAGTCGTTCATAAACAAATATCTATGTTGTATCTAAATATAGCTCTATGTACTTACAATGATGTGGTAACAGCAAATCCAATGTATATCAAATAAAATAGTTCACAAAAAACAGAACTAATGTATAAGTTTGTAAAAAGAAATACCATACCACTGCATACTTTGTTCATATAAATTATGTAAGTAAAGTTTATTTCACTAATTTCTAGTCACCTTCACAGAATAGAGCTCGGTGAATTAGTAGTATCACAGAAATGTAAATAAATACACTTCTTATAGATATTGGTATAAATAAAACTATAAGTTTTCAGTTTAATAAGGATATCACATATGTACACATATCAATAAATAAAATGCAATTTTAGTAATTAATGGAATTTTATTTTAACATGTCTTTTTCATAAATAAAAATGAAATTAGTTGTTGGATTAATACAGAAAATCCCAGAAAAGTCTAACTAATTTAATATGTATTGAACTTGACAAACTCTCAACAATTAGTAACAGCTGTGTTGTTGCCTTTTGGGTTGTTGTACAACAATCACATAAATAGTCAACACATCCCTCCAGACAGAGTTCTCAAAAATACTTTGAAAAACCCTACTCCCCATGTCACGTTACTATCTGCCGCTATGGGCTTGAGTTTCAATTCCTTTTTGTCAAAAAAATAATTGTAAAACTAAATCCACCAACACTGCATTATATTTATGCAATTTTGAAATTCAATCTTAATGCATAAAACTTGCAACCACTGACTGTGTGAAATCAGTTTTCTCATCACACTGACACACATTCAATTCAGTAGTCCGGACCTGCATAATTCTGCATAGTTTGTAGATGAGCTTAAGTTTTTGTTTCCACAAGTAGATTCCAACTGCATAACTAATCTTGGTAAACTGAAATAAAAATATAGTGTCTGAGGTCAGGCATCTCTTTACAAAGAACAATGGAAAATGACTAGCAGAGCCTTGTTGGGTGCAGGCGATTATCCGTTATACCAACTGCTTGCCTGATATAATAGTAATAGTCCGGTTTAACCACCTAACAGGCATATAAGACTTATTGTTTTACTAGTATATATGTTTATAATTTGCCAGCTAGCCAATAGGACTTTCAACTTGGTTGGTAGCAGGTTCGATTTCTAATGGGGAACATATCGATACTCAATTGTATTAGTGACCTATTAAAGTTTAGCGTCAAACAAGTGTTTATTGTTTAATGAAAATAACACAGCAGACAGTTTGCGCCTCATCTTGAGAATTCTGGGTGAGCACAGCTGAACAAAAACTATTACTTTGCAATAAGAATAAAGTACATAGTTTATTTACAAGTGTTTCAAAGTAAAACTCTATACTTAGTGTCCACTGGACAAAATCTTTCTTACCTAATAATTTTTCTACAAAGGCACGTATGTTTTATTTAATTTTTCATCAACCACAGCAATATTCTTAAAGACTAATTGAATACGATACATAACCATCAACTAACTAACAGAAATAAAACCACTTAAAATGTTTCTCATTTTGAGGTTACCTACTGATTGACATAATTTGACTCTATTGACGTAAAGGTCGGTCGGCGTGACTGACAATGACATACTATCTCTTTCTACCTTTCATTTTAATGTAAGGTCTCATTCTTTGCCATAACATGTACTGTACATTACAAAAAAATCGCACCGTGAAATGCATAATCGGAACGAGTCACTCAGGCACGTACCTCAATTGCATGTACAGTAATTCCTGCCCGTACAAAAAATGTACGCGGCGGAAATACCGACCCACGCCGTCACAGCCGCGGAATTTTGTGCCACCGTACATTAAGTACTTGGCGTGTAATTATTTGGCTGTACAAACTTTGACTGTTTAATACATGGTCGTAAAAATATTGGACACCAATTCCTGGGCTGTAGAAGACGGGTTGAACATTATTGAATCGTGTTGATAATTCAACGCCATATATTTTACAGGCATTTTTTGCACATCAGCGGAATTAATGTACAAAATTGTCATTGTTCGCCTTGGCTGAACATTCTTTGGCACAAATTTCCATGTACAGGAGTTCCACGCGTGTGTCTGTCCCAGGTCGTCTAATATTAGCCTGAAACAATAAATGTACGCAGCGGAAATTCCGACCCGCGCCGACACAGCCTGATACTTCATGACGGTACACAAAGTACGCCGGCGTACATTCCTGGCTGTATTTTTCTTTGGATGAAAAAAGTTTGGCTGAGAAATTCGTTCACCCTTGTAGTTTAGTGACATTGTAGTCAGTGTTGTCTAGTCTTGTGTAGTACATGTACTAAGAACTAAAAAGACCTAATTCCCAATACTGTACTAGAGCGAACTATTCCGTAAATTTTCTGCTCTTAGTACATTTAGTACACTCGGACATCCGAGCCGCGAGCGAGCGAGCGTCCGAACGAAACGTCAACCAGCCGCCAGCCGAGCCGAAGCGACCGAGACCGAAGTTGACCGAACGTCTCACGCAGTCTCACGGCTCGCGTGAGTGAAAGGTTTCGTTCTTTAACACGGGAGTAAGCGAGATGACGAGTTTCCAGATTTTTACTTCTTTACAAAACGTGATTCGACAGGCAGATCGATGAGATCTACGAAATTCGCAAAGTCTAGTCTACCGGTCAGTAGTTTCCAAGATATTACTTTTTAGGGTTCCGTTGCCAAATGTCAAAAAAACGGAACGAAAAATGTGTGCCCCAATGTTACTTCTAAAATAAGAGAATTATTCAATCAACTCAAATACAACGAAATACAAGAACTTTTATATGATGTTACTTGCTGCTACGGAACCCTTCATGGGCGAGTCCAATTTTCGGTGGAAGTTTGCATGGTAATGCACATCATCATTTTGAGTTTCAGCTTTAAGTATGGGGAACCCTAAAAATTTAGGGGTTTTTCTAATTTTTTTCTGAAAATCTTAATTCAGTTCACAGAATATATCTACTTACCAAGTTTCAACAGTATAATCCTTATAGTTTCGGAGAAAAGTGTCTGTGACATACGGACGGACAGACAGACATCACGAATCCATAAGGGTTCCGTTTTTTTGCAATTTGGCTACGGAACCCTAAAAATGTACATCTCGTCAAGATCGATGTTATAGAGACACCACTAGTCAGTAGTAAGCAATATGATTTTGGTATTGATCAATAATCAACCGTTCATCGTGAGAGCTACCCCACTCGGCACAGATTTAATGATACGAGCTCATTCTAGTGTACGATAGTACTTATTACTTCCATGCCTGTCGGTCCTTCCTTCTGAAGATCGAAAACAACAACGGAGCATGAACCGTCGGGACCGGGAACATGCCATACTATTAAAGAGTTTCCGTGTACTACTGTACTAGTTGTACTAAAAGTCCGAACTAGTACATTTGAGCAATTGTATTAGTACGGAGCGATCCGCTCAGTGAACGAGCACGCACAAGTCTAGTGTTGTCAGAAAGTTACTTTTGTAACCTTTTAGGTTACTTTAGCAACTCCAGGTTACTAGACTTGAAAGGTAACTTTTGGTTACTTTTTAAGTTTTATTTATTGGATCTGTCATTTTATAGATTAACATACATCAAGTGAAACAGAAGGTACGGTAGCCCTATGTTCCCTACTGTAGCAACGCAAAACATTTCTGTATCCCTCTCCCACCTATCCATGTATTTCTACTAGAACCCTTACAATAAAGCATAATAATATTATTATAGTAGAAATACATGGATATGTATTGCTCCTGGATGAAATATATTGGGGCAATCACAGAGCACTAAGAAGCACTTTTTAGTGCTCTGTGGGAGCAATAGGCGGACTAACCCCTGAAAATGTATGAAAAAGTAACTTTTCATAACAAAAGGTTACTTTTTTGTCACAGTATGGTAACTTTTGACTATGGCGATGGCATCACTGATTGTAGTCAATGTAGTTGAATAGTAATCTGTGTAGTTGAATGAAGTTGAAGTCTTTCTTTTGTTTAGTTAGTGTCTTTGTCTTCACTAGGTCTTAGTTCATGTCCACAGACTAATATGTATGTGTGTATGTGTACTTACATGGTTCATGTCTTGGCTGTCTTGCGTCTTCTATAACCCACATTCGAGGGAATTCGCGCGCCTGCGCGCGAGTAACTCTGATTGGTGCACGCGCATTATACGCGCGAAATATGTGCATTACATTGTGGAAATAAGGGTGAATTTGCTATATTAAGTTTAGGATTGACGCTTCGATGCGCTTCGACTCTGCGCTAGTATGAATTGACCCTAACTCTAACTAGTAACTCTCTAAGTAGTCTGCAGTAGTCACTGAGCAAGTAAATCACTAGCGATTAAATGCTCCTAGGTCTGCAGCGTAGTACATATATAGTGCTCCTTAGTGCTCTGTGATCTGCATCTGCAGTAGTCTGTGCCTAAAGTATTCTCTTCCACTCTTTTCTATTTAATCACAGGGTTATTTATATAAAATGAAGTTACAAAATGCAATCATAACATGTTGCAAGATTTGAAAACTGATTATCAGTTATATTACAATTAGCGGTGTGAGCACCTGTGGTTCCTATCCATCAGAATGGAATCTACAATTTCGGTTTCAAAGGTAGGTAGATAGCAGAAATATGTACTTTATTAGAATTATAAATGATTATTACAGTTTCATTATTTGATTAATTATTACAGGGTGTATTTGTGTTCGCTAACGGTTTAAATAAACATAAAAATGCAAAAAAATCACCCAAAAGTATATTTGAAAAGATGTTTTCTTCAGAATTATGGCACGAGACTTATAAAAATAATTGGGAAACAATTGAAAACCAAATTAAGGTGAGACACTTTATTATTTTGTACTTACCTGTTGAGTAGAATAGTGACTGTAGGTTATTTATAAAGTTAATAGCTTAAGGGTTTGCATAAAGTTATAACAGTTATATCAAAATTACCATCATTCATCAAATGTTCAAAACATAATTTTTTGTCAAAAGTTTATGGTTTTACATTTGCGGTTTAACATGTGAATTTCGACTTAGCTTTCTACCTACATGTTTCAGGAGTTACACCAAAAGACATATAGACTGCTGTTGAATGACATCGTCAACTATGTGAGTTCATGTCACAGTAACCATGGGCTGGATTTTACGGAAGGCATCATACCAAGTGCAACACTGTTGACAGGAGTTAACCAACCAGATCACGTGTCCCAGTTCAATGCACTCATCGAAAAAATTAGGTATAATTTCAATTTGTTTGTTTACCCACTACTTTAGTTTTTGTTATTCTATTTATTACATACAAGCTGGAGAAATATAGTCCTATAATTCAGCACTGCAACATTTTCACTTGCTGATAGAACCTATGACTGTAACAGGTAGTTGAGATGATCCATAGAAAATATTCATATTTAGGATATTTAGGGTGTCTTGATTTCTTTTATTTATTCAGCAAATCAACATCTACACAAATAGTCTTTGGTCTAGCAATAGACTCATATCATAAGCCAATTACAGTTTTCCCTGTCTGATCTGAACATAATGTTGTTAATTTTGACAAACATTTTATTGTCATTGTGTCATGTGTAGATGTCATAGGGATTGTAAATAATAGGGCCTATATGAGATTCTTGTGATATTCCAGACTTGATTTGGATGAAGCTATATCCTGACATCTATTTTTTAAATATGACTCAATCCATCTTAGGAGATCCCCAAGTTATGAAAGAGTTACTAGTACCTGGACCAGAATAACTTGAACCAGATGATCAAATTTTTTATCCAGTCAATTGCTATTGAATCTTGAGCATGGATGATATGAACTCTACCTACAATTAGGATTAACCATTATGAATATATTTATAGTCACACCTTACACAAGACATTTCTGTACTTTTACTGTTTTAATTGATTATTTTGGACATGGAGAAAAATAGCATATTCATTTAATCTCAATGTAACCGGGAATGGTACTCTAGCTAGCTACAGTGGCGTGGCCAGCTTGGGGTGGTTTTACTGTAATGGATGCTGTGTCAAAAGAAGTAGAGATGCATGGTTCTCAGTGCTGTTCGAGCCAGGTTGCTCTTAATTGTGTCATGACAACATTCACTAATTATTTGAATGTCATTGCAAAGCGAATTTTCTGTAATACTATTCTGTTTTTGTTTAGATAAATATAATATGTAGAATATTCAAGTTACACTTCAATTATGAAATTGCTTACATCTTTTCAGAGAGGAGGTGACACCACACATATCAACGATTCACTCACAAGATGCACCCACATTGAAGCATTGTGTTGAGAATGTGGTTTGGCAGCTGCTGCATGGAGAAGATGCATTGGTTAGTATTGAAAAAAGTGCAAGTCAAACGAAGGCTTCCCTGTACCACCATAATATATTTAACACAACATTTTTTTTAAAGTAATCCTTACAATATATTTAGTTCCAGGATATCTCTGATGATGAGTACAATGACAGTATGACCACATCAAAAAAATTAAAGAAGAGTCAATGTACAATGAGGGAGCTCAAGAAATGGTACTCTAATAGATACATCAACAGATCACCAAAGAAGAAAGGTTCCTCATCTAATAAACCTTTAGTTGTCATCATACAAGACTTTGAGAGCTTCAGCTGTAATGTTTTGCAAGATTTTGTGATGATTGTGAGGTGAGTTGATTTGTATCTAACTGCAGTAATAGAAGAATCTTTTCATACTTCCATACCCTTATGGGATCACTTTGTTATCCGTCTGTCTGTCAATACCCTTTTTTGTCAGGAACATGTGGAGGTATTAAGTTGAAATTAATATCAATAGCCCCTTAGATCTGTTAAAAAATTAAACTTGTAAGGCTTCTAAGTTAACCCATTAGAAAGATATGGGTATAAATGCCATATATTAAGATGAGTGCAAGGAAATTAAAACATATAGGAGTACTTCCCGTTGAAATAAAATCCTGAAATTTGGTCAAAGAAGAAGCCAGGCATCTAAAAACAACAATTTTTATTAATATTTTACTATAAGATACCATAAATAAGGATTCTACTTTGAGGCGCACGTAGATCTAAACCATATTTTTGTGTACGTGTGAAAGGGAGACAGATGAATGCAATGATGATCTGATGACGGTTCTTCTATAATGAAAGTAAACTGTGAACTTAAAAAAGGAAATTAATGCATACTCATATTATAAGAGGAAGTGGGCTTGTCACTTGATTTTGTTGTATAGGGATAGTTGAAAGGCCCAAAAAGGGGCAAAGTTTTGTACTAATAATAATTTAAAAAATTTTAAATTTCAGTTCCTACGTGACATTATTACCGATAATATTAGTGTTCGGCGTGGCGACGTCAGTTTCTGCGATTCACAAGTCGTTCCCTTACCACGTGTCGTCAAAGCTGCTCATTAGAGTGTTCCACTCACATTCTGCTACCAACTATATGAATAAGGTGGGTTCACATTTACGAAAAACATCAAAGTTTCAATTAAATAAACTACAAATATTAGAATACAAATAAATGGAAATCACTAAATAAATATTACATTTTATCCTTATATAACTATGATCTGCTTTATAAGCCTCCACCGTAGCGTAGTGGTTACATGATTGGATTGATAATAAGGACGTCGACTCTAATCCCTGCAGGGTAACTATCAATACTTGCTTTGGTTTTTATCCTATGAGTAATTCTATTTTACTGAAGAGTGGAAACCATTAGAAGTTTTTTGAATGTAGAATGGGTTTGCACTTGGCTTTCCTCTCATCTGATAAGTGATCATAAGGTCGATAGATAGAAAGCGTGCTCACAAATGCCTCAAATGCCTTCTGCTTGGCGCCGCTACTGCGAAAACATAAACACAACTAATGAAGCGGCAAGAGTTAGGAAAATCCTATCCAACGATAGTGACCAAAAACTCGGCTCACTCAAGAAACCAGACGGCACCTTCACAAACTCTGACAAAGAGATAAGTGAGGTACTAATAAAAACACATTTCCCAGGCTGCCGATTAGACGACAACCAAGAATGGGAGATACCGAACACAATAACACCAACCACCGCCGATTGGAAAATGTCACAAGAAATTGTCACCATCGACAGGATAAAATGGGCAGTCGAGAACTTCCTCCCATACAAATCCGCGGGCCTCGATGGAATTTTCCCGGCGCTTCTACAATGGGGTCTTGACATAATTGTGCCCTGCCTAGCATCCGTCTTCGAAGCTAGCCTAGCGCACAACTACATACCTCACAGGTGGAGAGAGGTAAAAGTCATATTTCTCCCTAAACCAGGCAGAACTGACTACACCCTTGCGAAATCATACAGACCTATTAGTTTAACCTCTTTCTTGCTCAAGGCACTAGAAAGACTAACTGATAGGTACCTCAGGGACGGCGCCCTCAAGCGCATACCACTGCACCCACAACAACATGCCTACAGGAAAGGCAAATCAACAGAGACAGCCCTACACACAGTGGTAAAGAAAATAGAAGGGGCACTCTGCGAAAAGAATTCGACACTAGGGGCCTTCATAGACATAGAAGGCGCCTTTGACAGAACGACATTTAACAGCATAAACCGAGCCCTGAAGAGGTTCAGAGTGAACAAAACCCTGAGTGGTTGGATCGAAAATTTATTGAGACACAGGGCAATCCAATTTACGGTAAACACCACCACGAGAGGCGTGGTGGCCAGGGGTTGCCCCCAGGGAGGCGTATTATCACCACTTCTATGGAATGTGGTGGTTGACGACCTCATCTGCAGTCTCAATAACAATGGATACACCACGATTGGATATGCTGACGACCTAACGATACTAATAACAGGCAGATCCGAGAACATTCTCTGCAGCCTCATGCGATCCGCCTTCAAGATCGTTGAAAACTGGTGCGACGGGCAAGAACTAACCGTCAATCCACAGAAAACCGAACTAGTTCTCTTCACAAATAAGAGGAAACTAGAAAACTTAAACCCACCAAAACTATTTGGCACTAAACTCACCATCTCAGCTGAAGTCAAATACCTGGGAATGACGTTAGACAGCAAGATGAATTGAAACAAACACATTTAACTAAAACTAAACAAGGCATGCATCACCTATTGGCAATGTAAGAGACTCTTGGGCAAAAGATGGGGGCTAAACCCCTCTATCACCCTGTGGCTCAGTTGGCCAGTTATACTCGTAATATAGTAATTCTTGCATTCATTTCAGGTCGCAGAAGAAATTTTCTTGACCCACAACAACCCTTTCATGCTGTCCGGAAGAGTTTTGAACTTCCTCACTGATGTCTTCTTGTTTTACGATTTCTCTGTTTCTGGACTGATTCAGAGCACGAAGGTAACAATTATTTAAAAGCACTCGTATATAATACTAAATAGTTGAATCTATTTATGCTGTAATTGCTAAGCAAACATAGTAAAAAATCTGTCTTAAAGTAAAAAAAAGTAATATTAGCTAGTGTTAGAAGGATGACTCAAGTTCTGACTATAGAATACGATCACTATGGATGACTATGGGAATATTATAGCAAACGGAAAGCAGAATCTACTTACTGGCTACTTATATTATATCTATCTAGAAATGTTACTGTGATTAGGGCCTATTGTCTGCTAGAAATCATACTGACGATCTTAGAGGCTATTATTTTATTATTATTATTTATTCAAATCAGATATTTGTACATCCATAGTGTTAGTAATCTTAGGTATATGTTAGTAATTGCATGTAATGGCAATCAGTGTCGCAGCACCGTCGGTGCGTTTTGCGATAAAAGTAGCATATGTTCTTCCTTGGCCTTTTAACTATCCTTCTACAAAAAATCAAGTCCTTCTGACTTTCTGATAGGTAGAAAATGAATATTTTTTGTGAATTGATCCCATGTTTTAATTAATTCTGCTGTTCGGGACGGAGAGAAATTTAAAAAATCTTAAATAATAGAAATCGGTTCAGTCATTGTTGAGCTATAAATGTTGTAACTAACCCGACTTTGTTTTATATATTTAATAGATGTATTTAACATTTTCAGTATTGCATGTTGGAGCACTATTACGGAGACAACGCGAAATCACTTTGCTGTGAGAGAAGCAAATTAAAAGAGGCTATCGTCGAGCTATCAGGCGAAGACCTAGAAAACATCAGAAAATTGCTGTCGTTCAGGCCATTCCTGGAGAGTCAAAACGCCAAAATGAAGATTGATATTTTCACTAAAGACAGTGTCTTCAAAAAAGTTTTATATGAAGAATTGAACAAATTCCATGATTACTTGTTCTGTTTTTATTTGTGCGTAAAGCTTTTGGCTATATTCGTAAAGGATCTGCCAAGTAACGGAATGGGGAAAACGGTAAGATTTATACCTTATTATTTAGTAGATTAGCTATGAAACTCAACCATATTATACGAGTTTCTTTTTTGACGAATAAACAAGCTCTAAGTCATTCAGCGAGTGGCGCGAGCTATCCTAAGGATTTTGATAGGTATGTGATAGTAGTCCAACTAAGGTCACCGACATAGCTCGACGAGTCAGTGAGCTGAAGTGGCAATGGCAGGCCACATCGCTCGATAAATGGATAACCGAATGGATCCACTGCAGGACATATGTCTCCTCCATGGTTGCCACAATGACCGGTCTCGAGCCACTTTCATCCAGCGACTCCCCACGACCTCTAATAAGTCGTCGGTCCATCTGGTAGGGGGACGGCCCTGTACACGTTTCCCGGTACGTGGTCGTCACTTGAGAACTTTTATTCCCCATCAGTTGAGTACATAAATGAAAATGTAAAACAATGAATATTAATTAAGTACATTAAATTGTATTCAATGTATTTACCAAGGCATAAATCTACAATTTTACTTGTTAATTGGTTTTAACAGGTACGAGAGATTTACTCCAAATGCACAACGGACAATATAACGGAAACGCAGACATTCAAAGATTCGATGCAGCTTTTACAATTCCAATCTCAGGTCAACTTAGTAGAAAACATACAGAATGCTTTGCAAGTGGTCAACTCAGCTCTGCAACTCTCGTCGCCTGTAGCACCACTCAATGCATCCCCGGCTAAGAACAACTCGGAAAGTATAAATCTAAATGGTGACGTTGGACAGGACTTCGTTAAGAGCATTCGCGTACACCTTATGTTATTCACGAGGCAGATTGAGACAGCTAATACAGAGATTACAGTTCGCACAAGAACGTGCTCAAATATTGAGTCTTCTTCAGAAAACATGACTGGAGACAGACTGAAATTTAGAGAGGTACGTATTTTTATGGCTTTAGAACAGGGCCGAACCATGTCATCCCGCGTCATAAAAGGCTCGTAAGAGATTTTAAAAAACCATTAAGGAGTATCTGTCTATATAACAACAACTTACTGCGATCACCAATGTGATTGCTAAGCGTATACTCGCACGCTATTTTTGCCTCTCTGAAGTTATCTCTCCGGAATTTCGCGCACGTATACTCGGAATGTGTGTGTATTATTTTCGATAATAACTATCCCTAGATGACATAAAACACTAGGACGTTTCTTTCCTTTCCTTGTAGCTAACTTAAGAGGGGCAAACTACATTTCGTACTGTAATACTTGAGAGGCTCATGTCCAACAGTGGACTTTTGCAGTTGGAATACATGGCGGATACCACACGACCATATATTCACTGAGAGTTAATATATATTTTGAACTGCGATTGATTCAACCCTTATCGTTTTATACAGAAACTTCAACAAGCAATTAAAACAGATAAGATACAATCGGAATTTGAAATGATCAGATCGAGATTCATCAGCTATCTGGAGGAGATGTTCACGCAAGGTCTGCAGCCTCCTTGGACACGACCTTTCCACGAGATATTCTTCTTCAGCGATTTGGCGAGTGTGAAGAAACAGATCGTTGGTGCTCCGAGGGGGGCCTTGCACACGGCTCTCAGCAACCCCGCCCATTACTTACAGGTGTGCAAAAGTTACGCATTACAAATACATTCTCATTATTGTCAATGATTTCATGTCGCCGTGGTGGCTGGAGATATTGATGAAGTTATTATTTAAAGAACTTACATAAGAAGGCGAGTAAGGGAAAATTTTCAGGGAACAAACAACAGTAGCGCCCGCCAGTCTACAGCTGAAGTTTTACTGTAATCACCCAAGCCACCCACCCAATCTTATGTCGTAAAAACTTAAGGTTTTAAGGGGACTCATGTCCAGAAGTAAATTTATGCAAATGATAGATAGTTACAGCATTCAGACCCAGACTCTGATCTATGAGATATTGATTCTGACAAAAAATATCACTTAAAAGCTTAATATTACGCAAACGGATCCCTGAAACGAAAAGTGTTGTTCCTAGACCCATAAATATTTTTAAAAGACCTATTCAACGATACCTCACAAAATAAGGTAGACGCGAAAATTTTATTCTACCACTTTGTCGGCGTACTGTAATCTGTATGCCGAATAAACTATTTCTATTCTATTCTATTAATATGTATACCCGTACCAAATTAGAACTTTCTGGTAAGAAGAGTCTTTAAACTAAGCCGCGGACGGACGGACGGACAGAGCGAAACCATAAGGGTTTCTTGTTTGACTACGTAACCCTAAAAAGAAGAATGTTTTATGTAAGAAAATTATTTTGTGTGGGTATTTAGTATTAATGGTGAGTTTGTGACTCCATGACTAAGGTATTTATAGATTTTGCGCAAGGTGCATTTTATCTCAAGATAGGTCAAATGTCAAATTCTGGTTAAAATTTGACATTGTATGAGTAAATTCAAGGTCTACTCGAATCCACAGTACCGTTTAGCCAATGCTTTGATATAAGGAAGATTTATTAAAATCAACATAAAAGCGATGACACAAAATATTTCTGGGTGTGACGCCACTAAAATTATTCAATAAATATCATAGGACACATTTACATAAGCTATAAATTATATATTGTATATCCTAGTGTATGTGCTGTCATATATCGACTGCGGACAGCATGGTACCCACAATGCCAGACCTGTGTATTTCGTACAAGCTGCTCCGAGAGTGCGGCAAGCTAGTCAACCTGTATGACTGGCTACAAGCTTTTGCGGCCATACTGCGACCTGAGGACGATGATGAAGGACTGCAGGATCCCGTTGTACAGTAAGTATTCGTTCAACATGTGTTTTCTCTCAGGTACTCTGGCCCTAAGGCCCAGTACTACAGCTCTAACGCATAACAGAGTCTGTTCCTGAGGTACAGTACATAACTTCAGTCGGGCGTCGATTGACGTTACGTAAACACACCCTCCCGTATCGCTCCCCTGCCTCAGGAGCAGACTCAGTTATGCGTTAGACCTGTAAAAGCATCAGTAATTGGGAAAAGAAAAACATTCATATAAAATACAAATAAATAATTTTAAACCGGCCAAGTGGAAGTCGGACTCCCGCACCGAGGGTTCCGTTCAAAACTTGTAGGTAGCTTTTGTCGATTTCTCAAAAACTTTATTATATATACTCGCTTAGATTTTTAAATAATTTTTAAGTATTGTCTACTGTGATTGTTTATGATTTTTCGCTGTACAAATGAAGCCCTTTCATATGATATCCCACTTGAACTTTGAATCTTCGACTGCGCCATGTTTGCCACTTCAAAAAAAATCTGTTTCATGTGTGGCACCTGTCGGTCACAATATCCCATAACTATATTTAATTTCAAGTCGATTCCTATAGTAGTTGCTGAGATTATTAGCTGTGACAGAAGGGCAGACACCAGAGAAACAATGAAGAGTGTGTCAAAAAATATAGCTTTTTGTATTACAGCAAAGCAATAGCATAACCCATTCTAAAAAAAATATCCGCGCAAATTTCAAACCGATGTGAGTACATTATGTGACGACATATTTGCGATACGTATCTTCACAGGTTTTAGCTGCCCCTACCTGTATCAATATATTATTGATATTATAATTCCTAACAAGCTAAAGCGCTGATATTCAAATATAAGTGAGAATGAACTCATGTATATAAATGTCAAAAGTTAATCGTGTAAATTAGTATCGATTTCTAGCATATAGAACTTCGCTCAGAGTCGTCCTTGAATATCAGGAAACTTGGCACGACACGACAGGTAACAACTAAAAATAAATCATCATATTTAATACTTATATTGCAGTTTTTCTGTGTATTTTTGTATTGACAAAATATTTAAATCTGGTCCCTAATGGCAGCCGCGTTCAAACAGGTAAGTTGATATTAAGTAATAGGGACCAGAAAAAGGTCAACTGAGGTGTTTCATGTTGTGTATATCATAAACTTTTCGCTGGAATTTCTTTTGTTTGGTAGGCACGCCGGCGAAATTATTGAAAAAAAAAATTAATTATAACTTTGACCATTTCTTAGGGGGTTTCCGTATAAAATTATGTTAAGACACTTATTTAATTCGATAAAATATAACTTTTATCTGGTTGACACATGAGTGAAGGACGACCTTACTTCGGATCTTAGACTATATCCACACGCTTCGTGTGCGAGTCCGTCTCACACTATGGCAGAATATCATTTTGTACAAGCAAAATACTACTAAAATGCAATTTTAGTATTTCTAAAGCTCCGTACCTCAAAAGTAAAAAAGCAGTCAAGTGCGTGTCGGGCCACGCGCAGTGTAAGGTTCCGTAGATACCTTGAACAATAAGTTTAAACGTTGAATGAAAAGGAATCTTGAATGGACTTCGTACGAAATTTTCATGTTGACCGCGACCGGACTGACGGACAGAGCGAAACTATAAGGGTTCCTTTTTTGACAACGGAACCTTAAAAAGGATCACTTTGGGGCCCATTTCTCTGTCCATCTATCCCTTTTCTAAAAAAAAATGTTTTAGGTATAATTATAAAAGTATGATTTTTTAAAATTATATGTTATTAAAAATGTTTTTACGATTACAAACTGTTCCAGCGCCTATCGTTATATTCTTAATGCTACGTATATAGTTAACAGTTGCTCGTTGATTTCGTCAGGCATTTTTCGGTGCATATTCCTTTTCCTATTATTTATGATTTTCAGTATGTTATTAATATACGGGATACATGTCCAATTTTGAATACCACTGTCGCAATAGTTTACATTATTGTTTCTGTTTCAGGGCGCGGTTCACACGCACAGTCGCCGAACTTGAGTTCCTCGGATTCATCAAGTCCTCCAAGAGGAAAACTGATCATGTCATGCGACTGACTTGGTGACGTTCCATTATGAGTTTGATTAGTTTTGATTAGTGTTTGTTATTTAATAAATTGAATGGATTGTGTATAATTTTGTTTGTTTTCTAACTTCTATGAATAACTGTAGCAAATGTTGACTCGAATTGACTATTAATATGTGCCCACTTTTGTACCTTGTCACACTCACTCTTTCTTGTTCTTATTCTACTTCAACACACTGCATGTTGAAGGAAATGGCAATTAAATATGACATGGTGATAAATTTAGTGGGTACTATTACATATTTTTATTTTGAGTGTACAATGGCCTAAAAATGGCTAAGTGTGGAATCTGTAAACCGGAAACTCAATTAGCATGAGGTTACTGGGTGAGAACGCTCTCCATATCGCACTTACCTATGCTTCTATAATTTTCTGTCACTCAGAACCGTCATTTATTAGAGCGAGAAAGAGAGCGGGAGTGCGACTGCACGCGGCGGAATTGAGGAGGCGTTTGTACTCCCGTAGCTCAACCAACCATCAGGCGAGATAAAGGCCAAGAGCAAAGCAGGAAATAGAACGGTGAGAAAGTGGTTTTAAATTTTTTATTTCTATGAGGTCATGAACCACAATTATCTTATTAACTTGAGGCTACTGGATCTGAACGTTTACCTTCTACAGTCTTATAAATAAATTAAAAAGTATACAAACAATTTCTTATTAAAAAAAGGTAACCAAAACATGAATATTAGTAAAAAGTCACTGTTACTAATGTTTCACTATATAAAACCACCTACGGCCGGATCGTCACATAATGTAATCAGTCGAAGGCAAAATGCATGCGTAAGTTCCACGGGAAGATATGGTTCGGTAATGTCCACTTGTTTTATTGTTATAGAACATACACAACCCTCTTTACTATAACCAAACAAGAAAGGTAAAACAGTAAACGGCGTGCTACAATAGCGTTAATTCATCCTACCTACTTGTTGACCCACCGACGATATTATGTACCAGAAAACTTTGTCTAAGCTGACGTCTGACATTAAGTTCAAAGAGGCACATTGTTTAGTTAGCAGTTAAGACAGCGGCATTACACATCTATGTGTGGTAAAAATGAATGCAGTCAAGTGCGAGGTGGATTAGAACGTACAAGATTCCGAACATTTTGGTTTTTAAAATCTAAAAGGTATGTGTATCAAACCCATAAGTTAACTTTTTAGATTTTCATTAGCAGTTTTCCATTATATAATTTTGCAAAAAGAGATAAAATTTGTGAAAAGAATTCAAATAAACTTTATTGCACACACACACATAAAACAAAAAACAGAACAGAAAAGAACATAAAAGGTATAATGAAGGCGGCCTTATCGCTAAGAGCGATCTCTTCCAGGCAAACTTGGGGTAGAAGAATCCTATAAATAACAAGGGGTAAGTGGGCCTAAATAAATAAATAAATATTCTTCAATATTTGGAATTTTTCTTTTATGTACATATATGTAAGTACAATGTACATATGTCTAAGTTTATTTTCTTTACGGAAGCTTACATGTAATTTCATAGTTGTCTTTGTCTACTAAAATAAACAAAATTGAAATGGTAAATCGTTCGTCTTATCTACAAAGCGGTAATTGAACTAACAACGATATAAACCTAACCGCAAACCGATCCAAACTACGAAGATACGAGCGTAAAATTATAAATGATCTGCTAAAACACGCGAGGAATCGACCAATAGCAACGTGGGAGATACGCAATGAAAAAACAATTACCAAACGAATCCAATGCCTGTGACTCTCGTGCTCCAGACATATCGGACGACGACCCGAACAGCACGTACTTGCAGATCTCAGATACAAAGCAAGTACATTGAAACATGGGTGCCCCATCTACACACACACGAAAGTAAACCATGAATCTGTTGCCTACAATCGACTCAAATCCGAGTGGATACTGGCTACCCACAAGTGCGCTTTCAGGACAGACACGAAATATACGGCCCCAGCGAAACAGAAAGCGAGGAAGAAATTGACTATTAACGTGTGAAATAATAATCAACATGCAAGCCTGAATCAGAACCAAACTGCAGATGACAAGGACGCCTGATCTTCCAGCACGCTGCGAACAGAAGACACCATCATCACACCAACGCTCATCTCAACGAGAAAACCTTTCATCCACATATCCCACATTGCTTACAAGCTGCATAGCTCATATACATAGGTCATAGTTATTTTATCGTTCTTGATAATTTTGTGTGACATATTTCATACTTGTTCCTTTGCCGCGTGTACGGGCAGCACATCAAGTACAATCTGTCCAATAATACAATAGTAATGTTAATGCATTATGAGCTTAGTGAAATGTCCGAGGCACAAAACTCTAGATTAATTTTATAAAATTGAAAGTGCTGTTTTCCGTACTACGAGTATCGGTTCAAACGGAGACCATCGACAAGAAGACGTACCATTAGATAGGAACCCTAAAAACCAGTCGACCTTGAATTATAATTTCACAAAATGGAGTGTGCATCCGACCTCTGGAAAGGTTAAAAGTATATTTACTTTTATTTACCTTGCGTAGCGACATGGGACGAGTTTTTATGTCTCTAATACTTAGACGGTAGGACGATAAAACTTGTTAATTAGGATCTCTATTTTGTTCTTATTATTTGACCTTTTCATTTACTACTGTCCGTCTGTTGATATATTTAAATAGAATTTATGTTCAATTTTGCATTAAGTTAAAAAGACGGTAAAATGTCCTAAGCAGAGCTAAAAATTGGCCAAGTGCGTTTCAGACCACGTAAAGAAAGGTTCCGTCATTATGTTTTAGATTATGCAAATAGAATTCTCCCCTCGCTATCGATATCGCAATGGACATTGGTCTAGTGACTCCTTTTCTATTTTACAATATAGGCGATAGAAATGAAAAATATAAAACAAAAAGTAGACTGCATATAGACCATCAAATAAAATCAATACAGCCATGCCGGTTTGAAAAATAAAATTTTACGCCCTTAGTCTGTAACTTTCAAAGAATCAATCAGAGACATTTTCGTGTAAAATGATGACTATGAGCGTACATTGTTTGACTGAAGGAAGAATCCTAAAAAGCAGTATAAATGTTTATTCCTTTTTTTTACAATGTATGAAGTTCTAAATTTCTTAAAATAAGGGTAAATATAATGAGAAAAATACATTAAATATTAATAAATCATTGGAATATTCATCAGCGAAAAACGCTGTAAATCTAAGGGCTCATGCACACAAAATGCGTGACGGTCACGGTTAACGTTCACTATATGATAGGTTGACGGGCCCGGTCAGAATGTCTACTACTGTGCCAGTGCCCCATACCTGTGCCCATAACGGCAACACATATGTTACATTAACACGTTTGCCAAGCATCTTCGCATGTATCCACACCACAAGCGCAAGCGGGTAAACGAGGTGTTTTCATTGACTTGCGTGAGCTTGCAGATGATTGCTGCCGTCGCTTGTCATCTAGCGACGGACGGATGTTACGCGATGTGCTGAAGCCTCGAGAGAGGTTTCATGTACAACAGTGAATTTACTCTGCTGAAAACGAACCCATTATTTGCCAGACTGTTTGTATTTTATTTGCTTTAGGATAAACAGATGCATGCTTATCTGTCCGGAAGACACTGAAGCACTCGCGATCGTATAAATGACTAGCTAGCGACTTGTGGACGCTTGCCGAGGCTTGGCAAAGTACCTGTGGCACAGACTTACAGGGGACGTAAAAGAATGGACTAACTTATTCTATGTGCTTGAGCCCTTACATTCAGGCAATAAAAAGTAACGGGTTTCATTGTGTCTAAATTTGTAATAGCAATGCATTTACTGTATATTCATAAGAAATGGATTTGTCTAATAGATAAGAAACTATTTAAACTAAACAAATATTTTTTGGAAACTACACTAATCAAATTGCAAGTGTCACGTGACGACAGGGCATTCCATGGGATGGAGGAGGTTTTCTTCAGCAGTGGACGTTTCTCGGCTGATGAAGATGTCACAACTGAGACGTGAAGTTACATACGTGAAAATATCTCGTCACGTGCTAAAGTTACAGATCGTTACGTAGTATATTATATTAAATGAAATATCATAATGAATTAACGCTTCCACAGTCCTATGCAGATTCACGGAACCGTGATCTGCTTTGCATATTTATGTATTAGTTATTCTTATAGAATTACTTTGTAACTGGGCATGGTCAGAATGACAAAAAAAGAGGCCTTCCAGAAGTTCCTAACTAAGGCAAAATCCATAACACTATAATAATGTTTAATAATAATAATGTCTTCTAATAATATCTACTATTGTTTAGCGGCAAACTTATCTAACGGAAACGGCACATAGAAGTCATCTGCGATTATGACCACTTAGGGGAGCCGGAATAACGACACAGCATGTATGTTGACTGGTATTACATTGTGTTGCCGGGAGAAATGTATAAAAGATTACGTGACCACGGTCCAGGCATCAGTCGCTCATCAGCAATCATCAAGCAAGTAGCCCCCGCGCTTTAACTATACTAATCAAAAATGAAATTGGTACGTTTCAACATCTTTCATAATATCTAATTACTTCTTATGATAATGAATAATTAACATTTGCACTTTTGAAAATTAATAAATAGCTAAATTAATCCTAAAATACGTATGAATTTGATGTCGTAAACATTTTGATATCAACTCCAGTGATACATTAAAGTGCTTTAATTTTTTCGAATAATCATTAGCCGCTAGTCAAAGTTTTGAATTAAGAACTTCAGATATATGCCATCAATAGGTCACCAAACAGCAAGTATCAGTGTGTTGTATGTGTTCAGGTAATCGTCGCTACGCTGGCCCTCGTCGCGGCCGTGCTCGCCGCGCCGGTCGAGCCGGAGGTGCCACAGATCGTGCGCTCAGACTTCCAGCAGCAGCCAGAGGGACCTTATGAATACAGGTACTGAACAATTACTACTAACATTTCTTGTTAAACTGTTACCCTTGAATTTTAAGATTTCATACATGTTCTTCGTGTGGAAGTGATCAGTAACCATTGGCTTTTGTTTAATTTGTAGTTATTTCGAAAATTTTGTAATTTCAATTGTTTCAGTTGTTTTTGTTCGGGATCTCGTATTTGTCTCTGGCAGAGCACCATGAATACCCTTCTCTTGAGATTGTTTTCCAACCGTCTCACACCGATCTAATTCTGTTAACAGCTTTTAACAATAAATTATAATTACAACTTAATATTGTTTGAGAATATTCGTATTGTAATTTTGTAGAATAATTAATTGAGGTATTTTCCCATAGCTTCGAGACCTCAAACGGCATCCAGCGCAGTGAAACCGGCCAACTGAAGGAAGCCCTTGACGAGGATAACAAGCCCCACAGTGTCGTGGTGGTGCGTGGACAATACACCTACACAGACCTAGAAGGCAAGCCCCAGACCATCACGTACTTCGCTGATGAGACCGGATACCATGCTGAAGGAGACGGTATCCCCACCAATCCACAAAGCTAAATACTCTTAAAAATCGCCGCTGAATAAACGACTGATTTTATACATTTTTATCGGTCGGTTATTCCGGTCTCGTTGTGACGTAGAGAAATAAGATGTTGCCATAACACATCGTTGTTGCTCGTTGTTCTGATGATCGCTGCCATATTATTTGTATTTGTATTGTTATGTTGATTATTTATACGTGCCAGAAATAAATGGAATTGTACAATATGACTTGTTTGTTTCATACTCAATTTTAAACCGAGAATTATTGGATAACATAATCTGAGAAATTCGAAAGTATATTCTTGCATTATAATTGAGATAGGTACTCGTATATTGGCAAGGAAACGTTACGTTTGTAATTTGTTATATTTATAATGAGCTCCTGGGGTCTAATATAGACTTCGCTGACGAGACCGGCTATAGTTATGGAAAGTAGCAGCTTGAGGCTTCTGGGATGCGCGCGCTTACCATCCAACGGTCTTTTCGTCACTTATCATCAGGTGAGATGAAGGCCAAGTTCCACACCATCACACATTTAAACAAAAAAGTGAAGAGTGTAACTTGTCTGGTAATAGTTTGGTGGTAAAACTTTGATTAGGAACGTGGACATGTACAGGGAGATATCTCAATTCACAGAAAGTAAGACACAAATTGACAGTTTAGCACAACTGAATAGCGGGATCAACGATCATCATTATACATCTATATAGCCTGTGGTAGTCCACAGCTGGACATGAACAGCTGGTGAACTGTGCTTCTGATTTATGTGCTTGCCTGATCCGGTCTCGTCCGGACACGGCAAGGCTCCAGCGACCAACCTGCATCAAGCAAACAGATTGCATTGATTTGTTCGACTAGACTAGATTTGATGATCACCTTCTTAACGGTGTAATCACCAGATCACTGCGGCTAAAACATATGATATTGCAGATTTCGTATTTATATGTAGTAAACATATTGAATGTTTTAATTATTGGAAAGTACATAATGGGTTTTACAATTTTTGATCGAAATTTAATTTAAATTCATATCAATTTTTAAAATTGTATTTCACAGTGTTTAAATATCTGATTAGCCTTTTGATATACCTCAAAATATAGATAAGTCATTCGAGAGCATAGCATTTACCTGGAAGTTCAGGATCGTTTAAATTCAATGCTTGATTTGGTTAATTGTTGAGAAGATAATAAATGTGTACTCGTTTTTTTCATTATAATCAGCCGGGTAAGATCCAGTGCTAAACATAGGCGTACAGGTAGGTACGCCACAATTGCATGCAGCGACTGCCTGTAGCCTTTACCAGGTCGTTGTTCCATCTAGTAGAAGGATGGCCCAGTACACGCTTCTCGGTAAGTAATATCCACTCGAGAACAGTTCTACGAGAGATGTGGCCTGTTCATTGCCACTTCAGCTCACTTAATCGTCGAGCAATGTCGGTAGCTATTGCCGGCTATTTGTTTCCTTAAATCTTTGTCTTTTTACTCATAACTGCGGAGAGCGCTGCCTTACATATATATTACTTATAATATTAAACTAATTCATAAACAATGCAAATTATTCATAGTAATGAATTTTGAGTGATTTATTAACTCTATACGATGTACCGGGACTCACAGTTGACCTTATGTACGGCAGGGCTCTCCAGCGATGTAAATGATTCATAAGGGCTCATTCACACGAATGCGGTCATGTTCACGGTCACGCGGTTATCGTTCCCGCGAGCGACGACAGGTTGACCGTCTGCTGTTTAATCATGCCGAGGCCACATATTTCCGACCCAACACAAACGGTCTTTTAAATAACCTGCAAAGCTCAGTGCTTAGTAGGTAGGCCCAGATTCGATTCCCAGCGGTACTATCTGGTACTAATTTTTTTAAGTGTAAGGGCACTTTACCTTCATGTTTAAAAAATACCGTTAATTTAATATATCATGGCTCATAAACTTGAGGTTTCATGTTGATCGCGCCCTTTTTATACGGCCTTATTGTCATTTACCATCAAGTGAACAGAAGGCCACGGCGCCATATGTGTTAAAATATTTTCTGCATACTATAAGTCTTCGATCAATCTGAAATAAAAACCAGGATAGGAACAGAATTTATATAGCCATCAATTACATTAAGCTTATAAAAAGGAATTTAAAAAAGGACCAACAAAATAATTAATTTCATACAAATTTTATTTCTAAATCAGACAAGAAATCTCACAAGAAATGATTATATTCCTAACAGATAAGCTTGACACAATTATATAACAAGAAACTTACAAGTAATGTCAGGAATAAAACCAATATAAAACAATATATACGTAGGCAAATACATAACATAAGGTGACAGTCAAATTCAAGCTACTACGGAATGTCTACTCATAGCTTTAAATGCTGCTTTGGTGCATGGATCTCATGAACTAGAAGCACCTCACCCAGAATAAGTTAGGTAGAGCTATGTATGTATGAGTATGTTATCTGGGGGCCCGGCAGTGCCCCCGCCAAGTCGAGACAAAAGCGGCACGGCCGTACCATCTTTTTCTTCATCCATTTTTATCGGCTATTATATTACTATAAAGTCTACAACACTCAAATCAAATAGAAGCCGGGTGATGCTTTAAGTAGGCCTTATTTGTATTTTTCTTCATCAATGGATTCACAGAAAAAAGCCTAGACGGTTAATATTCGTAGGGGCCCGTTACGTATTTGGCCATAAAGGTCGTTTAAACTCTGAACTATGTCTGAGGTGAAGGCCATACATCATAAATAGAATTGCAATAAATGTCTAAATAATAAATTTATCAAGACTTTTTTACGAATCCACTCTGCTTTTAAAACACAATAAAATAATAATTAAATCAAGTGTTCATTATAGAGCTATATATTTTAAGAAATTTATTATTATAGCGCTGCGGTGCAAGTCACTAAGGACAGACACCCGTAAAACCTCAATTTCAACCTTAGCTTATGATTTCTCTAGTTTCCTAGGCAACAAGATCAAAATCGAATGACGTCAGCAAATACATCCTCGAACCGTGAGGTTGTAAAGATGTTTTTCGACATTGGAACATAACACGGAATTAGGGGAACTAAGTCGAAATAGATTTTCCTACCCCTGACATCCATGTACCCCTGACATGATTATATACTCACCAACCCCCATTACATTCGACACGTTAGTATAGGGTCCTGGACATTTTCAGCTGACATTATCGAAATTTAGTATTCACTTTCCGGTCGATTAAATAAATACACATTTTTTCATCATTTAAAACGGGCCAAATCAGAAACTTTCTTAATAGTTATTTATGCAACTGTTGTATAATGAGGATATTAAAACACGAAGGTGGGTATAATAGTATCACAAGAGTGTTTTAATACCTAATTATGTACAGTTGCATACAAACTTTATCTACAACCATGATATGAATCCTTACAATATATTCATGGTAGGTTTAATTGCTGAGTATCTAATAAAAAAACAATGTATATGTAATAATTATTTACATTTTGGATCGTACAATTATTGGAATGCACTTGAATATTTGCACCTCGTTGAATGTTTATTCACCACTTCATTATTTTTATTTTCTATCGAATTTAGCTGCTGCCAAATTAGCCTTAGTTGTGGAAGTGAATCGCGCGCACAAAACAGTGTTCTTTTTGATATTTTTATGTATGATGGGTTTGCACTTGGCCTTCATCTCACCTGATGGTAAGTGATGATAAGGCCGTTGGATGGTAAGCGTGCGCACCCAGAAACCTCAACCTAATGAGGCGCTTTCTATCCTACCTTTCATATCGGAACACAATAGTGCTACAAACACTGCCTTTTGGCGGCAGACTTGGGTAACATGGTAGTAGCTAGCCAGACGGACTTATAAAATGTTCTACCACCAACCAAACCGAGTACCGATGGGTACTCCCACTGGGAATCTAACCCGGGACCTCCAGGTTGTGAGTCCAACATTTAGCCATTAGGCCAAGGAAGCGGTTAAATTAAGATTCATTAAGATGACTGAATTGAGTAGTGAGAATTGGGCTGAAGCCTCAATGTAATGAGACTGGAAAACAATAGTGCTATAGGTGGACATAGAAAATCACATACCACCAACCAAAGCGAGTTCCAAGTACCCCTAGTACTAGGATGAAACAATAGGTTACGGAGGCGTTGAAATTAAAGTAAACATTCTTTGACCCCTGATATTTACTACGTTATAATACATACTATAACAACCTGAAGCGTCGGTGGCGCAGTGGATAAGGCGCGGACTCTCAATCTGAGGGTACCAGGTTCGAATCCAGCCGTGTACCTATGAGTTGTTTTTCAATTCAAGTACATTATCCGATTGCTTAACGGTGAAGGAAAACATCGTGAGGAAACCTGCATGTCTTGAACAGGCATGTGAAGTCCGCCGATCCGCACTGGGCCCGCGTGGTGGACTATGGCCCACACACTCTCTGTAGGAGAGTAGGCCTGAGCCCCTCCAGTGGGGACATATATAGGCTGTTGATGATGATGATAACAACCTATGTAACTACAAGTTTAACGTATGACTGAGTCCGTTCCTGAGGTATGGGAGCGGTAAAGGAAGTGTGACAAGTGGCATGTCGCGTGACACCTGACTGAAGGTATGCGTCGTTTGACGTTCCGTAAACAGACCCACCCGTACCGCTCCCATACCTAAGGAACAGACTCAGACATACGTGATGATCGTGGTACTATCAATCATTTTAGTGAGTTCATTATTAAGTTATCGCGCACGACACCTTGGCCCAGTAATAGCAACGACGCATTTCATATGTTGTGACAAATCACAATGTAAATAAATGTGACTGAAACCTTCAAATTGTTTAGTGATGTGTGTGCACATCTCATCACATACACACAATCAAGTTTAGGCACGCCACGTGGGTACACACACGAGACGCTCGCGATCATCGATGACCGAATCCGGGGAGCCGGAATAACGACATCGCATGTTTGCTGTCCTCTGACATTACGTTAGATTGCCGGGAGAAATGTATAAAAGATTACGTGACCACGGTCCAGGCATCAGTCGCTCATCAGCAATCATCAAGCAAGTAGCCCCCGCGCTTTAACTAAACTAATCAAAAATGAAATTGGTACGTTTCGATTCATTTCGTAATATCAAAATTAATAATTAGCATTTGTACTTTTGAAAATTGAGAAATAGCTAAATTAAGTGTAAAATAGGTACATATAATTTTGGTGACGTAAACATTTTTTTGATATCCACTCCAGTGGTTTATAAATACAGTTATTAAATTTTTCGAATTATAATTAGAAGTTAGTCAAACTTTTGAATTCAGAAACTTTTAATCTAATAATCATTCCGCTAATCAAATTTTTAAATTAACTACTTCAGATATATGCCATCAATAGGTCACCAAACATCAAGTATCAGTGTGTTGTATGTGTTCAGGTAATCGTCGCTACGCTGGCCCTCGTCGCGGCCGTGCTCGCCGCGCCGGTCGAGCCGGAGGTGCCACAGATCGTGCGCTCAGACTTCCAGCAGCAGCCAGAGGGACCTTATGAATACAGGTACTGAACAATTACTACTAAAATGTATTATTATATTGTATATATTTTATATTATTATAATCTATTATTATACTTCGCTCTGCCTTTTAAAACACGTGATCAAGAAATACTTTTTATTGGACGTAAAGCGAATAGCAAGACAGAGTATTTTAGAATTTAGACCGTTAAGCACTTACGCCTGACATATTTAATGAGATATATATTAATTGAGGTATTTTCCCATAGCTTCGAGACCTCAAACGGCATCCAGCGCAGTGAAACCGGCCAACTGAAGGAAGCCCTTGACGAGGATAACAAGCCCCACAGTGTCGTGGTGGTGCGTGGACAGTACACCTACACAGACCTAGAAGGCAAGCCCCAGACCATCACGTACTTCGCTGACGAGACCGGATACCATGCTGAAGGAGACGGTATCCCCACCAACCCACAAAGCTAAACAAATACTCTTAAAACAACTTTACGCCGATGAATAAACGACTGATTTTTATCCAATTTTCATCGGTCGGTTATTCCTGGGCTCATTGTGACGTAGAGAATTAAGATGTTGCCATAACATAAGGTTTGTGACGATGCATCCACCACACATCGTTGTTGCTCGTTGTTCTGATGATCACTGCCATATTATTTGTATTTTTATACGTTTTGTTATGTTGATTCTTTATACGTGCCAGAAATAAATGGAATTGTAAAATATGACTTGTTTGTTTCATAAACAATTAAAAATTATAAACCTAAATATATTGAAATAAAATCCGACAAAATGAATACCAGAAATAAAACAGGAGAAAGGGAAAACAACATTTGTGTAGCATTCTTGCATATTGAGAAAAGCAAAGTGGACGCGGCTGAGCATGAATGCAACTTTGCTTTCTAATATTGAGCAGGAACTTTGCGTACTATTTCGAAAAATTTAAATGTTTATAAGGTAAAGTTGAGCATAGCTCCTTAGTGCCTAATCTAAATATTTATTTAATTACGCCAAATTAAACAAACAATATCACACGATTTTACGGTGATTACACGAATAGTTCCTTATAAAGGTGTCCATAAATACCTTGCTGATTATGTGGCTGAGAAATTACGATTGTACCAGACCAAAGTCTCTTCTGTACTGTACCATTGTGGGACAAGTGGGAATTATATGTTTATACCAATGCTGGAAGATATCGCAGATCAGTATTTTGTTTTGTTATTACAGAGACTTATTACGTTTAATTTTTTATTAATCCATTCTGTAAAATAAAAGTTGAACATTTTTGGTGAGAAGGAGAAAAACATTTCGATGATAAATGTTTATATAGTCCCAAGTACATAAAAATGATTTAAAAATTAAATTCTTCTTGAAGTACGTTTTTGGGCTCTAAAAATATCGGACTGTTCGGTATTTATGTGAAGTCGTGGCCCGATCTTAGAATTGCCTACATTGTAAAGTGACCTATATCATGAAATGGTGGCATTTAATTAAATTACACGACAATGATTGATGTAATACTGAAATTATTCATACCCTATGTTTACCTGAACTTACATCAGCTTAGCTTAAAGTTCAACAGATTGTAATGTAAAATTGTAATGAGACCCTAACTAGATTATACCTACATCTGTTACAATACTGAATTTAGCTGTAGTTTCCTTGTAAGAAAATAATTAAAACACGATTTAAAATTATTATTAGTAACACACAACAAAAAATTGTGAATGAAATACACAATGTAAACTTTGTACAGCGATGCGCAAGCTCGTTAAATTTACGCAGACTTACCTATAAATAGGCGTTGCATAACTAACTGTACAAAAATAACAGAAATTGTTTGGTTATTGATAATGCATTGATAAAAAGTAATATTTTCCGTTTGTAGATCACAAAATTATGAGGGACACTTTGGATTAGAAATTAATAGCAGAGTAAATATCTGGTATTGAAAGGTAGCCAAAGCCTCAGTAAAGCACCTGAGTGAGCACTCTATCGATCCGACTACAACCCCATCAGGTGAGATGAAGGCAAAGTACAAACCATACACATTGTGCTTAAAATAAATATGTAGGTATAAAAGGTTTTACTAAAACAAAGACAATAAAATTCTTTCGTGAAACATATTCTGGTCTAAAGTTTAGCAGTTTATCTGGGTACTAAAGCGTAAATAATAATAATAATAAAGCGTAGCGTAGTTTTTAATTTCAGGTAAAACCTTTCCACTTATAGGAAACTGTCATTAACAAGTAGCCAAACCATTAGTATCGAAAGATAAGATGATAATAATACCTATTTATGCTAAAGTCTTCTGATCATACCAATTTATAATTGACCTTAACCCCGCTTCAATTTATTCATAAGCAGCATTTTTGTTACATCTTAATCGACTATTTATTTAAGTCGATAATACACACAAGTATTTCTCAAGACTGAATACATTAGAATTTATACTATTCAATTTGATTTAAATTAATTTTCAAATATAAATAAACAGGCACAGAGATTATTGACTTCGGATCGAGACTGGCCAGGACCGGTATCCAAACTATTGTCTCGGTATTTTTAAATAGTTCATTAGCAATTTTGATTGCCTTCAAAATTTTAATAATAAATTAGAAAAATAATAATGCTATGTTGGTTGTCGTGTTTTGTCGTCGTGTGTACTGCGGCAACCGGCATCGGGTAAATCGGCATGCCACACGGTGGTGACTGTGGCAAACAAGTGGCAAATATGTAGTCTGACGCGGCGATATACGAGGGAGACTCATTTACAACAGTAGCTTGATAATAATAATGTTTGTTGTTTATTTCTCTTGTTATTCCTCTTATATGGAATATATATGAATGTTGAAGTTTTAAATTTTCAAAACGCCAAATACGTACAATTTAATTATGTACGTATGTATATAAAAACTTACCAAGTGCATGTCATGTCATTATTTGTCAGATTTAGAGAATGTATACCCGTACAAACAACGTGTTCGGTCTGCTCTTTTTAGCTTGGCACCAGATAATCTTCGTCTGATTATAAATAAATTAGAAATACCTTTTTTGTATTCTTACACTTTTCTGCATTTGGATCAACTAGTTGGTCGTTATAATTTTTTATGAATATCGGTTTACATGTTGCAGGGATACTCAGCTACATTTCATAGACAGAATTAAAATATTTTTAATTCTGTCTCTTTTGGGTCCCCATTTTTATAACATTGCCATATTTGAATTTAATAGCATTAAGCAGCTATTGCATATAAAGAGACAACAGAGTGACGGCACGACGTGGGTATTTTGGAAGAACATTATAGTGATGCTACAGTACTCGCACACCAAGTTTGCTTCTCTGAAGTTATCTCTCCGCAATTCCAAACATGTACAGATGGAATATTTGTGTATTATTTTTGAATAACTATCTCTAGATGACATAAAACACTAGGACATTTCTTTTCATCCGATAACTTGCCTTGCCTTCAATTTATACGTTAATAATTGATACTTTCCGGTCTTTTGTGGCTAACTTCAGAGGAGCAAACTTGGTGTGCGAGTACTGTACTTGGCGCTAGATAAAGTGGTATATATTGTGAGTGATGGCCGTATTGTCTTGTTTTAAGAAAGACCACGCGGTCTCGACATTAGAATAGGAGCATACTATGTCATCCTAAAAAGCTGGCTGTTGTAAAATGCCAGTAAGTAACAAATCTCTCAGTCATCATCTCAAAGTCTGACGTGGATAAGGGTTGTTCATGTCTAAATAACAAAGTCAGTAAAAAAGTTCATCGCGGCAGAGTGATACAAAATTTTATTCAAAATCAACCGTCAATGTGCCAACATAACAAATTATTATTTTTCCTGTTTATCACCGTGTTCTTTTGATAACACATCACTGGCTAGTCCAAGCAGATAAAAACACTCATTGAAAGTTATGGACAGCAAAAGCGCCCTACACGGGACAATTTGATCGTCCGATTTTGTGCCGATCTCGTCTGTGATCGACCGTGACACCATGTGACGTTACACGACACTCTATGGAGGAGGTTGGCACGAACTTGACGAATTGAATTGCACGATGGGGATTCTTTAGGATGGAACTCCAAATAATCCTTTCATAATGTTAAAATATCAATAAAATTTATTTACTAAATTTCAAGTTTATTGTTCAATAAGCTGGGCGCTGATATGTCAATCAGTGAGGTTAATGTTTTGAATGACGGGAAGCCGCGCGGCTGAATCTGCGTAACGTCTAACTCACCTATATTTACCGATGACGTTCACTTGTTTTTATTTCATATTTAACACGAAGATGGTCGTGAGAACCACCAAGATTAAACTGTACTCAATTAATCGTTGTCTATACTTACGAACTTATTTATGAGACTTCTTATTTTGCCGCTTCTGAGCCCCCTAATAGTATATTTTGTACACCAAATAACATACTTCAACAGATAAATTTGAATTTATTGCAATACTATGCTAAACATTTGTTTATGCTACTCGTATATATGTATTTGCACGCGGCCTGATGAGCAATGAGCATGGAATAAATTTTTTATACAAAAAATTCGACCTTTTAACGAAAAGTATGATTTGAGGTTGTTCAATTTTAAAACATACTCGACTCACGCACCGAGGATTCCGAACATAATATGAATAAGTAACATCATTATAATATCATAAATAATAGGTAAGGTGATTGAACAATGCTCTAACGAAAATGTAAGTCTGATTGAATCGTGAACAAGGGATTTTAATGTGATATGTGATATAATTTAAAAAAATATATGGTTTTCAAATTTCCTAATATACGAGTATTAGTGCCGGAGTACCTTGCTTCTTGTCAAATTTTAAGATTCTGGGTCACCAAGAAGGATGTCTATTATTATTCCTTGCGCTCGCAAGGGAAATCGTCAAAACAATCTTTTTATTGCGTTGATTTAGAAACATTATTTTTTCACTGATCCCAAATGATGTTATAAATCCAAAGAAAAAGCATCTTAACAGATATACAGGCAAACGGACAACAAAGTGATCCTAAAAGGGTTCCTCTATTCCTTTTGAGGTACGGATCTGATTTTAAGTTCATGGCAACATTTTTGTGTGTCGAAAACACTAAATTGTATATCCGCATGTCTGTTGCTTTTTTGAACGACTAATAAAATCTACATAAAAGCCGTGGTAGCTCCATTGGGCTGAGCGTCAGTCCTTATAAAAATCATTACCAATGGTTTTTTGGCGAAGGGAAACATCGTGAGGAAACTCGCACACTCCCGAGAAGAAATTCAAAGGTGTGTGTGAAATGTACCAATCCGCACTGGGCCCGCGTGGTGGACTACAGTCAATCAATCTTTGTAAGAGAGTAGCCCTGTGCCCCTGCAGTGTGAACATATACTATAGGCTGTTGAGGTGATGTGATGTGATAAGTCTACATCTGAATACATTTTCGTAAACATCGTACTCTCTGTCTTTTCTGATGAGACACGCATGTACTCGGTAGCAATGTGTCTAGGATTTTATACCCGTCTGCCAATTGCCAAGTGGCACGATTTAGGAAAAGCTTTTAGTGGACATTGGGTTTATATTTGGTTCAGTCATCCCGTTGCATTGAAGCGTGCTTGCTCTGAAACCTCAAGTTAATGAGGTCTCTCCGGGAAACTAGTTCGCTGTTGTGGTATGCAGTTTCAATAGTTGACTTTTCAGTCTGAAAATAAGAACAGCAAAACATGTTGTTAACAATAGTTAATTAGTTTTAATTTTCATTGACATTATTTATTGTGTATAATTTGATTTATAATTTGTATAACTCGATTTATTATTTTAATTAAATTCATAATAACTGACAATATTATATGTCAATATTTGTACGCTGCAAGGTTCAACATAGCGACCGATGCTTCATATAACTAATATCTTTGTAATACCTATGATGCACAAATAAATTTATTTGATTTGATTAGGTGACATTACGTAACAGGACAGCAATATAAAAGCTATGACTTACCAACTCCTCAGCTTTATTGTAACGCTTTATGTAATTCAATTATAAAGCCCCGATTTCAAGATACTCCTCATTATCTCGCACACAAAAAGTCTATTACTTCAAAAATTTGTACATAATGATATTCTAAAAAAAGACGAATTGTAATTACTCAGGTTAATTGACAAAGAGATACATATCTTAGTTGTTATGTGTTTGAGATTAATGAAAACGCAGTTTTCGACCTTCTTATAATGAATTATGGACGAGCAAATGGTCCGGTCTACTCATTCGTGTATTTTTTACTTAGTTTTGTAGAGTTTCGTGTCTTAATTACAAGTATTGGGTAATCCTATTGTATATGAAGACTGCATTGTATGTATATGTTGAGACAGCATTGTGTGCTGTATCAATACTGAGAGAAACAACATCTGACTAATCTAACGGATCATGTCTCGTTAACATTGCTTACCGAGTTAAAACATTAAGTGGACATTGAAATAAATTTAAACGCATTATGATTGATGTAGTGTTGTTTAAAAGAATGTATTGTTTGTTGCTCGGAGTTCTTTAAAAAAACTTTATTTCTGCCCCGGGTTAGAACCCAGAACACAAGCCATAAAGAGTGTAACAATTAGCTACTTCACCACAGCGCTTATGCTCTAAAGTGCGAAATTAGTGACCATCATCATCAACAGCCTATATATGTCCCCACTGCAGGGGCTCGGTCTACCTTCCTACAGATGATGTCCATATTTTGCGTGACATTATGCGAAAAAAAACCTTAACCAAGTCCTGAAATTCGCCTATTTACAGTTACTTAAAAAACGGCCAAGTGCGAGTCGGACTCGCGCACGAAAGTTTTCAAGTTACCATTCTCTATAAAAAAACATCAAGAAAGTCCCGTTTGTTGTATGGGAGCCCTGTTAAATATTTATTGTATTCTATTTTTTACTATTTGTTATTATATCATCATAATCAACCGGGAAACGTCCATTGATGGACATAGGCATAGACATAGGCCTCCTTCATGGTACGCCACATCGACTCCCTGCGACTGTAACCAGGTCGTCTGGCCATCTAGTAGGGGGACAGCCTGGTAGACGTTTCCCGGTACTTACAGCATTTTTCCACCTGGCCATTAATATCCCATCGCTGGATACATCACCAACTTTTCTTTTTAACCTGCATTTAAGGTTAGGAGGTTCTATTCTTAAAGCTTATGTTTTTTTATATATGTTCACCGTTATTTCTGTAAATTGTAACCGATTTTGAATTTTTGTTTGTATAAAGGGTAATCTGAATTTGTTCCCATTGTCACCAAATCAGAACCCGATAAAGGTATTACATGGAAACTAGAGAAATCCTTAAATTTTATAGACACGCACTGTGACTTTGTTTAACTATCTCAAGTCAAATTAATTAATGAATCATGCTTTTAAGTCTGAGAGTCATCTCTTCATACTGCTGGCTGAGCTGATGATGGAAGACACACCACTTGTTAAGTTAGGAAATAATACTTCTAGATGTCGACAGAACCTGATCAACAGTCGTGGGATAGACTTGCACGAGTCAATTTTGTTGAAACTGTTTTTACACGCTTAAATAGTATAGTAAATCTTGCAAGTCCATTTTAACCTACTTCTAACGGTCATATCATATAAATTGTATGTAAATCGGATGACAATACATAATTTGGTGCCATATGATCCTGGAGTGAACGGGAGAGGACCTCGAACTTGGGCCCATTTGGTTTGACGATTTTAGCTCATTACAAGTTGAACACTTGGTGATAAAGGTCTAATGATGAACCTAGGAAGTAGAAAGCGGAACTCTTCAAGAAAAACTAATAAACCCCTCGTTAGGTTTCATTTTTTTTGACGAGTCTAATTTAAGCCTAGTGAAGAGTGTCTCATCATATGGATATAGGAACTCTTCGACTGCATTTCAACAAAAGCGTGTGTTTAGTTTTTTAAATCTATATTTTTTATGAACCTAGTTACAAAAAGCTAAGCATAACATTTTTAAAAATTATTTCATATACGCTGAAGTAGTTTCCTTTTTTGTTATTTTATTAAATCACCGGGACTCATTATCTATGAAAATTAAAATGTATATTTTCTTAATTTAATTAAGAAATCCACCTTTTTATAATGCACACCTGTCTGATTCTAGTCTAATTGCAATTAATTTAATTGATTTATTTAAACGAATGTCTCAGTTTTTTTAATATATTTGTCATTGTAAACATTTTTTTTATTTTTATTGTATAGTTTTATCAAATGTTTCTGTTTTATTTCGCATTTACTTACGCAATCGAGGAAAGTAGAACAAACGTCAAAATTTCTTTTTTGAAAATTTTAATTTAATTGAAATAGATACTAATCTATAGAGAAATTTAGAAAGTAATCTAGATTTTGATCCGATCAGTAGAAGAACGAGAATAGACCTTACGAGGAGGATTGTGGGATGAATATCTAAGTAATGCCATGCAATATCATGGTAATACTAGTATGTTTGTGTGATCCTTTGTTCCGTCGTAATTGATGAAGCTTGATGAACATCGAAACATGAGATCTATGGAATAGTCAGCATTACCAAATTTTGAATTGATCTAATTCGGACACCATTTTATCGATAGTGATTTCGGAAAAAACCATTATTTAAAAAATTCGCAGAAGACGTCATGTATGTGATACCGTGTAGTATCAAATACGTGACGTCTTCTGCGAATGTCTATCCAATGACAAAGTTTTTAACAAAATCATGAATGAAAATTAAATTATTTCATTAAATAAAAGAAATCTGGACAATGCATTAGACATTTTCTACCCAAAAACAAATTAACGTTTTCACCAGATGGTCATTTTACTGTATCAGCAACATCCCTCAACCTCCTCCTGACAAGCGAGATGATTGCCGAAAATCTTTTAATTGACAGTTCAGTCTACGGGAGAGGCTCGAGTCCAATAGTACCAGCTGATGACTGAAATTTCTTTTCCATAATTGAATTGTATGTTACCTAATGTTTAAGCTTATTCCATTGCCTATCCCTTCTTGCGAAGCTTTTAACTTAGGTGTCGCACCGTTTCTTTGCCGCATGTTCTACTTATTTTACAAAACATCAGGAACTGTACATAGTAGAGTTAATATATTTCGATTCAGAGTAGCTTTCTACGAAAGTAGATATTGTTTGTATCGTATGGCAATAGACTTTACATCTGCTTCTGTGCATACACTCGTTGCAGCATTTCTGAAGCTATTGAATTCAATCGAGAAAAATTATGTTCAATTGAAGTCTAAACAGTGACCTATTGAGAGTCACGAGCTATCAGCATTTTGAAGTATTTGTAATTGGACAAAGATATCCGTTTTGTAAGCTCAAACCTGCATGCAATAGACCACCAGCGTTTATTTGTGCAACTCCTGAGTGGATAATAGAATATCGTAGGCACGCTAACATACCTCTTAACATTTACTATAATTTTCGGTTAAAATTGGTAAATGGTTCACTCATCGTGCTTGTGTAGAACAAGTTCTGCAGAATACTTGTGTTTAACTCGGTTAATAACGGTCTCCAGTAGAAGGGACGTGTGTGAACTCACGTTTGAGCGATGGCATAACAAAAAATATCGGCGTAAAGCAACCCTGCTACCTATAAATGGAATATTTAGATCCCACGGCTACAGTAGCATTTTGACAACAACCAGTGCAGTTGGATTAGACGTACTACTTCGTTAAGGTAAAAAAGTTAATTGCGAGTGCCAAAATTCATGTTGAGGTGTTTTATTGTGTGAAGAAGCGGAGTGCGTGAAGATTTAAATGGCTAAATGCATACTTTTTGCGTGCAAAAAGATCTAACAAAATTCTGAAAAGGCTGGTAATATAATAATTAAGAGATTTTATTAATTCTATTTGTAATGTTGTGCAAATAGCAATTTGACGCGTATTATTTGCGTGGATGCCGGTTATTTGATCATAAAGCTATTACCTCGAAAGATTTTTTGTTATTGGTATCCATGAAATCGTTTTATTGCGAACAAAATCTTAAAATACAGCGAAACGAAACTAACTAAAGTCTGTTTTAAAACAATTGTGTTCAATGACATAAATGCTTAAAATTATAAGTTCAGTGATGTTTTAGGAAATAATCAACCAACGTATAAATAATAAAATAATAAACCAACAAAAAATATCACCACATTGACAAAATTGTTGAGTTCAGTCATCATCATCAGCTACCTCTCACCTTCAGCATTGATCTACCATATACAATTTGCCTTTTAGTATTCATTAGAGTTAATTATTTATTTTTATCACTTTTTCAATCATAACTGTTGCTATTGTACGTGAAAACTAGAAACCGACTTCAACTTCCCTAAAAGTCTAAACAGTCTACAGTAAATTTAAGACTCTTTGGTTTTCTCATGGATGGCATTGTCAGAACTGGACTAAAATGGGACCACACGGGAAGCAGCTTTCAAATAAATAACTAAATAATCAACAAAATCGGTTCACCCAGTGGAAAGTCCTGAGGTACCAAAAAAATAATCCACACCCGTTTAATTGAGAACATCTTCCTTTTTAAAGTCGCTTGAAAAGGCCTATAGAGTCAGAAAGTCAAAGTAGATCATTAGAATAAGACAGTTTTCATTCTGAGGACTCCTTGTTCATTATCAACCTACGAATGTACAGTAAATAGTATGTTTTATTCAACTGACAAAAAACTCAATTGCTACTTGCATACTAATATTATTAATTCTAAAGTGAGTTTAATCGAGCTAGTATTTCCCGATAATTTCTGAAGTCCACTTGGACACCTTGGACGAAGATGTGGGCCAAATATCAGGAAAATTATTAATAAAACAAGTGTATTACCTAAAATATATTCAGAAATACAATGCTTGCGAATGCAGTTGTTACAAACGCAGATCAGATTTTTTTATACTGCTTATTAAAATTGCAATTTTTACAAGTTATACCGATGGGGATGATTGAAATTCCGATTCTCAAAACAAACATTCTTACATATACGTTTGTTTAGTTAGCGCATCATTGAAGAACAAATTCTCGTATTTAGTTGAATGAGGCAATGCTGATCAGTGATCCATCGCACATTTTTAAACAACAAATTAATAATCTCGTACTATTTGGGAACAATATTGAAAAAAATGTTTGTAATTACTCCATACACAATCACACATTCATAAAATATCATTTCTTGTTACAATGCTACCCACAAAAATATCGTAACATCAAAGCCACGTTCAAAGCTTCATTGCTATTATTATTTCAGATGCTACGATCCGCGAGCATATTGCTGCTGTCCGTAGTCTTATCAAATGGCCAACTCCCGCCGTATGGGTCCACACCAGTGCCAACGACTCCTTACACCCCCTTACCTGGGACTGTCCCTCCAGGCGCCCCAAACGTTTTCCCCTTCGGTCCCTCCCCTAGACCCTTTACCCCTGGGTACAACCCCTACTATAATAACAATGGAGCCGTAGGACCAGCGGTACCTATACTGACGTATTCAAGTGAGCATACCGGGGACGGCACTTATTCCTTCAGGTAAGGTTCATCATCTAAAGATTCTCGTAGTAGGTAGCCCTATGTTAAACCGTGGTTGTTCTACACGGAGACACTAACTTCTTGTGTTTACCGAGCGTTACAACCTGCATATCTTCAAGGCCCAAGGGAAAAGGCTATTTCTAGGTCACCGTACCTATGTTTCAACAGCATTTTACTCAGTAATCAGTATGTGCTGCCAGTGATGACATACGGAACCGAAATGTGGTCCTTTACTGTAGCCCGAATAAACAAGCTCAAAGGCACTCAGCGGACTATAGGTCGAGCTGTGCTCGGAATTTCTCTACGTGGTAAAATGCAGAATGAGGAAATCCATAGACGAACTAAGGTCACTGACCTAGTTGGACGAGTCAGTCTTTTAATAATAATTTCAATTTATTTAAACCTGAACCGTTCAACGCTAATTCTAAATTATTTAACGAAGGTGTGATTTAAGTACAAGAGAATCGATTTAAAAGTGGCAAGTAGATTAAAATATGGTTCATAGATTTGTGTGTAATTATGGTCGATAAATATATACTTATGGTTAAATAGCAAAAGAAGAAAATAATCTCTCGTTGATATCTTTTGTATAGTAAATATTGTAATCACGACTCGACGACTCATTTAGTATATTTATTAAAAGTTATTGACTGAGTGACCCGATATAGATGGCTTTCCCTGATTCATACAAGTACAATTTCTATACAGTGTCTCTTTTGTGAGTGGAGTATGGCTCTAGACATATCACTGCAACTTGACTGCAGCACCGATAACAACGAGCGGGTCGGTCCAGCACACGAAGGAAAAATGTAACGCCGAAAAACACGTTTACTTGATCCTCTTTGATCGGTGGAACATCGGAGACGTAGTAGTAGGGTACGGAATAGTAATTAGCATTTGTGTAAACATAACAAGTATTTAAAAGTAAAAGTAACCTATACAATAGTCATAAGATTACCAAATATAGCTAAGAACCACCACAAGGATGCTCACGTAAAAAAACGCATCAAAATCGGTCCATCCGTTCGAGAGCTACGATGCCACAGACAGACAGACATTGGCGTCAAACTTATAACACCCCTCCTTTTGCGTCGGGGGCTAAAACTGCTTTAGGCAAAGAAATCAATCATAAACAGTTTTTATGTACTGAAACTATTTGGTTTTCAGTTATTCAACAGCTGACGGCAAGCAAGCACAAGAAAATGGCTATCTGAAGGACGCTTACATCGATAACGCTGGAGAGCCACAAGGAACACAGGTCAGAACGTATAATTTGTCTTCAAACTAGTCTAGGCGTTTGCTCGGTAGCATTTACTACGATTTTCAGAGAAAACTGTTCTCACAGTGTATTCGCTTGACTGTAGCAGCAACTTTGTTTTCTAAATCTGTCAGCAGAACATTGTTAGTAGCACTGTTGAAATACATCAAAACACGACATAGACGTTTTCGGTGTTTCATCACCTACGATCAAAAAATTTGATTTGCGATGTAATGAAAATCTAACGATCTTATTTTCATGTGAGTATTTACAGAAAGAGAGATGTGCTTTTATGAAGAAAAAAAACCAATGTCCATAAAATATAATTTTTCCTGCAAATTATGGACTAGACTTTACATGTTCCATGATTGATTTAATTATTTTGACGTCCGATTTTACTTTTTTGTATTTTATATGATTGCTCTTCTCTTTAATCTCACCTGAAGGTAAGTGACCGTAGGTTAGTTGGAGGGAAATCATGGTGACCCAGAAGCCTCAAAGAAACAAGCTATGCGTTGGCTCTGCTACTTTTCATACTGGAACACAACAGTGTCAACATGCTATTACGAGTAATTCGGCTTTTGGCATCCTAGTATACAAATGAATAGCAATTCTACTCTAGAGAACCTTATAAACAAATCTTTAACGTTACCCTACTTCGTATTGTATGAGATACCAGAATAAAAAAACTGGGCAAGTGCTAGTCGGGATCGCGCAGGGTTCCGTACCATCATTTACAATAATGGCAAAAAATCACGTCTGTTGTAGGGGATCGCCCCTATAAATATTTGTTTTATTTTAATTTAATTATGTATTTTTAAGCTTAATATTCTGTGAATATTTCAAGCGTCTACCTGTGTTCAAATGTCTAACTATCACGGTTCAAGAGATTCAGCCTGGTGACGGACGGACAGCGAAGTCTCAGTAATAGGGTCCCGTTTTTACCCTTTGGATACGGAACCCTAAAAAGATACATAATATAATAAGAGCAATATATATTATCACTAGCCCGTGACTTCATTTGTATGGACTTCAGAAATTATCCGACGGGAACTACTGGGCCCTGACTACGAAAAGTCAGTTCGATTCGATTTCGATTACTTAAATCGACGTTTGTTTGATTTCTCACTCTTAAATTTATAAGTTTGATCAGTAGAATCAGTTAGATCAGGATAAAAATAGCCGATATCCAATTACAGCCTTTCGGCTATCTTTGTGCGAAAAATCAAGACATTTTGGCTCTCGTAAATGAAGGGCAAATAATAAAATTCACTGTCGCATTGATAGTATTACGTATTGATAGCATTAAGAATAAATCGCCCACGTTCCTCCTCCCTCCCTCCCTTGATGTACCATGGAATTTTACAGGTGGTGCAAGGAAGTTACGCTTACGTTGCTCCAGATGGAACACCTATTCAAGTTAGCTACGTTGCTGATGAAAACGGTAAGGATTCATACAAAAATATATAATATTTTATTAGAACATTTTATATAAACATCTGTGTCCGTCTTCATACCTGCATCGTTGTCATTCTACCTCTATATATTCGTTTTTAATGTGGACCGGCGACGTTCATTCTCTTATACCTTATGCGGTTTATGAGGCTATCATAGTATATATATGTACTACCTTTCGCCCGCGACTTCACCCGCGTGGTATATATTTAAAAATTATGTTTGCGACCATTAATAGCGCTTTTAAAATAACGGTATCGAAATACATTCAGCCATATCCCAACAGTGTAGGTTGCTAGTTGTAAAAACTGCAATATAATTTATCAACATGAATATAATCGAAACACATACTGTTAAACTGATCAATTCAACGAAAAGATAAACAAATAAACTACATTTAAAACTACTCTAATTTCTGTAATATACAGAAAGCTTAAAAGACTTGTTTTTTTTTCTCCGACCTAACCGTACTGTATATAATGTAAGAATTTTGGCAATTCAACTTCTTCATATGAAATATACCAATATGAAATCAGAACAAAGAGTCATAGAAATTTAATGTATGATAACTAAGGTATGCTAAGGAGCAAGGTTTTAAAATGAGAGAATATATAATTTTAAATTATTCATATACATTTCCGAAACTGTTCGCCTACTCGTATATTATCTTAAATTTAATGACTCTTGGTGCCAACTTACTAATGATCTTTGTGTTTCCTTCGCTACTAGGCTGAACAGATGAACCAGATGATTACAAAAGAGTTTCTTATGGTGCTTACATACTGTGCTTACATACATGCTCCTAACACTCATAGTTTTAAGTATAGATTAATCAGGAGCAAACAAATTTATTTGCCCGAAAAAGAATTGTAAACCAATAAAATAAAATACAAATTTGAATAATACCCAAGATTAAACATACGTTTTTACGACTTTCAGGTTTCCGTCCATCCGGCGTCCACATACCAGCTGACGGTAAAGGTCTCCCTCCAGTACCCTTGATAGACGGCAAGAAAGATCCAAGATATGACCCATTAAACCGGTACGATCCATACAACCATCGCAACCGCTACAGCCAATTCGGGCAATACAACCGTCCTTACGACTCCAGGTACCCTTACGATCCAAGATACCCCAATGATCCAAGATACCCCAATGATCCAAGATACCCCAATGATCCAAGATACCCCAATGATCCAAGATACCCTAATGATCCTAGATACCACAATGATCCCAGATATCCCTACGATCCCAGGAACCCCTTCAACACTTACAGACCTTTCAACGGCTACAATAAAGACGCTAAAGAGGAACCTAAGAAGGAATCGTCGTGATTTGGAAAGTATTGGACCCATGCACCGCAAATGTACCTTGTAGATTTAAAATATGGTATTGTTAAGTAATAAATACAAATTGATACACCATTTGTTATTAATTGACTGTGACCAAACATCAAAGTGGTCTTCTGTTCAACAGACTCATGGAAATACTTTAGTTTTCTTCTCGACAGACACGTCACCACATGGAATAATAATAATCTCGAGTATAATATACACTTATCCTTTATTATCCTCCATTATTGCGTAGAGCTTCTCAGATGTCCGTTCCTTGCGCAAGCTGGCCGAAGCGGCGCGCGCGCACCCAATGCCGCAGGGCGGGCATTAATCAATACAATCGCCATCGGAGATAAATAGCCGAAACCGCCGCCTGCTGACAGTGACGACACTCTCATTGTAAACCTACGTGAAGTCTAGAAATATGGCGACGGCATTGCTTTTACTTGTTATTAAAATTGTAATCAATTTGGTGGTTACACTAATTGACATACTGTTTTTGTTCTGCAATTTGCTGCTCAGGGGTGTGCCAAGGAACAAAATAATATTATAAGTAGTGTAAAGCTGAGCGTATTCGATGATATTAACTAAACTTATACTATTACTTCTGTGCCGCGACTTCGACTGCGAGGACTATTTAGCCCTCGGTAAAAAGTTTAGCTTGTGCCTCCGAGCTTAGTCTACCTACCTGTTAAGTACCATCACTATCTGTACCGTTGCACGTTGTATGTATACTAAACAAATAAACAAGCTCACTTTCGTATTTATATTAAGTTAAGAGCGTGGTTCATGTCATAATCATAATCATTATGTATTGGTACTGGTACAGTTGCGTCCAAAAAGACGTATACACTTTTGAACCATGTCACATTCACCTTAATTGACATTTCCTTCAACAAACTACATAGGAACAAGCAAGAGTGAATGTGACATGGTTCAAAGTGGATACATATTTTTGTACTCGTGTGTACCACTAAATTAAAATTAAATAATTAAAAAAGGCATAAATGATAATGATTTTATAACAGTTGCTTAAGACAACTGGTGAAATTGAGCCAACTTTAAGAATCCTCAGGTGTCAGATTTTCCATGACAGGACTCGCCATCATTACCGCCCTTTTAGAGGCATGTGGTTTATACTGATAGAGCTAGTGCCCATTTGCTGACCTTTTCCCTTCAGGATTCAGTAATTTACTAAATAAAGTCATTCTATACTGAGTACAATACAATGTAACAGGACAGCGTGCTCAAGATGGAATGTCTTCAACGAAACCAGCGTGGGCTTGCAATTCTGCAATAAAGTATCTTCTTATAGGAATAAACGTCGACGTGCTTCATTCGTTCTTATTGTGGTTGAAGCCTTGATGAGGCAATTTCAATATTTTTTACTTCCAAAATAAATAGTGGCGAGACTCATTCATAAACTATTTATAATGTGACAGGGTTCTGTATGCATTAAACATTTCTCAGGGGTGCTATATTCCAATATTTAAATTTACTACATATTTTTCAGTACGTAATTTTTTCATTGAATAAAAATATACACAAAATCTTAAAATTTGTTTTAAATGCTTACACATAAAATTAATTTGATTAATTTCAGATAAATATGGTATGGTAGGTGTATATGAAGTAAACATCCATTTTAAAGAAAAACTCTCACAGAATGTCTAGGGATTTGTTTTGCGTTTTGATTTCAATCACATGTCCTAAGCTTTGGCGTTGCGGAACCCTGAAAGCCTTGTCAAAGTATGTCACACACGTATTTTTGTAACTGGTTTGTAGAGATCCGCCCGCGCGATGCATCCAGCATGCTAAGGTTAACTTTTATGATTCCTTACATAACATTGATCAGAAGAGCTTCGAGGAAAATCTATGGGAGAGAAGCCTGAGAATATCCAATATAATTTACTCATTCAAAAAGAACTAAAAATTGACTTCAATTGCCTGAAAAATTTGGTTTTTGTTGATTTTCTCAAAGAGCGATCAATCAATTTCGATAAAATTTATATGATACCCCAAATAAAGAATTATCAAAATCGGTTCACTATTGGCGGAATTATCGCGTAACACACATAAAAAAAACATACGCGTCGAATTGAGAACCTCTTCCCCCTCAGAGAAGAAGAAAGTATTTTATTGATTCTAGACACAGCTGTTGACAAGCGTAATACAACACACGATAAATTTTTTGTTTTGTTTTGTTTATGCTTTAATGTATTTGTATTATTTAATTAATGAAGTATATCTTGTATCTATCTTTTTTTACAAACATTGTCTTATTGTACGTAGGGTGTCCACATAGCCACCGGTACCGAGGAGAAATATAACGATGTGTTAGGTCAGAGCCATATAATTATTGATCATTCAGTATCCATATATGATATACTTATCGGTATCTTAGCTGGTGTGCTCACAAAAGACTATAAAGCGATAGGTTCCTTTCAAAACATACATGATTTTGTATTTTTATGGAATCTAATTGTATCTTATTGCAATGACCATAACGCTAAATAGACGATGTTTACAATAAATTTAAATCTACAGTACAAAGTCAGGCGAAATATAGTACATATAAGATTTTATCAGACACCTCTTGCGCCTGCCACGAATAGTCGCACACCCATTGATAACACAGTGGCTCAAAAATAGCAAGAGATGACACTGGGGGTCGGTAATCAAAATTTATAAATGTTTGACATCTGATGACATCCATCCGTCTTTGGCTCAAAATTGACCCGTAGGCCTAACAACAATTATTCATGGCTTATTGCCTAAAAGCGGAAGACGTCTAACAAACCTTTTTCTACTATTATAATAACAGAAGGACACTTGTACGAGTAGTACCTCTATTGTTATGCACTTGTAAATGTTAACAACTTCTGTGGATTTGAGATTTGCATATGATATATTCATATACAAGTAGATGGCTTTTAACCGCGTAAAATTCATCAATGACGTCTTTGCACTTTGCGTGTGATTTTCCCAAAATGATGATGAATGATGATTTTTTTTGTGATTGTGATTTTTTTGTGATTGTGATTTGGTGTTGCGTACGTCTCGAATAAATGAATGCACTAAAGCAATGGTTCCCAACCAGTGGTCCGTGGACCACCAGTGGTCCGCAGAAGCCAAAATATGGTCCGCGAATGATTTAAAATTAGCGGGCGGTGAGCCGTCGGTCGCCGTGCAGAGCCGCCGCGCGCCGTAAGAAGAGTGCGGGTGGAGGGAAAAAAACAATTAGAAAATGTCGCAAATATTTGAAGATAAACTTCGTGCTTTTATTTGCAAACTTCAATTGTGGTTAGGTAAAATTGAAGAAAATAATTATTATGCGTTTGCGACATTTCAAGCACTTGTGGAAGACAAAAAGTATGATGCTATAAGAGCAAATATACAAGAAAACATTAAGACTCATTTACATATGTTGATTGATGAATTCAATCGTTACTTCCCAGAATATACCGAAGAAGCTAAAGTTGATCAAAAACTGATTCGTAATCCTTTTAGCACGGACGCTGGTGAAGTTACAGAAGAAATTCAAGAAGAACTTATTGAATTACAAAATGACAGAAACTGCAAGGATACTTTTGAATCGAATTCATTTGAGTCATTTTGGTGTAAAAAAGCAATTTCTTATACTAAACTTCGAGAAATCGCCTTACGTTATTTTATGGTTTTCTCAACAACTTATTTATGTGAACAAGGATTTTCTGCTTTGTTGGTAATAAAAAACAAGGCGAGAAATCGTTTAAAAGTAAGTGATGATTTGCGTGTGTCTTTGAGTAACAATATTAGTCCTAGGATAGCCGAACTCGTGAAGAAGATGCAAGCTCAGAAATCACATTAATTCAGAATTACAAAACTTTATCCTAAAAATGTTTTTATTTCTTTTTATGTTATTTCATATTAGATTTTAATTAAAGTTTCAGTTTGATTATTACAGTTTCTTTTTATTACACCTAAGTAGTGGTCCCTGCCAAAAAAATATATGTAAAAGTGGTCCCTGACCAAGAAAACGTTGGGAACCCCTGCACTAAAGCATAGGTACACGAACGAAGAATCTGTGGAATGCAAGCGCCTCACGTTCATAAGAGCCCAGAAGGGACGCCCATTGTCCTTCGCACAGAGCATAAATACCATAAAGTATGACACCGAAACTGTTACTGTACGTAATTGCCACAAAAATCCATGTATAAATAGGAGGGGTGAGTCCCAAGTGCATCACTCCTCATCTCGCTTGCATCTTGAAACTGCAGTTGTATCAACATGAAGTGCATTGTAAGTGTCGTCCGAGTTTGTGTCGAAAAAATTGAATTTTAATTAAACAGCTTGGAAAGCTGGCCTTTCGCGTGTGATAATGTATGCAAAAATTATTGATAACTACGTAATAATATAGCGAATAAATGTGAGCTGTAATTATGACTCTGGCGCCTACGATAATTTGATAGTTGATTACGGTTATTTTTCTTGACACGTTCGGGTACGAATTAGTTCAGACTAGTCTATAATTAAAATTTTGGTTGAATAAAATAAATCTTATGGTGATTGAATAAAATAAACTGTGTAATGAAAATGCTTACGGAAGTTAGTTGCAAGATGTGCATAATCTGCTCTTTTGAGAGCTGTCCCGTTTAGTTGTTATTACACTATTAGTGTACACGTAAATTATATTATTATGTTTTAATGCCTACTAATTTTCATTGTGCGAATTCGTTTAACAGGAAGAAGTGTTTTCTAATATGTCATGTTTCTATCCTACTCCTCGGCAAGTATGTATATTTTTCATTTTATGAATGAGACTCGTCAAATACAATGTTGTTAGATGTCGTAGTATGATATTTAGATAGTCGATATGCACAGACGTAGAATCATAACTCCGTGATTATATGGTGTCCTTTTCTTGCTCTTTAGCAAGTAAATATGTTTATTTTACGTTCATACATTACATTGACTTTGTATGGTCAACGAATGTAAATGTTCAGCAGATTCGTGAAACTTTAATTTTTCCGCGTAACATGCTCACGAGATCATATTATGATTAAGAAGAAGAAGTCGGAGAAGACGGAGATGAGCGAGATTGTCTTTTGGCACCTTTGGTGTGCGATTCACTAACGAGAAATATAACTGTAACTTCACGGCTCCCCGATGCCTTTGCTGACGTCATTAGATGGTACTCGTAACAAAATAATATTCTTGTATTGTGTCTGTTTTCATATCAGGCAGTATTGATGTTGTTTGCGAGCGCGTCGATGGCTGACGTCAGCAGCTTCCAGCCTTACCAGGTCCAGCAGCCTCAACCCTCACAGCAGCAGCTGTACACCACGGAGCCGATCCCCATCATCAGACAGGAACAGGTCATCAACCCTGATGGGTCCTACAAGTGGAGGTACGTTCTTAGCATTAGTTTGACTTATCTATGTATAGTAAAATTGTGACATATAATAATTTAAAAAAAGCCACAGCAATTAAAAACCTCAATATCATTTTTAAAGACCCATCCACAGATACCCCATACGTATGGGTTTGTGGATTTTTTTGAGTTTCCGTTCTAAGTATGGGGAACCTCCATAATATATTGTTTTTTTTCTTTTTTCTATTTTTGTGTGAATATCTTAATGCGGTTTACAGAATACATCTACTTACTAAGTTTCAAAAGTATAGTTCTTATAGGAAAAAAGTGGCTGTGACATACGGACGGACAAACAGACAGACATGACGAATCTATAAGTGTTCCGTTTTTTGCCCTAACCCTAAAATTAGTCTTCATCTCAGCTGATGGTAAGTGACGTTAAGGCCGGCGAGTATCGATGGGTACCCCCACTGGAAATCGTGCCCGGGACCTTCGTATTGTGAATCCAACATTTATAGTCCAGTCATTATAGTAAGTTCACCTCGGAATCCGAGATACCCAGCTGTAAGTCTGTAAATACTTGTATATTGACACCCTAAAAGTTGTCTCAAAACCTACATATGGTAGGGTGTAAGCAACTTTTTTTGGAAATATCTCATTTCCGATAAAGTGCAAAAAACCGATTTTTGTGACCTTTGACCTTGAAATTTAATAGTTGCTTACACCCTACCATATGTAGGTTTTGAAACAACTTTTAGGGTGTCAATATACAAGCATTTACAGACTTACAGCTGGGTATCTCGAATTCCGAGATTCTTACCTAATTTAAGCTTAAATGACTGGACTATTAGCCATTAGGACACTTAGGTTATCGGAGTCGAACAAATGTCTACAGAACCCTAAAAATGGGTACATATTTATGTACTCCATTGTGCTTGCGCGTTTTTGGCCTACCGAGCGGACAGACAGCGGCAGACCTGCGATCCAAATTCAGTGGGTCTGTCGCGTGTCGCGAGCCTTATACGTGCGTTCGTTGTTAGGGTTCCTAAACTTATATGATCACTTTGTTGTCCGTCTGTCTGTTAACAGGTTAAAATAATAAAACGGCCATTTAAAACAACAACAACATTCATTATGTTAATTGCGGCACTTTTGGGTTACCATTTCCCCCGACTATTCCAAATTTCAAGTTGATAGCATAATTTGTTCTTCAGATATGATAGATAAATACACCGACATCAGAGTGATTTTATAGGGGTTCTGTTTTTTCGGTTTGGAACCCTAAAAATCATCAGTTCATATTACAACTTCCTTTGAACGCATATAAAATAAATAAAATAAAATATGCTGGGCTAATAAGGCGACATTATTATGACTAAATAATAAATGTGTGGTTTAGTTATGAGACTGGCAACGGTATCAACGCTGAAGAGCAAGGCTACGTGAAGAACCAAGGAGTTCCAGACCAGGAAGCTCAGACTGCGCAAGGACAATACCAGTATACAGCCCCTGACGGACAGGTAAATATTTACTGGGGTTTCCCCTTCCCTTACATATGACCACCACAATGACCGGTCGTGAGACGCTTGCATCCAGCGGCTCCCCGCGACCTTTTACAGGTTGTCAGTCCATCTAGGGCGGGCGGGCTGGAGGGAGAATCGCTGTGTCGGAGAATAAAAATAATAGAGCACGTTGTGCTAAACTTGTTAATTCTAACCGACTTTAAAAAAAGGTTGTCCTTTGAGTACGACCGGTAAATAGTCAACTGAAAACCTTTAAAATAAATAGTTGTAGATGTTCTTGGGTTGAAAATTACAAATGAATGGACCCGTATTTTTATATTTACTGAAATAATTTAATTTTCAAAATAACGATATATTTTGACTAAAATGACGGAGCTTGTGGGGCTCAAAAAAGAATTATACTAAAATCTTGAAAAATAATTATTATTAGGGTACCCGTAAATTGTGATGAATTTGTTGCATCTAGTCACTAGACTACCCCATGGGTTTGGGCTAGTGGGGTTGTTGTTGGATTTTGTAGTATCACATGCGTGACGTCTTTTTATAATATAATGGTTTTCACCAGAAAAATTTCTATCGAGGAAATTAATGAAAAATAATTATTAGATTTCTTGGAGTTAAATCTTGGAATGAATTACAAATTAGATCCATTTAACATTTTGGAATTTTTTTTTGTGTATGTGAATCAAAATCTTCGCTAAATGTTAACCGATTTAAATGTTTTTCTTTTATAATATTATAGGTCTTAAGAGTAATCACATTTACATTTGAAGAGATGTCCTCTTTAGTTTAGATGTCCTATTATAGGTCTTAAGAGTAATCACATTTACATTTGAAGAGATGTCCTCTTCTAAATAATACATAATCTTCTAAAAGCAAAAGACCTAAAGGCCAAAAAAGATGTTTAAAGAAGGACGGACAAATATGCTAATGTCTATTATTTTTTCCGTTTTACAGGTAATTCAACTTTCATACATCGCTGATGAAAATGGTTTCCAACCACAAGGAGCTCATCTCCCCACTTCACCGCCCATCCCTGAAGAAATTCAGAAGGCTTTGGACTACCTCGCCACGCTCCCACCGCAGAACCCAGAGCCCAACAACTACAGAAACCTAGCCCACTTGTAACTCTAGTACAAACTTAATACATACATGTTAAGGTAAAAACGACTGTTGCGTTTTGTGATAATAGAAGAAAATGTTATATAAATAATTTGAAAAACAAATACATAAAAATGTTATAGAGTTAAGTTTTACATATGTGTAACTATTATGTAATTTATTTCTTAATTAGAAATTAAAATATTTGATGTTGAATCGTATTTTTCTTTTCATTCAAGTCTCATCGCATTACAATAATATCTGTAAAGATTCTCTAAAGTTATGACATATATGGCAGATGTACGAAGCATAATATGTGGTTGAATAAATTTAAAAAAAATGCGTGCTGAATTTTACTGAAATCAGTTCCTCAGTTCAGCCGATTAGTCGTAAAAAGGCTGCTAACAGAGGCAAGTACATTCGCATTTATAATGTTAGTTCGGTTTGCTTCTGATTTCTTGCTCAATTGAAGCTAGCGATGTGTGAATCGATTCGTTATTTACCCGTTATATGTAATAGGTGCATACCACATCAAGTTGGCGTAAATTTTAAGAAATAGCGGTGTGTAACGATCAAATCGGTTATGCAGATACATTTGTAGGTCAATTACACTTTGCCAGCAACAATGTCAGAGGCTACCTTTAATTTTCGCCAAGAGGTCGAGAAGTGAATAACAATATAATAATAGCATGAATGACTGTTACTTATCATAAGAGGTAAGACCTCTTGTCTAAACTAATTGTGCCCAGCGGCTGTATCACTATTGCACGACAGAATCATGAAGCTTGCAACAAGTTACAATTGATGATGCATTTATGATAGGTCTTCAAATTCAGAATGTGGAAAGTAAGTTTGTTACAATAGTATGTATGGAACAAATCTTGCAACTCAATTCAATTCGAATAAACTTTATTGCACACACACACTCAAACGGAACAGAAAAGAACATAAAAGGTACAATGAAGGCGGCCTTACCGCTATGATCGATCTCTTCTATGCAACCTGGGGGCAGAAGAATCGTATAAATAACAAGGGGTAAGTGGTGCTTCATAAAAAATAATTATATTAACGAGTATAAGCTCAAAACTCCATTTTAACCAGTTACTGGTATTCAATTTAAGCTGAGATTTGGCGGAATTATGTAAGTTAGGTGACGATGAAATGTTGGTACCATCAATCTGGTTTGATGATGGAATCGGATGGTGGTCATGGTCATAGGGATTCCCAAACTACACATGATGTAGACGTATTTGGGCTCGTTTGCTTTGTCTTGATGGGTATTACGTAGATCCAATAACAATAAAAAAATTACTATTAAAAGCTAGGATAATAATGTTATTGTATTTTTAAAACGAATTCGTTTTTATTTGCCGTTCTTGTAGGGAATTAAGATTGAGTTTTTCTTTCATGACAAGGATACGAAGACATAGATTTCACTTGTCTTACCAACTTCACAATTTACCACAGCAAATTCTATTTCACACAAAGATTCGCGCGATTTGCATAAATAAGGAAAACGTCGGATTCCGCAAGCGTGCGAATTGGTGTTTTCACACTGATACACGTACGTCTATTATCTTGGTAGGACCCCTGTAGCTGTGGTTGGAGAAGGCGAACCCAGTTGGCCAACAACCGGTCGGTTCACTTTCCCCAGTGATCGCGTGTCAAGGTCGCTACTGCCATCCATTGACACTAGCCCGCATGTCCGACAGCCACCCATTAAACTGACCAAAATAAAATTCAAATAATATGTAGTATGGTTATGTGTGCAAAGGCCATTGCTCATTGACCTAGCAACATATTTATACATTGAGATTTCTGATGACCTTCAGTCGTTTATTTCATAATAAAGGTGTATCCTTTTAATCCATAGTGACGTGTCTAATAAAACATGATACATAGTGGATTAGGCTTTGATGATGCTATAAAACCTGTAAAAATAGACGTTGTGAAAAAGTTTACATAATAGTTGAAAACAACAATACCAGTCAAGTGCGAGTAGAACTCATGCACCATGGGTTCCGAATCGTGGAGACAAATGTGTAGATATTATTTATTGGCTTGAAATATGTTTCTTTTTCTTGACCGCATAACTAAGTTGGTCAAGTTTTTCTTATGATTTCTCAAAAACTATACAAGATAGAGACCTCTTTTAGTTGGAGTTTCCTGTATTATTTATGCAAAATCAAGTATATTGTGAGGACATATATATAGGCTGTTGATGATGACGATGACGTCTATTGTGATTTTAGATTTTTCACTTTGAAAACTTCGGAGATAGAGGGCGGATTGTGTTTTTATTTTTACACACATTTTTCTCTGAGAGCGCGTGGTCCGACTGTCGGAATACGAAAACTTTTCGCTGTTGGTTAGACTAAATAATCTAACTGTGAAGAAGACAATAATATAAATAGGAGACTTAATATGAGTGTAGTTTCATTTTTGCTAAAAATATATATATCGAAAGTTATAGAAATGTGGCTACTATCACTATTTGTGAATTCTAATTTTTTGTGAAAAAAAAATATATTCCACTTGGCCCGATTAATCGGACTGAGCAGTCGTACAACGCGGTCTCAGGGCTTCATACGGTACCCGTAACTATACCAAATTTTAAGTTGATGGATTTAGTAGTTTCCGAGATAATCCACTGTGACGGACGGACTGAAAGACACACCATACTGAGATTATAAGGCTTCCGTGTGTTTATCGGAGGTTCGGAACCCTAAAAACAATGATTTGCGGGTTTCATTAGCATTTAGCTTTTCCAGTTTTACCGGGTCATGATTTATAAAAACATGCATTAGTGGAATAAATTAATAAAGGTAGAGCGCGTGGAGACATTGTCACTAAATAGATTACATTTCTCAGACAAGAGATTCATTCCAATTTTTCTTTTGTGTAATGGAATTGCATTTATCTTGCATGCATCACCTAATGAATAGTGATGATAAGTCCATCCGATGGAAAGCGTGCGTACCAGAAGCCTCCAGTTACTGAGGCACTTTTTATGTTATATTTTGTTGCTGGAACATAAAATCGCTATTTGATGTTCTGGGGGTAAGGGATTTTGCAGACACTTGTCATTGTGAAGAGGGCTTCGTGGCCAGGTGGTGGAGGCTTCGCAGGTATGAAAAACTATGAAATATATTTTTGTCTGTTGTAGCTCTTAAAAACAATAATCTTAGTGGGTTTACGTTGTTTTATAGAAACGTGATTAGTATGTTTTCCTACGATTTAGATCTAGGTTTAAATGCTTAAATAAAATTTTCATTGCTTAAGAAATTATAACATGTATGTAACTTTAAATATATATAACAATGTTTCAGCATTTAAATTAAGAATTATTTAAATTTATAATTCGACAAAAATAAATGACATTATCTTTGAAGTTATTAACTGATATTATTAGAACTGTTATCGAAGATGACACCGCCTCGATCTCCAAATGACTTCACCTTATTATCATAGCCATACACGCCGCTCCCAGACGAAACCATGTTTCCTGCAACAAATGTCTGAACACGGTCTATTCAGTAAAACATTCAATGCGTTTACATAACGCTGTAAGAGAAATCCTTTGTTGTCTGAATATCTATTCAAGACAACCAGCAACCGATGTATTGCACAACTACCCTGATATCGATACTCAATAACTGACAGATGAAGCTAGATTTGTGCAAGATATGATTCTGAACAAAGGAACCAAAATGACATGGGTGACTCGAATAGATGGTCGTGAGCTATGAACTACAATGCTGGTCATCAGAACGTATTGTTACATTTATAAAGCAATAGCTTTCCAGATATAAACTTTGTAATGTAACTTCATTATTTCCTTTTATACAAGACAAAGCTGTCTGGTAACTTGTTTGACGATGTAATCTTGTCGTTCGCGAAATCCTGCTTTGCGTGGCTCACGTCTAGACGCGAAGATGCGTCATGCCAGAGCTTTGCGCAAGAGCCTGAATGTGGTGTACTTGAAATACTGGCAAGTGCAATAAATTGAAAATATTTATGGCGAATCCATGACGAAAGAGGCGTTCTTACTTATAAGTACGCATTTCATGTACGGATGTTGATTTTCCATAAAACATTGTTAAATATTGTTTTCAGTGATATAGTTGTAATGATTCGTCTTTTGGCTATGGGGGCCTGGAAAAATTAACTCGGATCTACGGTGATGAATATGAATGTAATATCTCGTGTCATTAGTTATTTATTAGACAGTTGCTTGCAATAACAAAGAATAATATAAGTCAACTTTGTAATGCTCTCCTGTCTGGCCGTAGACGAAAACTTCAAACACTAGTGCTTGCGTTAGGCCAAAACTAAACAAATGGAAATAATGTTAGGTATGTTAACAACTATTAAGACGCCCCTCCTATTTGACATACTCGAGAGTTCGAGGTAATGCATTACTGTTTACTTATTTCATAGATTTGAAGACGTCGCAATGAATTGTGAAACTAGGGAAGTTGGGAGGTGGTCATATGGAGCTAATGCTATAAATACACGAAATTGCAGGATGCATGACATCAGTCACAACAAATTGTCATCCTCCGTCTACCCAACACCTAAACGTACCAAAATGAAAACCATTGTAAGTGTTCGTTTCAAACTAGTGAATAAATCAGTTGGTGGTTACATAAGTTCAGTGACATCGAAAGAGAAACCATTGCTGTGTCTGTGCTCTGTCAAAATTATGTAAATCTGAATTCGTTGACCAGCGGAATTGCGATCTTGAACTTGATCGACTAAATATTTTAATCACGCTGACTTTATTCAGTGCGGCACTTGATAAACTAGTTCGGTATGTTGTGTTGTAATAGTTTACTGTTTACCAGGTGTTGGCATCGATGCTGATCGCGACGGCGTGCGCTGCTCCTCAGACCTCCACCGAACCGATCCAGATCCTGCGTCAAGACAGCCAAATTAACGGAGACGGCTCCTACCAGTACTCCTTCGAAACCGGTAATGGAATCAGCGCTGACCAGAAAGGGGACCTGAAGAAAGTCGGCGACGTCGAGGCTTTGGAAGTGCAGGGACAGTACCAGTACCCCGGGGACGACGGACAAAACATCCAGCTGTCGTACGTGGCCGATGAGAACGGATACCAGCCCCAGGGTTCCCACCTCCCTACCGCCCCTCCAGTGCCCGCGGCCATCCAGAAGGCGCTAGCGTACCTCGCTACAGCTCCCCCTCAGCCCGAGGAGAACACACAGTAGGCATAACCTACTGGTAACATAAATACTCATAGTCTGAACCAATTTATACTTTTATACGTGAAAATATAATATTTAATTTCTAGCACGCTCTTATTACTACTCTAATTCGAACTGACATCGAAACTTGTAAATCGATTTATTTATCGTAATCGGAATCAACAGTTTTGTAACGCATTCACACGTGTCGGAATTAGTGTTTTTTTTGTTAGAACACTTTGTAAAAAAGATGAAAACCTGCCACGTATTGTTCAATTACCGCCAATAACAATCGTCATGAATATTCTACACGTAAGAAATAGGGACAATTAGTATCGAGTGCAGTCAACGAAATTCTACGATTTATGAAGCACTGAAATAAACCAATAACATTGCACGGTCAAGTTTGACCTAGTTTGACAAACTGTCAAAGACTGTCAAAAACTTTGTCAGTCTAAAAGAAAATTACTCCATTTAGTGATAAGGTAATTCATTTTGGATTCCCTTCTGTGGAGCATATACTCGTCCATACATACATCAAGGAGTGGGTGGTGGTAAAAGGGTAAACGTAGTTTTGTGTTGAAAAAAAAAAACAACTCCTATTTGCAGTGGGAGACGATGCAAGCTGCGACAACGACAGTATACATATCAGTGTATTAGAAAAGGACATCATGAAAGACATTAACGCGCGTGTTTAAAAATTATACAATTATTTTTTATTAAATTATATACCTGTGAAATATTATGCCACCTCTTGTGTAACGTGAAGTTGCAGTACAAATTCCACACCATTAATATTTTTTTTGTTAGTATAAAAATTCCTAGCATATGCTCATAAGAGCATACGGTTGACATTGGCGATGGTCCATACCCTCCACTGGTAAATGTGCTTTGTGATATATACCACATCGATCACAAATTATATTGTTTAGAAATGCCTAGACTGTATTTTCGTGTAATTTTCTAAACTATGTTCAGTGTTCACCCTTCCTACTACCTAAGCGACATGTCAGCCTTATGATGTAATGGTCACCTAGCCGATGCCGTGTCAAAGGACAAGGCAAGTTAGTTAATTATTTATTTAGTCAGATCATTGAAACTTTATTGCTTGTTTACTCCGTCACTTATCATATTACACTCATAACCATAAAAAGATGTTTACGTTTCATCAAATTACATAAAAATATACATATTAATAGATTAATAAACTATCAGGTATTTTAGACTAATAAAAAATCACCTTCTAGCCATCGTCCTTGATTGGACCGGATTTGTCAACAAAAGTATTATACTTGGATGTGTTAGGTTTCCAGAAACATTTGAATATCTGCATAAATTTACAAATAGATAAAAGTTTTTTTCGTATTGAAAGTAAAATAATATTTTTATCCAAAAACTTTACAAATTAAGAGCTAACTGCCTTGTTGGATATTTTACCTGCGGATGTGAATAAAGTTTATTTCGGTACATATAAAAACTAAACACATAAAAACGACAGCACAAATATCTATAGATTTATCTTTCAAAAATAACTTTGAGAATAATTCAGAAGCTCTAAACCTGTTCATACAAAAGCACATAATTTCATACAAGTTTAAACGCTTTGTTTAATGAAATAGAAAAAATATTTTAGAAGACATTATTTTAACAAAAGTGATGCTTGTGAGTTGATTCTTTCTAAAAATACTTTTCATTATAACATAAACTTGAAGTCCCACAAATTTAATTAACAATACGAGCATGGTTATTGTTGCACGTTAAAACAAAATTTGTATTGAGGTCTCGAATACATTTGTTTCATTTTCCAACCAGAATATACTCGTCTGTACATGACATACCCTAGTTAAATTTCACTAATCTAAAACTAATTTCACAATTTAACCACATTTGCTGAAATAAGTTAATTCTAGAGTGCTATTCACTGAGGACAAATATCTGCAACTTCAACCTCAATTTCAACCTTGGCTGACGGCTTCACTAGTTTCCTAGGCAACTAGGATTAATATCGAATGACGTCGCAAAGACACCTTCGAGACGTGAGGATGTAAGGATGTTTGTTCTTGGTGAATGTCCTACTCAATATTTATTAATATACCAGATTAAATTCTTTGTTTTGAAGATTTCAAGTATTCCCTACAATTTTCGCCCAGGCGGGCGTCATCAACAACACGAGCGTGACATGCTATTCTAAATCCGAAACCACACAACATGTCTTTAAATTGAATATCGATTATTCTATACCAAGATATGTACATATGAATAGTTATCAAGTTGGAATTGTACAATTGACAAGTGCTTCGATATTTTCCGTCAAACTTGGATTTCCATATCAATGCTGACGCATTGATTTTTCAAGAATTATTTTCAAAATAATGTATTCGTTTAACCTTTAAAATCAATAAAAAGATAATGTGTCACCTGACATGCAGCAGTTAAATGTTTTTATTTTTATAACAACAAATAAACATAAAACTCAACACGCTGAAACATCGAATTAACATTTTGCGAATCAATAAAGATTATATCATTGAAAAAAGTTGATTTAAAATTAAAATATCTCCAAGTAAACGACTTTTTGTTACAAGAACATCCCAGTCCGCGTTCTGACCAAGAGTAACCAACAACTGCTTTACGCATTAAGTTTCGCTTATCTTAATTTAATTATATGCATTTACTCTAACTTCAAATAAATGAATATTCCTGCGGTGACCTCTGCTCTCACATATGTATGAAATCGCGTTAGATGCAATGCACCTTGACTTTATAATGTCGACCTTCGTCTACACAGAGATAATAGAAAAGTTGAGTCTCTTGAATTCAATATTTATAATTGCTTTAGCATTTTATGATGTTAGACTAGTGTTTGTATTATGTTTTGACACTTCGAACATAGATTTTATTGCTTCTACTATGTTGAGAATATTTTTTTCTAGTTATTGTCTGATATTTTTATCAGCCGTTTTGATCGATATCTATGATATTCAATCAAACAATTGCGAGATAAATGATTACAGAGTTGATTTTGAAGATTATTAGATACTATAATATAAAAGATTTTCGCCCGGCCGGCCCTTTTTACATTAAAATATTGAACTAATGTCATTCTTAAATATCGTTTATGTACGAGTATTTAAAGACATCGGTCAGTTATAATTTTATTATACCTATGTTTTTTCCGGTTCCGAGCATCAGATTAAAAAAGGGAACCCTTAGAATCACAGTAAGTTATAACATACAACTACATCACTCTTGATTTCATTTCCGTGTCTAAATACCGTGTCTAAAAGCAAATAAGGCTTCATTGATTACAAAAGTAAAAGAATTCCCAGGCAAACTTGGATCTACCTATTTCATCCCCTTATGGAATGAATATCCAAAATCTGTAATAACTTTTCATTATTTTAAACCCGAAAGCCACATAAATATTTTCATGAAACTATATTCAAAAATTATGAACTTTGTATGTTTCTAACTTTCTAAGTTGGCGCCTTAAAACACATCCTCCAAATATGTCTGTTGGACCAGTGGTTTAAGCTGTGCGTTGATATATAGGTTAGTCAGCCAGCCAGCCAGGACTTTGAATTTTGTATATGTATATAGATGAAACATACGAGTATTTTTATTCAGCGAGTGGGCCAGTTAGCTACGAGCAGAAAATATAACTTCGACACGGTTGCAGCTATGCGTATCGCCACTGCCAAAAGTGTTTGAATAGGTTTGAATTTTTAGGGTTATGCAGTGTTGTCTTATGCAAGGATTGAATGAATCCAGTGAAATATGTATAAGTAAATAGTATATTGATCTAAACAGACTTGCTTGTGTAAAGCATCGACGAAATATATTACTTCATAACTCCTTCTCTTAGCATATGTCAACACGAACTCAGACGATTTTAATTCGATTATAGAGATTTGTTATTTGATCGATAGATTTTTTCAATTCGCAGATTAGCTCCAAGTGTAAAGTAATGTGTGAATATTGTATGACTGTCATGTTCCAATATTAATTGAATGCTTGTTTTCGGCAGTGTTTTGCAGAAAGACGTAAATCTCTCGTGACATTTTAATCCGAGATGCGTGAGCGTTGATACCATAAATTCATATACGTCCTTCGTCCACTTTTATCATACCGAATACTTTCAGAAAAAGGTTTAAGTTAATGGATTAAAATTTATTTTCATGTTGATGAATTACAAAATTGTCTGTGACTTCGTCCATGCGGAAAAATGCATTTCCATTAGAACAACTTCAGGTACAAACTTTTATGCTGGAATAATAATATCAGGTCTATATTAGGGCTGCCAACTTTTTTATATTACACAGTATTAAGTTCGTTAAGTACATTTATTTTCCCTCTCTAAAAATGGTAATAGTTCGTCGAAAATACTAAGTTCATATTTTGGTAGGAGTTTGATAAATTTTAAGGAGTCTATACCTCAAAATTATCAACATCACTTTTCGCCCGTCTGTCTGTCAAGACAATTTTCCTCAGGAACACGTATAGGTATCAAGTTGAAATTAATATCGAATACGCAAATCTGCAGGCTCTGGGAGATGTGATAAAATCAAGCGGTGTTTAAGCAGCATTTTTCGACGAAGAAGGAATCAAAAGCTGTGGGGTACTTCTATATACTTAGAATTATGAAATTTGATCAGAAGCAATGTCTTACAGCACAAGTACAGGAATAAATATGAAAAGTATGTTGTTACCGAACAGTGGACTGTATCTTGGTTGGAAGTCTGTAACGAAAAGAAAAACAACTTTATATTGAGACATTTACTCCAAAAGCTGAAACTCTGACATAAAAAACAAAAACAGCATAAAAAACCAAAAACAATATGTATCAAACAGGTATAATGAGGCTGCCAGTTCTCCACATATGTTTTTTTAAATTATATCTCATTAAAATTTGATGATTGCAAACTGTTCCAGCGTCTATCGGTTTATTATTAGCTCTCACAACTATGTAGCTATTTGATTTTAGTCAGGCATTTTTTATCTAGACTTTATGATTTCAGTATGTTATGATCTGTACGGTACAGTCGGTGCGCGAGTCAGATTCGCACTTGGCCGGTTTTTTGCTACTTACTTATACATTACAATACAACCTATTTAAACCCACTTAGCGGATTTGAGGTCACATATATGAAAGTTAGTTACAGGATTCCTTAGGAATTAGAAATAATCCAAGAAAGATTATTTCTAATTTCAAAGAAATCGTCAGCGAATAATAATCATCAAAAGCTTGCAATGTGCGTGTCAGGCAACGATATGAGAAAATTTCGTAGTTCTATCGAAAGTAAAGTTAATGGCACTATGCTTATTTTTTTAGAAAATGTGATTGTATAAATGCTACTATGTAGATTCTATGAGAAGGGCAATTATTCAATCACCATATCATTCAAATTTATTAACGCAAGTGTGACAAAGTAATTTTAATAGCGAGTTACATTATTTGGAAGTTCGTCTAATATTTTCCAAAATGTAAGCAAATAATTGGAAAACTAGAGGGGTGAGAGAGAAATAGTTTATGACTCAGTCACGCCTTGGAATAAAATTTGGCACGAGGAAATCCGTAGGCAAACTGGAGTCGTTGACATAGCTCGGCGAGTCAGTGAGCTGAAATGGCAATGGCCAGGCCAGATCGCTCGAAGAACGTATAACTGATCGGGAGTGAAAGTTCTCGAGTGGTGATCACATACCGGGAAATCCCCTGAATAGATGGACCGATAACCTAGTTAAGGTCGCGGTCAGTTGCTGGGTGCAAGTGAATCAGGATCGGTCAATGTGGTATACCATGGAGGAGGTCTATGTCCAGATGTGGACGTTTCCCAGCTGATGATGATGCATTTGTTTTCATTAGATAGACTGACGCTCTGGTAAAAGTCGCGCGGAGAGTTTGGATTAACGCAGCTATGGACCGAGTCGCAAATGACGTTTTCCGGCTGACGATGACGACTCTCTGTTGATTCTCCAAATCTGTAATATAAGTTAAGTAAAATGTGAATAAAAGAAAGTTTTGTGGACCTCTCCAATTTATTCGTTTTTCGATAGATTTTGTAGTACATCATACATTAACCTGAAAAAATATGATAAGAGCTCTAAGGCTGTGGCAGAACCTACTACGGAACCTAAAAAGTTATCAGGAGACAATATGACTTACTTTTACAAACTAATTATATTTTAGTTATCCTATTGAAAATACGAAGATTAAATATTCACAGCGGGAATCCAGAGTGAATTTTGGTGTTTAAAATAGTGACTAGATTACGAGTAAAACTTCAACATTCAAGTATCTTTCAATTTCATGCAGGTTCGTTTATAGCTCTCAAACTGTATAAAAGATCGTTAGAGAAAAGAAGAGAAAAGTTTATCTTGATTCCAATCCCAATACATCACAGAACATATTTTTACCTGAAATTATTGAAGTAGAAGATAATTATTGTCATGCTAGCCAATCGTTTAAGTAAAATGACCGTCTAGATGCTTGAAGATTTCTAAAGTCCTGAAGAACAATCATCAAGTATTTGAAACGAATTAATATGCAGTGATTAAATTATTGTACGTGTATCTCTTCTGTTGTCCATATCACGCGAACACATCATGACCACGGTAGGCTCATACATATTTTGTTGGATTTATTCCGAGTTGGCAAGTGGTGCAATACCGGTGGTGGAAGGCGGCGCATTGACCCGCTCCTATATATACCGATATAACAGAGTTAGATCAACATTGTCTAGTGCCTACCCGACATCCCAATACAAACATGAAGACCATCGTAAGTGACAGTGATTGTGTTAAAAAGTTTCCTCTTGCATAAAAAGTGAATCGGAAAGCTTAAGGACACCCTGTAGTGTTTCAGTGATTCAAGTGGATTTAAAAAATCTTTAAACATATCTATATTTCTGCTTTCTCAATGTAGAAAGCAAAATATTTATTTAATATACATAAACAATAACAATACTCAATTTTAATTTTTTTTTAAAAGTTTACTCGTGCATATGATTAGATGAAAAGAAAAGACTAGAGTGATTTTTTTGTGCAATGTGAAATAAGTCACTCGATAAGGAAATGCACTATTGACAATATGAATTTCCGGTGACTCAATAGAGAAATTAAAAATACATTAAATTATAAGCATTGTTCTATTAAGCTTAGTGGAAAGTTTATAACCGTCCAAAATTAAAGAGTTCGTTGAAGTAATACAGAAAAACTGAAAAGCCTTCGTCTGGGTCTTGTATAAATATATGCCAAGTTTCGCTACCAATGAACAAAATTGTAAGGGTTCTTTGCCTAAGCATCTCTACAGGGAAGATTTGAACTTTCCGTAAGATAAGAGATTTACAGTTTTTGACCCTGTACCCTAATAATTTAATGAAAATCAATTTCCCTATTTCCTACATCCCAAAATAGGCTTTATGATTCACTGCATAGAGTGAATACTGTGTGTAGGAAGAATGCAGCCACCATATCTGCTTGTGGTATCCGTAACCATTATTTATAGTCATGTGAAAATAAAATCAATAAATCAATATAATCTTTCTAGGTATTATTTGCCCTGATCGCTGCCGCCTTCGCCGCCCCTCAAGCACCCACCGAACCCATTCCGATCCTGAGGCAGGATAGTGACATAAGCCCCGATGGCTCGTACTCATGGTCTTATGAGACTGGCAACGGGATTGTTGCTGAAGAGAAGGGAGCTCTGAAGAACATTGGAGCTGAGGAACCAGCCTTGGATGTTCAAGGGCAGTTCCAGTACCCGAGTGAAGATGGAGGCAACATCGTCCTCACTTATGTGGCCAATGAGAATGGTTTCCAGCCCCAGGGCAGCCATCTTCCCACCCCTCCCCCGATCCCCGCGGCCATCCAGCGTGCTCTAGACTACCTGGCCACGGCTCCACCTCAACCTGAGAACGGCAGACGCTGAAGACTCTAGCAATGTTTGATAGTGATTAAACAACCGCCTTCACTGTGTGATAAGGGTGTTAGCATAGATACGATTACGTTTCGCCATACTGTTAGTGAAAACCATTTTCATGTTTTAGTTATATGACTTTCTCTTTTCTTTACGAAAAGAGCGATTAGTGAAGTTTTAAGAGGCCCTAGAACAACGAGTTCTTACTGGTTGTAACCAACTATTTAATATTATCATTCAAGTTTCCAAAAGATATGTAATTCAACTAGAGTTGTGAGAAGAAAAAGATAAAAAAGTATTGTTAGAAACTTGAGGTTGTTCTCAAGATTTTTCCCCCAATTCCACTTTCTTTTCCTCCGCACTAAAAAATCGGAAAGGTCATTGTTGCACTCACTAAGATCAGCTTGTATAATATGATCGTCGTATCATAAATTCATTTATATCTAAGTGATGAAAAATGAATTATCATCATCATTGTATGTTCCGTAAGTTATGACTATTTGATGACACAAAGTAGCAACTCTAGAATTTAGCAGTGACCTTTTAGGATTTGCACTGAAACCTGTTTTGTTTCAAATTGAACAATCAGAAGAATGGTTACTGTACATAACAATACACAAAATAGTTTTAAGTGGGCTGAATAGTCAATTAGCAACGCGCCTAACAGTCTTGTAAATAATTCTCCACTTAGTATTGTTTGCAACTTATTATGCAATTTAGATAATTGTGACACACCACCTGGATTGAATGTAAATAAAGATTGTTTTTTACTTTTGTAAACATTTTATACAAACCTTGTAAGTTTATCATTTGATGATTCCCCTTAATGTAAGAGTTACGAAAGGTTCGTCCGTTCAAAGGTTAAAGTGTCAGAGAGATCAAGGATTGTGTTGATTGGAAAAATTTAATTAAACGCCAGATTTCTTTGTGTGATTTGAAGGTCGTAAACTAAGAATTTTACATACAATTACCATCTGATACGTTAACAAGATTCGTGGATATACAAGTAATTGCGTCAATATTCATTCGACATTTGAGTTGTCTGGTAGAATGTACTTTTAAATTCTTCTTATTACTAACTGATTAGAATCTTCGATCAATTAATTTTTCGGTGATTTTTTAAAATATTTGTTTCATTGTTACCTTCATATACTAGTAGAATATACATTATAGAATATAAAGCAGCATGAAAACGCCTTTTTAAAGTTCTTGTTTAATACTATTTCAAATACACATATAAATAAAATTATTTATATCGACAATCTTATATCAAAAAAGAAAAAAATAAACCGAATGTCTAGAATTAAGTTTTAAATTAGTTTAAAGGATAGTAAGACTGTTTCAATAAAAAATTATTTTAAATTAGGAATTCTCAATAAAATTTTCCAAAACTTTTTTTAGGTGTACAGTTAGTCATTTTAAAAGGACCTGGACGATTCCTCAGATATCTGTAATGCTCAGTCATTTTTGCACTTATGGTTTTGTTACATGTAGATATAGATATTTATTATATAGATAGTTAGACAAGTGGTAACATCTATTTATTTACAGGAAAGATGACAAACATTACACGTATACATGGAATATTACGCAATATCACGAACACAAACCTCTCCGTTCGTTCGTTAGCTTTACTGACAGCGTGTAGCCATTAGGCCACCGTGACTGTTTCTATGATAATTTGGATACAACATCTTAACTGATTCACGATTATTATCGCCGTTGAGTAATCAACAAAGAACGATAGTGTAATTTCAAGAAAGATGTGTCAAAATGTATGCTTTAAGGAAATATCTTTAACTGCCTATGTAGACCACATAGTGGCTGATAATGGCACGTGGCTGCACAATTTAAATTACAATTCTGAGTTCGCGGGTTCAGTTCCCAGCGCAGGGTATCTCTAATACACGGTTTGCCTTACCCCAAACCCGCCAAACAACATTGTTTTAGCACTGTTGTGTTCCAGTAATTAAATATTCTGGGTGAGTACGCATTCCACCCAACAACGTCTTATAGTCGCTTGCGATCAAGAGAGATAATGTTCATATAGAAACCCATTGTTCAGACATACAAGAAAATGTAAATAAGACCTATTAAGATGTTTGTTGAAATAATTTCTACACCCTTAATTGTTATGTTCATCTTGAATTACAATTGTTAAGAAAATGAACATAAAAGGGAACTCCATAACTGTATTATTAGCAGTCAATCCATATCCATCTAAGGTTAGTAAGTGAGTTTTTTTATTATTATTTTGTCGTAACGGAGAGTTAAAATGGCTTGATTTTTTTTCATAGGATTAGTTGAAGGGCCGGAAAAGGATATAAGGTACTGTTCATCCTGATTGTGAGCAAGTAGTTCCCGTGGGATAATTTTTCAAGTCCACGCGGATGAAGTCACGGGCAAAGTGCCAGTATTTTAGTAAAACTTGAAAGTCTGTTTAAAAGACTTCTTCAGTTGGTTCCTTAGTTCAGATAATCCCTGTTGGATTCCATTGGATATCCCAAGGCTTCTCGAATTGTGCTGAGGATGACCAGCATGTTTTTTAGTGGGTGATTTGGAATGATCACCCCAAAAGGAGTTAAATAAAATAGGTAGCAACAGTAAAAATATTCATTTCTTGTTACTAATTTGCGTTTAAAATGAGTAAATTTACAATTCAAATGTTACTTTCGACCATTTAACAAAGACGACCATAATAAAGATATCGGCAGATAAAACAAAATATTTCAAGAATACGTAATGATTTTTACGTATATTTAAATAAATGTTATTTATTTATTACTTAGCAAATTTACATACTCGTATTAATTTCTTTGTTTGAGTTAGAACTTTTAAATATTCGGCTAAAGCTGGTAATTATGTCAAATGTAAATGACACCGTGGCTCCATCTTCAAAGCGCTATCAAAATGACTTAATCGATTTCCTGTGCCGTAACTTTTCTTAACGTTTCTTAAAACAGTCAAACCCCTTTTATTTTTCGAATGATTGATTCACTTTTATGATTTCAGTATTTTCATCAATTTTATATTTGTTTAAATTTATAGTGTCTCTGTTCTCACTTAGACGATTTTTTTCCAGATTTTATTATACCTGGCTGGGCGTGATCAATATATATTTATGCCAAATTACATCTTTCTAGTACTAGTCTCTGCACTAGGCTGCGGACAGACAGACAGAAATGGAGAAACTACGTGTAAGGGTTCGTTGTTAACTACGAAACCTTAAAAACGGCGTAAAAAGCAGATTTAAGTGTAAATTTTTTCTATTATAGCAAAGAGATTAGAAGTTATGCAGAGTTACTGTGTGTCAGAGATATGAATATTGGTTTTGTACCGAAATAATTATTATTGATGACTTAGTCTTTTGTCGTATGGTTTCGGCTTCAGAATAGGTCACTGCTATGTCATCCCGAGGGGTGACGTAAGAGGCGACTGAGAGAAAATATTCAGGAGATGAGCAGCAGCAGCAATTTTTGTAGTCGTTTTCTAGGCGGTTTCCGTAGTTTGCCTTATGTATTTTGGCCACTGTGCGTGAGATGAAGTTGAGCTAGCTAATCTAGCCAGCCGATCGCTGCACGCCTCCTTGAGTGATCCTGGATTATTGAGGATCGTTGTCCGTTGTGTGGCCACGCTGCTGAAGGTCGTAAGCGGGAGTTTCTTCAGCGGCCATGAACCCTCGACACAAGAGACTATTTGTGATTTTCATATTGAACATATATATATATGTTAAGTGGACAGCAGCATCTATATAACAATAACATTTCACTGTGATCATCTATTTACCTGCCAAGCGTGGTGATTATGGCAAATCCCTCCATGACAGGTGTGACGAGTTGATCTGAGAGGGAGGCTACTGTAAAAACAGTGGAACTATATAGCCGATTTCATCGCAGTGACATCTCTTATCTATCTGCAGATTTCCTTTTGTACCTATATCCTTTAGCTATAGTTGTTTACGAAAGAGTCTGATTGTTCCCATAATATCTTTCGTGGTCTCACAAATTAACATAATTAAAGAACCTCCAGAATTCAAGCGACGAGTGACGACATTTAAAAGAAGTCGTTTATGTTAATGTTGTTTAACGATTATTATATCGCGAATCAATTTTTTCCTTATTGTATGGGACCAGTTCTTTTTGGAATTCACTTTCCGTTACAGGACAGCGATAAGTAGGTAGTTTAAAAAACTGCTGTCACTTACGATTTTTAAAATGATGCATTTAGTTCACGTGTATGTAATGTATATTTCCTAGATATGTAATTTAGTCGCTGTAACTTTCTAAGTTTTCTATTGTTCAGAATAAACACCATACAAAAAAATTGCAAACTGAAATATAAAAAAAAGTCAAAAATCATAAATATTTAATATTGCTCCATCTAGTGGCAACTCTTCAAAGTATTATTGATTGATACATTCATTTTAATTGAGATTTTGTGAATCTTGATTCAGTTCTATCGTCTAAAGGTCAATAAATTTTATTCGGGTTAAGTTGTTTTGGTATAGATGGCGGTGTTTAGCATAAATAAAATTCAGTTTGCCAACTAGTTCGAATTCAGCATATATCAACCCATAACTTCCCTTTGTACGCCAAATGTTACAAGGCACATACCTAACCTATACCTAATCTAACCTAAGGCGTCTAACTGCATACCACTGATGTATATCAGCGATCAACAACTCTTCATAGCAAATGGTTCTTTATGGAAAATTGTTTCTTGTATAACTCGTACGTATTAGCAATTGTTACTCTATGAAATAAATATTTCGACTTGAAGGCTTTTTCTCAGGAACACGTAGAGTTGAAATTAATATCGAATACTTAAATATTCAGTCTCTTGGTTCTGTAAAAAAATCAAACTTCTATAGGTCAATGCAACATGACTCGATTCTAAGTCGTATTTTTAGACCATTTCCTTAGAGAATGAAAGGTAATCAAAATCAAAATCCTATAGGGTACTTCCCGTTTACCTTGAATCCTGAAATTTGGCAAGAAGCAAGTTCTTACAGCACAACTAAAGGAACAAATCTGAAAAACCAGGATTTCTCAATTAGAGCACAGTAATAATAGTAATTTAATGTTTACAAATATATCTTTGCAGTTGAAAGTCATACATTGGGTATGTAATTGAACTGCAAAGTAAAGTTGGTTCTTTGATCGGACTTACAATTGCGGTAGACCATAGTTGGGTGCACGTTACCGTACAGACACTCGGTGCGCGAGTCAGACTCGTACTTGATCGGATTTATGATGTTATATGATAGCTTGTCAGAAATATTTTGATGCACAGGCTACATTATTAGCAGCATGCCAACTACTTGACATGAGCCTCCCTCATAGATGACACGACGAGGAATACCGCAGTAAGATGTTACCAACACAAAGTAAGACGATGCTGCCCGTTTTATAAGCTTTATATAATTTATTGAAGGTCATTTAACGAAATGATTCAATAATTAATTTAGGTCATATCCCTTAACCTTACGAATAGGCAACTATGTGCCATGTCACCTAAACTTTAAAGTGACATATATCTCGACATACATTCAATTAGTGGCAGTCAACGTAACTTGGTACAAAGTTGCGTACTGGATTATCTATTCTATGGTACTGGAACAAAATAGATGTTATATTTGTTGCTGTCTGTCTGTATTCGGTGATATAACATTCCCATGACTATGGGTTGTTCAGTTAGTTTTAGTTGTAGATTGAGAAGTGTAAAAATATCGCAGTCTATATAGATGAACCGTATAAAAAATTAGAGAAGCAATGAAAACAAAAATATGACTTTAAATTCTATACGTAAACTTTGTCAATAACGTCACTTTCCTCATTGTTGGGGCTCTATATTAATTCTGTGGTTGGAGTCTAGATCTCCAGGGCGAATCAACGGTTTTCTTGACTTGAATAATAAAATTAAGAAAACTTACAACAAAATTTCTTTAGAGGAGATGACAAAGCAAAACACAAAAGACAAAGTGATAGCAAAGATCTCCCCTTTACCTTGGCGTAGATTTCTGAAGGCTTAAAATATTTTATACATATTCCCTGGTCGCATCCGGAAATGTAAGTTAATTCCTAAACTTACAGTCATAATTTAAACCTGTTGCTTCGCCCGCCTGGATAAGTTCTAAATAGACCCAATGAAACAGTTCTTGCCTTGTACTCCTAAAAGGCCTAGGCTATGATGGTCATGTTGGGTTGAATCAGACGGGAAACGTCAACTGGACATTGGCCTCCTCCATGGTGTGCCACATTGACCGGTCCAGAGACACTTGTATCCAGCGACTCCCCGGGTCCATCTAGACGGCCCAATATCGTTAGTGGTAGCCGGATTTCTTCCGGAGATTCTTCGCACCCCCCGCTCCGCCGCGACCCTGACCGCTACCGTAGTCAGGAATAGCGGGGCTGCCAGGGACTGGCAGCCACAGTAAAGTAAAAGTCAATGACGGTAAAGATGAATTAACATTGCGTTTAAAAGACTATTCGTGTATTCCCAGATACCCCGTTGAAGCTGTCCCGTTACGGGTCTATTTGGAATTTTTCTACGTGTAGTCCCGTCTCTCTTTACAATTGGCCGGGGTGCAGTTTTGTGAGTAACAGAACTACGGGGAGAAAAATTCCCAATAGACCCGTAACGGGACAGCTTTAACGGGGTATCTGGGAATACACGAAACTATCTAAACCCGACGCCTATTGCGTATCTTGACCGTTGCGTTGTTTTACAATACAAATACTGCTACTTTCGTCAATCCGTTAAAGCTGATTGGTAATGCATTAAGCATGTAGTAAGTAGGTATATAAATGCATGCTATTTAAAGTGATTGCGTGATTCCTGAGTGCAGATGACAGGTACGTATTCCGTCTGACCCGGTTGACCTGTCCAGGAGGTGGTAATAATAGCGGTTGACATTTACATGAAGGAAACTAGTTTTAGAGGCCTGCGATCGTCTCGATATTTATGATGTAGAATTGAAGACACTTATTAGCTTGTTTTTTGAGCATGTGTCGGTTATTGATTGTGAAGGTCAAGTGGGATGCTCTTTTAAGAGATTGGTATTTTATTAATGGACGTAGTAACCCATTTTAGAGTTCCTTTAAAACTAGACTATATAAAGACTAGCTTTTGCATCATCATCCAGGAAACGTCATAGGTGGTCATAGGCTTCCTCCATGGTATGTCACATTGATCCTTACATTGACCGGTCCTGAGCTATAAACTTCAAAAATTATCCCACAGGAACTACTGTTTTGATCTGGGTAAAAAGTAGCCTATGGCCTTTTCCGGCTCTTCAACTGTTCCTATATAAAAATCAAGTCGTTCTGACCCTACTTTGCAACGGGAAGGCAGGACAAACACACAAATAAGATTGTTTATCCCCATAAGCAGCCCGATCCATGCAAATATACATTTTTAAATGTATGATTAGTTTGCACTTGGCCTTCATCTTATCTGATGGCAAGTGATGATAAGGCTCAAGCTAATGAGGCGCTGGCTTTGCTACCTTTCATACCGGAACACAATGGTGCTATTAACGCTTCTGTTCGGCGGCAGACTTCGGTGACATCGTGGTAGCTGGTCAGGCGGGCTTAGAAAATGTCCTACCAACAACCAAACTGACTGTTAATCCCACATAACCCGGCTCTCCCCCTAAGGAGTCGGGAATCTTGTAAATTAGTTCGTTCGTTAAAAAAGGTACCCCCACTGGGAGTCGAACCCGGGACCCCCTAATTGTTAGACCAATATTTAGACATTTGTCCTTTGGCTCTCGAATACTGCAAGTCGATGCGCTCGGGTTGCGAAATGTCCCCTTTAAAATAAACAGTAATTTTTTGATAATGCTTCCATACAATATTTCTTTTTCCAAAATCTTTGAACTTGGAATAGTACGCCTAGGATTATGATGCCGGAATATGAATTTTACTAACGTATAATTTAAATACAAACTGCAATAACCTTTACACAGCTAATTGCGTCTAGATGGCGTTTTGAAAACCATCTATAAAAATGTATTCACTATTTTAATTTACCGGCATTATAATCCAATGTCTCATTTTAGGTATAATTACTGTGCAAAGCTACCTATGCTGTTTTAAAAGACTATGCTAAAAGAAATTTAGTGTGAAACTTTTATAGTCCGAACTGCCTTCAGAATATTACTCATAGCCCCTGTGGTTTATCTAATACATCGTAATTTTGTTATAACTCTGTACTATTGGCACGGTTAGCACTGAATATCAGTATAAACAATATATTTATGTGGTAATTTGATACAATAATTTCTTTTTCTCCTGTATTTATCTGTCGATAGCTATTATTCCGATTAGAAAGATATGTTAATGTCTACAAGAAAAAACTGCGGAACCAAGAACCCAACCGTCACTTTAAAAACGTTCTTGCAACAAATTTATTTATTAAGATAAAGTCCTTACATTTCTACTGGTTTATTGAATAAATTCAGTCTATGTCAAAAGGTTATTTTTCGTTTTTGCTAACACGACCCGTATAGCAATGGAATAAAGTCCAACAATAAAATTTATATGACTTTATTATCTACTATAACTTATGCTTGACATTAAATAATAGACACATCTACCAAGAATACGAATGAAATAAGACTAAAAGTTACTGACAAGGCCACATTAGCGAGTCAACACCCTTATAATTATAAGTCTTTTTTTATTTACCTCTATTCAAATATATAAAGATGAACTTTCCTTGAATGGCACCTGTTGTTTCTGACTATCGTACAGACACAGATCTCTCTAAAATGAAATTCCTGGTGAGTATTTCAAGTAAAACAGTTTACAACATAGGTTCTATAAGACACAAAGAGAGTGTCCTCTGTGAACATGACATAACGAATAATTTTAATAAGACTTTCCGTTTCTGTGGGTGGTCAAAATCATATTAATTTAATGAGTTTTTTTCACTTTTGCTAGTACGAGTATTCATATTAAATATGTATAGGTATAAATTTATACAGGAAAAAAAATAGGAAAATACGCTGCTTATAAAACAAGTTTCTTGTGACTGCTCTGAATAGCTTTTGGAATCTAAATTAATGAGTAAATTTAAAGGTTTGCTTACTACCCAAGTGGGCAAGTTTTTGAAAGTTTTCTATTTGTTACCGCTGCCTGTCATATAAAAACCTTTGTCATAATTGTTATGTAACGCAGTTAGTCGACCTAGTCTGTAGTCACCTCATAGTTGCTAAGAGACGTTAATGTCAAGGACTGGAAATATCGAGTTTATTGATAAACGAAGTTTATCTACTAAGAACTAAAACTAATATAAGGGAACATTTCAATGCATCAGTATAACGTAACATCTTACTGCGATCATCAGCTCATCTGCCAAGCGTGATGACTATTGCAAATCACTTCCGTAAAAACTCGTTAGACGAGACGATCTTTAAGGGAGAAGAAATGTAAGTCCAATAAAAAACTTAAGCAGAAGATGATGATGATTGGAAATACGTCTACACTGAGTTATCTTTAAACAGTTTTTCTGGACGTTTCAAAATCGAAAGTGAACAGTCACCTTGGAGACAAATGAAATACTCATTTGTCAATCATATTGTCATTTACATGTGAGATTTTAGCTAAACATTATTTTCTTCTTCTTCTTCGAATTTTAATAGAGATGTGGTTAATCTATGTCAGATCCTAACCCTTTGCGTGTACGCTGTGAGCGCGGCGCCCCAGCGGTCCCCATTCAAGCCCGCGGTGCAGGCTGCTAAGGTGGCCGCACAGGTGGTGGCGTCGCCCGTGGTGGCCGCAGCCGCCGTAGCCAAGTCCGTGGCTGGCAGTGAATACGACGCACAGATCCTGAGATCAGAGTCGGACGTAGGCGCTGATGGCTTCAACTACATGTAAGTTTGTTATATAATACACATTTATAGATATTAATTGTAATCACTAGAACAAATATCCTCAATGGAATGTGTCATGCATGTTTAGATTTCGGAGGGCATTTTAAAATCGTTTGTTTTTGACAGCTTTGGGTCTCCCTATGCATTGTTTTTTGTGTGAAGCTGAGTTGTTTACTTGCTGTTATATATTATCTGATTGGTTGGAGTAACTTCAACATCAACAAATGAAAAAATGAAGTAATTAATACGAATTAATGCTTTTTCCAGTTATGAAACCAACAACGGAATCTCTGCACAGGCTACGGGAGTGTCCAAGAAAGTCGACAACCAGGACGTCATAGTAAGTAATCAAAATATTTTTATTTATTTATTTCCGATATCTCCATAGTGTTACTTATTAGAATTCATCTTACATACTATGTTAGTGGTAATAATAATAATAAAATATATACGTACTTATTTTCTTCACAAGTTTGTACATATTAATTCTAAAATGACTTAATTCTATGGTTTCGTGACTGCGAGAAAATGCACCATTTTGTGAGACTCATGGAAAATAGAATTGATTTCATTGTGTCATTTGCTGTTAAACGTTTAAATTTTTAAACGTGATGGAACATTTGTTTTCAGGTCGTACAAGGCTCATACCAGTACCAGTCCCCTGACGGTACTCCAGTCCAGTTCAGTTACCAGGCTGATGAGAACGGATACCAACCCCAGGTGAGAAGTGGTCTAATGGCTACACGCTTGGACTAGCAATTCGGAGGTCCCAGGTTCCATTCCCAGTGGTACTCCGTTTGGTTGGTGTTAGGGCATTTTATATGTCCGCTTGACTAGCTACCACTATTTTACCCCCATGCATTTGCTAAACTATAGCTTTTAAAGACCTAAAAAAATTTACAGTCGTAGTACATATGCTGAGCTTTGAAGGAAAACTATCACGACTAATGTGGCTTCACAGGTGAACGAGTAATAAGCGAACAAATTATAAAATATACTTGGAGTGGTTCAAATGAAAATATCGTACAAATTTCACTCAAAATTACATTTATAAAACCAGTTAAACTACGGAATCCTACACTGCGTGTGGTCCGACACGCACTTGACCGATTTTACACTTTCACAATAAACAGTTACAGTTTTTACTTTATTTGGTTATTTTTCGATTCAAAAAATAAATCAGTTCTCCTTAAATAAAATAGCAAAACTTTAACTAACAGGGCATGCAAATATTCATCTACTGAATCGATTCCTTTCTTCATTTCAGAGCGACTCGCTGCCCACCCCCCCTCCAGTGCCAGAAGCCATCCTCCGGTCCCTGGAGTACATCGCAGCCCACCCTCCACCAGCTGAGCCCAAGAGGATCTAAATGTGACAACTGCAGTACCTGTGTCGGTGCACCCCTGGACAACGATATTCGCCATTGACGGACACTGAGAACGAGCAACAAATTGTTATGGACATCTGTGTACAGCAACATACTAGTGTAAATAAATTGTAGTGTTGTGCTATGTCCTCTTTCAATTTAGAGGTTGGTGGAGTTTCCTATGGTTGCCTTGATTTCTACCATCTATGTATCTATCATCATCAACAGCCGGGAAACGTCCGCAGTTGAATATTGTCTTCCCCCATGGTACGCCACAATCGATCGGTTCCGAGACCATCCAGCCGCTCCCTCACATTTATCAGAACGTCAGTCCATCGACGTGATGCAATCTGGAATGAAGAAACCCGTAGACAAGTCGCTGGATGCGAGTGTCTCGGTACCGGCCATTGTGGCATGCAGGATGTCTAAGGCCAGCAGTGAACGTTTCCCAGCTGATAATAATTACTTTAAAATCCTTAAAATCCGTAGACAAACTAAGGTCACCGACATAGCTCGACGAGTCAGTGAGTTGAAGTGGCAATGGGCAGGCAACATCGCTCGAAGAACCCATAACCGGTGGGGAGTAAAATTTCTCGAGTGGCGACCACGTACCGGGAAACGTCGACCCGGCCGTCCCCCTACTAGGTGGACCGACGACCTGGTTAAGGTCGCGGGGAGCCGCTGGATGCAGGTGGCTCGGGACCGGTCGATGTAGCGTGCCATGAAGGAGGTCCATGTTCAGCAGTGGACGTTTCCCGGATGATGATGATGAATAATTACAGTCTCTCTAGTGAGGGGTCGGCCCATTACACGATTATCGGTACGTGGTTGCCACTCAAGAACTCGCCATTGGTTATCTAATAGCGATGTGAAATCATTGCTACTTCCGCTTAATGACTCATCAACAACTTTAGTTACTCTAGGGTTTTGGTTCATACGGATTTTATTACGTAGATGAACTGGGCCATAGCTAGTTCCATATAGGTACAAATGATTAAATTTTACTTATAAGTAGCCGTGTGGTCTCGGATGTAGAATAGGACTGTCATCCCGCCTATGTAGTAAAATGCTACTATGGTCAAAAATATCCACGGGATGGGCAGTAACATCTACCTACATAACAACAACAACTGGCTGTGATCACCAACCTGCCTGCCAAACATGATGATTATGGCAAATCCCCCTATAGGAAATTTGACGTGGCACCTTTCGGATGTCTGTGTATGATACCAATTGGCTGCACGTCACGCAAAGAGGCTCATTTATAAATCTCCAAAGCTTGGAAAACAGGCAAAAGTCAGTAAGCTTAATAACTATTCATGTGGTAATCGCGAACGACGAACATAAGGGCGCGCTGCCAGGGAATGGGATGGACTGCTGGCGACTGTATTTCCAAAAAGCTTCAATATTGGTGTCTTCAGTCGAGGGTCAACTTTCTAGGTCAACGATTACTATAATGGGCCATATCGTCTCTTATAATCTGGTGAGAGAGAGATAAGCATTATTCTACTTCAAGTGAAACAGAAACAATACAGCTAATAATACAAGTAATAAGAGTTGCTACATGTGAAAACCTCTAATTGTCTAACTGATTCTATCCTCAGTGTGTTATTTGTTTATGTGTGGCTGTTGGGTTAAAAAAAATACAGAGTACGATCAGCAGTGCTGATTAAGAACTATTCGGTTCGATACTATTGCGTTTCGACAAGCATAATTTTTTTCGAGGGTGTCTCATAATTATAACTCTCGACCTTACCGACTCTTAAAGACTCCTCTTTTTATTCACTGATGCTCCCTAGGTGGTCATACCCCGTGCCATTCCAGGAGCCCTGGTAACTACTGGGAACACACCAGCGCTAGAAAGCGTTTCGCAATCAGCCGTCCCCTTGATCAGTCAGTCATGACGTCTCCGCAGGTCCGGGCTGCAGAGGGACCACCGGTCACCGGTTTGTACCAATAGGACGACCAGAGCTCCTACTCTGGCCGACCGCGTCCCCAGGCGTCTCTTACTTGGGGATGAAGGACTGTAAACTATTACACTCAGATATAATAAATATACATCTACATGGATATTTCCACTTGTTTTAGAATTATATTGATTCTCTTACATAGAAGCTTTGTGCAGCATTGAGCAGTCGGACCACGCGGTCCCAGGGATATATTCAATCAGCATTTTAATGTCATAAAGTAATCAAATAGGAGAGTCAATTTACAGTTGATCTGTACCTGGTAACTTTACCAACTTAACCTTAGTGGCTATTCAAGTATAATAAAATATATATAAAAATACAGGGTTAAGGGATCGATTTTCATCGGGGTACCTCTGGTAATGCTTGGTTTGGTAGAGCCAGGCTCAGTTTGGTGGTGATAAAGCGCGGCTTACAATCCAATGTCTTTATTTTTGATAATTACGAAACAAAGCCAGCTATCTTGTTCTAAAAGATCATTGTAAAAGTTTACTATAAAGCTTTTATCGGCACCTATACAACAAAGTGTATTCTGGCAAATACTCCTAAATACTTATTTATTTACTTACCAACAATATCTTACAACGATCACCAACCCGAATGCCAAAAGAAGTATGGAAAATCTGCCGTGGCGATCAATCAAGATAGCTAATATGTATTATAATAGTCTTTTCTAATAGTGGACTTCAGCTGCTGAATTTGATAACGACTGACGGAAAGGGTCGTTGCTATAGTAAAGGACTGAGCAGACATAAATATTATATATACAACTAATGCCTGCGCCAATATTGTTACCAAACGTGCACTAAGTCAAAATTGATATAATTTTAAGATCAGGCGCTTAAAATATTGTAACGTACTGACAAGTTAATTAGTTAAATATACATTGTTTTTGATCTTGAAGACATCGTTTGTAGTAAATAAAACTATAAATCTCCTCGATTATAATTTCAAAAGAAAAGTATGTTAATAATAATAAACCAAATTGTTCGTACAATTTGTACGAATGTATGTGTGAGTAATGTGTGCGAATATATATTCCATTATTGAAATTGTTCACAAACACAAAGGTAGGCAAATATGTACTCTAATATGTACACGCAAGAAGATTTTACAGTTTTTTACCTATACAGCGTTAGGCAGCATTATAGCTAAGAAACAGCCAAGTGCGTGTCTGGCCACGCGCAGTGTAGGGTTCCGTAGTTACCCGTCACAATAAGTTCAAACGTCTAATGAAAAATAATTTTATATAAATTTGTACAAAATTATCATTTTAAAATGTATTTAATACTTTGGTCGGCTATTACTTGTATCCTGTAAAGCCAACTTAGTCGTGATAGTTTTCCTTTACAGTTTAGTGTACATACAGCAACTGTGAATTTTTTCAGATTTTAAAAAATTATTACTTCTAAGCTTCATATTTCGCAAACGGATCAATGTTTATAAAAGACATATTCAACGATACCCCACACAATGGGTTAGGCGCGACCAAAATATTTGATCCCCAAGCTAAGTGTATCGGAGCCACCCTAAACCACCTTACCACTTTGTCAACGTTATTAAAATGTGAACCCGTACCAAATTACAGCTTTCTAGTAGTAAGGGTCTCTGAGATAAACCTCGTGTAGGGACATTATGTATTGCATGCCACATGTGTTGCGGTTGAGTTAGAATGAAGTTAGTTTATATTTGTTACTTTCAAGCAAAGTTGTGTTAAATTACAACAAATATTATATATTGTCACTAGAGCTCAAAGATGACCTGTTTTAATAGCAACTGTTTATCTTGCGTTGGTATTGCGTTGAATAAGGCAATTAATTTGAACGTGAAAAGATATGTTTTAAATTTAGTCTGCACTTGTACATTATTTAAAAAATCAAGTAATAATCTAAAAATTTATAGAAAAATAATAGAATTTATTGTAATTGTACAAAATGATTCTTTTTGGACTAAGTGACAGCGTTAAATGTAATTTTATTGACGCCATCTTTGTTTTCGCTGTTTTCATTCTCGTTAAGTATTTCTTGTTTCGTGCGTTTTATATGTTTTTGTACAAATAAATTAAACAAAAATATACAAAGATGGTAGCTAAATCACTATTATTTGATAATTTTTAAAATTATAAGTGTACGAGCCCAGGCGTTGGCTTCATACATTCGCGGAACGTGTCATTTAATTATTCTGCAATAGTTGTGGATCCAACACAAATTCATAACCTTTATAAACATAAAAATTGATTTTTTCACAAAATGATCTGTACGAGTATAAGCAAGCCAACATTGGTCTACGCACACTCGAACAAACAAAACAATAAAATTATTTATTTATTCATGAAGTAAATACGAATCATACAAATTAAAGTACGATGTGTCAATAAATTGATCGTTTTATACACGAGTTGTAATGACCTAATCGAAATGCAAGGTTTTGCATCATACATACATGGTGATGTTAATAAAAATGTGCTCATCTTGAGAAGTTGCATGTTTAAATAATGCATGAGTAAGTCTTCAAATGTCATGCATTTTCATACATCATACTTCACTTAACTGATTAAAAAAGAGAGAGTATTAAACATAGTATATATAGCTATGTACATAACTACTGACTAAATGCTTAGACTAACACTCCGACGGTCCCAGTTTCGATTCCCAGCAGGTCTACATATCGGTACTCGGTTTAGTTGGTGGTAGGGCGTTTTCTATGTTTGTTTGGCTAGCTACCACCATGTTATCTAAGTCTGCCGCCAAACATCAGTGTTACATTGTTGTGTGTAAAAGGTGGAATAGACAGAGTCTCATCTTGAGGCTTTTGCACGCTCCAATGACCCTGCTAGCTAGCCATTATACATACATATTTAGCAAAAGTTGTTGGTTCCTCGTAGTTCTGATCTTCTAACGTATCTTTTTATGTCATTTAGCGGGTGTTGTAAAAGTTGACCACCTGCTTACTACAGCAATGTAACTGCAACCACAAATCTGTCTGCGAGGGACTAAATAGAGCGTAAGAGCAGTCTATTAGAGAATTCGATGCTCGTTAGACTCTTCTAGCATCAAAGAATCAGTCTCTTGAAATGCTTCTACTTCGGCCGTTGGATGGTAATCTTCAAGCCAGTGAAGTGTTGGCTCTGTTACCATTCATACGGAAATACAACAGTGCTATTAACACTGCTGTTTGGCAGCAGACATACGTAACATGTTGATTTTTAGCCAGGTGTTTTTTTTTGACTTTCCTGAATAATATAACTGGTAACATAACGTAAAAAGAATTTAAAAAGCTGCTAACATAATATTTGTCTCTCATAAAATTTGGACTTAATAATCAGGAGGACCATAGTTCAATTCTCAGTGGAAGTCAAGGGGATATACTTATCGGTATTCGGTTTGGTTGGTAGCTTGGCATTCTATATTTCCACCTGACCAGCTTCTACCATGCTGTCTATATACGCAGCCAATCAGCAGTATTAATAGCACTGTTGTGGTATGGTAATGAAATGCAATAGAGCTAGAGCCTCATTAACTTAAGGCTTCTGGGTAAGCATGCTTACCATCCAACAACCTTATATCGACACATTCCCGATCAAACCTATCCGATACTAATTATACATGCAAAACTGAGTTCATTTTGTTATTTGTTTGTTTGTCCTCCCTTCCCGTCGTAACCACATGACCGGAGGTTTAGAACAACATGACCGGACGTAGCTCCTGTCACGCAACATTTTTAATACACAGAAAAAAGTTGCACAATAAATCATTATACAAGAGTGTGAAATCTATTAACTAGTATAAACAATAAGATGGTTTGACTCTACGTAAAACATTTATTTTTATCAATTAAAACATCTAAATTGGTACTTACAAGATATAATAATGGTGGTCAAATTTTAATGCGGATATTTTGTGTCCATAAATCACAGGAAGATTCATCTCTTATTAATGTCGACAGTATTAGCATTTGATGTGGAATAATATTAACATTTTACGGAAAACTTGCCCTCCTTGGCGACAATTGTCAGAACGAATCTATAGCAGCCGGTCCAAGATATACTGAAGACGCGTTCAAAATGGTAATCAGTTATTAGAGCAAAAACTGTTTCTCAAACTTAATCATACTCCTAGCACTGTGATAAACCAATTTTTGAAGTTGCATGATACCAACTAAAATTTGTTATTCAGACTTTTATATATTATTTAGATAGACGACCACGTAGTATAAAATGGAATTCTATTTCATAAAACTCCATCGATTTATTAACAGGATGAAATTGGTGGTGGTGGCTTAATTACAGTTCTCTTAAGTGTATGTTTATGATAGCGGTTTCATGAAAAATAACAAGCAGCTTTTCCATTTTACCAATACCAAAATGAAAAGACTGATCCTGGTCCTGATCCTGAGAATATAATCATTCTAAACGCAAAACAACTATGACTATTGTTAAATTACATTTAAAGCAAACTACAAAACTTTAAAATAGCATGGTAACTTAATTTATATAAACAGAGGACATCCAATTATAATGCAATAAATTTCACAAATGTACAACATCAACGGCCATTATTCTGTTAATTACCCTTAGAGTGGTAAAAAATTGTGTAAAAAATAAAATTTTGATTTACAATGAAGACAGTATGTGCAAATTTATTGCTAAAAGAAAGGAATCATTTAATTGTAATGCCTCTGGAAGTAGATGTGGACTGGTGGGCATTTTAAATGTTATTTCGTCGAAAATAGTTCGATGTACTTGTTCAATGGACGAACTCCGAGCGCCTTACCGATCCTGCGTACAGAAGACATAAACGCACGATTACTCAATATGTCAAACAATTCCGAGTTACGATATTTTGTTAAAAGCTTTTATTTAACTTGCAATGTTTGTATGTATGTAATTTAATTTATAGATACTTTTACGTTTATTTTTCTTTACTTGTCATAATAAACCGCGTACAAGTTTATAGATGCCATTTGTTTGGTTTTTATTTCTTACTTGTGCAACTTTAATCATATGACATGAATTAATGGCCTACAATATGTTTCATTATGACTTCATCGGTAGTTGAACTTCATTTTTGGGCATTGACTTCGTCTGGCTGAAATTAATCTTTCGTCCAACGGTACATACTCGTATCAACACAGATTGAGAAACATCGTGTCAATGAATAAACTCCGAGCCATACATTGTTAATGAGACGAACTGGACATGAAAATTAACTATATATTATTGTAAAAAAGGTATAAATAGGCACAGACGGTAGAATTAACACATTCAAGTAGATTAGTCCGGTGGATGATAACGGAAATGCGCGCTTTCGTGGTAAGGGCCCGTTGCAGTTACATTAAATATTATATGAAATACGCGTTAATACATGACTAAATGACTCTATAAAATTTACATATCTTTGACGAAATGAAGTGATGATTTAAGCTTTATGGATTATAATAACCGATTACCATAATTTATTGCAAAATAAACGTGTATGATGGTGAAGTTTAATGTTAAAATTAAACATTTTTGTAATATTATGGTGGTGATTGATCCTCTTTTAATTAAATGATTCTCTTTTTATTTTAGGTACTATGTGTTTGTGCGACCGTCGCCATTGCGGCTGAAACTGGAAAGTGAGTACTTTTTAAAATCTTCATAGAAGCCAGCCGTTACAAAGTATTAAATTTCAAATTTAGCTTTTACTATTAAAGGTGATCAAAATTATGTCAAAAATTTTTGTGTGTAACTTATATGGCGTTTTTACGTATTTGATTATTGTAGTATTTTTAGCTATTTGTATTCACTGTAAAAGTTAAGTTTTTAGCATTCCGTACCCAAAGGGTAAAAAGCGGGACTCTAACGATTACAAACACTCCGCTGTCCGTCTGTTTGTCTGTCTGTCCGTCTGTCACCAGGCTGTATCCCATGAACCGTAATAGTTAGTAGTTAGGCAGGTGAAATTTTCACAGATGATGTATTGCTGTTGCCGCTATAACAAAAAATAATTTAAAACATAATAAAATAAATATTTGAGGGGATTTTGCTCGATATTAATAACGGTAACAGGTAGAAGCTTGAAATATTCACAACATTTAGTTGTATATTTACGTTAAATATAAATAATTAAATATTAAAATTAAATGCGAATCAGACTCGCACTTGGCCGTTTTTTATATTGACCCAGTTTCCTGTGTGACGTCTGAATTTATGTAGTACAATTACAGCGATTAAACAAATATTTTTTACTATTTACAAATTACTGAAAATTTTGTAACGAATCAACGGTTTCTTACGAAAAAACAAACAAACACGATATACCCTCCTAACATTTCTAAACAATGTACATCTAGCACTAGCATAAAAACAGAAAATCATGAAATAATGGTCATCGTTGTTCTAGGTTCCCTTTCCAGTTTAACCCTGTCAGGAGGGTTGTCGCTGCAGCTGGCAATGACGGGCGCTACGTAGACACCTCAGGGCGCTACGACCCCGGCCGTGACAACTCGGGACGTTATGTTCCTGATGGCTCTGGTGCTTACAAGTGAGTTGCATGTGTCAACTTGTGACTACATTTGTTTACTGCTTCAATGACAACACTGCGTTGACACATCTGGACGCCATGACACGCCCCCGGTCGTAACTCAGGACGCTACGTTCCCGATTATTCTGTTGCGTACCAGTAAGTACCGTACTTCAGCTGGTCACCTACATTGATTCACTGCTACTATGATTATTGATTCATCAATATGGCCCTGATACTTCTTATACAAAAAATGCAATTATTTATAAAACTTCATGAATTTACCCACGCACGTCGCCTATGACATAAACGGGGTATTACCTTGTTGGGGTAATACATTTAGTTAAATTTGAATATAATTGATTGTGGTGATGAGGTGTCAAGAGATGCATAAATCCTATGTTATATTAGTGTGATAACTTGGCATAATCGGTGTATTAACTTGCAGCGGTGACCGTGGTGACCGCGGCTCAGGTGGCGGCTACTACACCGGCTCCAGCGACGCTGGCGGCCCCGGTGGCCCCGGCGGCCCTGGCGGCAAGTACAAGGGATCCAGCGACTTCTCCGGACAGTACAACCCCGACAAAAGCGGAAACTTCAAGTGAGTTTGATTAACTAAGGTTATTTAATCATATATACTAAATAAATAATGTAGTGAATTACAAATATCAAGAATAACTCTTCGCGGCAGCTGTGATTCTTGATGCTCAGAATATAAAGTCTGATGATAAATTTAATATCGTAATTAACGTTCTATGATTACCGCCGCACTTGCCAAACAAAGTGATGATGGCAAGCTCGGAGCAAGAAGGCTCGTACTAAGGATTTGACTTTTGTAAATGATAAAAATAAGACCATGTTCTATAGTTGTGTTTTTATTTTTACAATGTATATGTTTATGTAGCGGTGATCGTGGCTCTGCTGGTGGTTTCTACTCCGGTCAGGCTGGAGGACAGTCCTCTGGTTCCGCTTTCACTGGTGCTGTAGGAGTCGGTGCCGCTAGCGCCGGCAGCAGAGTCTCTAGCTTCGGATCCGGGTCAGCATCGGCTGCTGCCAGCGCCGGCAAGTACGCCAGCGCAGGTGCCGTCAAATACAGTGGTGCCAGCAGCGGCAGTAACTACGACTACAAATACGGTATCATCCGACAAGAGGAAGACGTCCTTCCCGACGGATACCACTACCTATACGAAACCGAAAACAAAATCCTCGCCGAGGAGTCTGGGAAGATTGAGAAAATCGACAATGAAAACGAAGGCATGAGGGCCAAGGGATTCTACGAGTTCGTCGCCCCTGATGGCGTCACCTACAGAGTGGACTACACCGCTGATGAGAACGGCTTCGTGGCCACCGGCGCTCACCTGCCGAAGTAAATCTAGTCTACTGGTAGTTTGTAAGATGGCTAGTTTAGAATGTATATATAAATATTAATCGTTGACGCTTCTCATTATCTGTAATAAATATTTAAAATTTCGCACAAGAAACTTGAAGATTGTAGTGGCTTGAACGAGTGAAAATAAAATATTGTTCAAAAGCTTTTTATCCCTATTATATTTTATTTTTATCACTTTTTAGAAAGGTGCTCTGAGCGATAAAACGTAAAAAGGATGCAAGGAGCATTCTAAGGTCCCTTATCATCATTATTTGTTTCCTTTTACCCAAGAAAGTTCATAACATACAACAGCCCATTCTCCAGCTCACGTTTTATGGCTGGTGTTGGATGATAGATATAAACAAATCAAAACAGCACTCAATTGAGTGAGTTTTACAAAAAGAATTCACCCTGTTGTAAATTTCTTCGTGTCAATATAAACTATATTTTTGGACTACGAGTACAGATACAATACGATTTGATACTTATGAGTAAATTCATTTTAGCGATGTATATTAATTACTTTAAAAAATTCTGCCATATCATATTCTACTGCTCACAAAACTGGATTTTCCTGGTGTTGAATTAATCAACCCGTGATAAGTTCAAGATGATTCACTTCCACGTTTTGGTTTAAATTTGTATAACTTTTGAAAACATGTGGGTGAACTTGAAACTGACAAATGTTAATGTATTGACATTTAACAAATTTTACATATTTATGATGTCATAAATATCGGACTATATGCTGATAAGCAGAGCACTTTGAAATATGTATCTCTTATATACATGCTAAGCGCACGGCTTTACTCACTAGAATATTTAAAATTATTTTAGAAGTCGTTTTAGGCTTTGGGTTTGCCATGCATTTCACTCAACAACGGGTTTACCTCACTTACCTTTCTCTGGGAAATAATTGAAAACCATTTATAAATAAGAGCATAGATTATGCTCTTGAAAAATTATAATATCAACATTTTACTATCCACAAGCTATAAACGAACTTTTTTCTTATCAAGTCTACAGTTATTTTAATAACAATTACACCTTTTAAAGAATAATTAAATATAGCAACGTAAGGAAGTGAAACTAAGTAACAATAAATCTTTTAGTATGAGTAAGTACCTCAAGTATTTTTAAGATAGATAAAGGATAGATACACTGATAAACAATACAGATAAATCTATATAAATAAATCAAAATCGACTTAGTTACACAATTTATAACTCAACAACGGCTGAACCGATTTTTATGATCGCCCCTCAAAGCAGATTAACTATTAAAAAAAATGGTATAAACTCACTTAAAATAATCATTTTCATTCAACATTCACAGCCTTAAATAAAGTTAGAATTACTTGACATTTTGTAGAGGGATAATTGGAAGGTCGAAAAAGCGGAAAAGGTAACTTATTATGCAGATCGAACGAGTAGTTCGTTCCCTTTGGACAAATCCTAAACTCCACGCAGATGAAGTCGCGGGCAGAAGCTAGTAATAAAATAAACAATGATGGTGGTTAAGGGTAAAGTGCGCTGCAAAATATCAAGTAAATCAATACACGTCGTTATGTAAAAACTGCCTCCGTAGCCTGATGGACTACGCGCTCGTCCCGTAGGTCCCGGGATCGATTCCCAGTGGCGTACCTTTTGGTACTCGGTTTGGTGGATGGTAGGGAATTTTCTTTGTTCGCCTGGATTATTACCACCATGTTACATAAGTCTGGTGCAAAACAGATGAGTTACTAGCACTGTTGTGTTCTAGTATCATAGGTAACATATAACATCTCATCAGTTTGAAGCGGTTGGGTGAGCGCGCTTTTGATCCAACGGCCTTATCGTCACTTGCCATCAGGTGGTTAAAGGACGAGGGCATACCCATCATAAAATAAAATATTATGAATTTGCTTGCAAATATAGAAACAACGCATATAAATGCATAATTTATCTGAAAGGCACAGCTTTCGCGGCCTTGATGACCTCTGCAGGGTCGTATGATACCCGATACAAAGACATCTTTCCTGTCTGGCGTCTGCCTGTCGCCAGTATAGGTAACGGGAATTTGTGGGTATATTGACCCTCACAGGGCCACAAAGGAAATAAAGCCTTTCATAAAAATTCCTTCGAAGGTTGTTAAGCAGCTCTGATGACCTAAGCGTACCTACTTACCATGTAGCGATGTTGGTACATAATATACATTACTTAATTACTTCATTAGTGGTTTTCCTTTTGAGAATGAAGATGAGATGTGCTTACGTTCGTTAAAGATGTAAATTATCTGGAAACCTAGTGAACCGTGACATCAACGGCAAACTGTCATAATGAATGAAAATAGCAACACTGTTGATGGTTGGTACCAAACGATGGTTGGTAACGAAAGTACATTCAATAGGCTATGGAATTATGGCTATTAGCATAAGACTTATATTTATTTAACTGGAATAGTTAAAGAAGATGATGATGCAACTTCATTTTTGCTTCATTTGCCCTCGTAATTTTAGTAAAAACGTTTTGCAAGGCTTGTTAACAAAACGTTGGTGAAATTTCAACAAACGAAATTCATCTCTTAATTTCCTACTCATAGAAGTGGAATTTTTTCTTAAACACACTTAGGTCTGTTCACAATATTTGAAAGTATTGAATAACATACAAACATATAGAGCTATTGAGAACCACCTGTTTCTATTTGAAATCGTTGATGGGAACAAATAGATACAAATTTAGAAGACCTTCAATTCAATGGAAAGAGGAAGGAAATTGTAAGAATAAAAATACACATATAAATCTGAGTTGAACTACCTTAATAGTGCATGTAACATATCTAAATTAAATCAAAAGTAATACTACAGATCACTACCCTTACTACCCCTGGGCTGAAAACCTAGAAAAGGACGCGGGGAGTCGCCGGATGTAAGTGGCTCGGGACCTTTCTTTGATGTACACAATGGGAGACGCCTATGTCCAGCAGAGGACGAGAAAAATAATAATAATGTCCAGCAGAGGACGCGTCCGCGGGCTGGCTTGCTGCTGCTGAATAATACAGCTGCCAGTGTTTTGAAAAGAACTGCTGACGCTATATAAATAACTTTTTTGAATTAGTTTTCTGTTTGAATACGTGGATGTCTATAAAATTAAAAGTTAAATTTCCCGAGAATTAGAGCTTGATTCGGAACTAATATAGACTTGCTTCCGAGATCCCATACATGTATGTATGTACATGAATATACAATGTGAAAAATAAACATGATTAATTCATAATTAAATAGTAAATAAATGATATTATATTGCGGGTTTAGTGAAAAACAAGATTTTACGCGCATCACAATTCTCCGCATGCAGACGATTTAGATGTAAATAAAATTAGGTCGCAAGAATGCGGTGCACAATGTTGCTGCGTTTTATAACGCAGCATTTTTGTTTTATGCAAATCGACGTGTGGTGCATACCCCGATGCATTCCATATTATGAGAATTACGACGCTCCTGTAAGTCGGTCGTCTCCAAGCTTCGCCCGCTGCACCGCGCTACAACTTCAATTTTAAAAATCAGAAAAATATTTCAGAATAAGTGCAAAAGTGGTTCGTAAATATCGCATTACAAAGTCAAGAAGGAACTATGTATTATAATGTTTTAATCTATGCTAATACATCTGCCTGACCTCGTCGCACCTTGATTTAAGGATTCTGTTCTATTTTACGGTATGTCTTAAATAAAATTTATTACACATTTAAATGTTAATCTAGTGGCAATGGAGAAGAAGACTTTTGATTGATTTTTCTGTTTGTCGGTTAAGAATAGCCTGTAACCTATGGCATATCGCCCGGTTTGCTTTCAGACTTGAAGACTAAACCGTGCAGTTAAGATTCTGCAACAGTGTCGGTTCCACTTGCAACAGGAGGCTTTTCAAGAATTTATAAATAATAAAACGATGACATTTGTGAACTTTGTAAGTATAAATCAAGTAATAACTAATAACTTATCTGTCATCTAATTCACAACTCTATAGATTAGGGATATATTAACAAGTTTTTTTTGGGGTGGGCGTCGTCTATTACTTAGGTATTATTATGTGCAGATGATTCACACATTTATTTTAATTTCAACTGCTACTTCCATACTAGAAGCGTGAAATATTTGCAACTTTTAATTACTTGATATCAGATAAAATAACTACAGTTTGTGCTATGTTCTCTCAAAATGTGCTTTAAGTACTAAACAAGTTAAATGTTATACTTAAACTGTAAGCGGTTACTGCGTAGTGCCGATAAGTTAAAGTTACCAATTCCACGAACAAATTATGGTAAAAAAACCATAAGTTTTAAAGGAGCACATATATATAACAAACTGCCAAAAGAAATAAAAGAAATCTCCAAACTGCACACCTACAAGAAATATATTAAAAATACATAAGTAATGTTCTGAATCCAACTCTGCTTAAATAGTCTCATGTTTGTATAATTATTTTAGTTCACCAATAATTTGTCTAATTACACATTTAACATTTTTAAAATCGAATGCTCGCTCTTAAATAAACTTATTTAACCACAAACTGACCGTGAAAGTGAAAATTCATTTTTATGTTACTACTGAAATATCTACATATGTCAGGAAAAGCCCTGGTTTTTAAACCTACTAATCTCTACTAGCTGATTGCTAGGAACTATCCCAATTAGTCTAGCTTTCTCAGCAATAAATGACAGTACATGACTTTGAGCTTTAAAAACCCCAACCGCAATGTAATTCATCCACCCGTCAGAGAGCTACGATTCTACTTATAGATATAGAAAGGCTTCGCACTTATATCATATTCACACACTTCACACACTACATATTATACTTTTCTTTGCATTTGGAGTTTAGAAGTTGATTGAATATGAATGATTTATATAGTTTTAGTGCACATATTGACACACACGTTACGAGATGTTTAAAATAATATTTCATCATCAACAATATTTCATCAAAATCATACAAATACTTTTGCACTTAGCCTTCATCTCACCTGATGGTAAGTGACGGTATGATCCTTAGATTGAAAATTTTCATAAATTTAATTACAGATTTACTACCGCAATATTATCGGACATCACAAATACAGCTACATGCGCTTTAACAAACAAAATATTATTTTTCAGGTATTACTCTATTCGCTGTGGGCGTCGCAAATAAACTGTTTACCTTATGACGATGGCAAATACAGCCCTACGAAATACAAAGTTTATGATGATGGGAAATATTACAGGCCGCTAGACGAGGGTAAATATGTTCCCGGTGATGAGGGCAAATACACATACATTTACCGCCAAGGATTGTATCCCACTGACGATGGCGATTACAGATATATACATCAAATTGGGCCCAACGGAGGTTTTGGAGGTAATGGCGGTTTTGGAGGTAATGGGGGAAACGGTGGAAATGGAGGGAACGGTGATTTCGGCCCTGATGGTCCGAATGGCCCCAACGGCCCAAATGGTCCTGACGGGCCTCGAAAGCCGAACAATATAGAATACATAGGAAAAAGAATATACGCAGAGAGATATCCGTACATACATAAAGTAATCAAGGCTTTGGTAGATGAGTATGTTTCTTCAGATATTCTGGCACCGGAAGGAAGCACTAATCATTTTAGGAGGGTGTTTGCCGATAAAGAAACTGCAGTGAAATGCCAGTATCTGACATCAACGCCCAATAACACCGAAAAGACTAACGTGGAATTTGCAACACAGTAAGTGATTCTTAATTTTTTAGTTTTTAGGGATCCGTAGACCTGTCCGTCCGAGGCTAAGCTCAGAGATAAGCTGCGATAATAACTAATAGAAAGCTGTAATTTGGTACAGATGTATATTAATTACGCCAACAAAGTGGTAGAATAAAATCTTGAAAAAATATGTTTTTTAGGGTTTCTCTGCCATACACGTAATATTTTTTCGCGTCTATCCCACTGTGTGGGGTATCGTTGAATAGGTATTTTAAAAATATTGAAATATTGAGGTAGGACCACGACTTTTTGATTTAGGGATCAATTTGCGAAATATTACGCTTTTTAGTGATTTTTTTCTCTGAAACTGTTGTTTTTAAAAATCAGAATAAAGACATTAGTATCTTATATACTGAAGTTAAAAGGAAAACTATCATGACTAAGTTGGCTTCATAGTTAGTTAGTTAACAAATAATAGTTGCCCAAATTATAAAGTATACTTCGAGATGTCAAAATGAAAATTTCGTTATCTTTAATACCGGAATACTATAGATAGAGCTATTAGCAATGCTGTTTCGCGGAAGACGCACATGATAGTAGTCGAAGAATGGACTGGACTGGAATGGACTGCTAGATGGACAAAGGGAGTCCTGCTTATTTGCAGAGGGGAAATTTTTGACAGGAAACGCAGAATAATGCTGGAATTCCACTTGCTGCTACGAGTATAACAGTCTCGGTGTTCTGCTCTCGCCTTTTTTGCCGAGTCCCAGGAACATGTGAACCCTGGCAGCTCTTTCCTTCTCTTTTCTGTGCATCATTAACGTCTCGCATTTATCATTTCCCTTCTGTGGCAATCCTATACCCTTCCGATCTATCAAACCCTACAGAAACCTATCCAAACCTGAAAGTGGCCTGCATCAACCAAAATGAATACACACTCGTACGGATTGACCCTTAACATCTTTGATCCAATTGTGTAGTGATCAGGCCACGGAGGCGGTTATTTATACATAATAGTCAACAACAACCAAAAAATTCCCAAAATCGGTTGTAAACGAACCCATTGTCTTATCTAATTTGATCCAATTATCTTTACAAATGGCAAAGTAAAGTAATCGAGTCAATGTAACGTACGTCTAATTAAGCTGTTCTGTATTCCAAATTGCAGGCCAATGTTCATTTGTGGCCAAATAAATTCACGTATGCTAATACTGCCGTTTCGGTAATGTACTTTAAAAGCTGAATCTTTCAACCTGCCTTTATTTGTGAGCTATTTGAGTCTGGATAGTAAGTTAAGGCATCGATTGAACAATGAATGTTGAAATTTCGTTTATCAGTAGTATACTTATTCACATGTATGTATAGTTTAATGGCCATACCTTGATTATGGTCATCTATGATTTTGGCAGATCTGTGTATGTATTTAACTACATCTTACTGATATCACCCATCTGGCTATCTAGCATAGTGATTAAGACAAGTCCCCTCATCAAAACTAAATCATTACTAAATCAGTCCGATTTTAATAACTTGACTGCACGATAGGGATAAAAGTTAAGAGTAGATGCAAAGTAATATTGAATTGTAATATATGTATATTTCTTGTTCGCAGGTTTCCGCCCCGTTTACAGATAAAGGAAGGGGAGAAATTGGGATCCTATTATAGTTATAAAGGCACAAAAACCTTAAGTACCGTGAATAAAAACAAACTAAAACTGGAGTACGAAGTGTTTATACGAGTTGTAGACGAGATAACAGAATAAAGAGCGTGGTTATACCTCTAGATTTAAAATGAAATTGTGTGATTGTTTGTGTGATATATACTTTATTAATTAATAAATTATTTCCTAATATTACTTATAACATCTTGTTTAATTTCCGATATATGTTTAGATGACTTAAAATGCTGGTTGAACCTAGAAAAAGGAATATATTCCACTTAGAGGATGAGCAATTAAAATAGCAAGTGCTTCATTACTGTTTTCTGTGATAGTACGCCTAAAAATATATAAAAAGAGTTTTATCAATAATATAGTTTCACTCTATTGATCTGACAGTACGCTTGTCTTTTGCTGCCTGGATATCACTGACCATCAGGTGATATACAGTCCAGAAATAAACAAGTTATGAATATAAATATAGATAAATATTTTCGTTCTTTTGTTATACAATATACAAATACAATACTATCCTTTACTTTTGGTTATTCTCTACTTAAAACATCTAAAATATAAAGATAATATTTGGAAGGATTGATAGAGAAGTATAGCTGCGAAGCGATTGTTTTTAAAACTAAAATATAAAGGAAATGAAAATTAGTTATTTATTTTAAGTCCTTGTTATGCCAAGTTGGTGTGTATACACCAGTATCTATGTATATTTCAAGCTTTCAGGTTATATTAAATATTGGTATTTTGGTGGTAAAAACTTCCACTATACGTCGATTGGCAGGCAAAGGGATCACATAAGAGTATTACAGAGGTGCAGAGGCTGGACTATGTGCACCTTTCTAAAGTGATCTTTAATGAAACACAGCGATTCTATTTTAAAGCCGTTACCACTGAGCAAAAAGTAAATAGTATCTAAATATCGTAACAACGTATATGCTCTAAATTCAACAGACACTATGAGCTGTCTGGGTGAGTGTATACTCGATTGATGCGCTTATCGTTCTGAGATAAGGTCTCTTTTAAACATAAAAAAATCCATTTTAACACAGGCACAGTCTTTCACATATATATCCACTTTATATCATTTAATTTTGCACTAAATGATGCGTTCCGCGATATATGGAGCCAGAGTCCGGACTTGTACACTTATAATTTAAGATGGCGTCAATAAAATGACATTTGACGCTATCACTTAGTGCAAAAACAATCATTTTGTACAATTAAATTAAATGCAAACATGTAATTCTGGTATTGTGCTATACATATTTAGATTATTTCTTGATTATTAAATACGTAGTGTACAAGTGCAGGCCGAATTTGAAACATCTCTTTTAGGTTTCATTCTGTGAGCAGAAATGATCCCACCAACCCAACCTGGCAAAGATCTGCCAACGGCTAAGGACTTATGAAAGCGTGTCATGGGGTAGGACTACGTATGAAATGAAATGTATTTGTGAAATTACAGCTTTTCACTATAAATTTAACAATTTTATAATCCTGCATAAGAAAGAAACAAAAATCATAGATGGGTACATTCGACATTTAAAAACCGTAAATTTTGATGTTTTGGTACAGATTAAACATACGAGTTTTAAGGTCTCTACTTACTGAAAAATCTCTTTGAAGCATAGAAGCAACATTTTGTAAATTTGAACAAAATTTATTACTTGACCACTAATAGAAAACTTGCATCAAGCGTCACTGAATCGCAACTGATTTTAGTGGTCTAATTACAAGGCTGTTTTAAACGTTATGTGATCTTTAAACGCATGATTATCATGTAAATATTTATTTAATAGGCCCAGTAACAGTTAAGGCAGCATTATTGTCACATTGATAGATGATATCGTTTCTGAAGGACACCTGATGTTTATCAAAGTGATCTAATTGAGAGGACTTGGGCGTAGTCAAACTCTTTGGTATAATATATCACACGATCGACCCAAATAAGTCGCTCCGAATGCCACTTTAACAAATAAAATTTACATTTTTGCAGTTTAGGCGTTTGTGTTCTTGCAATAAATACTCTATTTCCGAATTGATGACCGTATAAAAAGATGTGATGGGTGTTGTGGTCCGTCATTCTATTATTTTTTTCGCTTTAGGGTGCTACATTGTAACTATGAAGTCAACTGTGGTAAGTTTACAGTAGCGTGAAATAGTGATGTGTTAAAATGTAAGGCAGTGTGTGATTGATAGACTGTTCGACAGGTGTTTTAGTGTTGAAAACTTGGGGGTTTGAGAAGGAAATCATTCAAATGTTTAGGCTGTTTAATAGAAAATTAAACATGTGTTTGGAAGAGCAGTGTCTACGTTGTACTGTGGTAATGGAAGGATAAGGCCTTTGTTTTAACAAGGATTATGGATGAATAAGTTTTCATTTACTATCATATCTTCTTTCCCATTGCGATAAAATGTACGCCTTAAAATCAATGCAATTTTTAGATCGAAGAAGTGGTGTCGTATAGCTAAATTATTTTTAGCTAAAAGGTGTTGGTTCCGTTTACAATTTTTTTTGTAAAGAATACAATAATAGTATATTTCAAGTATAGTACTGTAAACTATTTGTTTACCAATAAGAGGACGCGCGCCTGCTGTAAAGTTTTAAAATGTGACTATTCATCAGTTTTTCTTCAATTCTTCCAAATGCCTGCATTGAAATACCGTAGACAGATGAAAGTAGGACTGACTAGACTGACTTTTTGTTAGAGACAGTTCCCAAAGTATGGACTATGCGTTTTGCATCTCTTTTTTTTCATGCTTTCCACTAATATAAGAAAGGAAAATGAACAGCAGTGGACTTAGGTATCTGATTATGATAACAGCCAAAGCCAAAATACACCACCAACTTCTTCATTACACAAAACTGTAATTTGGCAATATTATAAACACGAGTGAACAAGCTACTAATTGACAAATGATTACCATTGTCTTTTACCATTAGATAAATTTGTCGTAAAGTGGCTCTGGATATGATTTTAACCGCCTCCGTGGCGTAATGGCTACACGCTTGGACTAATAATTCGATGGTGCCGGGTTCGATTCCCAGAGGGGGTACTTTTTGGTACTTAGTTTGGCTGGTCAGAAGGTATTTTTTACGTCCACGTGGCTAGCTACCACCTGACTCTGCCACCAAACAGTAGTGTTAATAGCACTGTTGCGTTAGGGTATGAATGGTCGCTAGCGCCTCGTCAGCTTAAAGCTTCTGGATTCTCATGATTACCATCCAACGCCATTATCTTCACTTACCATCACGCGATTTGAGGGCAAGTCCAAATCCATCATATATAAAAATACTTACGTATAATCGATTTGATACCCTTACTTTCGAATGCAGCTCGCAGTTTTGGTGTTAGCTGCGTTCAGTAGCAGTAACGCACAAGACGACGGCCAGTATCGTCCCGGGAAGTATGGCGGTGATGACGGCAGCTACCGCCACCAAGGCGACGGACAGTATTACGGTAGCAGATACGGGAATTATGGCGCCAGATACGGGAATTTCGATGCCAGATACGGGAACTACTACGACTCTAGATACCAGAACTATGGAAGATATAATCCTGTGCCAGTGCCAGTTCCTACACCAGTTCCGGTGCCTGCGCCAGTACCTGCGCCTACACCGGTGCCTGCCTATCAGCCTGTATACTACCCTTACAACGCTTACTCGCCCTACCAGCAGCTGGTCGCTCCTTCTCCAGTTGTTACTTATAACGGGTAAGCGTTTTTGTGCTTAGTTCAGTTTAGGTATAGCAGCTTTCGTGCTGGATACACAGTTCGACTATAGTTCGATTTCCACTGGAGTAACTATCTGGTAGACGGTTTGATCGGTGGTAGGGTTTTCTACTATTTCCACCTAGTGAGCTACCACCGGGTTACCTAAATGTAATGCCAAACAGCAGTCATCAGACCTCTATAACTTGATATTTCTGGGTCATTCTATCATACGGATTTATCGTCATCATCATATGAGATGAAGGCCAAGTGTAAACTCAGATAGATTGCTTTTAAATTTAATCCTACTAATATTATAAGTGTGAAAGTTTGGATGTTTGGATGTTTAGATGTTTGTGACGCTTTCACGGAAAAACTACTGAATGGATTTGAATGAAACTTTACAATAATATATAGGCTATAGTTTATAAAGACATATTGTGTAAATTGTACAAAATCTCACTTATAATATTAATGGGATTACATGGGCAATTTGGGGATAACAAAAACGCGTTGCCTAGCAACCGACCATAGAATATGTAATTCGTATATACAAACTTTCGCGTTTATAATATTAGTGTGAAGACTATTTGAATGTCAGATATTGAAATTTCTTTTGTTTCTTTAAACTATTAGCCTACGTAACAGAATAAACACTATTTTGTACCTTATGCTGGAAATGGAGATAGATGACTGCTATGCCTATCGAACAAGTAGAATAAATCCTGAAGTACACGCGGACAAAGTCGCGGGCGGAAGCTAGTTTAAAGATATTTTTAATGTTTATTTGTCCCTGACAATTGTGTCGCCCACCGTTTTAGGTGCTTTTGTTAAAGCTTTAAGTTGGAATAAAAAAAATTCATTAAAAAATTGTAAATTTCGACGATACAAAGTTGTGACATCCGATTGATGTCACATGGGTGTGACACTAGCTTAAATAATCCGGCCTAGAAAAATCTATGTTTTTGGAATCATCTAATTTAATGAAAGATTAAGTTACAAAATCGCCTAGTTCTGAACACATAAGAATCTCGTAAACATTCCTTAAGAATGCTATAAAATAACAATGAATGTTTCATTCCACAGCGTCGACCTAGCTCCGTTTGCGTCATCACAATCGGCTGTGACGTACCGTCCACCTGTATACCCGTCACCGAAACCTACTTTACCGCCAGCGGCGAGGCTGCCGATCTACGCTAAGACCCAGTACACCACTGACCGTTACGCTCAGATCATAAGACAAGAAAATGATCAAGATGTAAACGCATACCGTTATGTGTACCAGACTGAGAATGGTATCACAGCCGAGGAGACGGGAGTTGTAGATGATAAGGTCACCAACGGAGGCACCAGAGCGCGGGGCTTCTTCGAATATATCGGAGACGATGGTGTCAAGTACAGGGTAGACTATATTGCCGATGAGAATGGCTTCCAGCCCACTGGGGCCCATCTTCCTAAATAAGCTTAATTTAACCAACAACTAGACGACGGTCAGTTTTGTGGCAAATGTAATTCAACCAAAGTATTGTGGAAATTGACCTGTTATTTGTACATAGATATGTATTTTAACACACGATGGATTTATATATTAAAACATAAAATGGTCGCTTTAGCTCCAAAAATACGAATTTTATATTATTTAGCAAGTACCTTATATAATAAGTCTCAAATATTAAACATATATTTGTATAAGTTTCCTTTGTTTTCTTCAACATTCCGTTCGATGTCGATTCTTCGAAATACTAAAGCCTTTTGGTGGGTACGTCATAACAGCTTTTATTCAAAGAATAAGTGCGAAGTTATTTTGAGGTTTATATCTTTACCTGAGATATTTTACGACAGGGAAGGCGTCAGTGCTACATACCTATATATAAATCTCTCAAGTGTAGGTAGGTGTGGTTTGGCAAATCCCAGGTGAATACCCCTTGCATCGATAATTTGGAGTTTAGCTTCGACGACATGACATAAAGAATGCAGTCAGTAAAAGTGGCGCCACTTTCTGCAGGACACGTAATCCACACGGAATCGAGTTTTTTCAGGGTTCCATATCAAGAGTGTGCCTAATAGCACGCTTCTACTAAGCCTCCGCTGTAAATCCGTCCGTCTGTCACAGGCTGTAACTTTTGAAACGTATTAGTAGACAGATGAAAGTTTCACACGGTGGTTAACGTTTATTACGATGGCCGCAACTATAGTTAATTAATTTATTTGTAATATATGTATAATAGCGAACATAAAAAAGCGGTTTAAAAAATTGTGTTAAATAATGTACGGTGGTACAGAACTCTTCGCGTGTGAGTCTGACTCACACTTGGCCAGATTTTGTTTAAACAAATTACAACATTATTTTATAATAAATTATAGTAAAATTTTCCCGTGACTTCTTCTGTGTGGACTACAGAAATTAAAAATTATTAAAATTAAAAAAATTGGAAGAGTAATAAAATTATTTACTCCCAAAATGAAGCTACAAATCGTTTGATGTTAGGTGTGTCTATATCGTTTGACGTTAGCTGTGTCTATAAAATATTCTATACACAAAAAGTTAATAGCATTTCAAAAATTTTAGGAACGGAGCTTTAGTATTCTCACTGTGATGTCTGTCTGTCCATCCATCCGTCCGACTCATCACGAAAACATTACAACTACTCAACCCAGAACAATAAAATAAACCAAGAAGTGATAATACTCAGGAGTACAATGTATGTTCTATTACATGTGCTTTTCCCAATAGTTCGTGTTGGGAAGCAATCGAATACACATAGAAACAATGCAGCAGTCGCTAATAGTATTAAAATCGTAATGTTTAAGAAAACTGACCATGCGCGAGGTTACGCACGTAAATGGTAGGCATGGAAACAAGCGGGCAGATATTGTTACCTCGAAATAAAACTCATAATCTAGAAAGCTGTATTGACTACTCGGGTCTAACGTACACCGCTGGATGGTCAGGGAGATACGTCGAACCAGGTATGACCTAGAGCGGGGATTGCAACCCTTTTCCCTTAGAAGGCGGCAGAGAACTTTTGAAAAAGGTTTCGCTTCGGATCACTAAGGACCGGATTTCTCCACCGCAAAAGGCACGAAGTCATACTATGGTTTCTATTGTTACCCGACTGCGCCAGAAGTAGTGGTAACGTAAAAAGCGACTCAGGCTAAAATATTCTGGAGGTGGTCTAAGTAGCATTTACCTATGTATCAACAACATATATTTGCGATCATAAATCTGCCTGCCAAGCGAGGGGATTGGAAAAAACGACGTAGCAGTCCATAAGGTAGACTCATGTCTACTAGTAAAATGATAAAAATAAAAATGTATTTATTAAGAACAATAATTTTGTTAGAATTTGGTCTCCAATAAAGTCTAGTATAGGTGAAAAACTTAAGTACGGGTCCTCATTTATGCAGTAGTGTACTTATTTGCCTACCTTTGTGTTTGTGAACATTTTACGAAAAGATAACATTCGAAAATGGAATATCTTAAAAACTTTACACACACATGCAACAGGTTATTTAATTAAGTTTTTTATCTATCCTATATTGAATCGCTTGTTAACTGTGAAGCTATGTATGAGACATCTGGCTCCAAAGTTATACTCTGTGTTAAGGGAGCCAGTGTTCCTCCTTTCGGTTTACACTTACAATTTTTCGGTCCAGTCTTATATGGACTAACTAAAAGGTTTTATGTGTTATTTGGGAGTTGGACTCATGCAGCTAAATACGATGATTATATACTAAACTTTTTAATATACTTCTGTAAATAGTGTATGTACGTTGCACGGCAATAAAAGTGCATTTTCAGATAAGTCCACAGAAGCCGTTAAACGTCGCATAACCCCAGCGCCGACGCATTAATAGCGCAATGAAACTTAACCGAAGCGTTAACAGAACTTGTACGCTCCTAAATTACTTTCTGAAACAAATAAAAGCTTTAGGAAGCGTAATAAAATTTAATAAGAAAATATATCAGTTGATCTTTAAAATTATGTCACATTTTACGCCAATAGGCTCATTGCTTCTCATTAATTTGTGATTTTTATCCCCGACCCTAAAAACAGAAACCTTAGCTTAATAATACGAATGGTTGATAAAAGTTTAATAGGTCATTTGCCGCTCCGATAGAGGCGCTAAGCATATTTACGAGCGATCGGAATGCTGCTTATGCTTTTTATTGACATTATTTTCGGTCACATGCAGCTGAATAAAGACATTAAGATAAACGTTATCAATTTATGATATATATTTTACGTGGAATTCCCGAGGTATTTTGGTAACTGTCTATAGGCTGTCAACGTACGAGTATGTACGTTTGGTAATGTAATAATTCGCTGGTTTTAATATTTTCTTTGGAGAAATGGAGTAACAACGGTACCACCAAAGGTAATTTCTGAGTAGACGTGAAGTATGAGAGATAAGTGAAAAGATGGTTCTTGTGTCAACAATTGTTTAAGAGTTAGAAATATTAAGTCTTGTGTTAGCCTCAGTTGGGTAGAGCGTCAGTCCTTGAACATGAGGTCTGGGTTCGATCCTGGCTCATTCCAATTTATCATTTGGAATTTATGTACGAATTATAAAAATAATTGCCACTGGCTTTCGGTGAAGGGAAATATCGTGAGGAAACGTGCACACTCCTGAGAAGAAATTCAAAGGTGTGTGTGAAGTCTGCCAATTGAGGTAGAGCTTAAGGATTCTGGACGCGCACGGTTACCATCCAACGGTCTCATCGTCACTTACCAATAAGTGAAATGAAGTTTCGTTGCAAGGAAAATAGATAAATTGATGTAAAATATGTTAACGTAAATAAAAATAAATATTTGATTATTGTTATAACTTTCTCTTTTTGGTATATTTAAGTAATCGCATTTATATGAGAATACTAGAAAAGTATTACTTGGTATACCTCTATATCCGTGAACTTGACATCTGGACCAGCTCTCGTGCTCAAGGTCGATTCTCTGTTGTTGCTACGACGCAACGTTTTGCTCCGAATTAGAACCGAATGTTTGTCATCCCACACTAAACATGCTTTCCATTGATGGATGAACTCAAAGTGAACTTAAATGTCACATCTTCATTAATTAATAAAAAATAATGCTAATATATGACTGTATCAATGTCAAGTTGCGTAAATTAGCTCAGTGGTTTAGTATAAAAGTAAAAAAATCATCATTGGCCTACATCAGTGACAGAACACCTCTACTCTTGTCAAAATGAAGTGCCTGGTGAGTTAGTTGTGGCTTGCAAATATTTATATAGAGCATTTATTTAAAACGAAGATAAACAAATAAGTGTCAGTTGTAATTAAACAATATAAACCGCTTATAATAACAGTTTTGATTTCATCATGTTCAACTTTGGCAGTTCACTGCTGTGGACCGCACCGTGGCAGCAAATATAGTAGTTTACGCGTTTACATAAATCTAACAGTATTTTACAACGTCAATTACGTTGAGTTATAAAGTAGAACAAAAAATAATACTTATCAGTGTCCTTATACTTAGAAAATGAAATATAAGTTAATTTAAAACATTTTTTAACGTAACGCAAAAATAGAAAAGCCCTAATATTCTCGAAAAGGCTCAGGTAAAAGCTCCACATTGTGCATGATCGCTTTTGAAACAACATGGACTGACGCTTTAGTTTCTATATAGGATCTAATCTTAATATAGGTAACAATTAATTGTCTTGATAAAAGTGCAGTGCGTGAAAAACAGTAGTGAATAATTGAATGGTTGGACCCGCAGGTCGTCTTCGTCGCAGTTCTCGCTGTCTCTGCAGCTCAGTTCAACTTCAACGCCCGCCAGAGCCGGCCCTATGCCCGCCCGGTAGCCCCCATCCGTGCTGCGGCCTCGGCCGTCACTGTGACCAGGGCTGCTCCTCCACCAGCTCCTCGTCCTGTCTCCAGGGGATCTTCCAGCGACCAGACTGCTAACATCGTTCGTTACGATAGTGATATCAGCCCTGATGGCAGCTACAACTACGCGTACGTATGAAATTCTACGGAGGTTACACTAGATATGGATTTAATATTTGTGGATTTAATGAAATGATTTTAAATCTGGTCATTAAATTTCATTAAAAAGTATTAGTATTAGTATTAAGTTAGCATATTATGTTGAATTATAGCGTTATAACTGTTCTGATGGATTGAGTTTTCATAAGAAATAATGATATATGTGAGCTACTTTATACCTTTTTTTTACCTTATTTTTTATCTTTAGATACGAGACCGACAACGGCATCGCTGCTCAAGAGACTGGCACCCCCCGTGCGTTGGGAGGGAACCCGCCTGAGACCCCCGTGGTCGCGCAGGGTTCGTTCGCATACACCTCGCCTGAGGGTCTCCCTGTTTCCCTCAGCTACATTGCTGATGAGAACGGCTTCCAGCCCACAGTGAGTAACATCATTCTTTTATTTCACTATCATTATATTAGTTTTTTTGGATGTACTATCAATGCATGTTAATCAGCGCCAACAAATTTCGGAATATTCTCTAACATATCTATAGCTATTAAAATAAGTTAATAGACATATAAGTGCTTTGATCACTAACTTGTTGGCCAACCACAACATGAATCAGCACGAGCAGATTCCTCAATGGGTCTCTCATAATTTCCAAAAGTGAACGTTTTCTGACTGATAATGATAATCAAGTGTAAATAATTCGTTGTTTGTTATTTTTTATTTATGGTGAGTTTTTGCATGTTTAACGTGTAATAATGTTTGTTTTCAGAGTGACGTCCTCCCAGTGGGTCCCCCTATCCCCCCACAAATCCTGCGCGCTCTCGAGTGGCTGGCCAGAAACGCGCCCCCACAGAAGAAGTGAATCAACAAATTTAGTTATTAATTCACACAAGTACCTTACTAGAACACGATGCGCCTGTGATGTTATTGTTATAAATGAACAAAATATTAAATAGTCAAAACCAATTACCTCGTTTTTCCTACAATATGAATTTGACCTATAATAGCCTTTCGCTTTAGAGACTAAAAATATAAATAATAAATTTAGCGTCGTATATACACATATCATAATTAATACCTAAAAAGGTAAAAGTAAATGATTTAACAAATCAAAGCGAAAATGCCGTGTGAAATCCCGCCGGTGTCGTAAAAGGCAACTATTGGATAAATTAATTTTCAGGAGGTCCCACCTCCTATTTAACAACAACACCTTTTTGCGATCACCAATCGTCTGCTAAGCCAAGCGTGGTGATTATGTCCAATCCCTCATCTACGTGTATGTGGGATACCAATGTCTAAAGGTTTATGTCCACCAGCTGATGTAGCTGATGCTGAAATATCCACCACCAAAAGACTTCTATAATATGAATAAACTAGAGCATATCCGAGGTGATTAGTATGACACGGCTTGTTAAAAATTAATTTATTTGACTTAATTGATGCCATAAAATGCAAATTGGGATGCTAAAAACTAGAATATTTGAATAAAGGAAGATACAATTTGTTAATATTTTTGCCTTTAGGACATAGCTACCGGATGTAAATGAGACTTAAATCAACAATAAAAACTAGTCGTCGTAATTTAATAATCACAACGAAGAAACACATTCTTCTGCATAAATGTCTTGTTCTAAAATATACTGTAAGTTAAAATTAAAATACAATAAGTTTTGAGGCTTTCGTGGCCTAGTGGCTACATGCCTACTACAATCCAGAAGACCCAGGTACGATCCCTAGTGCGGGTATGTACTACCGGCAACTTTCCCGCCTGAACACCATTAGGACAGTTTCGCATACAGTTGTGGCTCGCGCTGCTCCGCCTTGCTAGTTTTTTGGGATACATAATAAAACTATAAAAAACACGAAGGCATTGTTGTGTTTGTAAAAGTCCCGTAGGTTGGACGCTACAATGATACATTATAAAATGTCCCTAAACTACTACAATGAACCTTAAAGAGTCATAAAAACTCATAAACAAAAGCGTTTTCGTCTCTCCCTATTGAAGAAAAGAAAAGGCGGGTCTAGCTAACATCGCCACATACAAGCAACATGGTTTTGAAAATCAGGCGGGAGCTTTGTCGATATTACCTATCGGTACTCGATTTGGCTGGTTGGGAGGTAAGGCATTTTCTACCTACCACCATGTTGCCTACTGTCACCAAATAGCATTGTTAATTGCTTTTCTGTTCCATTATAAAAGCAGAGTTTAGCGCCTCATTAGCTTGAGTCTTCTTAGTTATCACGCAGCCACCAACGGCTCTCTTACCATCTAGTGAGATGGAGGCCAAGTGTAGAACCATTATACATACAAAAATATTATAATTTAAAAACAGAACATACTTTTGTTAGTTGTGAGTTCAACTTTCTACCGCCGGACTCCATCAGACCCTCGTTACCAAACACAATTTGTTGGACTTGTCAAATCAAAGAAAATTAACCCAAGGTCGAGGGTTCACTTGTACCCTTTTAAGAATTCCCATATCCACCTCCTGGCTCCAAGGTCAGATAAGCTTGTTGTTAACAAATTAATGTATTGTTATCTGAATTATATGCACTTATATAATCCCAAAGTTTTAAATCAACACGACTGTCAGATGCAGGTTACAATTGACGTCTAGGAAGTCTGTTTACATATAAAGTAACTTACGTAAATTTCGTTAGTTCGTTATACAAGTGAGGTTCACTTTAAAGCGTGTACAAAATTCAACTGTACATTTTTTTGTAAGTAAATGTGTACGCTACCGCTCAGGCGAGTCGTGAATAAAAGTTTGTAATTTTGATGGATAACGAAATATGTGTTTCCGGGATTTCTGATTAACCGGTTTTTAGTGCTTAAAAACCTTAATTAACGCATTAGAAAAACTAAGGAATCGACTTTCAACTTCATTTTCAGCATTCATCAACAGCATTCCTCCCCTAAAATGTTCACTATTGTTCACCCTTAGAGGTGGAATTATCTGGGTACATATTTTGTTTTTGTTGATTTCTATTAAAATTATCTATTTTGATTCGATTTCGATAAAATTTATATGAGACCACCGAAGGATTGCGGAATGATTGCGTAACATACATACAAAAATCATACTGTCGAATTTATAACCTCCTTATTTTTTTATGTCGGTTGAAAGAGGCATACAGGTTCGTATGAAAATCATTATTTTTGAAGTTACAGATATATTAACAGGTCGAGTTGTTTCGACTTCAGCGTAGGACCAAAAGAAAAATATTTAGGAAATGAGAATCAGCATCTACTTATGTCTACCATGCCGTCCCCCTACTAGATGGACCGACGACCTGGCTAGAGTCGCGGGGAGTCGCTGGATGCAGGTGGCTCGGACCCGGTCGATGTGGCGTATCAGCGTGCTGGCTGATGATGATAAAGTTTACGTTAATGACATTCATTGTCCTGTATTTCAATAATTAAGGTAAAAATAATATTGTACTGAGGCACTCTGAAAAAAATTCCATTAATGACTTTCTATACGGATGAAATCGCGGGCATAAGCTAGTCCCCCGTATGCTAATAATTTTCTAGTGTTGCTACGTCCACAACGTCCACAACGTTGCTAAATTAAGAAATAAATGTAGCATTTTTACACATTCGACACTGTTAGAATTCTAACAGTGGATTTTAGTCTGCTTATTCTAAGAAAAATCTGAGACGAGGCGTTCGGCGACCCCGGCTTAGCGTTTAGATGTCAGCCGTGTTTTATACCCCGCTATAAAGTTTTATGATCGCCAATAGATAATATTGGTTTTGTGACATGATACCATAAATTAGGTTTTGTTTATTGCTAGCTCACATTATTAAGTAAGGAAGTCTCTTAGCATAACAGTTCCAGGGCAGTACTTTTTAGGAATCCGAACATGATGAAAGAACACAAGTAAATGGGTAAAGATTTATATCGTCTTCTCATGGATGTCATTGTCAGATCTGGACCAAATTGAAATGGCACCACACGGAAATCACCAACTTTCCAATAAAAAAGAATCATCTAAATCGGTTCACCCAGTTAAAAGTTATGTCGTAACAAACATAAATATATATAAAAAAACATACCCGTCGAATGAGAACCTGCTCCTGTTTCCTCCTTCAGGAAGAAGCCTTACTAGATATCTTCCAAATGTACTGATTCCTCAATATGCGAGTTGCAGTGCCAGTAAATGGATCATCTGATACTATAAATGAAGTTTTATTTATAGTCGCGGAGACGGCGGTGGACTCAAGTACATAGTGTAAAGAGCTTGTATTATCCATAAACAGGTATGGAAACACATAATCGCTAATAATTATGATCCAATATATGTCCAATAGTATGTGTAATATTATTTTACTCTACCTTATACTATTTAATATTTGAATAGATGCATTAGTTTTTTACAAGCTTTTACCAAGTGTGTTTAGGTCAGATCTTGTAATCGAGCTGGTCTGATACTGAAGCCGAGAGGTGGTCATAAGAACTTCTAAACTACTCATGATAAACCCGCCGTATTGATAGTTATTACGTAAACCCAATAAGAATGCAGTAATAAAGTAAAAACGCTTGTATAAAAATGAAAATTTAAAATGACCGTATTTAATTCACAAATAACGTAAAACCGTTTCAAAAATGATTGGCAATGATGCTACTTTTGAATAAAGCATACGTTTTTGACTATTTTGCACATGTATCTTCAACAGTGGTGTCTCCTAAAGTGCAATATACCATCAAAGTCATCAGTCTCATCTACTTAGCAATTCTTTTCAGGTAGTCAGACCAGCGGGTTGCCGTGCGGTCCGAGGTCTCCACTCGAAAACAATTCTGTTCTGTCTGTTCTTCAACAGGCCTGTCTATTGGCACCAGCTTAGTTGGTTCGGGTTGCTATGTTGCTCACCTATGCATCGATAGATTTCATCATCCCTGTAATGACATATATCGTACCGCAGCCTTATCCAATGAGATTAACGATATCTCTGCAATTACGTGTACGTATCTTTGATTGATATACTAATGAGTTTCAATTCAAGCAGATGTTATATTTTAAACAGTGATAGCATAATAGGTATGTTACTTCGATAACTCTTCTTAAAAAATAGCGCCCAAGGATAGCACAGTATAATGACTAGTATCTAAATTGGAAAATAGGCATCTCTGTCATACTTAATTGTGATTTAATCTGAATCTGGCAGAGTACGCATAGCACGGTCGGAAGGTTATACTTTAAATGTCAATATTAGAGGATAACATATATCAAAATCTGTTTGGCAAGAAATGGACAGAAACATGGAATTTATTTTAAATGCTTACATACTTTTGCATTACAAACTTTTTTGAAACCTATTATTTAATCCAACTTGTGTTGTGTATGTGACACAATGCAATTAGATAGATAGCTATTGATGTTTCATGATCTGTAATTTTGCTAATTATATAAAAATCGATAGCAATTGGTTCCATGGGTATTCGTATATTATTTAAAAAAATACTCGTATTCATGTTGATGTGTTGTAATAGGTCAATAAACTGACTGACTGAAAGTATTTGATGTGATTGTTGTTCTCTATGTGGCAGTGTCTGAATTTTATACTATTAATCAATGAATACGGACGATTATTTTTTCCTACGATCATATTGATGGGTCAACTAAAACACGCCAAAGGCGGTGCCACGAATATGTAACTTGACCGCAAAGGTTGCGAGCCTTACCTTGGGTGCAATTTTTTTGTGATTTTGAACAACGAATATCACTTATTAAAACACAAGCAGTTATTTGACAAGTGTTGACGCATACTTACATTTTTTATGTAGAAAAAGACCTGGAGATTCATATACCATATTCGTTTTAACTACTGGATACGAACATAATATATATCCAGTCTACTTCTATAATACAATCACTGTTTTATTAATTAAATAAAGGTATGGGTATGTTCTGATCTCATTGACCACAAAAAAGAGATGAATATCTAGTCGGAAATCCAACACTTTTGTCTTACAGTGCTGCTGATGGATCAATTGAAATAAGTTTCTATACAGAACGGTAGCTTAAAATTTAGGTTCAGATTAGTATTTTTATTGATGAAAGAACTGGTTAAAAAACCAAGTAAATCTAATTAGCAGTACATTATATTTTACTGAGCGATACTTTCCATATGTGATATGATATGATAAACAATGTGTATTTTTAGGGTTATGTGCGTTAAAGACGACCGGAGATGGGCTGGTGGTGGTGGCAAGTGCCTACCTAGGTAGCGATAGCATCTTACTGCGGTCTGAATGATCGTTTCATGGAAAATTCAACTCGGTGATCTATGAGGCTGGTAAGCTGAGGCTCTTGCCCACTCGAGTACAGAAATATGTATCCACTTTTGTACCATGTCACATTCACTCTTTCTTGTCTCTTTGTAGTGTGTTGTAGGAAATGTCAATTAAAGGTGAATGTGACATGGTTCAAAAGTGTATACAATTATACATATTAATGTACTCGAGTATCCAATAGTGAACTGATACATCTAAAAGCTCACAATATTTTTGTATTGAGTTAAAAGTTTTTATTTGGGTAGTATTCCGGCCTTTGTATTTTTCTACTCCATTCAGATACTAATGAAAGATGTAATGTTATTTGGGAAACAATATCAAATTATATGTTACACATTGAATGTATACAATCTAAAATATACACCAATTATTTAGAAAATTAAATAAAGTATTACAATTACAATGGGTGCAACCATATAGAGATTTTTAAAACAGAATGCAATATTATAATAGATGTGTACTACATATATTTGACACATATTTTAAATTTAGATTTGTAGCTTACAAGTCTAGCTAAAGCTGAACTACTCTGCCTTGAACTGTTAAACGCTTCTGCTACTGAATAATGTAAGGATCCACTTCACTACGATACCATACTTTCGAAATTCCAATATTAAGTGATTGCAAGCATTGTAATTAGGGAAGAGAGATAATATACTTATAAAATGAATTATTTTAAACTCGACAATACACAGCAGGCAAAGCTGCGGATAAACATTAGTAGTTCCTAATGAATAGAATTGAAGGATGGGACTTAAAATAAGACAGCCTATAATTTAGTTGTGACGAAACATCTTTGTTCATCAAAACGAAATCAAAACGATAATGTTTTCTTAACGAGCTTTACATTGAATCAATAAATTTTATATGCGCAGGATTTGTACGCCTAACACGCATCGGATGGTGCGAGTGATATTTTAAGAAACAATCAAGCTCACGTCAAATTATTTAAATGTTATTGCAGTTCGCGTCCACAGTGGGTGGTTCCAGTGAGTCATATAAAAGCTTGCGCGGATTTTTTTATCCGCATTCTAAATAGACCACTAAGCTAGGCAATACGTTAAGATGAAATTCCTCGTAAGTAAATATTGGATTAGAGAAAATCGGATTTCAGAATTTAACACAAAAAAGGAGCGATGATATTAGTTATATTTTATTACTAAAATATAATAAAAAGTGACTTAATTAAAATGTTTTGTGATCGCAGGTAGTAGTATTGGCTTTCGTTGCGGCGGCGCACGCGCAGTTCAACTACAACCGCGCCAGCGCCTACTCTGGCTTCGGCAACAACTACCCTCAGCCGCAGAAGTATAGGGCCAAGCCTGTGTACAAGCCAGCCCCTGCCATCACGGTGACCCCCGTGGTTCCTGCCCCTACACCCTCGGCCTACGCCATCCCTGTCGCCCCTCAAGCCGCTGTGAGATACAACGGTGATGCGCGCGCTGCCAACATCCTCAAGTACGGCAATGAAATCCAACCTGACGGCGCGTACGAGTACTTGTGAGTATTAGTACTCTGACTATTTGCTATTGAATTGAAATTTTTATATTATTTTTTGTCATACATTACAAGGTATTAAATTGGATTCCCGATGCACCAGACCGTCGCTCAACCAGATGAACCGACGATCTGGTAAAGGTCGCGGGGAATCTCTGAATGCAAGTGGCTCGGGACCAGTCATACCATAGGGACCTAAGAATGTGCAGCAGTGGACGTTTCACGGCTGACTATGATGATTATAAATTCACTAGATTCTACAGCTTTTGTCAGTCCGAAAAGTCATCTACTGTATATGATTTCCTCATAAATCACAACGGCAAACGAGCTTTCCATTTTTGTGTGGTGTACAGGTTACCTTTGCCACCCATCCATTGAAATTTGCTTTTACTCACCTTCTACAACACCTACAAGCAGACTTGTAGCGTCTATGATCTACAGGTCTAACGCGTAACTAGTACACCTATAGTCAAGATAGCATATAAATTCATTTATTTGCGTCTTCTCGGCTTTAGAATAGGACTACCCGATGGCATCTCGGAGTATTAAAAGGCAACAAAGGAAATAATATTCAGACGGGCAGCAGTATTTCCCTGTGTAGAGACACACTTATTTTTTGTTACTTGGGCGGTTTCCGCACTCAACCATGCGTTGGCCATAGTACGTGCGTGGAAGTGGAGCCAGCTAGTCTAGCCAGCCAACCTCTTCCCAGAAGTGCGCGAGACGCACAAGCGTTGCACGCCTCCTATATACACATCTTATTGCGATCACCAATCAGCCTGAAAAGTATGGTGATTGTGGAGAATCCTCTCATGGAAAGTCTTACATGAAAATACATGCTCATATCCAGCAGTGGACTTATGCATTATAATATTCATTTAGCCACATTTTAACCCTACAGCTTTGAAACCGACAACGGCATCGCTGCCCAGGCGCAGGGCACCCCCCGCAACCTCGGCGGCAACCCCCCCGTCATCCCTGACGTAGTGCAAGGCTCCTTCTCCTGGACTTCTCCTGAGGGTCAGCCCATCGCCATCTCTTACATCGCTGATGAGAACGGATACCAGCCACAGGTGAGTCTCGCTATTTCTTTCTAACTTTGTTCAGCGAAAGAAAACATGAGAAAGCCTGCACAATCTTGAGAAGAAATTTAAAGGTGTGTGAAGTCTACCTATCCTTAACTCTAGGAATGATGTTGCTCAAGTCCGCGAGAGTTTATTGCACGTGTCCCTTCGGTGGCACTAACCGAGCTGCAATCTTTGATTGGCGCATTATTGTTTGCGACCTCATGACAAATATAAATTGAAACAAGATTAAATTATTATCTTGATTATCAATATATAAATATAAAAAATAAGTTATCAAATTCCCGCTGAAAATGACAAAATATTTAGTTTAGATCTTAGACCCAAAAGTATTCATTTCAATTTTGACTTACTTACTTACTAATTAATACATTTCACTGCAGAGAGACACAATTTTAGATATTATAAGTTTTCCCCAACGAATTCGTCTGCGCCGTTCCATGCAAAGTGTATGAGAACAAGAATTTGTTCGAGAATTTAAATTCTGCTATTCGGGCCGGAGACCAATTCAAAAAATCAAAGATCATAAAAATCGGTCCTGCCTTATGACGCTAATGTTACAGATCCGAAAGTGACTCGGTCTGTCTCTGTGTCCCTGAGATTATTTTTGGGCCTACCGTGGTTGAATAGTTAAACCAATCTTGATGAAATTTGGCATGCGCGTTGCTTTTGGTATGGAGAGGGAGGTAGGTTATCTAAAGTATTCTTGCAAGATTATGACATAGATGAGAGAACATTGATTTTTGGCTGATTTCATTTAAAGAGTCCTGTCTTTTAACTTAATATTAAATTCCATTATATAATATCCTAAATGTTGTTTCAAGAAACTATTAACACCAAAAAGTAATATTACTGACAGAATGGTATTATTGGTAACTGTACGTAACTGGTTTATAGTATAAAGTCTACATATATGGGTAAAAATTTAAAAAAACCAGTGTGTTTCCCCTCTATTGGAAACTACAAGTGGTTTATTCAGAAGTTGGCATAGCACCTGTTTATTAGTCGTTTAAAGCTTTAACAGCTGAAGTGCGCACCGGCGTGTTTCATTTTTACGTTGAGAGTATCTAGTATCAGATTAGAGTATTAATGTTATTCAAAGATGAATTTTAGTAGAAAAAATACATAATAAAATAACCGAATTTTTTTGCCGAAGTAGTTTTCTTCGGCAAAAATAACTTCGCAAATGAATGGATATGAATATGGCAAAAGAGGACACTATCTATGCGACAAATGATGTACCTGATGATGTTACATATATATACTTTTAATTGATTCCCAATCTACATATTAAAACTATATATAATTAAAACATCAATAACTCAAACAAGCTATCAGATTTCCACTGCCGTTAAAATTTGTTATTCGATAATTTTGTAATTTACATAGATAATGTTTTGTTTTATTATCTCCTTACTTATTAACTATTAACAAACAGCAACTTTTATCAGTATGACACACAATGCTATGGCTATTACGTTTTTTTCTATACATATTATTTGCTTTTCTTAATTATTTTTAACCGACTTCAAAAAAAGAGGAGGCTATCAATTCGCTGGGTATGTTTTTTTAAATGTTTGTAATCTTAGAACTTTTGACTGGGTGAACTGATTTGAATGATTCTTATTTGAAAGCTGGTGCTTCCAGTGTGGTCCCATTTCTATTTAGTCCAGTTCTGATAATGTCATCCATGACAAAACGATATAAATTTTAAATTTGCCTGAATAAAAGTAGGGCTAGTAACTTTTAGGGCAATTGAAGTCGGTTACCAGTTCTTTTTGAACGCATTTACTTGTTGTTGTTGTCAGTTTAGTTCGTAACACTTTTCCGGTGGCAATGTTAACAGAATTGTATTTTGATGATAAAATATCATATGTTTTATTTTATTTTTTCAGGGTGCTGCCATCCCCACCCCTCCCCCAGTCCCGCCTCAGATCCTCCGCGCCCTCGACTACATAGCGAGGTCCGCTCCAGTCAAGAAGTGAACAACCACCGCACGCCTGCTTCGATCATCATTACCTTAACACTTTAGTGATAGAGTTTACATTTCACTGTACGAAATGCACCATATATTGTGATAACTATTTAATAAAAGCGTATGTTTGTTATCTCGGGAAAGTTACGTGCAATTGTAAATAAATAAATTACACATCAAACAGTTTATTATTATTATTGGTAACTAAAATTGGCCTCACAAGAACAGCATCATCATCATGCAGATTGCTTGCGATAAGTGCAAATAAATAATATCAGAAGCTAGAGTTATTATAAACTACAGTGCAGCTTTTACTTTTTCTTCTTTACAAAAATGGTTATTGTGTATTGCTATACTGTAAATAGATATAGAAACAACATATACAAGTTGTTCTTTAAAAATGTTTGAATTGGATTCACTGAGCTAAGATATTCAAACGCCTGCTCAAAATGTGTGCCGCACTCAACAATTCTGGCAAAACAACTTTGCTATTTGTCCAAGCAAGGAGGACTGTAAAAATTAAACTTCGAACTAAACAGACATGGTAAGTAGCCTTTCTGAAAAGGTTAAATAGGTTTATGCAGCTCAGAATGAGTAGAATTTTTAGAATTATTAATAATATATAGATTTAGTAACGTTTACAGCACAAACAGACAATTTTAATTAGTAACTTCAATTACAGTGTTTGTGATGCAGTCTAATATTTTCTTTGTTGTCTATTTATTGAATGAGGTTTACAAAAAACAGTTTAGCAGAGTTCAATTAATATCAGACTTAATTTATTTTAAAATGTAAAGACCAGAGAGAAAGATAATATATACATTACATCTTTTTTCACGTAAATGAGTAGAGGTTATTAAACCAGAACCTGTTTTCTAACTTAAAAGGTGTAATAAGACATTAACTTTTTTTTAAATATATCAAATGTAAAATAACCATTCATACGTTCTTATATCGACATTTAGACCTATAAAAAATTCAGAAACGACATACAGATTTCTGTCTGATGATAGCTTTATTCATCAAAATGCTTGTAAAGCTTCGTACAAAGCATAAACATATAACGTTCTTATGCTTTCCAGTCTCGGTCTTCGGGGTCACTCCGCTCTTGTTTTATTACTACTCGAATACGAGTAGACGTTATAAAATGTTTATTGATTCGCGAATACGGGTCATTGCACTATTCCAACTAATTTTTATTATATTTCAGCGTCACCAATGACTCATGGAGTCATTAGATTTATGTCTGTGCACATTTTATTTTGATAACGGCCGTAGTTTTATATATTACGAACCATTAGGTCTGTGTTTAAGAATAATTTCTTGGATTTCTTTTACAGAATATAATAGCATCATTAATTTTCTGCATACAATTTTAATGTCTATGATTGCAAGGTAAAAATGTGTGCCGTACTTTTAGATTTTCTATGACTCACATGAGCCTTATTTGCTTAGCATGACCTTTATTTCTATAGATAACTTCGCAGTCAGAAGTTTTCTTGTGTGCCGCCTAATATGTCTTAATCCTAATTTATTGAAAATTTAAACATCATATCTGTAACACGACCGAAGACGATCATAAAAGGAAAATGACATATTATATTGTATTCGTTGAGTAGTCATTTGAGTGCTAATGGAACAATAAATCGATGAGAGACGGATCATGTCGGTCTCGGCATAGCGTCCTTGGTTTTTATAGGTGTCACATGGGTTCAAGGCGTGAGGCATGTGAACCCACGCTATTGCCTGCTATCTATCTGATTACGCAATCACACATAAATTTAACGAAACTGGTTTTAGGAAATTAATCTCTTTGATACAGACTTCTTTGACAGCTCATTACAGAGGAGGATACGAGTTTCCAGATTTTCTGTTGTCTGTTCACTGCTTTTACGATGTTATTAAAGCACTAAAACAGTCAACTAGAATTTAGTTTTTGTGTAAAATATATATTTAATAGATTACTATCTTTTCTTATTACAAAAACAAAAAAGGAATCAACCTAAACAACAAATAAATTGCTAAAATGAATTTAAGAGCCCAGAATCTGGTTTCTATTATTTTTGATTTGATATCAATCTTTGATCCTGAAAAAAAAAACTTATTGCTGTACTTTTTAACATCTGCTACGATGCACTCGTGTGACTCATTAAAATATTAAATATAACAAACTTGTTTAAAACCAAATTAAACTATAAACTAAAAACAACAGTAAAGCATTAAAAGTATCCATCCTTCCTTAACAGTATAGGACGAGTTTCTGTCATATCGCTGTCGTAATATTACAAACGATGGTGACACGTGTATTGATAAAAAATTAAGCTAAACTATGTCACACAAAAATAAACCAGAAAACCATTATAAGCAGATTTATGAACAAAACCTTTAAGGCGGTCCTTATTTTCCGGTGTCTTAAATCCTTAGAGCTAATATTTTTTGTATTATAATTTTATTGGTTTACAATAATATATATATACAATGATCAAGTATGAATATATTAAACGAACCTTAGATAAGTATGCATGGAATCTAGTCGTAAATAATAAAAGTAGATAGACCTAGTCATAAGTAAAGTCATAGTGCAGTACTACCACATAGAACCGTAATACCTGTAGATGTATCACTAATATTATAAAAGCGAATGTACGTGAGTTTGTTTATTGCCACTTTGCACCTTAGCACGGCACAATAAATCGTAATGAAATTGGGCAGAGCTATGACATGTTCAGGCTACTTTTTTGTGGGATAATTTCAGAAGACTACGCAAGCCAAGTCAATTTGGTTTGTCGGGGTGTTATGAGTAACGTTGTACATTTTAAGCGTATATAGAAACATGCCTTTTGCCCGCGACTTCATCTACCCTGACTACTCTATTTTTGTGGTGTGTAAATCAATTAGGGCTGCCAAGATTAGAATCATAATAAAGACCAAAACCATTCATATAGCTACTGAAAGCCAGCGCTGTGGTCCCCGTTGCAGAAAACACCGAGTCGTTACCTTTTCTCGATAGCAACTGAACATAATTTCATCTTGTTACTGATTTTATTGACTTTCTTTGAAAAATGGTGATTGTTTACCAGAGTACAATTTGAACCAGTATATTTCAATCATCATCTTCTTCATTAGCCGGGAGACGTTCACTCCTGGATATAGGCCTCCTGTAAGGTAAGCCACAAAGGCTTACTTTTATTATGGGTATATGACATAATCACCACGCTTGTCAGACGGGTTGGTGATCGCAATGTAGTTAGTTCTTCAGGAGAAGAATGTTGACCCTCGTCAATAATCCGTAGCAAAGGCTGTCCGCTTCAGCATCAGTGAGTTCAGGGGATTCCTGTTTATCCTACCCACTGCATGATGGTAGAAAAACATAGATCAATCTACACTAATATTATAAAGAGGAGAGATTTGTATTTTTGTATGTTACCATTCTGTCATTATTAGAATGATACATTATGCCAGAGTAACGTAAGCTATATTACATAGGCATGTGCTCTAACTACCCGTGTGAAGCCGGGGCGGGTCGCTAGTAAATTATAACTACAGTTACATTTACCAACGGAGTGTTTTGTTATTGTTTATGAAGTACCAACTAGTTGTAAATAAATAAGAAAGTTACTTAATTTCACCACTTAGCGCATCAAAAGGAAATCTTATCACGATAAAATATGGCATGCAGGTTGTCTGGGGCTCGGAAAAGGACAAATGATATTTTTTATTCCGGAGTATTAAGTGGTTTCCGCGGGATTAATTCAGCAGATCACGCGAGACGAAGGCGTAAGATATTTGCGAATAAGAATATCCATGTCTATAGTGACATGACAGATGTGCTCTTCAATAAATGTCGTGATGCTATGCGGTCCGCTCTGGCTTACTCGGGACGTGACCTTAGCATTTGCGACAACGCAACGACGCGACTGGCTACGCCACACCAACGCAACACACACTCTACCCGTCCCTGTTTGCTACAAGCTTTCGATTATATTGATGCGTCTTCTAATCGATAGCAATGAAAATGCAATAAAGTAGACAATTACTCTTGTTGTTTTGTGCCTTGTTACTAAAATCAATTACTCGTGGAACTTGATACTGAGTTACAATACAAGTGAGTTGAATTACGGAATCGGTGTTATAGTTTTAGGAACGAGGTTTTGATTTTGGTTTTAACTGTAAAAAGTTTTATTTCAGGGCTTGTTGTTGATCATAGACAGCGATGACGGACGATGTACAAGGTTAGGGGGACATGGGGTCACGGACGGCAAGAGTAGGAACTCTGGGCGTGCTATTGGTACAAACCGGTGACCACTGGAAGGCAGCGGTAGTACGGTGCGGTACCGTCCTACGAAGACGCCTAGGGCTGGAATAAATGTGAAGCTCTACAGGAGCGCTCCTTGACATGTATGGAAGATGACCACCAAGGAAGTTTCAGTAAAAAAGATGACTCCTAAGGAGTCGGCTATCTTTAGAAGACTTTCCCATAAAAATTAAAAAAATAAGTTAAAAAAATTCTGATGTTATTTACTAAGACATTGATTCTACATTATATCATACTTAAATCACAATCATCATTATTCCATTTCATAGGTCCTCGCCGGCACGCGTTGACCTAGGAGGAGGCTATTCTTACATAGTTGGTTACTGCAAAATATGAATATGGACTACTTTATTATATACCTAGAAACATCTCAATTAAATCAATCAATTCAATTTAGTATAAGGCGGGTATGAATAAAATTACAATCCAAAATTAGACAATAATTAATTACAACACACCGAAAATGACAAAATTTTAATATTCACCTCATACAAATCAGTTTGTCGATTTTGGTTGATTACTAATAAAGCAACTTAGGTTGTTTTTATATGAATATTTTAAGTCAGTCATGCCAACCGTTCGTGGCATCACAGACGGAATAAAACAATATTATACAGACTATCCGCTTCCTAAAAATACATCATTACAATATCAGCTACGGTTGCCCACAGTTGGACAAGAGCTTACATCGCCTAGAGCAAGTGGGTCTAATATTTTAGTGACGAGAGATGTCTGTCTCTACTGTCTGGAGGTATTATACAGTAACTATAAGTGAATAACGTTGTTCAAGATATAATTTTTAATAAAAACGCATAAAATCGTTCAACGACAGCATTATTTTAATTCTTAGGGTTCCGTGCCTCAAAATGAAAAAAGGAACATTTATAGGATCATTGTTTTCCATCTGTCTGACTGTCAATACCCTTTTTCTCAGGAACGCGTAGTTCAGACTTGAGTATTCGATATTAATTTCAAATAAATACATCTTTTAATTTGAAATTAATATCGAATACTCAAGTCTGCGATCACTTGAATCTAAAAAAATCAAACATATAGGTCAATGCAATAAAATATATGTCTTCTTAAGCCGTATGTTTAGACTATTTCCATAGAGAATTCAAGGGAACCAAAACCTATAGGGTACTTCGAGTTGACCTAGAATCCTGAAATTTGCCAAGTTGCAAGGACTTACAACACAACCATATGAATAAATCTGAAAACCAGGATTTTTAGCTTAGGATTAGCGTCGAAAAATTAAATCATGGTCCGTATAAATAAAACCATAATAAATTTACTTCGATTAAAACATTTTATCATGAGTGACTTCTGGATTTCATACTGACATTCGGTAGCTTGCGTCTTGAAGTTAAATCTTCTTCGGTTGTTTTGCATAAACATTCAAAACAGGATACAAATCCAGTGAACTTTAAACATTTTGTAATTTTAATATCAAACTGTATTCTTGACTGCAAATATGTTAAGTTCCAGTTAACTATTACTTAGCTTAGGGAAAATACTATATTATTAATTAATACCAATTATTAATTACAGCTTTGGGGCAAGTGGATTTACCATAATCGCCACACTTGTAGGCGGATTGGTGATCGAAATTAGATGGTTTGGATGATGGACAAAAAGCAGCCAAGTGCCTGTTGGGCCACGCGCAGTCTAGGGTCCCGTAGTTGTCCTTCACAATAATTTCAAACGTCTAGGACAGACGGACAGAGACAGACTATAAGGGTACTACTGTTTGACTACGTTATCCTAATTAGCAAATTCATAAAAGTTCCTAATGTTGCAAGTCAATTATAGTCGAGTAATTCCACCAATTCCTTAAGAGGGTTTTGCACGAAATTCGTTAAATACATTGAAATAAATTATTTAGGTTAGCTCGATCATTGTACAAGGGCACACTCTTGTTGAAATTCATACATACATAATTAATAAACAATACATAACGTTACTATCATCTAGGAATTGTTATATTTATTGATATCGTATTTGTTTTGAGATTAAATTTCTAGTTAGACCAAACATTACATGCAGTATTTTCGTCTGTAAAGAAAAATTTTATCAAATTTTTATTTTCTGTAGACTTTTGTTCTTCTCTTGAAGACGTAAAACAATTCCATGTCCTGACGCTCATTTGTAGTCAGAGAAGCGCCAGTAAATGGAACTTGATTCAGTATAAATGATCATACATCACGAACTGGTGATTCTTGCGCACGGGCACCGCCTTGATACGACACCGTTGCATTTACTCCGGCGCCACCGACTAGCATTAACAAACGAGAAGCCAAAGGTCACCAGTGAACACAGTTACCAACTCTTTAAAACATCAAATCATAATCAGGTATAAGGTGCAGTAGAATGTTAAGGATTACTCCCGCTGTCCACTGATTCATGACCATAGAAGGTCAGACAAAATCAAGTGTGTTCGGAACTACACCGCAGGTTTAACGTGCATACGAGTGTAGATATGCCTACAGTACTCTGTGATGTGTAGCTTCGTTCATATGACATCAGAGTCAACATCGCTGATTCAAATCTATATCATATTATTATTATGAAAGGGTAACCAACGGGACCCTATTACCAAACCTCCGCTGTCCGTCCATCCGTAATTGGCAGACAGTTGTCACTTTCACAGAATGTGTTTTTCTATTGCCACTATAACAACAAATTATCCAAAAAAAGAAAATGGGGCTCCCATTATTTTTATGATTACAAACTTAACTTTGCAGTTGAAAGCCATAAGTCGGGTATGGAATTTAACTGCAAAGTAATAATTTTTTTTCTTGAGAGATCACTTGCGCGATTTATACTATAACGTGCATTATTTTAACTATTTATTACTTACGATTTTCAGTATGTTAATTATCAATATTCTGTACGGAACTATCAGTGAGCGAGTCCGACTCGCACTGGGGCGTTTTTTTTAATTTCTTCGATTTTACTGGATAAAAAATCTTACTGAACATTGGCGACACTCAATATTGTCTGAATTTATAGACAGATTCACTTGAAAAATATTCCTCTACATCACTTTGGAGGAATTTACAATAATAAAAGCCTTCCTACAAGAACCTCTTCAACTGACGACAGCGAAGACAAATTATATATAAAGTATACTTTTTAAAACTTTTTATGACTTTTGACACCATCAGAAAATCTGTGAAATGAAAATCTTCGAAATATAACGTGCACTTAAGAGGCTATGTTGGTAAGACCACGTGGCCGCGTTCAAGGTTGCATTGTTTTGTAGCTGTCCCTATCTGAGCCCTATCCTACCCGAGCGCATACGGTGAGACAGCATACACTACGCGAAGTTATCCACCCGTTATTTGGATGTTTCGTAGTCCAGGGATCATTTGAAGGATACAGTATATTATGTAACCATTTTTTTAATACAGTATACTAATGAAATTTCAGATGTCGGTGGTTTATCCAAATTGTTCTAAATTGATTCATACTCTTGTAAATCAGGTTCAAAGTTGGGGCTTTTTACTACCGTAAAATACAATTCTTTGACGCCCTGTAACTTTACAAGTATATATTTAAACGAAAATCTGACTCACCACCACACACATATAATTGTTTCTAGATTGTGTCTTGAAAATTTCATAGATTTTCATAGCTTAATACTCAAAATATGTCTGGACTACGTTTGTATGGGCGCTTTGACACCAGCATACCCTCTTAAATTTCTAATGGACACGAGTGTTTTTGGTTGGTACGTATCGATATTTCAATTTTCGTGGTACTAAGATGAGAGCGACTGGAAGACATGGCTCAGAAGTATATTATTTAAATACTGTTCTAGTAAACATGGAGGCAGGCGGTGACAAGGAATAATCCAATGATAACTACAAATGAGAGTACCCTTATGTCCTCTAATATTTTAATGTAGGTAATTTGAATGCCACGGAGCCGCGTAATACCGAGAATCCTCTGACAGTCACACTGAAATGTCAGCGTCTAAATATCGTGTGTCGAATTGCTGGTAGCCTACGTAGCTAACGAAGGTATACCGCTGTGCCTATTTCAATCACAGTTGTACTCGTACCCAGACGGTAATTTAGATTTACTCGTTTGACACAATAATTACCAGGGTGTCCACCAATAAGTGTCAGGGCTACACTTCTCGGCCGATGATTTGGAGGTTGCGGGTTCGATCCCTACAGGAAAATTTTGTATCACTTTTCTTATAGAACTATCACAGTATTAAACGAGTTATTGATTATACGACAGACGTCAGATCCTCTTTTTCGCTGTCGAAAAGCGAAGTGATTGTGGCATTTCCGCTCAGCCTTTCACACGGTATGATGTAGCAATGGGCAATAGTTTTCACCTCAACTCATTTGGCCGCTAGAATAGTTTTAGGAAAACATTTTTTTAAAAAAGTTTTTTTTTCTATACTTATCAGCAAACCCTTTTATTTTATACTCGTATCATGGGAGTGCACGAAATATAATTAGTCCACTGTCTTGTTCCACCTGTCGTATTTGATTTAGAATGACTTCACTTAGCTTACAAAGCAATGTCGTCCAAACTAAACGTGTATTCAAAATTTCATCTCAATCGGCTGAGGATATCTGCTGATCTATCTTTGAAATTTAGTTGCGAAATTTGACCCGATCATACATACATACTAACATTGCAAGGTATATAAAAGCATTTTAAAAAAGCTCATGGTAGTTTTAATGGTAGACGGTTATTAACAGTTTCTTAAAATAGCGCTTCAAACACTTGAAACTAAAACCAAAAGCGACATATGAAAATATATGCGAGTAATAAAATTTTAACGCCTAGTCAAATGGGACGTAAGCTATAAAAGGTTATTAGACTTGACTTGATGCACAATAAAATTTATGAAGCCCAAAGCACTGAACAGGCTAGTAACGGAGCAAAAACAATTCAATGATTCATGTTCATGTAACAACCTGTTTTTAGGGTTCCGAAATAAGTTACTGTATGGTGAGACTTACTTTTACTTAGCTTATACGTTTGTTAGTTCTCGAACAAAAACCTCTATGACAAACGGATGGGTACAGATGATATCTTAAAAAGTAACCGGGTTTTCTTTTTAAGGTACGGAGCCTTAAAATGACATAACCCATTACCAAGATAACCTTAGGCCACTTAAGCAGATTTGCCATAATCACCACGCTTGTCAGGAGGATTAATTTATTGATTGCAGAAAGGTAGACACTGCGGCCCATTTCTTGATTTTGTTCCCACAATCGCTTTTTACGACAACATGATCTAACCTACTCTAAAGTTAAGTCCACAAGTCTTCAAAGAATGCAAGGCGGATTAATACGAGTATGATACATTTTAGAGATTCACGTAAAAACTATCTAATGTCCGAAACTTCTGCGAGGACTTCAGCAATGACTGAGTATGCAGGCTACGTGTGCCAAATTTCTTTATGATTAGCCGTGCCTTTGAGGCATCCAGATGTAACAAATTCACTCAATTTTGCATCAATTATTAAAATAAATATACTCGTATTACAAATAAGATTTATAATGACTGTATATGATTACGTTTGTTTTCACAGAACGCTCGGTGCGCGAAATACGAATAACGTGAAGTGGTTCAAGCTACTATGAGTGTGATCTGGCATGCGACCCATGGCCGAACACACACACCATGAGTGTGTGAAACCGTCTCACACAAAGCTCTGTTCTAATCACCGATCTACTAATGAGATTAACCTCCCTGGTGGAATTCGCATAGACGCTTACAATAATTGCCTTTTGTGCACGAAACAATACCGCAATAGTTTTATTGTTTAAAATAGACCGATAAACTTCTGAAACAAATCGAATGCATTTTGCACGGGGTAGAATTCCAAAGTATATTTGAATTCTAACATGTTTTTTTCTAAAATTTTAAAATTATTTTTAAAATGAAAATGTAATTTAAATTTAATGACGTTTATGAGACAAAGAAAAATATGACAATAAATTATTTCGACAATCGACGACTTGGCTGTCCGTCTGTCTGACCGTCTGTCAACAGGCTCTCATAAACCGTGATAGTTAGACAGTTGAAATGTTCACAGTTGATGTATTTCTGTTGCCGCTATAAAAAACAAATACTAAAAAACAGGATAAAATATATATTTAAGGGAGCTCCCATATTACAAACGAAATTTGTTTGCTCGTTTTTTATAAATAATGTTACGGAACCCTTCGTGAGCGAGTCCGACTCGCACTTGGCCGTTTTATCATTTTGAGAGACTGAACCTCAAAAATTAAGGTATACACATAGCACTGGTTACCAGCAATCGTAACAAATAAAGCAGAAGGATGAATCAACAACGAATCCCATAAATATTAAATTTATTTGTAACAAAGCTGGCTGAATGCCCTTCAAGCGGCCTTCTTGATTGACATAAATGGAGTTAAAGCTTGATTAATGAAAGGCTAACCGTCAAGTTTGTCATTTTTCTTCCTCATTGCTTCAGGTTGAGGCTGGAGTAACATAATCAAATAAAACTGTGGGCCTGTTCTCAAACAACTTTCGCTAATTTCGACAATTCGAAAACATTAAATGATTTACTGTTATTTATAGATACATAATCACATCGACGCTAGGATAAATCATTTCAACCGTAAAACTATCCTTACAGCTGTTTATTTATAGCTTATTATAATATAGCGATTTATAGTCATGTCCGAAGCCAAATAACAGATAATCATAAAATAACATAAATGCAAATAAATACGTGTAGGCGCAAGCATTTTCAATACTGTCAACCTCATTGCAGAAGCTGTAATGTGGAAATTTTTGTGTGTTTAGAAGCAAATTGCATCAATACGCAAAGTGAATCCTATGGATCTGTTTGACATAAGGCGTACTTTCCGCTGCAAGTCGGTTAGGTTTGGCACTTTACGAGACTTGATAGTTATTCTATTGTGCCTGAACAAGATAATGTTGCATGCACAGGGATGCACCCAGGAGAAAATAATTTTATAATATTGCATTTTATAATTAAATTATATTTACGTAATTTTTATTAGGTCCTGGATCTGAAAGCCGCCACCTTCGACGTTACTCTACCATTGGAGGATGGCGTTACTATTTTAAATTCGGTATTCAGGGAAAAGTGCGAAAGTATTTGTGTGGCTCCTTAAATTTCTATTCTTCTATATATATTTTTTCGATTATTGTTCAAAGCGCCATATATAAACCATTAGCTGCGTAACTGCTATTGTAGCTAACTATAAAGTTGTAAATTAATGATATTTTTTTATATTTAGATATTAGAAGATATTTATAATTTCACTTCAAATTTTCAGGTAATTACTTATCAAAGCCAGCTAATATATTTTAAAAGATTATGACAACAGAAATTTTGTATGCAAGCATTATGAGAGGGATAACGTTAAGAAAGTATATTATACTATTCTTGTCCGGAATTAAAATAAGAAGAATCCTACAGCTGTGATTGATTGTTTCGTTGTTATAACAATTTATGACAAAAGACAGAAAGGAACCAAATTATATTTGAGGGCGACATAGTAAAATATGTTTTGGCATGTACGTCAAGCCCTTACTATGATACTCTACTTCATGTACTGATTCCATTTTGGAATTTTTTCTCACCAATTGTTGCCCCTTTAAAAAATATATTTTATCCATAACCACAGTTGCAGCACCTATGGGTTACTATTTCCCATAACTATGTATTCCAAATTGAAAGTATGCTTAGATATAACTTTAAAAATATGGCATACGTAGTTGATGGGAAAATCCGCTGTAAAAGGGACAGATACTAAGCTAAGGACAGATAATAAGGTTCCCGTTTTTTCAGCGTTTGTTTGGAACCCTAAAAGCGATTATAGTGTCTATTAACGTGAAATTATGAATAAAACTTAGAATTCAATTCAAAATATGACAGAAAGTCAATCAGTCAGATAAAAATGTTACTATATAGCGGCCATACTACGAAGTTGCTGGATCCATCAATTCTGATGGCTAAAGTATGTGTGTAATGTTGCGTGGGCTATTCCCACCTTGACGTAGAGTAGCGGAAATCAGACCACCTTCCAACTTGTTACTTTCTTCGCATTAAAAACAAGACAGTTGTACAAACATCATGTGTTTGTGATGGTTATTTGTTACTGAGACTACATATTAGTGTTTTCGTTAGGAATTGGGCTTGATTTATAATGTTAATTTTGGTGATTCTAAATTGATCTACGGGTGAGTAAAAACACAATGTGTAAATAAAACATTAATGCACCGAGAACTTATATTCTGATCAGAATAGAATAAGGGATTGTTATTGAGGCTATCTATATTTTTTGAGCTTTAACCATAAATAAAGTTGTTGAAGTGTGTCCTGAATGCATATCTGTGGATGCACTCGGTGCAGGCTCCCCCTGCTGCATGCAATGGCTAGACAAACCCACGTCTCTATAAAAGGGACAGGTGATTAGACGGCTAAGTACAAACCGGCGCACACGCCGCTTACAGACACCACATGGGATATATCCACTCTTGCGCACCCTGAAATTACGATGACAATGGTGAGTAATCCAGTTTTATTATAGTTTCTGTTGCAACGAGTGTCAAGTTGATGATTTTGATAAATACATTGTTATTAGTTATTATGGTAATTCGAAATATTTTATGGAAAAATGTGGTTTTCTGGTATTAATAAAAGCTTACAAAAGTAATAGTTTCTGGAGTTGTTTGGTAAATTGTATTGGAACCGGTAAAATTTATTTTATGATTGCCTATACCTTAAAATAAATCTCAAAACCAACCAACCAACTCAACCAAGGACATCGTTTTATTAATTTAGCGATAGTTTAATGTTATTAAAAGTAAATGAGTATGGGGAAATATGTAGGATTTTTTTTGGAAACATGACAATACCCAAGCAGTCGTTATCATCATCATAACAACTGACGAGTCTTGTCCAAATCAAAAGAAACGTTACGGCTTTTATCTGTTATACTTCTCTCCTTTAGAGATACATGGTGAGAGTCCTAGTTACTGTAATCAATTGATCATTGCAGGCTCTTGTATTATTCTTGAGTAAATTATTATCAACAACTTCTGCCTCAGACTTTATCTGCGTAGACATAAAAATCACCCTACGAGAATTTTTTTCGAAATAAAAAGTGTCCCATGTCTTTCTTCATGCCGCGGGCCTCGCGGTTGACAAATTTCATTAAAGTACGATCAGCCGTTTTTACATAAAAAGGGAACAAACATATTCAGAGATGAACGTTACTTAGGCCTTATAACACCAAGCTTTTACTCGCGGCTAGGTAATCGTGTTCTTTAGAAATTATCCAGCAAGCTAATTGTTATTTTCCGACCCTTGAACTATCACTACACAAAAAATCAATTCGCTTTGACTATCCCTTTTGACGAAGGAAAGGCGATCAAACTAACAAACTGATCGTTTGTATAATTCATAGGTAGTTGGAATGTGTTATAGTGATACAATTTTATTTATTTTACATCAACGAAACAAATAAAATGTATACAATAAGGAATAACATTCTACCTAAAGATAACCTCCGGGTAGGGGACTAAATTCATAAACAGTTGAAATAAATGGTTGTAAAATCATACAAAATGCTCATAATAGACATATAGCGTCTAACTATCACGAACAATTAAGTTAGATAGCAAGCGACGGCCGTAATCGAAGCGTCGGCCTTTAGCTAGTTTGCGAGGATGTGCCCATAGTCGGTGCATAGGGCATCCGGGCCGTGTCGCAGGTCTCATCTGATGCAATGCCTCGTGCATTTATTGCATCTACAATACATAACCTTTGCCAATAACTGCCGCGCCGTTTACCCCAATGACAAGTGTACCATCCGCTTACAGTGTTATTTATGTTTTGCGGTCACTCGTTAACCGACCCACAAGAATTTCTATTAGTTTTAAGCTATTTTGAAATACTTCAGCAAGGTTTTTACATGTGCTCTATTACTATAGGAATATAATTTGGGAATCTTGAGGAGGGGAAAAAATGAGGAGTAAATAGGTACTTTTTAGATCAACGCGTAACATCGTCGACTTCAGCGTCACTGAACTTTAGGTGAGATTGAGACTTAATGTTCTCTATATTTTAGATAATTACTTCGCTAGCAATAATACCTTAATTGTCAAAATACAATGAGTAGTTTAGGAGATAGGAGGAAACCGGTGAAAATACATACATACAAATGTTTCTGAGCTCATCAGGGAAAATATCCATACTACGTGACGAAAATAGTGAGCAGACCAATTTGAAGCATTACAATAATAAAAAACGCTCAACCGACATTTTTACTACAAATGTGCGTCAACGTTGCGCACATCATACAGCCCGAAAAAGCGCAAGATTCTCTAGAGGTTATTGACTACCCACCTCCGCCCCTGTCACCAAGTGTGGTATTTTGGAGACCCACACACCCCTAAACGGGTCACGTAGTATGGGTACGTTCCCTAACACTATTTTTGGCTCCACCGTAGTCGAGTAAAAATTATCCCACGTGGCCTTATATGGGAATAAAAAAAGTCGCACACGTATTCACCATGCCACTTCTATGCCTTTCATCAAGACCGACGCAGTCATTTAGTCGCTAAAAGACAATAAACAAACATAGAGTTACTATCGAATTAATATAATTAGTTTGATGCAATATACACTCGTAGTTATACAATATGTAAAAAAATGTATGTGTGTTCTCATGATTTTCTCTTTTTAAATTCAAATTAACCAAGATTTTCAACTCATTTCTCAAGTTTCTACACAATCATCAGGAATTTAAACAATCATGCATGGAATTCATCACTGGATTCCAGTCGCGTGCGAGTGCTAAATTAGCTACCACCTTTTGTTTTTGTGGGTAAAACAATGTCTTCTAGAAGGTATCAAGAGAATTCAACGGAATATTTTCCCACAAATTATTACAAATGAATCGTTGCGAAACTTTTGAAGTTATAATGTCGAATACACCAAATCTGCATATAAAACTGTATACTGATAAATATATCTTCAGATAAAGTCAACATGTTACATGACATTGTAAAAAATGAAGTAAAGGACAAAAATAGTATTGCAGAGTAGTTTGAGCTTTTGTCGAGCACATTGGGTGATAATATTGTTAAACGTTGATCAAACACAGTGTGTATGTGCAGATGAAATGAAATGAATGAAAATGAAATGAAAATATTTTATTTCATAAACTAAAGTAATAAATTACATTTAACGCTGGAACTTCCTGTTAGGCATAGAAATACCTGTGGTAGGAAGCCCCGCTCCTCCGCTTTACACCGTGTTTTAAATTTATGAAACGTATACAATATAAACAAAAACATATATACTATTTAAATCTAATTAATTAATAAATATTTCTGTGTGTGTGACGTATGATAGATGGGTCATTATTTTACTACGTTACTGACTCTAGAATACTTTCTGTTTCTTCATAGTCCAAAGGCTTTATCCAGGTTTGTATGGCATGTTTGCAATCAAAATATGTGCGGGGGTAAATATCCAATAATTTATTAACTTTATTATATATGTGAACAACAGACAGACAGAGAACAAGCAGATATACACTATTATAGTAATAATGATGGTAAATCCCCACATACAATAAACCATTATATGAAAAACCGGTCAAGTGCGTGTTGGACTGGTTTTATAATAAGTAATTTTGGGTGTAATGACACGTTCCGCAAATGTATGGCGCCAAAGACTGGTCTTGTAGACCTGTAATTTTAAAAGGCCATTAATAAATAAAAGTAATTTAGTTACCTTTTTATATATTTTGGTTTAGTTCATTTGTACAAAAACATATAAAACCCACGAAAGAAGTAAGACTTAACGTTGAAAACAAATAAAATTACATTTCACGCTGTCACTTTGTACAAAAAGAATTATTTTGGACAATTACAACAAATGCAATAATGAAATTCTATTACATTTATACACATATTTAGATTATTACTTGATTTTTTAAAATAGTGTACAAGTTCATGTAGAATTTGAAACATCTCTTTTGTACGAAATTTTCATTCTGACCACTCCAAGTACATATGATAATTTGGTCACATATTACTTGTTTAACCCCACACAATGGGGTAGACGTGAAAAAATATTTCATCCCCAAGTTACGTGTATGGGAGCCACCCTTGATTTTTCAAGATCCTAAAAACCACCTGCTTGACGTAATTTTTATCCAAACCATTTTCCTAGGTAAATAGATTTTGTGGTGGACTTACACTTGACCTTTATTGCATAGTATGTAAGTAAAAAGCGTATGTTTATCGCTCTAGCAATGGACCTAAGCAACCTTTTAGCCTTTTAATCTGATGTAAGTGTGTTACTTTGTTTGTAAGGGACTAGCTATATTATTGTTTGCTTTATACAACAGTATTACTAAAAGCTAGCAGATAGTAAAGTTACATGAAAACCTTTGTGAAATAAATTACAATAGCTGAACGCACTCTGGATGAAAACTATTAATATTAGTATCGTAACAGTCGAAATATTAAACCACATAATTATCATCAGCTGGGAAACATCCACTGCTGAACATAAGGGGAAACCCATCGTACGCCACATTGACCGACCCTGAGCTTTTTGCATCCGGGGCGTATCTACCCCGTAAACTTACATTTAGAATCATTTGGATTCAACAATCAACACAATATGGATATGAATTTGATTTAAAAAATTGATTTCGTACTATAATTTAAAGAAGCTGTGAACAGAATGTTCGATCCGACATCACTTCAATTCCAGATATGAAACAATAAAATTTATGAAACATACATACATTCAAAAACGTTAATCAACTATCTTGCATAACATTTCAATCAATATTGCACAGTGAAACAATGGTTTACATAAAAAAGTTTCGGAACATTTTTCATAATGCCCGTATCATTGCGTGAGGCAAAATAATTTTTAGATTTCATGAGTAAACAATAGAGCAATCAGCCAATTGTGCACGGTTTGTACGCAAAATCTAGCTATTAAATTCTAGCTACTGACCCTTCAGAGGTACCAACAAAAATCAATTATATTATGTAGTTACCTATTAGAACCCGCTAGAACACTATAATTTATACAGTTGTATCGACGTGCAGTTTAATTCCTGTAAAACCAAAGTAAAATAAAATGATTGTTTGAATATAACATTTATAGTATGTTTATTATAATTTATATAAGACCAATCTAATTTAGTGTCAACTACTCTATTGGTATTAAATGTGTAACGCTATAAGCAAGACAATTTAATATGATTTGTTTACAATGATTCACAATTTGAGTAACTTCTGTTTTGTTTTTGGGTACAAGAATGATGTTGAACTTTGATATTCATCAAAAACGAAATGTCAACGTCCAAGTTTTGCATCTTAGCTATTTTGAATCTGTCACGAATCGTTGCAAGGCTTCGTTATAGATTTTAGGTTGAGGCCAAATTTTTCTAGAAGACGTGTTATATTTATTTTTAGAACAAACTTTGATTCTCCGGGTTTACCTATCGGTAGGAATATGTTTTGATGGGTGGTTAGGCTTTTTAGGATTCCGTTCTCAGGGGTGCCAACATGACCTTACTACAAATAGTTCATTGTCTGTCCGACCGCCTTGTCAGCCTTTTTAACACAAGGCACTTAATTTATTACAGAGTACGTAATATTACAGCCGATATAACAAAAAATACTAAACAATAGGGAATATGCATGATTTTTTTTTATGTCTTCAATTGATCATTTACATCTTAGTAACATAGGAAAAAATATAAATAGGCTTGGAAATGCTCAAGTTATTTTTGAAAATAAAATTAAAAACATTGAATAAATTGGAGCTGTTCAAACGCCACCATTTTGCGCGCGCTCATGATGACGTCATTGGTTATGTTCTGTTTACTTGCAATAGTAGCGTTTCAGTTAATTAATACTTATTTTCAGTTTGAATCGCTAATAAATCATGGAAGGAGTTAATAAACCTTCCTACAAGTATTGTATGGTACCAAAATGTAAAAACACTACCATTAGTACACCAGACAAAATCTTTTTTCGTATTCCACGTGACGAAAAATTACGGAAACAATGGTGTAAGATGATGAAAAGGGATAATATATCTCTATTATCGGTTTTATTTTGTTGTGAAGATCATTTTAACGTAAGTATTTTATATTTATGTACAGCTTAGTGTGAATTAGCTATTAAGCAGTAGAAGATTTGGTCTAAACTAAAAACTAAAACAATTTCTAAGACAAATGGCTTTGTATAGGTTATGTTTTGTTGTATTATTTAAACATGAACAAAAATCTATGTAAATTAGGAGTTTAGAAAAAATTTTAAAGTCAAATAGTTATGTATAGGTTATATTTTATTGTATTATTCAAACATTAACAAAAATCTATGTCATTTACTAAAATATACCATGGAACATAATAATTACCTTGCAGCTTTCACTCCTTTTATCTCTGCACTCGTAAAATCGAGATTTGATGAAAAAAATGCTGACATCATAAATGCATCTATTTTCGGTAGATTATCCGATTGTGCTTTGACAAAACCACTTTCTGTCATCGTTTTACATTGACTACAAATATATATTCACTGAGTAATCACACGCAAATACCATTTGAAACAATTTTTTTCACAAACACTATTGACACAGTATGCATATCGACGCCGATAAATGCAAGAGGTGACCATTGACGTCACATTTCGTTTTGACCAATAGTGACGCGTTGTGTAAGTTTGAATTTCCCTCCCGTATTTTTCACTTTCTTTGTAATATTTTCTGGGTTTTAATAATAACTAAATAAAAAGAATATCCTCTGAGTATAATGTGAAGACAATAAACAATCGAAAAAAATATATTTCAGCCAAATTTAAATTTCATGCATATTCCCTATTAAACTGACAAGGGGTGTTAAATGTTAGGGTACTCTTCGTGTGGGAGCCTGACTCTCACTTATACGGTTTTTAGGATTCCGTAGATTAATGGCAAAAAACGGAACCCTTATGGATTCGTCATGACTGTCTGTCTGTCCATCCGTATGTCACAGCCACTTTTCCCGAAACTATAATAGCTATACTGTTGAAACTTGGTAAGTAAATGTATTCTGTGAACCGTATTAAGATTTTCACACAAAGATAGAAAAAAAAACAATAAATTTTGGGGGTTCCCCATATTTAGAACTGAAACTCAATTTTTTCTTCATCAAACCCATACTTGTGGGGGTTATCTATGGATCCCTCCCCTCCTGTAACTTCGAAAATAAGAGAATGATACAATTTAAAAAATATATATGATGTACATTACCATGCTAATTTGCACCGAATTGGTTGAATTTCAAATATTCTTGTTTGGGCTTAGTTTAATTGTAAACCCCATTAAATTTTTGTTAAAATACAACTTATGAATGAACGCTGTTAGAGTCTACAGAGTCACATTATCTATACTTTCTACTAATACTATTAATGGGAAAATAAGTTTGTTTGTTTCTCCTTACTATATGTCGGAATGGAGAGTCAGAATGACTTTAATTTTCGAATCGGGGTAGTTGAAATATCGGAAAAGGTCATAGGCTACTTTTGTCCCGATAAAACCAGTAGTTCCAGTGGAATAGTTTATGAAGCTCAAGCAGATGAAGTCGCGGGCAAAAGCTAGCCGAAGAAATACCTATCCAGTTAAAAAGTAAAACGGTCTAACAGGAAAGGCATTAAAACAAAAACAAAAATTGATTTCCAAACCAAAACTCAGTGTTATACCGGTCACCTGATAGGTTCTTCAATAAAATAATAAAATCAATAACCAATACTGCGTCGTGTCAATATTACTACAAACAATGAGTGACCTATTAACCTAGGATATCAATTAACAGAGGTAATGCTAACGATCCGTGAAGTGTGACAACCTTCGCAACTCTATCGTGGAACCTGTAATATGTACATAAATCAACCAATATGGCTATTATGCGGATTCAATATAATAACATCTATAAATCATCTGTTATTGCATACTAAAAGACAGTGATTTAGGTGTTGATGAATGAACATGACTATATATATATTGAATAATTAATGTTTTGATTTTGGGATGGTCTACAGGATTACAGTTTTGGAATGCTATAAAAACTTTTGGTTCTTATGTCTTATGAAATTATCGAGTATAATAAGTAGTAAGCTTAGTTAGACCACGACTCTGAAACAAAAAACTTCAATCTCGTGTATGAATTACATACATGGAAGATTTATTTTTAATCTTAGATATTGGAGCCTCAAGAAAGTATATCACAAATAGAGGTTTCAATGTCCTTCCAATTTCCGAAAATGATGAAACAACAGGAGCGGTACACGGAACAAACAAAAGTGACTAAAATTTCTCTAGAACTTTTTTCTAGCGTTAAATTTGGGAATATCTATAAATCATCCATTAAACCGGTGTTTAATTTGCAAGATATATTAGGTATCACGATACAGCTTCAAGTGATATTGGACATGGGGTAGATTTCTGAATTGTCCATCTGTAACAAGCGTGCGCGCATGTCTCGCGTGATCGTGCGCGAAGGTCGCGTGCCACAAACTGCGCAGACGCACGCAGGTCGAGACTAATTGAGTTTGTCTTGTGGATACAATTAGCAAGTGGACATTAGGTGTTTGTTTATGTGCAGCCGCGTGCCTGACCCAAATGTGTGTTAAACAAAACGTATGGGTGCATGTATTTTGTTATGCTGACAGTATTTTGTAATGATATGTCGCACGAGTCCCTTGTTACGACATTGAACAAATCTTGACGACAGGTTCTTAGCTTGGGCCCGTATTAATAGCTTATGCGGTAAATTTTTCATGTTGGGGTATCTCATACTACAGAAAAATCAATGGCTAAAAATAGGTCCATTTCATAAATCACCGTGAGCTACTTACGAGGGGCATACCGAAAAGATCGGTAATCGAGTACTTTCGATTTAATTAGATTAAAAACTCTTTTTGATGAATAAACACTGGTTAGTTGAAAATCGAATACAATTGACAGAATTAAAAAAAATTTTTTTTTAAAGAACAATATCAGTTTGAAATTGATAGGTCGATAAAAAAATGGAGCTTACAAGAGAAAGTTTCCGTGCCATAATTTTTTACAACTTTCGACGAGGATTATCTCAGGGACAATGTCTCGCTGAGCTTATATCTATATTCAAGAGTGAAGCGCCTAGCCAGACGACAATATATCGCTGGTATTCTGAATTCCGGCGTGGACGTGCTTCTCTTGGCACCGTACCTTCCACAGGCCGGCCAAAAACAGCGGTTACACCAGAAAATGTCGCTGTTGTGCGCCGAATGATACAGGATGACCGACATATTACATATAAGCAGATTCGGGCTACTTTAGGGATAGGTATGACTGCGATACAAACTGTTTTACATGGTGAACTGGGAGTGAGAAAGCTAGTTTCCCGCTGGGTGCCCCATAATTTGTCCGAAGAGCAAAAGGCGGCTCGTGTCAATTGGTGCCGGTCTACTCTGCAACGCTTCAACGGAGGAAAGTCAAAAGCAGTTTATAACATTGTCTCTGGTGATGAATCATGGATCTATTCATATGAGCCAGAAAGAAAGCATCAGTCGGCTGTCTGGGTCTTCGCAGGTGAGATCAAGCCAACAAAAGTTGTCCGCTCTCGCAGCGTATCGAAGAAAATGGTCGCTTCGTTTGTCGCGAAAACAGGACATGTAGTCACAGTTCCCTTAGAGGAACGGAGAACGGTTACCGCTGATTGGTATACAACGGTTTGTTTGCCACAGATGATATCCGAACTCCGTAGAGGTAACCCGAAACGACGCATAATCCTCCATCACGATAATGCGAGCTCTCACACCGCTCAGAAAACAAGCGAGTTTTTGAAGCAGGAAAACGTTGAATTAATGGATCATCCTCCATACAGCCCTGATCTGAGTCCCAATGATTACTTTACATTCCCTAGAATCAAAGATTTATTGCGTGGTCAGCGGTTTCAAGGTCCAGAAGAAGCAGTGGAAGCATACAAATCGACGATTTTGACCATGTCAACTTCGGACTGGAATTGCTGCTATAATAATTGGTTCGAACGAATGCAAAAGTGCATTAACTGCAACGGAGAATACTTCGAAAAGCAATAAAAATAAATTTAGTTATTTCCTGTATGTATTGTTTTATATTCCCGATCATTTCGGTATGCCCCTCGTAGAACACTTAAAACAACTTAAAATTAAATGACAACATTTTTACGTTTAAATTTCTATAATAAAGTACACATTTTACTAACTGTGTTTGAAATAAGAATTATAAATAAATCATGTTTATCAAAAGTTGCAATTCAAATGTACCATAAAAACAAACTCAAAGTCACCTACTACACGCGCAGTAATCAGTAGGCGGGTTGGTGATCGCACACATGTGGATATTTGAAAGGTTATCCTTATTCACCTTTTACAGCAACAACGGCAAGTTTAATTATTTATTGAACATGAGCTACGAATAAGGACCTTAAACAAGTTTAACTATCTCGATATTATTTGAACGTCTTCAGAAAATAAAATGGTATTGTAATTAACTTCTCGGTTCTACTTTATCATAGAGTGCAAATTCTAAAAATGGAGGGTGAGCGATCCGCCCTCTTCTAGACGCATTGTCTCTAGTGGCATATCAGCTTTTTACCAAGATTAATGCGTAAAATTTGCTTAACATAAACTCATTATAAGAAAAACACTACAAATATCGCGCTATTAGCCAGTTGTGTTTGAAACGGTGATTGTATAAATTGTTTTACTGATGCTTAGCTTACTTTTAACTTAGGCATTTGTCGGGTGATAAATTAGCCTCCCTCACAGATGACCACGCCAGACTGTCCATGATTATTTAGTGGTTGCTGTTCCCTTCGCTTTTACGAGACCAGCGGTATTACATTCTTAAGTGAAACGCACATTAATCGAAGTTTATTTAATGGGATTTTCAAAACTATACCATTATTAGATCGATATTGATTCAAGATTGAGGCAATCTATCGTCAAAATGTCAAGGGGTTCCGAATCTATTAATACCGTAGGCCTTAAACTTCGACCATTTGTATTGTGCCGCGAAGCCTGCAGCTATATCAATAGTTGAAACATTATTGCACTGTTTGCTTCGACAACATCTCAGGCGCTGTTTGCGCACTCGTCGCCGCGGCGGCCGCCCGCGGCGGTGTCTAAAACATTGACACGAGTTTGTTAATGCAAATGAGAACTATTGTCGTTGATGAGGTGATTAATTTCAAGGTCATCTATGTGTTAATGGGGTGATGATATATGTTTCAGAGAGTGCTGATGTTTTTGTGGGTAGTGGCGGTAGTTGCCGCGGCTCCTCAGAATAAACCATCGGACCAGGTGGTCGCAATCATTAAACAAGACTTCGATCAGCAGCCGGATGGATCCTACCGATACAGGTGAACTGAACATTCTAATAATTAGATTTTTGCTTTTCGATGGAGCCAAAAATATTGTACCTACCTAATTACTTCAGTAATATATGTGCAAGTACGTGAGATTTGTTCTGGTTTGTTCATCTGTTCCGCATATCTCCTAATAATTTTGACAAATGATGTCATCACTGACACTGACAATGAGTCTATCACTACGAGCGTCGCGTCGTTTTTACCTACTCGTACGCGATTAATAGGCTGTATATCAAATCACACACTTTATGACCTTACATAAAATGCAACATGGCGGCATATTGCGTATAAAATGTACGTATTCCTATAATATTAAGATGAGAAAATTGAGAGATTTTTAAGTTTCTTTATGTTCACCTTGTTTAGTGAGACTGTTTTATTATAAATATAGTCTTATCCTTAATCCTGTTCATTTCATGTCATACCTACGAGTAGTTTATCTGGTTTGCAATAAATCAAAGTGTTCAAACTGAAGTATTGAGTAAAAAGTTGTATGTAGGTACAGTGCTTATTACATAACGATTCCCAAACTGAACATGAAGACGTGTTCAGACATTGGGGTACTGACGTCATACATTTTTACATAGCTTTCCATGTTAGATAACATCTTAGGAATTGTAACTTAGTCATGGAAATTAAGTCTTTGAAAAATAAACGTTTGAATACCAATGGGAGTAAATAACATTAAATATCACATTCTAGTTTATACAAGTTAACCTTTCTTTGCCTATGAAAGTGCTTGTCAATCTCAGCCATCAATGAACACATAATTTGCACGTTACTGATAATTTGTCGGCTAACAATAACACAATGTCATAAACTCCGACTTCTGAGGTATTTTAGAAGGTCTTGTCAAATATGTGTCTCTCAGTGATTCATACTTTAGTACACAGGACAATGAAATAGACCAGTTAGAGACCACATAAAACTAAATAAGATTTCGACTCAATGTGTACTGAGATGACGAGCTAATTGTTTGTAATAAATCCGCCTCCATAGCCTAATGGCTGCAAGCACACGCCCGGACTTACAATGTGGGGGTCCCGGGTTCGATTCCCAGTGGGAGTAGCTATCGGTACTCAGTTTGGTTGGTGGAAAGGTATTATATATTTCAGCTTGGCTAGTTCTAGACATCAGTCTGCCACCAAACATATTTTTTGTTGGTTTCTTAAAAACTGTACTAGATTGAGACATCGCTTAGGTATTCCTATAGTATTTACACAAATTCCTGTCTACTGTGACAATTTAAAAATCGTCACTTTGGAAACTTCGATGATAGCTGTAAGCTGGCGGAATAGTTTTTTCATACACATTTTTCAAAATTAGTCGAAAAATCTGCTGCAAAAAAAATAATAAAAATATGTTTTAGAATGTACAAACAAAGCCCTTTCATATGGTATTTATAGCCAGGCGAGACTTTAGTGGCATACGTATTATTTACGTGATTATTTATTTCGTTTATTATGTACATAATGTTTCACTATACCTCAGTAGATATTTAATTAAACAGTCAGTACGGCCAAGCAGGACGACGACGTTTTTAATACATTTTATAGATAAGTAAGAAACAGAATATCCTGATTACAGTTACGAGGCTGAAAATGGCATCAAGGCTGAAGAGACGGGCACCCTGAAGAAGGCCAGCTCTGCAGACAGTGCTGACGTCATAGTGGCACAGGGAGGGTTCAGCTACACCGCCCCAGACGGCACCCAGATCAACCTCAACTACATAGCTGACGACGAGAATGGTTTCAAACCTGAGGTAAATAAAATCTCCATAATCCGATCATTATCATCAGACGGAAAAACATCCACTGCAGGATATATGCCTCCTCCATGTGTAGGAGAGGAACGTCGCCATTGCTCCTCTCGCGCAATGCATTTCACTCTTCCCGGGCTTGTTTATTATTATTATTATTTATTATTACGGTTTGACAATATGACTACAAATTGCACCTATAGAACGAAGCACTTGACAATAGACTAAGACTGGTCTATATATGGCGAGACTATATCCTCCCAAATAGGAAAAATACCCGTGCTACTGTGCCACCCTTTGTACATATAGAGCGTACTCCGCGGCGGAAAGGGTCCCATGCCATTTCTGCTGCCCTCTTGGCATTCAGGTATGACAGCCAGAGCCTCTACTTGGACTGCCTTCACCAAAGCTAGTACCAATAGCTACCCCTGTAGGGATTCAAATGTATTCACCACCTATAATCAAAAGTGATGGGTCTACTAGATAAAGCATTATCATACTTGGGTTAAATTAATAAAGCTTTTTGTGGGATTAAAATTTCACTTTATTACATTTACGTAATGTTCACTGATTCACGCTTACGCGATTTGTTTTCAGAACACGTTGTGTCATTCGCGTCACATAGCATAGTTTGTTGCAATAGCAACTCAAATTCCTGCTTCATTGTTTTTTTATATTTTTCATATTTTTTTACTTTTTACAACATATTTATTAAGATTCCTTCCTCCACGACAATGTTATGTTAAGGGTTGATCCATTTTAATTATTTTCTGTAAAGCTTAGGTTTATTTGAGTTTATTATAATTCTTCATTAATATATACACAGGATTACAATTTAATTATTTCGACGAACTCGCGTAAATTGAGATTAATTCAGATTTATGTATGAATAAATGTTGTTTCCGGAATGAGGACATTCGTAAACGAACTAAGGTCACCGAGATAGCTCGACGAGTCAGTGAGCTGAAGTGGCAATAGGCAGGCCACATCGCTCGAAGAACCGATAACCGTTGGGGAGTAAGAGTTCTCGATTGGCGACCACGTACAGGGAAACGTCTACCGGGCCGTCCTTCTACTAGATGGACCGACGACCTGGTTAAGGTCGCGGGGAGTCGCTGGATGCAGGTGGCTCGTGACCGGTCGATGTGGCGTAACATGAAGGAGGCCTATGTCCAGCTGTGGACGTTTCCTGACTGATGATGAAATGTTGTTTCGCCTTCTGGTTTCAGGTTTAGAATAGGACTAACCCATTTCATGCAACTGATGTCGTAAAAGACGACTAAGGGAAAATTAATCAGGAGATGGCAGGAGCATCTACCTATGTAAAAACAACATCTTACTGTGATCACCAATCTGCCTGACAATTGAAGTCATTCTGGCATATCCCTTCATGGAAAGTCAGATATCGTTATTTATGAGTGTCATGTACAACAGTGTATTTATGCAGATGATTATGATAACTGCAGAGAGATTTAAATATAGTAATAGGTTATAGAGCGGTCATTGGGAAACGTTTCATATAAACATTTTGATCTCAAAAGTCAATGGTATGTCAAATGTCTTGTACGGCCGCGTGACGTGTCAAAATGGATCATGGTCAACGATGGATCAAAATGTTTGTTTGCTTTGTCCGGTCTGTTAATATTAAATGTATTTGGATAACTGACTAACTAACTGAATAATCCGCCATTGCTTCGAACCGATGCAATGTCCTAACACGATATGACTCGTCATCTGTGTGACGTATCATTATGAAACATGCACTTAGAGTGCGATTCAATAAAGAAAAAGGTAGACGAATACGTCTACTACTACATGCAAGAGGACCTTTACTTAAGTGTTTACCCATAAATACTGATATCATTTTAACATTTCAGATGGGACTACAAACTCCCAAAATTACATACCGAATTTTAGCGGTCTATGTCACGAACTTTTAAAAGTTTATTTTCTTGCTTTTTTGCCATTTTAACTCGATTCTTTTTCTCTTCTTAATCCTGTCACCAGAAGGCTATTTAATGAGCAATTATTACTATTGACAGACGTTACTCAGCCCTTACGTCACGTATTTCTGAGTAAAACGTCCAAGGCCAGTTTCAGAATTTCCAGATCATAATCGAGTCACCAGCTAAACATTTTTATTTTTAAGATAAATACATTTAAAAAGTATTTGCACAGTATATGGACAGCCTTTACGTAGTATCAATAGATCTAAGTATTTAGGCATAATTTGCAATATCCTTGATTTTAATATACGATAGTGGATTTACCTACCGTTCTAAAAACAAAGCATTTGAAGATTCACACTTATTCAGCTCAGAATAAATAATGTTAATTGAAAAGTTTTTGGTGCACATTGACGAGAACCACCAAAAATGAACACCAGGAAAATTTTAAACCGACTTGTTGAGGTCACGGAGAACAAAAAGTTAGGTACTACTTCTTTCAAAGCAGACTCAGTTGGGCAATGCAGCCGCCATCCTTTGAGTTTTAAATAATAGAGCAAGGCCTAATTATTTAAGGTGATTTTGACGATGAAAGTTTTATACTAAATTTCTTTTACCATAATACTTTGAAATTGCTGTGTTTGTGTAGTGATTATCTAAAAATAGGACATCGGATTGTAATTTCGCTAAATTAGTATCATCATCATCAGCCAGGAAACGTCCACTGCTGGACATAGGCTTCCTCCATGGTATGCCACGTTAACTGGTCCCAAGCCACTTGCATGCAGCGACTCCCCGTTACCTTAACTAGGTCGTCGGTTCTCTAGTAGGGGGACGGCCCGGTAGACGTTTCCCGGTACGTGGTTGCCACTCGAGAACTCTTACTCCTTATCGGTTATCAGTCATTTGAGTGGTGTGGCCTGCCCATTGCCATTTCAGCTCACAGACTCGTCAAAGTTACAGACCTTAGTTCGTCTACGGATTTCCTCATTCCGGATATTATCACGTAGAGAAATTCCGAGCACAGCTCGTTCCATAGCTCGCTGAGTGACTGAGCTTGTTTCTTCGGCCTACAGTAAAGGAAGAGTACGAGTACTCGGAAGAAACATGTTTACCACTAATATGATTGCAGCTTCATACACGAATATTCCTAGAGGTGCATCAATATATGATGACTTGCTTGCTATATTGTAGAGCCAAACCGATTACTCCTACGTTTCTTTTAAAATTCAATTAAAAAGTATTCACTGTACGTACAAACAAACAATAAATCATCGTCTGCATCTGAATTGCACAGCACTGCTGGACACGATAGATACAGATTGACACTTCGTCATCGTAACATAAACTGAGAAGTGACAATGGACTAAATTTTTATATAATTTTTATATAAATATTTTAAGTTAAGTTAAAATTAAAATTACTCATTGACAATTAAGCTAGATTTAAACCCATTTAAATGCCTAATTAAACGTATTGTAATAATAATTATGTACATTTTTTAACTTTTTCCAGGGTGCTCATCTTCCTACACCACCACCAATTCCGCCAGCAATTCAGAAAGCTCTCGACTATTTGGCGACTCTGCCACCAGCAAAGAACTAATTAAGTACTCTGTATCCTCCACAAACCGGCCACAAAACAAGAATTTTATGGACACGCATGACTGCCTCACGAACTTTTGTACCGCTTTGGCAAACACTTTTATTAAAAAATTTGTTATTCGGAAATACTCTTAGTTTTAAAACGTTACTGTGTACCTTTAGTTCATTATTTTGCTTTCAAAGCGGTACTAAGAATTTTATTATATAAAACAGGCAATAAAAAATACAAAAAAAAGAATGTAAGTTACCGAACTGTGATATGCTAATTGCTAACAGATGTGAGAACGGATGACGATAATTTATTGATATTTAGAATAAAAGCAAAATCAGTGCCAAAGATGCATTGCAAAAATATTAACAGAGGTTTTTCATTTCAAACATTGATCATCGTGATCGGTATGCTATCAGATAATCGTGTGCTGCCGAGACCTTATGCCAATTTATTGTTCAAACCCTCAAGGATTAATAATGATATATCATAGTAAATCATACATAAACAAGGTGTCACAAAGTTACGCAGACAATATGCAGGCGTTTCCGGATAGACGGGCAGATTTGATAACTGTTAGAACAATACGAATTAGAAGTTAAAGCTGTTTCTCAGATTAACAGCTCAATATTAATTAACATCAGAATTGATCGTCGAGTACACGTTATGACACAGGTGTTAAAATCGTCGTTGATGTCACTTCCTATTTACGGTATACAGCGTCAAAAACAATACTCAAATTGATCACGCACCTAAATAGAACAATTACGTATTTATTGAACCGCATAAACTGTACATGGAATACCAAGTTTTAATTAGCAAATGAGCAAAAATGAGAAGTAATAAAATGACTATTGATTTAAGATAATAATTGTCTTAGTTATGTAACAGAAACCATGGTAGTTATTGACCTTTAAACTAAGCATAAATATGCGTTTTATATTCTAGATTTCATCCTTAATACGGCCAACTAAAAAAAAACTGGTTTGAAAGCGGATCTAAAATACTCGTAATGAGGATCTATAAATGTAACGGTAGAGAACAAATGTATTTTCAAGCAAAGGTATATACTTATATTACCCATACAACCTGTTTGTAAGAGTGAGCGTCTTTGTTTCACAAGGTCACGGAATACAAACGTTCGGATGCAGAAGAAGATACGGTTATAAATGATGCATACCTCTACAATAGGACATAAAAAATAAAATTAAAAATTTTGAAAATACCCGCGACAAATGTAAATGTTGTAATGGGAAAAGGGTTAAATAATTTTTTGAGAAACCCTCGACTAAATGGAAGTAAGTAACGAGATAAATAGAAGCTTACATATTATTACAATAATAAGTCCGAAAAAATCCGTCGGGGGCTGCCATTCCCGTTCCTGAAGGAACTAAGATTTGCAGTTTTATAAATATGTCACTAGTTGAAATTACGTTGGGTACCTAATTTTTTATGTAGTCTTGAACTGATACCGCCTTATTAACCATCTCCATTTTCTAATGGCTACACACTTGGACTTAACGGACTAAACCGGACTTACAATATGTAGGAACTGGATTCGATTCCCAGTATCTCTCAGCACTCGGTTTAGTTGGTGGTATAGGTATAGGTGGCATTTTCTATGTCTGCCTGGCTAGCTATCACCATGTTACTTAAGTCTGCCGACCAACAGCAGTGTTAATAGCACTGTTGTGTTCCGGTATGAAAGGTAACATAGCTAGCGCCTCATCACATTGAGGATTCTGGGTGCGCACACTTACCATCCAATGAATGAAATGAAGGCCAAGTGCAAACCCATCATACATTTAAAAAATGACTGCATCTATACGAGATAAAAAAATATTTTATTACTCCTACATTTTAATTGGAAACGACAACAGATTAGGCAATGGCAGCCCCCGACGGATTTTTTCGGACTTATTATTGTAATAATATGTAAGCTTCTATTTATCTCGTTACTTACTTCCATTTAGTCGAGGGTTTCTCAAAAAATTATTTAACCCTTTTCCCATTACAACATTTACATTTGTCGCGGGTATTTTCAAAATTTTTAATTTTATTTTTTATTTTAAGCTTTTTAGAGAATTCATAATATGTTGTAGTCTAAATATCGTGACGTGTGAAGTATCATGTCATGACAAACAATATGTGCAATTGTATTAAAAATCAAAGGTTTCCCTATCTGACGGAGTTTTTTTAAATGTATAATTTCGATTATCAGGAGTTCATGTACAGATGCTAATCACCAAACACTCGATAAAGAGCTCAGGCATAGTTTATTCGCCATGTTCCTTCACAAAGTTCCCCTCAAAGTTATTCTGCTCAATCATCAGACCCTCAAAAGTTTATGTGCAGGTTCTGCTCATCAAACACTCCCAAAATAACCCAAACACGGCTTACTAGGTATTTGCCTTCGCAAGGTTCCCTTCAACATCGTTCTGATCCATCATCAGACCCTCAAAAGTTCATGTGCAGGTTCTGCTCATCAAACACTCTCAAAAGAGCCCAAACACGGCTTACTAGCTATTTGACTTCGCAAGGTTCCCTTCAACGTCGCTCTGATCCATCATCAGAACTTCAAAAGTTCATGTGCAGGTTCTGCTTATCAAACACTCCCAAAAGAACCCAAACACGGCTTACTAGGTATTTGCGTTCGCAAGGTTCCCTTCAACATCGTTCTGATCCATCATCAGACCCTCAAAAGTTCATGTGCAGGTTCTGCTCATCAAACACTCCCAAAAGAACCCAAACACGGCTTACTAGGTATTTGCCTTCGCAAGGTTCCCTTCAACGTCGTTCTGATCCATCATCAGACCCTCAAAAGTACATGTGCAGGTTCTGCTCACCAAATACTCTCAAAAGAGCCCAAACTCGGCTTACTAGGTATTTGCCTTCGCAAGATTCCCTTCAACGTCGTTCTGATCCATCATCAGACCCTCAAAAGTTCATGTGCAGGTTCTGCTCACCAAACACTTTCAAAAGAGCTCAAACACGGCCTAATAGCTATAAGCCTTCGCAAAGTTCTCTGTCCCTCATTTTAATGAGTTAAAATCTTGATTGCAGCGCCCCCTGGTGAGCTAGCGCCATACCACCTATCTAAGAACCATCGCTGACGTATCAGCAACCCTTTACAAAAAACCGCATGTAAATCGGTCAAACCGTTCTGGAGATAAGTGGCAACATTGGTTTGTATGTACACACAAACAAACAAACACACAAACAAACAAACAAACAAACAAACAAACATCCTCTCACCCTAAACGCATACACTGTCTCCGTTCCGTCGCGGGTAAAAAACAATGCCAACTATGCATGCAATATTCAATTACCAAAAGCATTTATCTATAGCGCCTTGTGACATTTAACTAAGTCTAGGATTTAGAATATTATACTCGTATGGCTACCCCATGTAATCGCGTGGTAGGTTGTAAAGGCGACTAAGGAAGATCATTAGACGGGAAGCTGGCTAGTGTGTTGATTCTTGCAAATCTCCTAATGCTAAGTCCCACTTCGTGATCCGTTAAGTAGGTTATTTATTATAGAACTTTTGACTGTGTGAACCGATTCGAATGATTCTTTTTTTATTGGAAAGCTGGTGCTACCCGTGTGGTCTCGTTTTAATTTGGTCTAGTTCTGACAATGGAATCTGCATTGAACGCATTTACATGTTCACATATCTAAAGGGCTGTAGACGTGAGTGTATGATATTAATTTCAATTGGCGCACAGACGCACAGACGGACCACCAAATGGTACTATAAGCGTTCCTATTTTCTTTTGAGATACGGAACCCTTAAATGACCAACATTAAGGCCAAACGAACAAAGTTGTGGTTTCATAAACATTTATTAAGCACAAAATTAGAGTTCAATTAACAGAAATTTGCTTAAATCAACAATTGTACTAACCGCAAAAATCATTTCACGGGTAATTAATTATGTGACACGGGCAAGACAATAACGTGTTTAAACAGTTCGGATTGTTTTACTATTTTTACCATTACGTGTGTTGACAAACTTCGTAGGCTCGGTGGTGCTGGAAGGTTCTGGAGTGGGTTTTGTAGCGAGGTGTTTGAGCAGCAGGACAATCGCAGGCGGGATGGGGGGAGGCGTCGGTAGGTGATCACCAACTGGTCGGTAGCCATTTTCATCGGCAGTGTAAGAAAGGCTGTAATCATTACCCTCCTTGTCCTGGAAATGAAATAAATAGTAGTAAATAAAAATACGGAACCGAAACGTGGTCTTTTACTGTGGGCCGAATAAACAAGCTCAAAGTCACTCAGCGAGCAATGAAACGAGCTATGCTCGGAATTTATCTACGTGATAAGGTCCGGAATGAGGAAATCCGCAGACGAACGAAGGTCACCGACATAGCTCGACGAGTCAGTGAGCTGAAGTGGCAATGGGCAGGCCACATCGCTCGAAGAACCGATAACCGGTGGGGAGTAAAGGTTCTCGAGTGGCGACCACGTACCGGGAAACGTCTACCAGGCCGTCCCCCTACTAGATGGACCGACGACCTGGTTAAAGTCGCAGGGAGTCGCTGGATGCAGGTGGCTCGGGACCGGTCGATGTGGCGTACTTTGAGGGAGGCCTATGTCCAGCAGTGGACGTTTCCCGGCTGATGATGATGATGAAATAAAAATAATTGTTTAGAAGCGTCGGTGGCGCAATGCGAAGCGTCGATGGCGCAATGGATAAGGCGTGGGCTGTCAATCTGAGGGTTCCGGGTTCGAATCCAGACTTGTACCTATGAGTTGTTTTTTCAATTCAAGTACATTATCCGTGATTATAAATCTTGAAAAGGCATGTTTAGTCCGCCAATCCGCACTGGGAAACGCTCTCTGTAGGAGAGTTGGCCTGAGCCCCTGCAGTGGGGACGAATAAAGCCTGTTGTTGATGATGATGGTGAGTTAATGACCTCTGCGACAGATATATTTGACTCATGCAAGGTGTATTTATTATTTTTAGACACAGCAAAAACCATTTTAATGGAACTGAAATAATAATTTACAGTCTGCGGCAATCCACTTCTAGACGTAAGTTCTCCCAAATTGGCTACTGAAGTAGATCATCTGCTTGCCTCATCCTTTACTTCCGGTTACCCTACGTAAGTCATCTTTCTATCTAGCCGGACGGAATCCCGGGACGTGGGTGGACCAATTGACAGACAAAGCATAGAGGGATGGTTATGTGGATAAGATAATTCTATTTATTTTTATTTTATCTGTCCAGAAGATCAACAGATAAAGCACAAGAATAAAATAACTTAACTGATAAAAGGTAGCTGATAAAAGACAGCTAATTACACTGAAATAAGGTAAACTAAGACGCGTTCATTTTTGAATAGCGCTAGTAATTTCTACAAAATATAACAACGTAATATAGTCATTTCATTATAAATAAAAATAACTCATGTTATAAATTCTTGAATTTATAGTCGCATTGATAATTCACAGCTAGTGTTAAAAATATCTAAATCTGATTCTTTGGATAAACTGTTGAAATGTTGACTCGCACGTCATGTAAATATGTTCCGTCTGAATTTACTAAAGGCCAATGGAAGGGAAATGAAAGGAAATCAAACTAATAAGTATGTACATACTTTGTATGAGTAGCTTCCTACCACGGCAGATCCTGATGTCTCATTGACCACTTTTTGTTCACCTTTCTGGAAAGCTATCGTGCCGTCTCCGCTTTCATAACTGAAACAAAATATTGAATACCATTTATAAGCTGATTAGATCTACACGGTCTTACTACACGAGCACGCACCCCACTCAGATATTACAAAGGAATCCTTCATAATAACAGACTTATTATTTGAGACAAGGGGGTGGTGCACCGGGCCCAACCACTGCGACCGTGATAGATATATTGTGACCAATTATAGACTTAACCACCACGCTTGAGAGGTAGGGTGATGATCGAAAGTTGATCGAATTAAAATCTTGATGAGACATCTCTTTCTTTTTCTACATTTTCGGAGAGACATGGAGTGATTTAAACTATTACACAGAAATTTCGATCGTCATAAATCCCAAATTATTCGGGCTGAGTTTCTTACCTGAATTGATAATCGCCGTGCTGGTATGATGTACTTTCAGATTTAATTATTGGGATGACCGGTTTCTGATCGGATTTTTTTTCTAGTGTGTTGTTGTAGCTTAAGTCTTTGTTAACATTCCGTGAAGTGAAAACAGTGGGTGTTGTTCTGATTTCACTTCTGTCATCATTTTGTTTTGCTTTGTTCCTTGATTTAGATCTGAGCTCAGTAGATGTCACGCTCAGAGAAATATTTTCGGTTGGGTTGTCAGAAGTTCCTGATTTTGTGTTCAAAGGTTTACCTACAGTCTGCTTTATAAATGTTGAGTCACGAATACTTTTCTCATTTACTGAAATTTTAGCCTTTTCTTCGCTATTTAGTTCCGTTTCAGCTGTAGGATGTTGCTGTCGTCTTCTTTTGACAACACGTCTTCCTGTTGAGTGAGTAGTGTTGGTAATATCTTTTATATTTGCAATCACACTGCTAGTAGAGTCCACAACGTTTGCTTTGACATTTGTGGAAATAACTGGTCGCCTTCTTGTATTTATTCTTCGAGAGTTTCGTCCAGATATTGCGGCTTGATTAATAGCAGTATCACTAACATATGATTTATAAGTAGTATTTTCTGTCACGTTTTTCACAGATGTAGGTTCTTGAGAAATCGAAGAATGTAATGTTTCAGATGATTGAGCTTCCGATTTTAATTCTTCAGATTTCACTTGGTTCCCTACATCTATTCTTTGGGTGTTAGATTCGTATACTACAACCACGGGTATTTGTAAATCAGTAGTAAAATGTGACTTAAGTTGGAGTTCCATCGGCTTAACAACTGGTTTGTTCAAATTGTTATAGTTTTTTTCCTTCGGAGTTAGTTTTGATGCTTTCTCCAATTCATCGTTATTTAGTTTGGGATCTTTATTTTCAGGACCTTTATTTGTCTGTGTTAAAACATCGTAAATAGGTGGATGGTTTTGAAAGCTAGCATCATATCGTATGCCATTCCTTGTTATCTCAGGAGTGTCTCCGAATTTCTGAACTTGTATAGTGCCTTTTATAGATTTTATGGTTTCTGTTACTGGTAACTTACCTTTTTCATAATTATCTGCTATTTTTCCCTTCCTTGCTGTATCTTTATAGGGTGGATCATCTTCACCATCAATTACTATTGCAACTGGTATATCTTGATAATCCTCAGCTGCTGGAGGGTGATTAAACCGGTAGCTCCGAATTTCTGAACTGTCTACATATTTTAATTTTTCTGCTTTAGTAAATGATTCACTGCACCAAAAACTAAAAACTAAACAAACAAATGAAATTCTGATAAACATTTAGATGGAAACAAACACAAATCACTGTAGCTGTAGCAGTAATGCTGACGGATCAATAATATTACTCGAGCCGCATCACATTAAAAAACTCGTTAAGCAGGAATAAATGAATTAGTAATCTTCTAAATGATAATTTAGAATATTTTGTTGAACCTATGACATCAACATTTGTGAAGACTAAGACACGGAAGTAAATAAGAGACCAGCTATTAGTCTGTTTATACAAGTTACTCAAAAATTATCTTAATTAAACTCTATTAGAAGAGACAAAAGCCCATCAAAATATGCTTTCTTTGAATGTTACAACTTGTTTATGAATTTCAGTGATAAAGGATTCACTTATACAATAATAAATATCTATCCACAAAAAACGATACAGGCTTCTTAACTCAGGGTTGGACAAATTAATTATGAACATTTAAATATTTGTACCGTCATGCTATTCGGAAAATCTAAGCACTAAGCGCTCCAGGGCTAGGTGCGGCTATCAGTTTAATCGTGTCGGATCGTCACCTATCATGTCTCATTGTTGACACCTCGGCTATTGTGCAATTTTCCGAAGAACACCTCAGTCAAGCGCTAAGGTTGAAGTATTTAGCGACCGCTAAGGCTCGCTCCACCGGAAGGCGGGGGGAGGATAGTGTAAATAGATGATTCTTACATATAGGTGGCGAAGGAGTCTGGAGGATCATTCATCAGTGGATTTGGGGAGTGAGTAGGTACAGGAAATATGTTCTATATTACGGTTTGCCTGTGCTGGGCGGCGGCGTGCGTTTTTGCTGCACCCGCGCCGACTGATGTGGTCCCGCTAGAAAAGCAGCAACCCACTGTTATACCAATTGTTTCACAATCTGAGGAACTGGAACCAAATGGGACGTACAAATTCAGGTAGGCTCTCAAAATTATGCCGTAACAGTGCAATTAGTTAAAATTTTTAATTACATGATCACGATATTAATCTTTGATGTAATTAAGATATCACTTAAGGTATTGTAAATATGAAAGTGTAACAAAAAAAACATGGGACTACATGAGTGTTTAGAGTGAAAAAAGTGTTAGTTAAAAAAAAAGGAATTGTTCATCCACAATAATTTCTATGTCTCAAAATTTTATGTCTGGCATATGATTATTATAAAAATAAAACTTAGTTACAGTCGATGTATAGGTAATACATACATACATAATACATAAATACCAATAGCAAATTTTTATTCGCTTTTTAGAAGGCCATGCCTTACAAATGGGGCATGACCAAATTGGAGTTTCAATGATGCTATTTATGATTAGTGGAGGGAAGCTGAAGATCCAGTTATGGCTTCTTTTTAATCAGTCTAAAATCTCTTACGAAAGCTACCAAAGTAGTCTGTATGTGTATGTCCGTTTTATTTCATGTTCATTCGAATTTGGTAAACATCTATTGTTTAGTTCAATTGACATGTATGAAGCAAGTATATCGCTGATTAGCAGATTCTGTCATAGACTTATTCGTAGAAAAACATATTACATAATAAAAAGTGACCGTGCAAGTGTATCCCAAATTGAACTATAAATTGTACGTGTATTTCACCAGTATCAGCATTATTTCATATAACTGTAATTTTTATTTACTTTATGTAATGAGTTTGCACTTGGCTTTCATCTTACACGATGAGTGAAGACAAAGTCGTAGGATATAAACGAGCTTATCCTTAAACCGTAAGATGATGAGGCACTATCTAAATTAACTTATGCCTCAATTGATCAAAATAGTGATATTAACACAGTGTTTTAAAGACAAACTTGGATAAGGGCAGTACCTACCTTGCAAGATTATAGACCATTGACCGATATGTTCTCTTAAGGGGATCGAATCCTAGTTTTACATAAAATTAGTTGAAATGTGTAGCAAAACCTAAGCAAAGTTGCAGTACTTATTTGTCCGATCACTACGTTACTAAAAAAGTACTCGTAGGATAAATGTTTATTTGAAAGAATCTAAAAATGATTCTCCTCCATGCATAAGCTTACTACTTAACAGGACATAAAACTTCCCCATAGATCGCCACGTCAGACTTTTCATTAGGTGATTTACGGTTATCACCACGCCTGTCAGAAAAATTGTTGATCGAAGTAAGGTGTTCTTGTTACATACGTGGACACTGCAGTGAGATAACTTGGGGTGGCCATATTAAAAAACAAATATAGAGGATTTAGACGCAGATCAAGGATCATTTAATTGCCTCGGCGGCGTAACGTATGTAATAATAGTGTGGTAATACAATCATGCACCATGTATATGCATATACGAGTATATGTACGCGATAGTACAGTGGCAGCCATAGTGACAGGAGGGTCACAAGTTATCCTTCTTGTGAAAGACTTTTAACGTGTCAATGTTTGTAGTTATGAAACGGGCAACGGCATCAAGCGTGAGGAGACGTCGTACGATAAAGTTATACCGAAGGCGCAGGGTCGATCAGCAGACAGCAACGAGGGTGGTGAAAGCGACGAGAGTGACGAGATCCACGTGCAGCAGGGATCCTACTCGTATACTGCTCCAGATGGCACTCTCATCAGCGTCAGGTAACTTGTATTACTACAATTCTTGATATTTTTAACGTTACTTATTTCCTATTTGCTTATTTATCTTGTAAAGGGAATTCATATCATTTACTATAGTGTTCAAATTAGTATACCATCAGCCGGGAAACGTCCACTGCTGAACATAGGCTACTTCCATGGTATGCCACATTGCCTCGGAGGAGACATGCATATTCCAGTGACTCCCCACGAACTTAAACAGATCATCAGTCCATCTAGTAGGGGGCGGCCCGGTACACGATTCCCGGTATGAAGTTACCATTCGAGAACTTTTACTCTCCATCGGTTATCGGTGCTTTGAGTGATTGAGTGGGCCTGATTCCACTTCAGCTCACTGTCTCGTCGAGCTTTGTCGGAGTTGGTGGTAATGTTCAAATTATCATTCGTTAGTATTACGTTTTAAATATGTTCTAACATTTTATTTTTTAAGCAGATTTACGAACTAGTTAGCTTTTTAATTATAAGAGGTTTTAGTCACATTCCTATATTTTATTTCATAAATTATTACTTTTAAACAGATATATAGCTGACGAAAATGGATTCCAACCCATTGGGGACCACATCCCGAGACTAGCTGCTCCCACAGTTGGTGGGTCTAGTTCAGAGAATAGAGAGTCAAAAGCGCTGAAGTCCAGTGCTAAACCTGCTTCTGCACCAGTTGCTTCTAAAGCGGCTGCAGCCACAGAATCTGCTCCATCGTCTGAAGGTTCACCAGCCTCAGAAGAGCCTAAAACAACTGAAGGTTCCGGTGAAGCACCTACTTCTGCCGCACCAGAATCTGAGGCTTCTACACCTGAAAGTCCTAAGCCTGATGAAGCTGGTGCTTCAACTACTGACACACCATCTACAGAAGCTGCGTCAAAAGAGGCAGGACCAACAGAAGCAGCATCGACAGAAGCTGGGTCAACAGAAGGAGCATCTACAGAAGCAGGGTCAACAGAAGGAGCATCTACAGAAGCAGCATCAACAGAAGCAGTATCTACAGAAGCAGCATCTACAGAAGCAGCATCTACAGAAGCAGCATCTACAGAAGCAGCATCAACAGAAGCAGCATCAGCAGAGTCTGCTTCTACTGAAACGTCGCAAGCTTCTGAAGCTGCGGAAGCATCGACCACAGAAGTAGCCAAGTCAACGGAGGCAGCATCTGATGCAGCGAGTACAGACGGACCCGCATCAACCCAAGCCAGTGAAACTTCTACAACTGAAGCATCTGTAACCACAGCTGCGTAAATTAAGATGAAAGTAACGTAATTTACGTAATAACATCGATTAAAGTCAATGAATCGGTGATTGTATATCTCTAAAGCTTTACATACTCTTTACATTTAATGCGTATCCTGTTGGTACGGGTGAACTATTGCAATAAAATAATACTTCTTTTTTAAGGAGCACCCAAGGTGCCATTGTATATTTTATGAGTTGATAATGTTTTGTAAATAAACTGTACATAATTTGAAAAACTTGTTTGTAAAATATTTTATTTGTATGAAACAGGTGCATAAAATATCACCAGAAAAATAACATTTAAATTTTTGAAGCGTGTTTTGTGAAGCGAAAAGTGGTTGACATGTCTTTGAAAATATCTGTTCGTCGGTATCTTCACTAACTTGAATAAATTGTGTGAGTATTGAGTTAATTCTAAAAGATGTCGTTACGAGAATGTGAAGCCCAACCTTGAATTTCTACACTTGTAATTTTACAACGTCATAGCATAACCAAATAAAAAAATTGGGTTCTATATTTAAAGGCTGCTACCCTATAAATAAGGCTTAGCCGTCTCAGGGTTGTATCTTTTGAACCGCAGTACGCAAACATTGGGTATAACAAAAAATTTATTAGTGTGTTAATTTTTTTTTGACATTATCCTGAAGGTTTTCCTTAAAAATTGCCATTTTCCATACAAAGTACATAAAAACTGTATTTCTAGTATTTTTAGGGTTCCGTACTTCAAAAGGGAAAATAAACTCTTCTTTATTGTCCGTCAAGTCTTAGTCATCGGTTAAGAACCTTTTTCTCAGAAACGCATGAAGGTATCAAAGTCAACAAAGATGTTTTGCAATTGGCCGGTTTTTTGAATAATCTGTAGATTTTTACTTGATTCTAAGCTAATAAATTGTTTTCAGTAGGGATGAAATTGCAGGCGGGATTAGAGACGTCTGTTTCAATGAAAGACTAATGTCTCCCTTACCGTTTCGAAAGTGTATGTGATAATCGAGATGTATTGTATAATTAGCACGAGATGTCCATGAAAGAAAGCATGGCAATGAAGCATTTTGCGAGCCGAAGCGTGCATATTATAATATCAGTTGGCATTAAATGTCAAGATCAGTTCATGTCTCCAACGCAAGTCGTGGAGAAGCGTTCGTTCCTCCTCTCTCTATTGCGAAATAAATGATGTGTATGTTAAATTCAGATTTACTATATACATCTTACAATGTGCTTGCTAATTTAATTACCCCTATAAGCATCAAATTACGTGTAGTGCACGCACCGCAGTTACTTTGCTGCTTCATATTTTCGCGCTGTTGAGATTACTGTTTACTTTCTCTTAGCATTACTTCAATGATGACGTGTGATGTACTTTGATGAACGACTTTTCTTGTAAGACATTATCGCCTTCCTGATTGAAAACATAGAAGAGTTGATCTTTTTATAGATTTCTATTACATAGTCCTGCTATATTTTTCAGTTGGGGTAATTAAAAATAAAATGAAAAATCAAACGTGAATCAAACTGCTTAATTCACGTATAAATACACCTGTGAAATAAGTCTCCAGTGCGCTGTATCAGTAACTTTTTATGTTGTCCTGAAATACAATTATTTTATGATACTAATAATAATAATAATACAGCCCTCTCTCTTCTGTAGTTAAACAATAAAATAAAATGCAGTGTTGAAAAATTATAATGTAACCTATGGAAAATAATATAAATGAACTGATTGATGCTAGAACTGTAAGTTATTTATAGAAAAATGTTGCGTATTTTCACTGGTCGTCAATATTCGAATAGTGACCACGATTAGGTAGACTTATTTAGGTTAACTGGACAACTAGCTATAAGGCGAGCAGAGGACCGAGTTTGCACTTTGAGAGAGGCATATGTCCAGCGGTGGACATTCACGGGCTGTACGTAATGCTGGGTTAAAAAATATAAGTAGCACTCATATACTACTACACAGCTAACAATGCACCATAACCTTGAGTGTAGTACTTGAACGAATCTATCAAATTATATAGGCAAAGTTATGCATATGCCAATTTTATTTAGATGATAACTGGTATGAGTTTACGATAGTAACCTATCTTTATTTTGAAACTGGTAGTACATGAAGGTTACTTGAATACATGTGTAAATAATTATCAGGTTCTTTTGTCAAAAAACGGAACATTTTAAGCGTCAAACTATTTTATTTTGGCATTTTAGTGTGGAGGCCAATACTGGCATTTGGCGTGAAATCAGTTTTATAGCCATACATACGTGAGACACATAAAGGAGATCTTGTAGTCTTTATTTTTAAGATGTTAACATAGTCCTTCTCAGTAAAATGTATGGTTTCTTTCTAAGTTAAATTATTTATTAGCACTAGAGTGACCATCAGCGTTTTCTACAAGGGTCCCTTTATGTTGGAATTTTCAATAATCATCACGCTTGGCAGGTGCATCGGAAATCGCAGATAAGTAAATACTGGTACCCATTTCATGGATATTATTCCTCTGATGCCTTTAACGACTCCTGCAGGATGACTTAGTCCTATTACTCGTAGTAAACAGAAATAAATACAGAGGACGTCGAAGCAGATCGAGGGTCGTTTCACACATGTGTTTTTTGTATATTAACTGAAAGTGTTTCGATTACACACAATAGTGTGTAGTGTAGCAGTGTCAGAACATAATATATGTGCTTATACGTACATACATATTACATGTACATGCATAAACATATCTATCAAGTCAAGTGTGCTGAAGTGGCAGTAGGTCGGTCGGTTGGGCGGCACGCGCGGGAGTCATCGACCTCACTACGAGTACATTGTGTCGTGACGTAACACTCATCTCTTCGCGGCCGGTGCGCGCGCACTGGACGCTGGGACCTGCGTGCGCGTGCGACGGTGCATTCTGCAACAACCACGAGCGAAGTCTGTGTTAAAGCATAAAACCATTAACATCTATTCTTATTAATTTGTGGTCTCTAGGTTTATAATATTACTCTTTTTATAGCATTCAGTTAAATGAAGACCACGAGTAGCATAATAGGTCATAGTTAGTGGTTTTCATTACATCTATATTTGATCATGCATCCTTCAAAATTATTAATTTAACTTCTAACTTTTTACTGTCTCCTCTAAATACATTTTTGCATAATAATACTACTTAATCTAGGAAACACTATAAACTCTATAAGGAGGGACTGAATACCTAAGATCTCTAATTACGGCTCCCGCATATTTCAACGTTTTTAAAACTTTTAACTGAATATAAACCACCATCATCATCAGCCAGGAAATGTCTACCGCTGGACATAGGCCTCCTTCATGCCACGGAGGAGGCCTATAAACCATCAAATGTTTGTAAATATAGAGGAGAAAAATAAACTCAATTTTATTTTATTTTTAAAAATCTGATAGTCTGCTTTATAATACAATATTGTATTAATATTATATATATGCTTTATATATAATATTTTTTATTAACGATGACATTGTTATTTGTACGACAACAACTAAATTCAGTGAACCACTTATTGACCATACCACGACCCCACTTTTTTAAACTGACTTCACTTTCTTTGATTATTTTGCCGCGCAGTGTTTAATTAGGACTCAAAACTTGTTATTTATTTTCAAAAGCTATTTTGATCGCATCTCATCACCAGTTTTTTTTCTTCAAAGCTTTTGATAAGCTACATATAACAACGATTAAAACAAAGCGCGTCATTCGTACATGACTATATGAGCAATCGAGTATATTTGCAATATCAATTGAAATGATGCCCATCCTGCCCGCGTGGCCTATCAACCTATCGTCTCTTGCATAAGTCGTCTTGATAACGATACTAACACCTTGCCTCACAGACGAGTGAAAACAACGCCCCACTCTTTGTGCAACTACAGGTTTTACGCATCACAGAAGTAGGCAGAGACAATAGCATCTAGGTGTTTCGGTAGGTGTTTGAAGGACATCAGTCAATGTGGGTGTAGACTGGCTTCCAAACTTTTTTGGCAGCGGAACCCTTTTAAACGCTAAATATTTAACGGAGCCGTAAAATAATCAAAATGAAAATCATACCATCAAAATACTATACATTATTATTGTACTACATAAGTATTGATTAATCACAGTAGAAAATTTATGAAATGTATTATACTGCATATTTCACCCTTTTCGGTATATATGTGAGCGCTCATAGAGGCTTTGCGGAGCCCCCAGAGCTCACGGGACATACTTTGAGAATGACTGGATAAGAACATCTAACTTATTAGATTTAAGATCTTCACTGTAGATTTTAATCGATGAATAAATAACTTGGCTTTATCTCACCTGTCAGTAAGTGACGATAGGGCCATTGCATGGAAAGCAAGCTCACCCATAACGCTCAATCTAGTGAGGCACTGACTCTATTACTTTTCATACCAGAATACAACACTGCTATAAATAGTGCTGTTTGGCGGCGGAATTAGATTAAATGTGGTTGCCGACCTAGCTAAGCCTACAAAATGCACTATCCAGTATACACTTCTTCATAAATGTTGAAGGTTTTAATTAGCAATTAAGTTGAAGCATTTTTGTGAACGTTTTATGAAAGCTTGTCCCAGCTCTACGGATAATAACATAAATGTAGACCTAAAAACTAAATATGGAATGACCACGGTGTAAGAATGGAACCGTCTTACCGGAATGGGAGGGTGGGTTGTCGTGGAATGTCAGCTTTCACCGGCTGAAATGCAGCCAGTACAAAGGTACAGAAGATACTCTGCGTCTATACTTCATGCTTTTCAATCTTTGCTATAGTACTTCAAAAACGCAAAACTTACGAAATAGATACATCATTCACTTTTTATTCCTTAATTTCAGTAGAAAGAAAATCTGGAAAATAAATGTTAACATAAAAAAAATTAAAATCAGCCAAGGGCGAGTCGGAATCACACAAGAAGGGTTTTGCACCACCGAACAATATTAAAGACAAGCAAAACCGCCGAAAAACACGGTTTTGTAATTAGCGGTTGCATACACACTGTGTAAAAATTTCAAGTGATTTTTCTACCTATTACGGTTCAAAAGGTACATCTCTGTGACAGCTGAACTGGCAGCCGAGCCTTGGTAATGCCCTTTGGGTACGGAACCATAAAATCATGAAGCTAAAAAAATGTGACTGCCGGCCGAGGGCGAAAGATAAATATATATATATATATACCCTCATGCATAAAATATTGAAATGTTACACTCGTAAGTGATTTTAAAATAACATGTAGTTGTCATTTTTCGGTTGATAATGATGTTTATGATTAATGATCTGAAAGTACGGTTCCAGCTTAGCTTAAAATGCTTGAGTTTTACACAATTTAAATACGAGTTAGAACTTCTATTCATTCCCATAACGGGTGAAGAGTTGTAAGAACTAAAGAGAAGGGAGATCAGACCTTTCGGTAACAATCTCAAACCTTAGTAAAATCCGAGACGTGGACAAAACCGGTGATGCATATAGCGTACTAGTTTTCATAATTAAATAGCTGCTGTACTAGGATGTTATAAAACATTTACAACAGAAAATTAAACCATAAAATTGTGAAAGTTACTTCAAATTAATTCTTGTACATATCACATGTCATAAACAAATACATTGGGGCCAATTGGTATTTGACAGTCAAGATGCTAGCAATGTGCACACCCTAAGCAGTCACGATTTTTTGATATCGATATTGAAATCAAAAAAATCAAGGCGTTGGTCGTGGCTGCAGTGTATTGCAGAGGCAAATCGGGTATGAAAGTGTGATGGCTCAGAGCAGAGCGCGAGTAAGTGGCAGGGGTGTAGTATAAAAGTGAGCGTACTACTACCACTCTGACATAGTTCACAGATATCCACGTGCCTTGCCGCCGCACCTCACCGCTCTCAAACAACAATGAAGCTCCTGGTAAGATCCAAGTTCAATAAAAGCCCTTAACGACCCTATTAAAATTTTATATTCGAGCTACTGAATCAATCGATCGGTTTATTTAATATTTAAATATAGCTGCTATTTCTTTGTGCAAGGAGATGAATAAATGATTGGCACAACTGGAGATGTTGCGTTAATATTTGTGTTAAAGGATTTCCAGCGATCATCTGTTGCAAGCGACGACGGTACCAAATAAGGTCGCCGAACGTGCCCGAGGCTGAACTCTGACATATATCCCCGAATACCTGCATTTAATTACGTTGCCTCATCTTATTTTTCATATTTCCAGTTTTTAAGTTATGGGTGCTCCATGTTTGATGAATACATAAAGATTATTATGTTCTCCGTATGCTTATTGGGATATTGAAAGCGTGGTTAAATATTTATCATATAATTTTTGCTTTTGTATTCGTATTTAATTTTAAAATAGAATCTTGAGAAATTTAACAAATTTGTTAACATGTGGATTTATAACGAAATGTAGTTCACTATAATGATATATCTATGCATATATATTTAATAAATCTAGAGCATTTATTCTGTTCTATTGGTACAAACAACAAATTATAACACACGTTACTTCAGCACATTAATTCTATTCTCATTTATGTCGTGTTCAAATGATCTTGTTCTTGGATTACTTATTGCATAAGTTAGATTCTGGGGCGATTTATTTAGGTGAGGTGACTTTAGGGTTATGGCATCTGAACTGGTTATCGGAACCATTTGTATAATTTAGACGCACCTGTGATAAAACACGAAATATCATAAAAATGGATCAATCACAGAACGTTTAGTGTAAAACGCGAAATAATATGTAAGAATAGCGTTGGAGGGTGATAATTAATAATGCAAGTAAGCGCTTCGTCATTAAAACTAAGCGGTTGGATAACTCAACAGCCTTTTACCAATTGCTGGATGTACATTGCAATATGAAATCAATCGTTTGTAGCTTCTGACTAGACTGACTGTACAAGAAGCGAGTAAATTCTCCACGTGCTAATTGTTTTATGCTTACTCACTTAGCTACCAACTTTGACCCAGACACTAGGCGCTACCGTACATTACATAATAAAATATCTAGGATTTCTCATGTAATACTTTACTAAGGTGCACCGATTGTATCTTCCAAAAATATGAAACATGAAATTATTTCTAATTTCAATATGAATTGTTAAGCTTCTTATGTAAGAGTGACCGTTGACGAACAAGGGTACTCAATGCTAACAAAGCATAACTAAAAGTCAAGAGGATCTCAGTGAAAACAATAGCGTAGTGGATGGATATGTAAGCGCCAATACATGTTATGCTGGAGCCCACTTTCGCCCAACCTGCGTGTCGAATGAGGCGGTTTCGCAATGATTGTGCCTATTGTATCCGCTCCATCTTATCTTGCGACATTACGAATATGATTAAGCTCTTCTCTGACATCATCTTGTTTCATTATTAATGTACACAATGGCTTACTAAACGAGTAACTATTATTCACGAAGCTTTATTCTTACTTTGCAGGTTGCAGTCTGTGCAGTGCTGTCTCTGGCGACAGCTCTTCCTCAAAGAAGAGTGCAGTCCAAGCCTGAGCCCCAGCAGGCAGATGACCAGCAGCCAGCCGAACAAAATTACAACAACTACCAGCCACAGACAGACTACAGACAACAACAACAACAACAACAGCAGCAGCAGCAACAAGAGTACAGACAACAGCAGCCACAAGAGTTCAGACAGGCTAAGCCTATCGATGACTTCAGACCCAAAGTATCTCTTGAGACCACCACTTTCATCCCCATCATCCGGTTCGATAAGGAGCAGGGGACTGATGGTAGCTACAAAACATCGTAAGTACTGAGTACATTATTTCCTTCAAACTCTAATTTTACCGCCTCATGGCCTAGTAGCTGAATGGTGGAGTACGAACAAGGTGGAGGTCCCGGGTTCTATTCCTAGAAGGGGTACCTATCGGTACTCGGTTTGGTTGGTGGTATTTTCTATGTTCACATGTCTATCTACCGTGAGTCTGCTGTGAAACAGCATTGTTTTGTTCCGAAATAAAAGATAGCAAAGCCAGCTTATTTTGAGGTTTCTGGGTGTGCACCGTTACCATCCAACGGCCTTAACGTCACCATAAGGTTAGATGAAGGCCAAGTGCTAACCCATCACACATAAAAACTTGCATTCACTTGTGCAAGTATTATCGCCCAATTTGTATCGTCCGGAAATTGATTACGACGATTATTTCACCCACTAAATCATTCAAACTTGTTAATATGTAACTGCTTCAAAGCGTTCACGCAATTCCATTGGCGCATGATCGATGAAACTCGTACCGTGACATCAATATCAATATGTAATATAATATTAGTTGCAACTCACTTATGTCATTAAATTGTCGAATGTGTGTGATTAGTTCCGTTGAAACAGATGGTTTGGTTGGTGTAAGTGGTTCAAGTTCACGGTCGCTGGCCACAAGCAGAGGAACACGTTTTCCGTTCCAGTTTTTTGTTATTTGCAGAAGTAGTAATTTTATCGATTCTTTAAACCTACTTATCCTCTTCCTCATATTAAAAGTATTAATTTAATATGAACAATAGAAATAATTTAAAGGACATATTAGAAACTTAACGATGCACATTGTTGGAATTTGTATTAAGGCAGCTTTTTAAAATACTGGGACTGTAATTTGCAACAATATCCTGGTCTTTTGGATGGCTTACATGAAATCACCTTTAAAAATAAAGCAAAATTTCACTAATATGTGAATTTGTCTAAACGCCTTAAATACCATTTGATATATACACGGTAAACTGTTGTCGTATTATTAGTTATCGAAAATGTGTGTTGATTTCAGATATGAGACCGGCAACAACATCCAGGCGGAAGAACAAGGTTTCCTGAGAAACTTCGGTGTAGACCAAAACGCCCTGGTTCAGGCTGGGTCGTACTCGTACACTGCTCCTGATGGACAAGTTATTACCGTCGAGTACACTGCTGATGAGTTCGGCTTCAGGGTCAAGGGAGACCACATCCCAACCCCTCCTCCAGTTTCTCCTGAAATCCAAAAAGGTCTTGACCTGATCTATGCTGGAATCAAAGCTAACCAGGTGAGCTATTTTACTAGATCAAGTTATAAAGAATGAATGGAGAAAAGTTTTATTGTACCATGAAAAACGACTGATCTAAATCCTTTTAAAATAAGAATTTCATGTTCATAAAAATTGCATCAAATCCGATCCGAAAATAATCTGTCAGCAAATCTTGTGTAAGGGCCTTAGGTATCGGTATCCTTATCAGTACTCGATTTAGTTAAAGTAATTTTTAACCGACTTCAAAAAAGGAAGAGCATTCCAATTCGACGGATATGTTTTTGTGTGTGTTTGTTACCTCAGAACTATGGACTGAGAAACCCGATTTGGATGATTCTTTTTTATTTGAAAGGTGGTGCTTCCCTTGTAGTCTCATTTCAATTTGGTTCAGTTCTGACAATGGCATCTGTGAGAAAACTATATAAATCTAAAAGTAGACTTTTAGGGAAATCTAAGTTGGTTTACAGTTCTTTTTGAACGTATTTACTTGTTATCTTATTTGTTATTGGACTTTGAATCAGTATCATTCATACTAAAATTATAAATACTAAAGTAAGACTTTTTATTTGTCATTTTTTACGTCGTAAGGGAGAGTCAAAATAACTTAATTTTTATTTCAATCTAACAAGAAGTTCCCGTGGCATAATTGTTGTGCTAACAACACTGTTGCATTAAATTAGAATAATGCTATAACTGGTGCTTCCTTGGAGTTCTGTGTGAGCACGCTTCTAGTCTACCGTCCAAAAACGTTTATGGAACTGTTCAACCAAAGTTGAGTACACAAGATAATAATGTAGATGTTGAAAAGGCAGAAAATAAATCAAAGCATTTCGTCTGGAGATATAACTTTTCTCTAGGTCACGGTCAACAGCTTCCTTCTAAATCGTAGACCGCGAACCTCAATACATAAATCTCTAAGTTTTTAATATAAAAAAGTTACGTTACCACATGCACCCATCCGTGGTCGATGTTTAGTGTTTCTTCAAGGTCGTCGTGTTGTCTCGATGATGATCTTTTGTTGAGTTTTTACTTTCATCACAACATGTGGAGCAATGTCTAAACATACAACACGTCCGTGACTTTAAGAATAAAATTACACAGCGTTACAGTTGTATGTCATGTTAGAGGCAATTTTTAAACACAACACCTATATTCTGTCGTTTTCATTTTTATTACTTAGCCGTTGTCCGCGACTTCGTCCGCCTGGACCTCGGAAAGTGTCCCACAGGAACTACTTGCTCGACCAAGATAAAAAGTAGTTCATGTCCTCTTTCGGCCCTTAAACAATGCCTATACAAAAATTCACTTTTGCATTTATAATACACACACTCTATAAGTTTCATTAGGATAAAGCAAAACGAGAGTTACATATTGAGTTAATTATTTGAAAAGCTTTTATTCATGTATGTATTTTTTATTTATTTATTTATTCATACATATGTACACACAAAAGTATCCTAAAACATAATAAACAACTTCAGTCCACTTATATAAACAGAGTTATTAGACTTTCAGAATTGTGTGATATAACATTATTTTCTTAAAAAAATAAAAAAACCATACAAATGCTCACCCCTTACTCCTACTGGGATAGGCAGACGCTCTCGACCACTAACAGGTACAATCCTGATGGATATAATAAGATTTTTTGAATTATCATAAAAGGTTATGACACAGGCAGTCTTTGTAATCAATGAAGTAGCAAAATTGACAAATGTAAAATAAAACATAGTCAAATGTTATGTATATAAACGATGTCATTATACATTTCAGGAACGTAATGCGCTTGAAGCCAAGAACAACCCCGAGGCGGCGAAGCATCAGGAAGAGAAGGCGGCTCTTGATTACAAGGGCCTCTATTACCAACAATAGATTAACACTTAAATAACAGTGTCTGCAATATAGTGACAAGACTGTGGGACTTGCTAGTGGCGTAGAGTGACAGTATCAAGAGCTTATCAAAAGTACGTGGAAAATACTAGATTGGTGATGTTAGAATGAACTAAAACCGCATGATAACTTTTTCATAGTCCATGAATATTTTACAACTTTTACAGCTTTAATTAATAATATATCAAGTGTTTCAACTGCTAACACTCTTAGCTCTCTTGAATAAAAATTGACACTGAAGCCTTAATGACGTTGTTTTAAATGTTTATTCAAAGTTGATAAGGGTGTCAGGGGTTTGAACGTCCAAATGAAGCAATGAAAAAGGTACCAAACGGTTTTCGTGTTTGTTAGTTTGAGATTACTATCATTAAGACATAAGAACTAAAATTTGTAAGAATCATTCCGTAATCATATATGTGTATAATGAACGTGTTCAACATCGGAGGCAAGTTTCGATAAAACATATTATTATTAGAATGTATGTACATATATATACGTATTATGAGTTATAAAATACTTGCATAATGTCTTCACTAAATTCTGGATTACAAATGGATCATATTAGTTTTATGGAGTGTGAGATACAAAGTCAAGAGTGTTCAATAAATAGGTACTTTTATACTTTTGTACATAAATATCTTATTAACTTATCTTAATTTTTGATACGTAAATAAAAATGTTTTATTTTGTATTGTCTCTTTTTTATTTCCTAACCTCTATCATTTCTGGATTTTGTAGTTGCTTTCAGTTTAAAATAAAAACCGGTAAAAATATCAGAATTCAGGCTATTTCATTTTACTTGACACGCCATACACGTTTAAATTTAAAATAAACGTAAAATGCATAAATTGAAATTGTAGATCTTTTTGAAGTCACTTACAGACACACAGACCTTACTACAAAATGATATCTTTCACACATATATATCTCTCCATACATATGCAAGTTTTGTTCACTTCTTACAATGTGTTGAATCAATATAGAGTAAATAACTATTACCTTTAGTATCGATGTCGCGCATTCCCGCACAACCAACGAATACATTATTTATTCGTAGTGCACAACAAATCACAAATGGCGAGAGAGAGAAATAGTATGTGAGAAAAGTGATGATATTTTGGTTTCCCTATTTTTGCCTAATACTTACTTAAAAATAATGGTAAAATGTAAACAATCACATTGTTCCCCAACGTCGGTTATTGATACCAAGTTATCGGATTTTAAACGAAACTGAAACTTGCCAAGCTCAAATCGGGATCGTGCACCAAGGGTTAATTCCATACCTTATGAGGATAATTATTTGGACCAATATTTGATAGGACGACTTAAAAGTAAGCTTAGGGAGTAAGTATATAATAAATATTTTTTTTAAAGTAAGATAACAAAGACTGCGCTTAGTAAGAATCAAGAATAAGGAAACCAAGCCAGACTAAAAAATTCAAACCAACCAATTTGAATTTGTTTCGAACCGAAAACTTAAATGTACTGTTTTTCTTAGTTACAAATAATCAAGTCAACGCAATAAAAAGACGTGGATGTTTAAAAAATATTTTTAGACAATTTCCTTAGAGAATGCAAGGATACTAAACCTAACTTCCCTGAAGAATTCTGGGCAAGAAGCAAGGACTTACAGTACAACTATAGGAGTAAATCTGAAAACCAGGATTTTTAAATTATAACACAGTAAAAATGTATTTAATTTAACTGCAAAGTAAAGTTGGTTTTCCAATTGGACTTACATTTTCGGTAGAGTATAATATTGTTAAGTGCATATTACCGTACCTATTGTTTATGATTTTTAGTATGTTAATTCGTCATATTCTGTATGGAACCCTTGGTGCACTAGTCCGATGCGCACTTGTCCGGTTTTTCTATTGAAACGAGAACTTATTTGCCCTATGTATATTTTAATGACTTCCTAATAACCTAATTACATGCACAGATTGCCGTAATGCACCAAAGTAGTTTCTGTAGCAACACTTGTATACATTCAATAAATCGCCAGATATTAATCAGCTAATTTCTAATATTTTATAAGCGTTGCATATTGTAAGTAGAAATTTCATTAGTTCTATCAAAATTCAAATGCCACACGCAAAACAGGCTTCCCAAGGGCCACTAACAGCCTGCAAAGCGACTAATGTATTTCACAAGAGACCTTCCCGATCGGACATTAGGCTAGGCCCTGTATTAGGCTGTCTACTGGTTGGCAGTTGGATGTAATTTTACTGTTGCTTATTGTGAATAGCTTACACTATTACATTATTACCCTATAATTAATGTCTCGCTGTGCTTTAATGCGTGTTGAATTTATATAAACTTCGAATAAGCATGTTAATAACAAATTGTGTTGTTTGTTTGATGTGACAATTTAGTTTATGGTAAATGGGTTTGCACATAGCCTAGTTGTAAGACACGATATCTTGGACTCTAAGCGTGCTTACCTAGAAGCCTCATGCATATGAGGCGCTGACTTTGCAGTGCAATTAACAATGCTGTATGGTGGCACTGTGTTAGGTACCAATCAAGAGGATATAGTAAATGCCCTACTATCAACAAACCGAGTACCAAAAGGTAGGATTTCGCCTGCTGGGAACCGAACCTGGCATCTCCAGATTGTGACTGCAACTGTGTAACTACTGGACAACGTATTTAATTAAAGCTGGTATTAGAACTAACTGTATTTAGTATTATTTATATGATCAAACCCAATGGTACAAGTGTCAACCTAATTTTGAGGTGAAAATAATAACAATGAGTTTAGCCTTGGTTTCTGTCTCTGTCTGTTTAAATTACATACAGGTAACAAGCAAGACGGAAATGTAAAAATACTCTAACATCAACAAATAACAATGTTGATGTACGAGTACCGACATCCACGAACATTACTTATGCTGTCTAATAACATATGGTAGCAGTAACTTCGACAACCTTAAATTCAACGATGTTCGGTTAATGACAGCAACTTTATAATTTACCACTTAAACGTCACATTAATGATTATCTTCGTTATCTTCGATGTTCAAAAGATCGTGGCGATATTACTTACATAAGAATGATATTTAAGGTTTTGTATATATGTATATCTGTAATATATTCGTTGTAATGTAATTCGTAATAAGTTCGGTCGCTGGGTAAGTTACAAAGGGGCTAATGAGTAGAAAAGTCCATTTTAAACTACATATGTCATATCAAAATGTATATAAATTAGTAACTGATTGTTTGTACGTACATATGTAGCATATATATAAGTCTTTAGAGTTATGACTTGGTGAGTTCTATAGAGATATATTTGCCTATTTATAGCCTACGTCACAATTCAGAATCAACAGCGGCTCTCAACCTCTACTTCTTGCCTAAAAAATTCTGATATTAGCACAAACATATTGAATTATATAGATGTTAAAATTAGTCGCTAAACTTAATTCTATGTGTAAAAGTTTTATTTGAGATAATAGACAATGAATTGTGAAATGTGAATTTGTAATTATTTTACGTTCACGAATAAATATGAATATGTTGAAAATACTTTCATGCTCCGTTTATTTACTGTGTGAAAGCTCTAGTGTGAATCTAGCGCTTAACTGAGTCGGTTCCTGCGGTATGGTAGCGGCAAGGGGGGTGTGTTTACGGAACGTCAAACGACGAGCGTTTATGCATGCTGTAGCTGAAATCTCTTTGATGGTATTTCAAATCAAATTGTACAATACTTATTTAATTTTATATTTGTTTTATTCTGTGTGTGCAAAAAACAATGAACAAAACATGCCCTAACCAAATTAAGGTTGTTTGTCTAACATTGCATAATTGGGTATGCTTTATAATTTACCGTGGCCATTTGGTGGATGTCGAAAGAGGTGATAAGGAAATAAAATGTGCTTCTATGTGCCAGTAACAATTTACAGCGATCATCAATTCTACCTAGCTTAGTGATCACTATAAATCACCTCTTGGAAAGGATTTCGAAGTGGCGATGTAGGATGGAGTCTGTTAAACTGATAATTCTGTGCCGGTCGGTAGTGAATAGGGCTAGCAGTTTAAGACCCGCTGGTTCGTGCAGAATAGAGAGGTTGATGCCTGGGTTGGTGCATCCAAGTGGCCGGGATGCGCTGCGCGTGCGCCGGGTCGCTCGAAGTTCATAGGTAAAGAAGCCGGTATATAAACCCAATGCAGTGTCACCGAGCACACACCTTTTCCGCCTGTGTTTGCATCTACACCCTTTTGTGACATCGTCTCCTGTCCTACGTATATCATGGTGAGAGACCTTTCTTACTTCGTAAAGCTTTTACGTGAGATATTTGAGGTGACGAACCGTTTATAACGGAATAATAACGGATATTATTATGAATGAGAAACCATCTTTTCCTGTAATTTCACCACCAAATATATTTGTGTGCTCCCTTGGTTAACTTATGTAAAATAAAAAATTATGTAAATACCCGTTGTATTCGTAAATTACAATAAAAGTGATATAAACTCTGGCAAATATATCGCATATTTAGCTACCTAATGACCTAACGTCAAAAAGATAACTGGTATACTCGGAAAAGTAATATTATTTTCATTTTGTATCCATTAAATGGTTTTGGGTGATTGATTGACGACTTAAAGGCAACGCAAAGTAAATGTAAATATTTAAAATATGTTTATTATTCACTGGAAGTTGTACGGATTTTCCTGCACGTAGTTTGCTTTGCCTTGCTTAGTACTACATATTCTCACGAAAAACAATTTTCTTAAATTCAAGTCCTTACACCAAGTGTAGGGCTAGTAATTATTAAACAGTATCAAACTTTGGATAAATACAAATTTAATTTCGTCACATTTCGAGTTTTGTTGCAAGCTCGTTTTACAGGACGATATTTTGCTGAATAAACAATGCATAGTAATTTGTATAGAGATCGGAAGAGAAAAAAAAGCGTCTTATTCTACAATTCTGTTGGGGAGTGCATCAAGTGTTAAACTAAGAGAAGAGGAAGTAGCGAATTTACAATTTCTTCGCTCCAAATTTAATTCAAATCTGTATCTGTAAACGACTGCAAAAAGTATATCGAACTACAACTTAAATTGTGAAAGCGACTGTACCATCTAGCAGAACCATGAATTGGGAAACGCGAAATTTCATACAATTTGACGCAATAAGGAAGCTACTTAATAATTTTTGCAAAATGACGTTGCTATTCATCATGCAGTTAGGTTACTACCGTTATGTAGGAACAGTAGGGCAAAAGTCAGCACGTGCCGGAGACAAGTTAATGTAAACGAGATCGTTGTCGGATCACGGAATCCTTTCTTTTCCCTGAATCTACTCCACCCATGTCACGTTTATTTTGAGTCATCTGACTTCCTGTTAAGATCCTTTGTTGTATAAATTGCTGTAGTTTATGTCTTGTGCACTGTTAAAAGACACAATTTATTACAGTTATTATTTTCTCTCTGATGGATCCAGCTTAAGGCCTTTGTGTGAGCACATTTTTCATGAAATAGCCTTACGAGTATGTACGTATAGTCTATTACAAAATCTTAGTGCGAAACTTTTGTACTGATGTTATATATATATTAAGAAAAAATTCAAAATTTCTATTTTAAATCCCAAGTGTAAAAACATTATAATTCTATATTTCTGTACTTCTATTTTTGACTGTCATTCTTTTTAACGTGAATTTTTGTGTAAGCTGTGGATACCTATAATTAAGTTAACATTTTTAGTAATTAGTTATGTAAGTTTGTATTTTGTATGTGTTTGGAATATAACTTGTTGGTGTCTCTAAATAAATAAATAAAAATATAATAGGCATAATACGTGCTCCTTAGTAAGCCTTTCGTTGCTAGTCAACAATGTTAAATTTTCGGCTCATGCTTTTAAATCTCTCGCTTCGTTACTTCGCTAGCTCGAGATTTAATGTAGGCACTCGCACCAAAACAACTTTGCTCTCTTGTTGAACGAATAACTATTACCATATTCCGTATACGAATGTAAATTATCATAATGTGCGTAATTTATAGTTGTTAACAACTGAACACATAGGTAATCAAGCAAAAAGCTTTTCTGTTTTGCTCTTTACCTGACATTCTCATCGTTAAGTGAGGTGCGCAACCGCAGGATCTTAGTGATGCAACTGAGGAATAATTTATAAGTACCTCAACGTTTGATTAGGCATATGTGAATCGGAGAGAAATATAATTCCCACTGATTATTTTTAGGGTTTCACAAGGAACCTTATATTGATTAATCGAGCCAACCTGTCTGTCTACGATCTCTTAAATTATTAGACCAGAAAAAGCTGCTATTTCAAATTACAGTACCTACTAGGTGGTTTTTGAGTTCAATGATTCTTACAATCTTCTGAAATGTAACGAACTGTAAACGCGACCTAAAAATGCCTATTTCAAAACATCTACAGCCGCAGTGCCGCCTCGGTCAAACTAGATTCTTCTGGATACTCTGAACTGAATCATATAATGAATCGTTATTTTAAATTACATGATGGTAGCTCAAAGGGTTGTTACTTATATTTTTTTCATTTTATTTCATCTACTTAGGGCAGAATTGCATACAATCCTTTCTTAGTGGTACACAATAACATCGCAAAGATCAATGTCGGAGCATTGATAAGACTGAGCGTTGATTTGTAAATCAGAGTCTTTTACAGTTAAAAATATAACTTTTACCAACTAAAGACACTTGCTAATTTGAGCTTGGTAATCTAAAATGTATCTATAATAAGCATATAGTTATTGAATTACTATTTGATATGAAAATATTCAATGAGATGGTTTTAAATAAAGAAACTGTTATCGGTTACTAGAAAGTGCACTGTCAAACCATTATCTTTTTAAAAGTGCAAATGTAACTTATGCCGACAAACTGCGGTGTCACCACGTACATATCGTAACAAATAAGTCGTGCATTATAGTCTCGCAACACTCTCCCAATATAGTGCATTGTTCGTGAAGAAAGAGCACTTTCAACTGCATCTTCCGGCACTCGAGTGCATTTCCTTGTGATGTGCACGCACATGTTACGATTCTGAGTTCTATTATTATTATCTGGTTATAATAGAAAGCTTGTGAATTTGATTTAATAAAATATTAGATTGATCGGGTTAATGCTCCGGGTATGATTATGAATGTTTATAAAGATGCAGTTTGTTTGAACTTGCCGCAAGTCGCGTTGGTGTCTTTTGTACTATTTGAGGCTATGACGTGTGTCTACCCACAAGTGTGCCTACTAAATGTTAATTATGCTTGACTAAGGAAAAGTATATTATTTAAATTTCTAGTTTCCATGAAATCTCTGTTTGTGTCCAATTTTATGCCAAATATTTTCAGACTTTACAGATTTATTGTTCAAAAAAAGAATCACCTTTGGTGCGTTTAATACGTAAATTCGTATTGACCTAAATCATACAAATAAAAATACATGCAAAATCAAATTAATTAAAATAACATAAATATAATTTAATCAATTATTTATTTTACGTGCAAGTACCGATATTTTCATGCAAAAACCGTCAATCATAAAAGATTTATAGGTATTTTAAAATGACATAAAATGAAAGAAAGAGAAAAATATGTAACACCAGGTTTTCTTTTAAAAAAACTACCTAATAAAGTACCTACAGTAAAGTTTATTTCTCTTGCACTAAACTAAACAATCAGATAACTTGCTCTAACCTTAGCGATAGGCACTTTAGAATTTCGTAATCGACTTTAGAACCTATTACGGCTGTAATCTCGTTCTCCTACACATTCAATTTAAAAAAAACCTTTTTTTTTTAATTTTCAGATAGCATCACTCATCATAGGTCTGGCAACTCTGGCCACATCAGCGTTCGCTCAAGTGCAGCCTTCAAGAGCTGCTACTGAACCTATACCCATAATCAAATATGAAGTGGAAGGACCGAACGTTGATGGATCCTATAATTGGCTGTAAGTTATTTTAAATATCAGTGACGATAGGTCATACATAACATGGAAGTGGTCCTCCAGAAGCCCATTATAATAGCTAAGGTGTTTTCTATTTCGGTAATCTGATTACAGAATAATCGACTTTTTAATTGGACTGACAAATGTTGGTAGCCAGTGCCGTCTAATAATAATGGAGTTAACTCTCCATACAAAATGTCTAAATCTCTCTGAAGTAAAGCTAAAAATCTGTAGCAGTAGATTAACTGTGATTTATTTGCTCAGAAATGTATTTTTTAACTATTTCACTTTCAATATTAACGATATGGACAGCAGCATCTTACTGCGATCACCAATCAGCTTACCAAGCTTAGTGGTTATGGTATATGCAATGGAAGGTCCGATGAGGCGACCTATGAAGGATTTATGTCCAAAAGTGAACAAGCAGCTGATAACTATGCCACACAGACATAAGTATGTCAGAAACAATTTTAGGACAAAATTGACTGCATGATAAATTACTTTTACGAAGAGTGGTATACTTTGGTCAACATTGTATTTGCAATAAATTTCTTCATAACCCTGCTCTCCTTATGTTTGCCTTTGGAGAAGTTTCAATGTAATGTGCCACTGGTAGTCAATACATCGACATTTTGACAGCAGTCTGGTACACAGTTTAGTCATACAGAACTTCACATAGACACTATTTTCAACCGACTTCAAAAAAGGAGGAGGTTCTCAATTCGACGGTATGTATGCATTATACGAGATAGTTCCGCCAATTATGAATAAATTTTGAAGATTCTTTTTTATTTGATAAATCATACTTTAAAGTTTCCATATTCATTTTATTGAAATTGAGAGAAAATCAACAGAAACAAAATATATACTTTATATACCCAGATAATTCTACCTCTAAGGGTGAACATTTTAGGGAACTAAAGAGTTCATTTTGAACGGTTTCGTTAGGGAGCCATCGGTCCGAGTATTACACACGCAAAAAATTCATCACAATTGTCACGACTTTCAGGTACGAGACTGGCAACGAGATCAATGCACAGGAGGCAGGCTACGTGAAGAACTTCGGCAAGGGGGAGGGGGAGGAAGTCCAGGTGGCGGAGGGGAAGTTCAGCTACAAGTCACCGGAAGGAAACCTCATCAGTCTGACGTACATCGCTGACGAAAATGGTTTCCAGCCTCAGGTCTGTATTTATATATTTGTTGGAAAAACTAGATGTGATACGTTTTAGCGGCTGTTATAAGATATAAAGAATATTTAGTTTGATTTCATGCTTTTTCCGTAATCAGACTCGGTAATTTGTTCAGAACAGCCCTTGATCACATAACTTCCCTCTATGTTGAAAGACAATGTGGTTGAAGATATTACCTGTAGGTTTAAAAGTTGTACACAACGTTTTTTCTGTATGCATGACAAATGTGGAGAGAAACACTTATTCATGCGAGCTGTAGTGATGTCCATCTGTGTATGGGCGGAGAAATGACGTTCTTCTGTAGGTCTGGTTTTTAGATCCAAAATTTATTATATACTGACTCAGTTGAAAGGAGACTGTAATTTTCCGATTAACTTATTAGAATCCTGACAGTTTTATATTTTTTATTATTCACATTGTTAATGTCTAAGGCAGGCTCATGTTCAACATTGTAAATGCAGTTGTTGACCAGAATTAAAATACTAAAATTACCTAATACACCACTACAAATTAGTATCTGGCTTAAACTTTTTTAAACTTTATTTGTTACATTTTTAGACAACTATGATCAATTTTGTTAGTAATATCCTATTAGATATGTTTGTATTTATATTCTACTACAGATTTTATAATTCTAATAAGATACCACATCAGTGGTCAATCAAAATAATCTTCACGTAATCACCCTCAGAACGATGTTAGTGCTTCCTCTAACTCTACGTAGCAGCGACGCTGCTTTCTTTCTTAGGATAGCACTAAAACCTTAACAAGCGCTCTGAACCTCAGCTTAGATATTTCTGTTCTGCTAATAATTTTCTTGAAATTTAAACGTAAGTGTATTTAAAATAATTCAACTACGAGCAAAGTTATTTATACGTTTAAAAAAATTAAAATACAGAAGCTACATTGAAAGTATAATCAAAAATTACAAGGGATCTTCGCCGCTTATCCGTTACGACAGTTGCGCAATGGACTATAAAACTGCATTAACACCTGCTTACTCGTAAATGTTATTTAATCCTCATTGAAGTTCGTTCACTAAGACCTTGACACCACTACGCATCGTGTTCATTTAAAATATCTTATCAGACAACACCACATGGTGAAATGTGATTCCAGTTTTCAGTTATGATTTTGGAGTGCCTAACTTTTGGATACAGAGCCTCAGTTGTATTGTTTTCGGAAAAGAAAGATTATGGCTGTGAAAAATGATGACAATTCGTATATCGTAACTCTTTCTATATGGTATTTTCTCTAGCCATAGCAGACGGGATATTTTCAACTCAAGTTTATGTCTTAGTCAGCTTATATGAACAGGAAAAAACTATTAAAATAATAGCTAAGCCCGCAGCTCACAACTTTACATCAATCAGCAGTAAACAGTAATCCGTCAAATTTCTTGATTGATTTATTATTTGATTGAATAACTATACTGCAAGTTCACACGTGTCTGACATAACAAATATAATTTTTAACATGTAAATTTTGCAAGGTTGACTAAATAATAGTACAGTAATAGAGGCAATCGTAGACATGTGTTATTGACCGTAGGATTGTGTATGTTGATCACTCGTCAATTACAACGCCACGATTAACTCATAAACGTCTCGATCAAACCATTTTGGATTCAGAGTTAATTTTATTTGAGTTTTAATGACTATTTACTGGCCAGATACTTCTTTTTGTTGGGATTTTGTCTAACTTGCGTAATTTTTAGGAGTACAAAAAATATGTTTATAATATGCGCAGGTAATATAAATTGCTTCTGCGTTATTCTTTATTAAAGTTTTTGTTTTGGTATAAAATAGGACAAGCCCAAGGCTTTTTGTGGCTTCAAAGCCAAAATTTTCAAAAGTAGTAGGAAAAAAAAGAGTCAAGTTCTGTTGCTGTCACATCTTTAAACATTCCTGTATATTTGTATAATATAGAATGTCTGAGTGAAGGGTCAGCTTTAGAATAGCAGCACCCTGTCATCCAGCGGGTGTCGTAAAAGGTGACTAAAGTAAAAAATATCTAGACATGGGCAGCAGTATCTAATTATATGTATAACAAAAACATTAACTTCGATCACCAACCCGCCTGCCAATGGTGTAGCATGGTGATTATGACAAATCCCCTCATAGAAATTTGGACATGCCAATCTATGAGCGAGGTACATGCCCAACGGTGGACTTATGCAGCCGATTGTGATATTTGTAGTAAATAATGAAATACGAGTATGACCAAATAATAATATTGTTGAGAGCTTGAGTCGCATAAGTTACATCCAAGTGCGCTTGTCATCAAAGGTTAGAGAAAAAATATATATTAATTTCAACAGCTAAACAATGAGTGATATTTTAATACAATCCGTTTAAACTTTTTTTAAACGGTCAAGTGCGAGTCTGACTCCCGCACCGAGGGTTTCGTACAGAATATTGATAATTAACATACTGAAAATCATCTTTTATAAGAATAGGCGCCCGGCTAAACATCACTAGCATTTTTTAATTAACAAATTAAAATTAATATTACGACAGGCGCTTTTACAATCTGTAATCATAAAATTTTAATGTAATTTTTAATGATTATATAAATGATATATTATATGAGATAATTTACCCAAAAAATTAACATACTATTTATAAAGCCCTCTAATGGTCGTATAAATAAATATATTTAACTGAAAACTAATTCCACGCCAGGTAGTATAAAGGGAGCGCATTACACTAAGGAAACATCCTTATATCCTCCCGTATCGAGGATGTTTTCAGGACGCTGACATCATTTGATAAAGATCCTTGTTGCCTATGAAACTGGAGATATCGTCAGCAAAGGATGTGTTTTCTTAGTGAATTGCCCTCCTATCAACTGGAATAGTAAATGTCTCCATTTCATTCGCCTATAGATCGACTAAATCTTTAGATATCTACGTAGATAAGGCAATGTGTAACAGTTAAAGCGAGGACCTAAGCTTCTGACAACTGAAACCTTACAGATTAGTTTAAAATGCGTGACCAAATTTTAAAGTTTATTTAATTTTTATGTAAAAATAAGTGGCCCGGTCGGGTAATAAAGTGTTTGTTTCGTCCTAGCCTCGGATGCAACACCAATCTCTAGCTAGCTAGACAATACCTACGTAATCAGCATTGACCTAGTAATTTGAAGATTCTGTGTTCTGCTAAACAATATCCACGACTTGTTAGTACCTATGGATGTGGTTTTATATCGTGTATTTCATTGGTGTTTAAGGTATCAAACATATACTCGTATTACTAAAAGTTTTCTGTTGAAACATATCGTAGTTAATAAGATATTCAACTCATCACCGATACTTGTGTTGCAATAGGTTTGATAGATGGTTCGAATTAACAATATCAGTTAACATTCATCATCATCAGCCAGGAAACGTCCACTGCTGGACATAGGCCTCCCTTATGGTACGCCACATCGACCGGTCCCCAGCCACCCGCATCCAGCGACTCCCTGCGACTCCAACCAGTTAACATTAGTTGGCAAAAATTAGATGTGCGATGCTACACAGATCATTCTTTACCATTACAATTTGTTCATTCTTTTTTGGAATCCAAACTCCGGCCGGCTTTCAAAGTCATCAAGTTTGTGGTCCGGTTATAAATAAAACAGGTCAGGTTTGAGACTGACTCACGCACTGAGAGTTCCTTCCATTTTAAATTTAGGTATTTCTTTTCTGTTCATATTCATGTTTATTGCTAATACCCAGTACAATTCATTTTTGTTAATTTCTTAAAGCTGTGTATTTTCCGTTTTTAAATGAGGAATATCTGGAACCGACACTGCCAATAGCGATATTAACACGCATTGTCACGGCAAGCAAAATAGTATAGCATGTATAGTCTCATACATACTGCCATTAATATTAAATTGTACTACACAAATAACAAGTGTTGAAACTTTTCTTCAGGTACACTCGAGTACAAAAATATGTATCCACTTTTGAACATTCAACTTCAACTTTGACATTTCCCTCAACTCATTACATAAGAACAAGCAGGAGTGAATGTGATATGGTTCAAAAGTTTTTAAATTTTTTGGACGAGAGCGTACAATCGATACTAACAAGTTTTTACAAGAGTTTTCCTTTCGTATGAACTTCGAAATCATTTCCATCAATAATAATATTAGTGTGTATACTCGTAGTATACACAAACAGTCCACAATCGTATTAGCAAATCAGCTTCACCTATTGGCATCTAAAAGATCGCGTGTTACATCACGCCTACACTTGCGGTCACTCATCTCATCACCGTGACACTTGCGTTTCTATTGTAGAGTTACTTAACAGTCGTGTCGTTAATTTGATATGAGTTTATTACCTGTTGAGAAAATGTTTAAGAACATAAAGGAAAAACGACCTTATCACTACTAATAATAACGATTCAAAAAGAACTAAGGAACGGACTCCAACTATCGCAACATATATGGCATTTCATCCAGTAATTTTTCACCATTAGTGGTGAGAATCTCCTTGAAATATATCCTTTGCAATATATAAATGATTTATGCGTTCAAAACGAACTAAAAATCGACTTCAACTGCCCATAAAGTCCTTTTAAAATAGTTTAAAAGTTGATTAACAGGAAGTGAATCAAATTTCAATCCTTAATTTTTCAACCATGAGTTGAAATCTTTTCTGCAATCTTAAATAGGTTTACGCTTTTAATTGTACTACCGAATAAATAAATAATCATTGAGCTCTGTTCACAATTGACACACAGATAATAATAATGATACAGTCGAGTAGGGAAGAATACCTGGTATTTTTAAATTAATATTTTATTATTTTCAATTATTAAAGATGCAAGTAGGATTTGCCCATCACTCCGAGGAAAATAGCACACAACGAATAAAGTTTATATTTTCGATCGCATTACTAACTTTGTAACTAAAGGGTTTAATATTGATTGAAGAAAATGTGCTATTTTGTGACGTCGATCTACTTACCTGTATTAACGTACTACTGTATACTCTAAGAAGCTTTTGATCCTGCCAACTTCGGAGATAGGGAAGGAAGTGGTGTTTAGTATTGCTTATAAAAATGTACAAATATGTTACTTACATATAGAGGTAGATACCCTATTTTATTTTTATTACATTTCACTCAGGACAAATATCCATAAAACCTCTTTACTAATTCTATATCTAGTTTTCTAGTCAAAAAGGATCAATACCGAGTGTCCGAGCACCGTGAGGCTGTAAGGATTTGTCCTTAGCGAATTGCACCCTTTCTGAGTCCACATTAAAATAGCAAAGTGGTTCATTCATCATGAGGTTCAAGATTTGCATATTCATTTATCAAAATTATTACTTGTTTCACTGCAAAAACGTAATACTCGTAGTTGAAATTTTACATTTTGTACTGATACAAATTTTAACAATACTTATAGATATAAAACTGCACCTGTTTCCTTTTTTTATAAAACTATTCCTCAGTAACCTATGTAAATGGTTCATAAGCACTTCCAATTATTATGTTTGCACTTTGCGGAAAATTAATTTAATTACGATTTTTAACTTAACAAGCTCTTTACAATACAACATGTAATCGTTTTATTCGCTTAAGAACTGATGAATGAGCTATTTTTAAAGGTTATCAGTAGTACTCATAACGAAATATCAGCAATGCCATCGTAGCTATAAATCCACGATGATGTAAAAGAAGCACAGTGAAGTTAACCTATAGCAAAAATTCATAGGAGTGGCCGGAACGCGATTACCACTTCTCAGAAAACAGCCGGCAGAATCTTAAGCAGGTTGCTTTATTTAAATCTGGTCAACTTAAACTACAATTAGTTAAGGTAATTTAAGTCAACAACAGGCAACAAACGACGATACTAAAACGATTTCAATTCGTGTTTCGTAGATTGTTTGGACTGTTTTTGCTAAATCAACATAGGACCCGAAGTAAAATATGAAGTAGTAATTTTATTTGAATTGAAGAAAGAAAAGTATAGAATGGGTTGCACTTAGATTCCTTACAGATGGTTAGTGATGAAAAGACCTTTAGACCTCACCGGAAAAAGTAAATCTACTGAGACTCAGACTTTGTTATCTTTGGCTAGGTAACATTAATTTAGCTGATTTTAGATCTCAAAGAATTACAAAAGCAAAACAAGTAGGCAATATAACTTAGAAAAGATAAGATTAGAAAAACGACAGGTCTGTGTAGGAGGTTGTTGGATCGAAGTTTTTCACACGCAACGTCGCCATCGGATCGTAACAGAGTAGATGCAGCTTGATTTACACCTTATTTTACTGTAAATAAAACTTTTAACGTGCATTTGTTTAATTGGCAATTTTGGGCATAATCAAGTGTAAGTGCGTGAACTAATAAAACTGAATAAGGACAAATGAAATACGATAAAAGATTAATAAATTATTACCGATCCTAAATTTGACTCTGTGACGTGTTATAAAATTCAAATAACGTAAACTCATCACATCTACAAGAATATAAATGATCACCTAACCTTTATTTATTGGGTTGGATACAGATTGACTAAGACATACTGTTTTGTGGTCTAGAAATTACGTAAAAACCTAAAGCAGCTGAGTAAGAAGCTGCCTGGTGCTAGAATGTTGCTCAACGTGTGAGCAAACGTTGTATCAAATATCAAACACCGACCCGTGACCCGATCTGAGAAAAGGGAATCAAGACTCTGACACCGGTTTGATAAATATTAATTTTGCGTGTTTATGTAATATTATTTGCATGTTATCATTCCCGTAGTCTCGTGTCAGAATAAGGCCCGGTGTCTTCGCTTTGGTGACGCAGGTGTCTGAGGGAGACAGGCATCAGTGTCCACCTTCGTTTGAATATTCAATTTGTCTTCAAACCACTATTCCAATTTTTCATCCTTCATTCCATCATGATTAAAAATTTATTTCAATAATCAACAGTTAAGAAATTTCAATAAAAACAGATGATGACACTTCTAGTCGAATCCTACATTAACGCAATAAACTGGTACTTATTAAAACACTAATTTTAGGAAATCGAAAGCTTTTAATATTTAACATGTAAATCTGATCTCATTTAAATAACTGATATAATAAATCAGTGTTGACGGTCAGTGATCGATATTTATCGTCTGTAATTGGATCCAGTTTTATTGGAATATTGTGAAGGACAAGTGGCATCCTAGTGACTTAAGCGAGGTCTATACGAAATTTTAAATTAAATTAAGGTTGCCTATATTTGCAAAAACAAGAGCCATATTAAGCAAAGAAATTGATTGCTTTCAATGAAACACGTTTACATCTGTAACTAATACCACAATTGCTCAGCTTAAAATAATGTGGCGCAAGTCACTAAGGGCAACCATCCTTAAAATTTCCCGGATCTACCTTAAGCCGTGACGTTGTAATTATGTTTATCCTTAGTCGATGCACCCCTGTTTTATAGGATAGACCCGTCTGGTTCAAATTTGGCATCAAATTTCTTTTCTATTTTCATCTGACTTGTAGTAGCCGACAATGTTGTTTAGAGATAAGCATGTTGTGTTATGGTAATAAAGAAGAAAAAAAAACATAGCCAATCCCTTCTTGAATTGATGAATCTTGGAGACCATGCTTCCATATATATAAAATCGTAGCGTTACCGTCACATATTATCAGGTGTGACGAAAGCTAACCACAAAGAAAATTGTGAATTAAAAACTGCTTCCGTAACCATTATTAATTTGAAACAGAAATCTTCATCACCATAACCTGTATTTATTTCTAGTGTAATGTTAGACTGGAACTTCCCTTATATTATATCAATAAATATAATATTCTCTCCATTAGTGTATTTGCCATCATTATCACACTTGTCAAGTAGATTTCTGTTCGTAGTAAGATGTTATTGTTGATGCGTTAGTACTAAGTAGCCTAGACCTAACTTTTTTAAATTTTCCTTAAGTTTGTATTTTTTTGGGATGATCCTATTCCAAAGTTGATTTTTTATTTATAATCCTTTAATTTTCAGGGTGACCACCTACCAACACCACCTCCGATCCCGCCCGCGATTCAGAAAGCCCTGGAATATTTGAAGACTCTTCCTCCGAGTGAAGACTTTTCCGGAAACTCACAGCCGAAGCCATCAACTGCTGGAAAGCCTAGAGGCCGGTTTTAAACTGATTCAATAACTGTAAATTAGCACATCATTAAAAGATTTCAGAACCTTCAAAGAAGCTATAGCTATCAAACATGGTTTACTCGTAACAAGAATATAATGTAACTGTTAAAATACAGTCCTATCCTATTTCAGTTTCCATTATAATTAAATAAATACAGTTGTGCTGTTTGCTAGTCAACTGAAAAAACTTTATACATCAATCATCATCAATAGCCCATATATGTCCGCACTGCAGGGACTCAGGCCTACTCTCCTACACAGAGTGTATGGGTCGTAGATCACCACGCGGGCCCAGTGCGGATTCGTAGACTTCACACACACCTTTGAATTTCTTCTCAGGAGTGTGCAGGTTTCCTCACGATGTTTTCCTTCACCGAACGTACGCCTTCAATTTAGTATAGATTCACTCTATATAAGAATCTATTTTGAGTAACCATTTTATATTTGTGGCTCATAGTTGTACATACGAGTATAGTGCGATACAATTGATGTAAAAAGCAGGACCTATAGACATTCTAATGCAGTCATTCGTCTCAATGATTTTATATGATAATTTATAATAAGTTAAATAATAATGTAGATTTAATCATTTATATATGACATGTATCTATTTACTGAAAATAAAAATTATAGCTATTATTTTTTGTTTTAATAGGAAGTAGTACATTAGATAACAGGAAACGATTTTAACTGAATATGTAAAAATATTTTGCTGTTATCTAATCTATCGATAAAATGTACTTTACTGCAGGGTAATTTAGCGTTACTGGTTGGGAAAAAAGTATTGGTAACGTGTCACAGTGTAACTAGATGCCCGCGTGACAGGTTACAGTGCGGCTCGTTAGGAACAAGCTATAATAAGTGTACCTTTCCTTCTAAGATAGGGAACCCTCTAGTCCGACTTGCACTTCACCGCTTGTTCTTTATTACTTTACTGAATCTTCTTTGATTATATAGTTCACCTTGTTATAATTTCACAACAACGCTTTACATTGTTATGTCGAGAAGAATTCAACTTGAATGACGATATAAATCTGGTTTTATTGGTCTTAACCGTCAAACAATACGCATTAAATAGAAATCACTCTCCATATAAAGTAGTCCTAATTAATAACGGACGGTGATGACATTGTTTTTAAGTAAAATTACATTTGGGGACAATTTGGCACCAGTCTAGTAAATACATAGATACAGATATTGGTATATATCTGTACCGATAAATATATATATAAAAATATATAAATCTCAGGTATAAAAAACGTTTTTTTTCTCTTAAATTATTTAAAGGATTTTGTCGGAAAAGACAATGTCAGTGACATCATATAACTGAAAGAGTCAATTAAACATAACCAGAAAATTATATGTAATCAAAAGTGAAATCTGGGTCCGACAAGATATATGGTACCGCGTGTATTTTCAATCATTTCAATCATCAATCTAAAATGTGTTGAAGATGATACAAATTAATTATGGAGGCAGGTATATACAGTTTGGAAGTGTAGGGCGAGCCACTCAGGTTAGAAGGTGGTCGGTGAGCGCGCCAAGGAGTAGTTTAAATTGGTTGATAGTAATAAAGAGTATTATAGACGAAGATGTATTTTACAATGGTTTATTTTATTACCATTTTGAGTAACTTCAACTCATGAAATTGACAGGAAAACCGTTAGAATAAATAGAAACTTTTTTGTTTGATAAATTGTCCGATCCATGATGGTATTTTTTAGTATCGAAATAGTATTCTTAGTGAAAAATATTGAAATAAAATTTACTTTTGAAATTACGTGGCAACACAAGGGAACAGCCCAACTCCACTAACTACCTACTGGGAAACGCGTGGTGCGACGGCGGGTATGGACAGAAGGTACTCTGTGGGGTAATAATAAACATATTATGCATTTGAAAGAGATAATCTGATCGATTCTATAGAATTCAATGCTGTTAAAGTTCACGTTGTTCCGTTCCCCAAACAGAGTTCATCAGTCAATTTCATCGAGCATGAGCTTTAAGCTCAGAACCTAAACAATGCAAAGGTCACGAGCACCAAAGCCGAAACAAATGCCAGAATAAAAGATACATTAAATAACGATCTCATTTGTCTACGTACGAGTTGAAGGACTACGATGCGGAACACCGCGATTGATAAATATCAAACTGATTATATATTATTTAGGTGTATCGGTATCACATTTTTGAGCTTAGTAGGTCAAAAACTATGGAAATAATATTGTTATTTTGTATCAAAAACAAATACACTACATTTAAGGTCCCATTAAACAAAGTGCATTCCTTTCGAGGGGTGAATCTACGTAGTATGAATATAAATTTTATGCAAAAGTAACTAAAAATACACGAAATTGTATGAAAAACTAGAAATACAGCGACGAGCGTACTTATTTTAATGGGGCATTATATGAAATTTTCAAAGATCAAACACTTTCTGTAACCACATCATCATTTCAGCCGGAGAATATTTTGTATTTATTACTACATACTGAAATGAAATTGTCCTCGAGTAAATAGCAGGGTAGGGTAAAAATATACGAATGCGTAACCAACCACTTTTCCGGCGAATGCTTGTTTGCTCAGTCATTTTATACTCGACCTTTTCTGAATAAAGCACGGTCAAAGTTGTTAAGCTGTGTCAAAGTCAAGGCGGCAGTGTTGACGGATATAGCATTATGAATATCTTCGTACGTATTTACAGAATGCACATAAAGCGTTGTTTGTTAATCGTCAGATCTTTATTGTTTCGTACTTTAAGTGAAACAGAGAGACGAAATATGCGTGGTTGTTTCGACTTCGGTTGTTGTGAGAACGTTTACGATATAGCCTTTACGAATTACTGAACAAAAATAGCATTGCAATAAGCCCTCAATTGAGAGACTACTACTAGAGGGGCTAAATAAGTTTTTGTTTGATAATAAATAATGGGTTCGAAAGGTCGATAAAACTTGTGTAATCTTGTTACGATTTGTCAAATGAAAAATTTTATGATTTTATCGGGTTTAGAAATTATAATAATGCCTTTAATCACTAAGAAAATACATTGACTTATATATAACAGACGCGACATACGTATTAGTATTATATTAGTATTATTACAACATTTACACATTGATGAACAAACATATAAATATAACACAGAATAAGCTATTGTTTGGTGGTTAGTTTTGGCTAACTACGAGTACCTCCCTGCTATCTAAGTCTTCCAAAACAGTGGAATTAATAATTCCAGTGAAAAAGTGGTGTCCCGGTTACAATAGATAACATAACCAGTGTTTCATTAACTTCAGGCTTCTGGATAAGCATTTCCATTAAAGGTCTTTTTCTTCATTTACAACGATGAGATGACCAAGTGTATAATGAAAATAATAATTGGCTCTTGAGACTCTACCTACATTATTACCTCCTCTATTATATTTATCTTCCCTGACTATGATGCATACAAGGAAGGTATGGCGTCTGCAAGCCAGTGTGAACCGATGCCTCGGGCGTTAACTTAACAGATGATTGGCAATTTAGAGCTCACGGCTAGTGTGTTTAGCTTTACACCCACTGATATTTCATTGCAAGCTACGTTTTAGAAGACCCACTTTTGAATAAAAATATTATGTACATTAACTAACTACTATAATACTACTACACTAACTAACTAATGGAAATTGTCGTAGTCAATCCCGACACGTATTAAAAACAGTTCAAAGTTATATTTGAACTATTCGCATATAAAAATAAATATAACATGTATATTATAATAATATTATAATAACATATATAATAATAAAATATAATATATTATAATAACAAATATAAAAATAAATATAACATTATAAAATTAAATGGCATTATAAACCTATTTAAAAAAATTTAACATGCGATATTTATGTATCTAAATTACTACTAAAATTCAATGTTTTGTGTATAAGATACTTTTATTGTAATTATATACATTAAAAAAAAAAAGATAACCTACAAATTCTGTGTGTTGAATTCACGATAACGATAAAATACTTGTAATATTTTTTTGAAAGGAAAAATGAGTTTATAACTCTCTTTATAAAAAGACAGGTCTGGACTTCTGTTTCGCTGTTTGCATGTGTTGTTGAATGTTTGTCTATAAAATTGTAATGAAATATCATAGCACGTTATTTCACAATACATGAAAGTATATTTTGGTTTCATTTAATTTATTTGATGAATGGACATATAAATAGTATTTTTTGATTTATTGAAATCATTTATTATGAAAATGATATATTAAACTAAACAACAATATATATAAAAAGTACGAGTATGTAGGCATCAAATGTCCACCAGACAACTTTTTATCTCGATGATATAAGAGCACAATCAAACACATTTGAAACCATAACTGCAACAAATGGCAGATAATTTGATTTACTAAGCAATTATGAAACTGCAACTAGAGTCTGCTGCGTGAACTTTGCAAAACTTAATGGAAATCGTTTATTACTACTGAGTTAACTAATATACACTTCCAGTAGCGCTTGCAGCCATGTACTTGTTTAAAACATAACCGACTACTTTACAACACATTTTACAATGTAATGTTACTTGTGTGTGTAGTTTCTTACTCGTTCACACGTTGTTTTTACGTATAATAATACTTGTATTATACCTGTGCACGTGCAGATGAATTAAACATTTTTAATCTTAAATTTTTGTGTGGCTTACAAATGGCCGTCATGTCACCTAATGGTAAGTGATGATAAGACCGTTTGGTGGAAGCGTTCTTACCCAGAAGCAAGCTAATGAGGCGCTGACTCTGTTACCCTTCACACCGGAACGCAACAGAGCTATCAGCACTACAGTTTGGTGGCGGATTTAGGTAACATGGTGGTAGCTAGCCAGGTGGACATAGAAAGTGCCCTACCTAACGACCAACCAAACCAAGTACCGCAGAATTTAACCCGGGACATCCGGATTGTGAGTTGAGATGCGTAGCCATTAGTCATTTGTCCGCGGAGACGATAAATAATTGTCTGATTCTCAGAATTGAAGAGTTAAATGGGGGATTATTTTTCTGATTCTATTTTAATAATTACATCGTCGCCTCATCATAATTTTTCATGCAATGGATATGTTTTAGTTTTAGTAATATTTTAAGAGGAATAAAGTAAAAGCTCTCACATGTCTCAACACGAATTGACCTAAAATTGTCGTCGTCGACAATTGCATGTAAAGTTGTTGAAGGTTTCGTCAATAATGAAACACATGACCTATTGGTGACTGATGACGAAGTAGACATTACAGGTTTCTAGATAATAATGCATGATGGTGCTGGGGTCATAACTGTGTTCCAATTACGTTCCAATTATTGTTATTATTGAGTAACACGTAAATCTTTACCATTAAAAGACTTGGAACAGTTGTATTGTCTATATTACTACAGTTTAGTATTGTGTCTTTCTTAAAGATCGTAGTTCATTTACTAGATATAGCTAGATTTGATTACGTTGTGAGTGATGCACTGAAATATCTAGTAGGAGACAAATGACAATCGGTGATTTAAAACTAATTTTAAATAAGCCGTATATTGTACTAAAATATCCGTTTTGCCAAATATTTGAGATTTGTGTAAAAACAACAACTAACCAACTAAAATCATTTGCCCTTTTATTTAAAACCAGTGCATTTGAAAATTAAACATGTAATGTATTATTATTACTCCATCAGCAAACATTCAATTATTTGTGATCGATAAGAAGTTATCTCTAGGAACGTATAGCACAAAGACGTATAACTAATTTTAAATTGGGGTCGAATCAATGGATAACTAGTTAGTAGCCATTCGTCCAGGCATTACGGATGTTAAAACTCTGCACACAGCGGCTATATTGCCCTAAATTAGCAATAAATTTGCCTCGCACTGTTCGTCTTGCATTATAGGTTCTTCGGCCTTCTATAACTTACTCAATCTTGATCCGACTTCGAATTGCTGACTTTTTATAAGTTTTATATAAACTCACATCCACAGGATTTTTATCTCGATGGTATATGATGGCCACCAAATACATTTGAAACCATAACTGCAACAATTTTTATATTTATATCTTTATGTAGCAATGTACATTACTGTTTATTACAAAAGTTTAAAAAATAAATGTCCACCCGTGCGAAGCCGGGGCGGGCCGCTAGTATACTCGTACATATATGTTTCTAATATTCTCATAAATTCATTTCATCCAAATATTTTCATTGTCTTGTAATCGTTTTAAATGATCAAATTGGAGTTTATTGGAGACGTATAAAAGCTACAGTATTTTATTAGGATGTACAAGCAGCACTGAAAAACAGGCAGTTTTTATGTTTGTATTAAATATTGACAGTTTAAAACAGATTACAATTAGCATATCTTCTATACATTAACACGTGAACCAAAAACTTTGAACCCTTTTTTTTTGCTTGCGTAGACGGAGGAGTATGGAATTTCGCACACTTATTGTTTATATGGAAAAGGAAAGCAGAATGTTAATTTTCTTTTGGCTTTAAATTAATTATGGTCGAATTTCTGCCACTGGGCAACCACTAGTTTGTATAATGCTATAAAAATTTTGAATCGAAAAAGATTCTATTCGATCTCATTGTAGTCTACGATGGATTCACATCAAAGCTATCTGTCATATCATCTACTACAGAACATAAGATGAATTGCACTTCACTCTTGAATACTGTTCAAATGAGAAGCAGATTTTGAGTTATTAAATACTATGGCATTTTCCATCCATGATTACAAACCAAGTAGTACTTAAATTAAATTAAAAACTTGAATTTCCAGAACAATATGATATGTTGGTCACGAATGATGGATGGACGCAATACCTTATTGTGTTTCACACAGATGCAATATTTATATTAAAAAAATATATATTAATAATTAAATAAATAATATGTTGTTGATATAGTGTATATATATATAGTATATATAATAGTGATGGATGGTATTAATATTTTTCACTAAAACAAGAAGCAGATTAGCTCCAATACTACGGCATTTCGTATGTACGAAATTACAAGATAGACAACGAATGACAAAAAAATTAGTTTAAACGAGAAGCAACTTACGTTTTTAACGAAATAGGTCAAATGTGAAGAAGAAGTGAAGAACACAGTAATTTAAAAAAGACAATCTTCTGGTCACAAGCTTTGGATGACACGAGTAAGTTTCCTTAAACTAAAGTAACAGATAATGCTTTAAATTACATAAATCAAAAACTACGTCAATACAACCAATCTTTTGGTCGCAAAAGTTGGATGAGTCTAATATACTTTGCTTAATCAAGGAGCACTCAGCGTCTAAAACGAATTAGCTAAATTTGTCTTTTTATTACAAACACAACAACAAAATAGAATAAAAGGTCACAAACGATGTATGGCGCGAATAAAACAGGGAGCGGATTCCGCTGACCGGCGGCGGCGTGCCAGGCAATACGTACGACAACGACGCTTCGCGGGCGGGCGGGCTTCGGCCGGGCGGCGCTTTGATGTACGCCGGTGGTGTGCGCTCGCGCCGCCTGCACTCCGCGTACCATACTCCAGTTTCACATAGTGCGCCGCTACCTTGTATAAAAGGCAACGCAGACGATCTGAAAAATCATTCCCGCATCACACATCCTCCGAAGATCAACACAAACCTTGCTCTCCTTTAAAATTAATAAACAAAATGAAGTCGGTGAGTGATTACAAAGTGTTAGTTCCGTTAATTGCTAATTTTATCAATTTTTACTGCGGAATAATCCCTTAAAGTGAATCAAAAAAGTTCAATTTTTATTTTCAGTTTTATTTAACTGAATATCTACTGAAAATATCATTTACTTTAATTGTGAAAATTAAAATTAAATACAATCGTAAAAATAAATAAAATATAATTTTAGAATTTCATAGACATATGTGATTAAATTATATCTGAATGAGTTACAATACCTTTAATGCACACTTCATTTATTCGAAACCTGATTTAATTTTTTTTCCGACACTAATTTGATAAAGAAATGGGAAATGTATGTGGTAATAAGAGCAATATCGTAGCTATATTTCATTTAACATATGTATATTCTAATATTGTAATTATTGAAATCTAAATGAACGAAAAGTTATCTCTGGTATTAATACGTTATTATAAATACTAATTATAATTGAGTTGTGGTGGTAAATAACTTAAGTGTCCTAATGTCACTCTTTATTTTAATCGTATTTATAATCGTGACAAAATCTAGATAAAACTGGAAAAAAGGCTTAAAATTATTCAAAATCTGGTCAAGTGTAAGGTGGACTAGCACTCGAAGGGTTCCGTACTACCGGACATGTTTAACACAAGATTGAGCAAAAAACACTGAACACCAAAAACTTTTCTTTTATGGTGTATCAATTTTATCATCTTCAATTTTTTTACTTCTTACAGCTCTCTGTGAAAATTTCAAGTGTCTACCAACTAATATTCAAAATATATAGCCCTATGCCAGAGCCTTAAAAATGGGGGCCCATTTAGCACGTTTTGACAACGGAACCCTAAAAAGTATACAATGGTAGACATAGCCAGGACAATAGTTTTTCCAGTTCAAAACACAGATTGAGATTAAATAACATAGACGTCAAGTGTTGAATGCGCAAGAGTTGCACAGCAGTCATTCCCGTGCCGTGTCAATGCTCACGAACAATGCGAGATGCTATGATACGACCGTCCTTTGTCGCTTTATTTCTAACTTTGCAGAACAAATGTATCTGGTTATGATTTTCTCACGCACATTAGTTTTTGACAACATTCTTATTCCCGGGGTCAAACAAGTTTTTTTTTTCGAGGAATTTTAACTTCAAATGCTGTTTTGTAGTTTAACTAAACTTCCTTCTATAGTTTTTATCCAATGTATGTTATTGTATATTTATTATTCATGGTCGTAGGTCTTCATAACACATAAAATCTAAATAAATAAACAATAACTCAAAAACGACCTTTCTCATGTTGAACGGTGTTGAAATTGCCTTGTTACGAGTATAGAAATTGGCCATCTTGAAGTTCAACTAGTGTTACGAAAGGTCGAGATAGATCACTTTTGTAGCTGCTGCGATGTGTGGGCATAAAAATGTAAATGTCTACGTTATTCTGAATTTTACGATTATTGAATGCTACAAATTTAGAAATTGCAGATGATTTCTCAAACAAAAGCTGCATTTTAATTTTATTTTGAGTTTGATGCCAGATTAATAACTATGGCCTCTAGATCAATTGCCGCCTTCACATTCTGTAATAGTCACTATTGAGTAAAATAGCCTAAGATTACAAAGTTGTAGTTAAAGATAAACATGCCAGTTGCAATGAACCATAAATGTCTACCTATGCAAGCTTTGTGAAGTTATCATATAAAATACTTGTAAGTAATGATTTTGATTGTGTGGAAAGATGTGTTGAGCTTAGTAAATGAAACTTATTTCACTGATAATTGACAACAACAACACACTAAACTTATATGCAGAACAAGTACATACAACTGGGAATTCTCAGTATACTGCTAATACTATTCAATAAACATGCACTATGTCTCTTATTCCAGATAACGAAAAAGCTCAAATTTCCTTGCTATCATTTTCAGCAGTAAATTTGCTGAAATAAGAATAACTTTTTATACACTGTGTCGTTCAACTACGTTTTAGGAATTGATGGTTTTCCGTTGATGTTAGCAATTTCAAAAGGTCCTTACATCAACATTAAGCCTTAAACGCTTTAAATTGCTAAAATATGAAATTAGGTCAGCAGTTACTAGCAAGCTGTAGAGGGTGCAACACAGAGCGCTTGGTCGTAAAATAATGTTCTGAAAATAGCTACTGCAATGATTTTATTGGGTGGAAATTTAGGATTAACTAGCTCATTAGTACTGGCTTTTAGGATAAGTGCAATTTTACACTTATGGGTAGGTTTTGTTCTCTCACTTGTGTACTTTTCTTACTTCCTTCATCCCGATTTCCAGTTCGTGGTTCTGTCGGTGCTCGCGGTGGCAGTGTACGGTGCCCCCCAGTTCCAGTATCAACCCCAGCCCCAGTACCAGCAAGGAGCGGTCATCCCGATCGTCAGGCAACAACAAGAAGTCAATTTTGATGGATCATACAACTGGAGGTAACATATTCCATACTAAAATATTATAAATTCGAAAATGAGTTTGTCTGTTAGTTTGCTTGTCTTTCTTTCACATCGGAATAAGGATAAACATATGTTTTATGTATGATGGATTTGCACTTGGCCTTCATATCATCATTGATTGTAAGTGCGGTGCATTAGGTCGCGCAGGCGGTTAAAGTTATACGAGTATGTTTAGTATAAGGACATGGGCGTTTCTTATTAGATAGAACAAGTAGTTTCCGGTAGGAATTTAATTTTGAAAGGCAAAGTCATAGGGAAAATGCTAGTATTATACATTTTACTTCGGACGTCGTATAATTCCGGCTTTTCTATAATAGGGTAACTTCACGCATATCATTCACATGTGTATCGTTTAAGATGACTATAATAAATTTCCAGTTGATGATGGGAAGCGTATAATTATGTATCAACAACATTTTAGTGATCGCGCTCAATCGTGATTTGTAGCAATAGTAAAGATAATAGGGTTTTAATAATGTACGGTGTGATATATTTTTGACGTCACATTCTTTTACAAAGTAAAGCTTTCTTGCTCTCAGTACTCTTTAGCACTCTACGAAGGATTTACAATATTAGACAAATAGTACGGATTTGCAATACTAGACAAATAGTATTTTGGATATGACATTCCTTGAACACCTCGTGCTAATTAATACTTTTTGTCTCGTGTACAAGAAAGTATTTTAATGATGACTTTTTAAGTGGGTACGAACACTGTAAGGGTTTTTTTCTAGTAGGTTTTCAATACGAACACTATTTTATAAATTTTACCAGGAATTGCACTTGTAGATGTTTATTACAATAATATTTAATGGATACATCGTGACGTTGTCTATTCATACTACACAACTCCATACCTGTTGGTAAAATGCTTATCACTGCTCAATTTGTCAGACACTTAGCTATTCGCTTCTCAACCCGTAGTCGAGTAAAAGATTGCTGTGGTGCGTAAATTTGTATCACCAAAAAAGCCGCTCCGGAGAAGTGACTCAGTCCTGTCTTCTGTGAATTTTGTAACGTGGGGACTATAACGTGAGATCATAAACGGACATTCCGCCGGTGTCAAGTACATTAAATGTTAAATTTGTGGGAGACGTCTGCGCAAGAGTCTCAGCTCAGCCCGGCCCTCGTGATGCAACAGTTCGCTCAGGTGCAACATATACATTAATTTGTGATTAATCTGCAAAATCTCTTGTGAAATTGCGGCTGCTCGATGACAGAACACAATATACGAGTATCACAGTTGTTGACCGCCTCTGACAGAATTTTCAGAAACTGATTGGTTGGCGCATGATTTCGGCAGATTTTAAATTAGCGTTTCGAATTTGCATTACAAAATTAAAGAAGAACTATTAGTCTAGATTATGTTAGATTTTTACGGCAACCGTATTGTTTGAAGAATACATTTGATTAATGCTGACATAAAGATGTCAGTGCGAGATGGCATTTAACATCGCAACATAAAATCTTTCAGTTACATAATTTTGGTCAACGCGTGTCTAATAAATCGATCGTTATTGATTGTGCATTGTCCTACGTGTCTTTGGTAACCGTATTACATAAGATAGATATCTCATGTGGAACAACCCGATCGCTTGAGTAAAATTCAGTTAATGTTAACTTCACTGACATGATATGATACCATTCTTTAAAAAAGAAGTCATTTATATTTATCTGCCTGCAGGGTCTATCATGTTCCAATTATAAAATGCAAAAGATAATAGTGCCTTATTTGCTTTGGACTACTGGGTGAGCACGCTTTCTATCCAAACGGCATTACCATCACGTCAGGTGAAGGGCAAGTGCAAACAGCCTTAAAACGATTTTTTGATGAACAAAGTCAAATAATTTTTAATCTGGATTATAACAGTATCAACAAAGGAACAAAAAAAATCTTTCAACTTGTAGTTTGTTGACCCTTGACCTATTGTATTGTTGATAATGACTAATGAGTGAATGCCTTTGAGATACGAAGAATTTACAACATCTTTAAGCTTTATCCGTAGATAATTAAATAATAAATCAACTTTGTTTTATTGCTGACCACATTAATAATATAAAAATAATAATCATAAAATATGATAATTTCGTCAAAGCGCTGAATGTCACGTGTGCGAGTGGGACAACTAGTTTTGCAAATAGTGGCGACGTTCTCTTACTATAATTGCGATAATTCAGAAACAAAGGATTCCCAAGAGCAGCAGATTAGTAAGTGGTTTGACAATGCATGATTGCACGACCTGAAAGCGTTTTGGCGAAACCCTCTTATTAGATTTGATCTTTGCAGGCGTGGGGTCCTCGCCCCGGGCGATAACCCTCCTACTTTATAAACTACCGTGTGATTTATGAAGTCTTATTTTATCAATAACTAGACTCACGTTTTATGGTGTCCTGTGCAAAATACAGTAGGTTATAATACTCGTATCTCTAGTTCAACAAGCATTTCACTTCAAGTTATTTTGTTTCACGAAATTGAGAATAAATTTTTTGGTAACGCTTAAATAAATTGCACGCGTAATAATAAGTTGCATCGGTTTTCTTATAATTTTTCAATGAAATTTAGAACTTTAAGAATAAAGTTGATTTTTTCATTAAGGAACAGATTTCCGCACTAAAAAGTATGAAATAATTTTTAAAATTTATGAGGTCGATGATATACATTAGTATAGTAAATACATATAGGCATGTATGTACTTGTCTATTGGCTATTAATATTTAAAGTAAACGGTTCACACTGTATTCTGGTATATATATTTATATTATATTTTAAATAACTGTGCTCAAAGACCAGACGCCGCCTTTTCTACGATCAGGGAGTTGATTTGGTCACGTCAAAAAAAGATCAATACAGACAAATTTTAAATAAATTAAGAGCGATGTCCCTTTGCATGAACTTAACTAAAAGATACGTGGTCATTATTCTCGGTCAACCCTAAAAATTGATTCTACTTCCAGGAACCTCCAGTAAAGTAATAATAATATGCTGATATATAATGATAGTTGATCTTTTTGTTGAAGCAAGTATCGTATATTACGGCTGTGTATATATTTCTGCTCTCTTTATTCAGTTACGAGACCGGGAACGGAATCGCTGCGCAAGAACAGGGCTACCTGAAGAACGCCGGAGTGAAAGACGCGGAGGCGCAGGTCGCACAGGGTTCTTTCGCGTACACATCCCCAGAGGGCATCCCCATCTCTGTCACATACGTCGCTGACGAGAACGGTAATTATCCTCACGTATACATATAATATTATGAAGAAAGCTGAACTTATAAAGTTGAACTAATGTTACAAAATAGAACCTGAAGCATAATCGGGGTATGAATACTATTTTTCCTTGTACAAAACATGAATAGATGACGTTATCGACAGATTTGTGCTTGCGGCATGTATAGAAGGTAATACCCCGGCCAAATGCCATTACACGAAGTGTTCCAAACCACTGTATGAGTATGATACTGAGTACAAGACGATTATTATTTATGAAAGTAAATTATGAAACACTGGAAATGGATAACTAAAATACAAATAGAACAAAGATAACTTTTGTTACTAGATGTTCACCAGCATATGCAACTTCTTTCTGCGAATTTCAATTCGCATACCAAGTGTGATGATGACGTCATGGAGAGTCCGAGGAGATACTTACGCAGCTGATCATAAATGAATTTTCTGTTGTCAGGTTTCCGTGCCGAAGGAGCCCACCTCCCGACCCCCCCTCCGATCCCCGAGGCCATCGCGCGAGCCCTCCAGTACATCCAGTCTCAACCACAGCAACAACAGTACCAGCAGCCAGCCTTCCGCGGTTAACCTTACCACCCCACCAACAAACTAGCATACAAAACGCTTGTCTACTTTCAACTGTCAAATTTGTTTACTTGCATCCATGTCATATTCAAATTTAATTAACATTTCCCTTAGCACACTACATAGGAACAAAAAGGGTGAATTTGACATGGTATAAAAGTGGATACATTTTTTTGTACTCGAGTGAATAGCTTTGGAAAACAGAATAGTATGTGAGACTTTATCTTGTTCGTGAGATAGTCGATTTTCGCAGGTAGAGCTATAGATACCATTGATATACCATGACGTCCTCATATACATTAGTAGTATTTTGAAGATTTCATAAAACGGTTTGATTATGATTTTACATCGTTTGGTATATCTTATTATATCTATAGTTAGGTTAGTTTTTCAACATTGCCTTTATAAATTAGTAAGTCAATAAATTATGACAGATGGGTATAGACATAAAGAGTAATGCCTATAGACTTAGTTAACGACATAAGCAAGTTTTATTTGTGTAAGCAAGCACGCATGTACCTTCTGAGTTTCGTATAGATGTGTAACAAAGTTAGGTTAAGTTTACTTGTTACGTACTGTGATTTTATATTGACACTTAAGGAAATAGAAACATTTATTAAAAAATTATAAATTAAGGGCATTCATTTATTTATCTGCGGCAAACCTAAAAACAGACATGATGAAATATGTGACTTACATCGAGAAAGACACATCCTATACTACTTTTGTTCCGGAAGTCAACTTAGACCTCATTAGCTTGAGGATTCAGCTTCTGGGTGCGCACGCTCATCACCCAATGACCTTATCGTCACTTACCATCAGGCAAGCCGAAGGTCAAGTACAAAGCCACTATAAATCAAAAAGTGCAATGCAGTGCAAAGGCTAGTAATACTATGGAACAAGAATATGACATTATTACTTATTTGAGGCTACAAGCCCCCTAATGACATGTAAATAACATACGACTTTACAAAATGAAACATTTATATAAATAGGGCATCATTATCATAAGAATGAGGCTTCCGGATGAGCACGCTTTCCATCCAACAGCATTATCGTTACTTACTATCAGGTCAGATGAAAGCCAAGTGCAAATCCACCATACACTACACAAGCAAACGGGATCCTAGTACAGGAGCCAGGCTCCACAATGAAACATTGTGAAGAAAAATAAACATGTTTTTTTTTTAAATATATATTATGTACATTCGGAAACATCGACTATCGACCAGAAGTCTACCTCAATGAAATTCACCATCATATTTGTCGGCAGTTGCACCACGAACGCTTGAATGTATGTTGTCTTAATAGAATGTAAGTAAGTAAGTAAGCACTTGCATCTCTAATGAAAGTTTGTTTGTTATCTTTGTAAAAAACAAACTTTCATTTTAGATACGAGTATCATGTGCAATGTAATATTATACTGATGTTTTAACAATTACAATATATATGCACTTGATCTGTATCGTGCCTAATGGTATACGGTATAAATATAAGATTACACTCACACAGAAACGAATATAGTTTAGAAAACTAAACACATGCTTGTATCAGTACTTCAGTCGAAGAGATCCTGACTCCATCATCAGACACCCTTCACTACGCGTAATGTATTAGATTTGTCAAACCCAAGGAGTATGGCTGGACAGAGCGTGAACGCGGTTTTCAACCGACTTCAATAAAGTTCTCAATTCGACAGGAATATTTACTTTAATGTTTGTTACCTCAGAACTCTAACTGGGTGAACCGATTTGGATGATTCTTTTTTTAAAATTTAAAGCTGGTGCTTTCCTTGTGGTCTCATTTCAAGTTGCTCCCGTTCTGACAATGGCACCCACGAGAAAACCATATAAGTCATCTGCTATAGACTTTTAGAGCAGTTGAAGTCGATTTTTTTTTATATATAATGGCTTTAACCAGTGGTTATCTAGCCAATGACGAGTAAAATTAGGTGAACAAATTTTGAGGTTATAAACTATGCCGAAGCCATTTCTTCAGCTTTCTCAATAAAATGTATAATGTGTACATTTTATCGCTTAATTTGGATTATTGACGAGAACTTCAAAGGCCAGCCTTGGTTTCAACATTATTCGAAAGAATTCATATGCCGAATGTACTCGACATGATAAACTCTTCGGATCGCGTCGAAACCCTCGCAATTTTGCGTAATTGATGTTATAACACCGTCCATGACACTTTTTGCACTATATCACACCATTATAACACAAAAAACACACATAACAGTATTATTATTCAATTAACAAAATTGCAATGAACCACCATTTTTCAAGTTCGCGCCAAGAATCGAAGTCGATTTCTAGTTCTTTTGGAACGCGTTAACTTGTGTTCTGAATAAAATGTGCTGATTTACGGTAGTAGGTGCAGCAGGTTGTGACAACACTAATGTTGTAACACGAAACTTGTCAGTGTACGAGTATCAGAAAGAGACAATATGAAAAGACATCAACGCGCGTATCTGAGAAATTTAAAATTAGAACATTTTGTTTTATTAAATGTTATACCTGTGATATATTATTCCACCTTTTCAGTAACTCAGAGTTGTAGTACACATGTTAAAATTTGCTCCTAATAATAACGCATAATTTGACTTTGAGTATAAAATTCCTCGCGTGTGCCCAAAATAGGCATACGGTTGGCAACTTCGGGGGTCCCCGCATGCACCCTCCTCTGGTAATTTTGCTCTGTGGTCAAACGAAGCCCATGAATCTAAACTTGAGGTAATTACTAGTATCATCTGAAGAGTTCCATATTCTACTGAGATGCGTAAAGGCGGTGAGAGCATGATTTGTCTTTTTTAAACGTTTTAGACGTTAAGATATGACCATATCTCATTCTCATACTACGCAGGCTGGCGTCATCATAAGACCCAAGTGTACTATTTGTAATTCATTGGAATCGTCAAACCAAACCAAATGAGCCTTAACTCGAGGTTCTTACTAGTATCACATGAAGAGCTCCACTTTCTACTTTCTGGACTCATCATTACACCCATGTCAACAAGTGTATCACTATTGATGGACAGAAATCGTTCAACCAAACATTCATTTTTTATTTATTTATTGAAGATAGACCAACACTTGACCTCAATCTCACCTGATGGTAAGTGACGATGAGGCTGACGATGTTACGTGTTGTTGACATAAAGTCATTTATATATTAAGTCAAAGTAAATATAGAAAAAAATTTGAGTTTCAGTTCTAATTATGGGGAACCCCCACAATTTATAGTTTTTTCTTCTATTTTTGTGTGAAATCTTAACACGGTTCACAGAATAGATCTACTTACCAAGTTTCAACAGTATAGTTCTTATAGTTAGGGAAAAAGTGTCTGTGACATACGGACGGACAGACAGACAGACATGACGAATAAGGGTTCCGTTTTTGGCCATTTAGCTACGAAACCCTAAAAAATTATCACCTCGGGTTTTTTTAAAACTACTCGAGATAATAGCAAAAGTTGTTGAGGGTGCTGAGCAATATAACTACATAGAATTGAAACGGAAAATTTATAAATGAATAGATCACACTAACATTATAGGTGTGCAAGTGCTTTTGTATATTTATTTTCTCACGCTTACTGCCCAAAAGGCTAGAATAATCGGGTAGAAGGTTAGCACGTGCGTAACCGCACGGGGCAGGACATATGATACTTTTTATCCCGGTAAAATGTTACCGGCAGATGATTTCTGAAATTCACGCAAACGAAGTCACGGACCAAAGTACTAGCAAAATCCAAAACATGTCAACGAACATTTTATATTCATTTGACTGGTTAAAATTATATTCCAAAATTATATAATTCCAAAATATAATTATATTACATTGGTATTTATTTGTATACTGATTGTGGTCGTATCATGATGTATCATTTAACAATTTATATTAATAAAGCCAGCGCCATCTACAATGTAGGAATAATACTTGATGAACATAGATATGAGAGGTTCGATTCTCGTAGTAATGAACTCGACAACCTCTAGGTCATGCGTGCGAGTCGCGAGCTTGTAAAGTTTCTGTTAATTGCATGGTATTGGAAGTAGTTGTCAGTGCGCGCCGCTAGATGGCGGTGTATCACAGCTTTGTTTTTTTTTTTTTGCATACAAATAAAAAATAAACGAATCCATGCAGTATATAATCAAAATACCTAGGTATACTACAAAGCATTCTAACTTTGCCATAAAAGCTATGGACGTTATGACTGAATTTTTTGTTGAAAATATTTTACGACTTTCTTCTCATTTAGTTTTTATACACATGGTCTTGCACTTGGGCTTTGAGATGGCAGTGTGCTTACACAGAAGCGTCAATTGAATGAGTAACTTTCATTCTCATAACACAAAATAGATAACATAAACATAAAAATAGAGATCGGATTATTGTATTACAAAATGGATAGCCGATACGTAGCTAACGATCCCTAGATAGAGTTTTGAACGATAACAAAAATGGTGTGTAAAAATTATAATTGTGATTTACTATGAAGCTGTTGAAACTCATTCCGTTAAATGACAATCCATCTAATTTTAAATAATTACTGCACAAAGCCAGCTATCCTATTTAAAAAATTAAGGTAAAATAATTTAAGTATGCAATTTTTTATATTCGAAATCACCTTAACATGTTATTGTGGTTAAATGATTGTAAATTCACTGTCTTGTTTCTGACTGAAAGCACGTTGGTGTCATGTCGGGTGGGAGGTACATGCACTTGACATTACGACCTGTAGTATATTTAGAGACATCGTTAACTATGTAATCCTCGCAAAGGCATTGTCGTCGACTGTTACGATAAAACCTTGAACTTTTGCATTCGAGAGAAGATTCCTAGCTGGACTGGTTTTGAGGTTATACACAACTGATACTGGTGTGGATATACTTGCATTATGCAACGATTGAATCGTGGGACAAATTTAGACCCATTGTTGGGCCCGTTACCTCTGGTCCGATATGTCATCTCGCTTACATAAGGCCTATCTAACTAGACAATAACGTGATTGGAGCTTTCGACATAAATATTTGACACACCATGAATCATTGTAGATAGTTAATAACAATGTGTATAATGACTACACAGCCTGTCTTTCTTAGTTGCACAATTTTCCGTCAAATTACAAGCGACAAGTATGTAGTGAGAAGTGAGTGAATGTGACGCAAATATGTCAAAACGTTCTAGTGGTTTCAATGAGTAATGCTAAAGTACCTAGATTGTTTACACTTCCATTAAATTGATGCTTGAATATTACTTCTGGGAAATCTAGTGATGAATGCAGTCTATGACTTTTCTAACCTTTAAAAATTTTAAGATTATAATACCTTTACATTGATTGCTTTCAAATAATTTTGACCTTCTATTAAATAAAAATGTGTACGGTAGTGCTGCTACAAAGTTCTGTGAAAATATTAAAGTTTGTTTATTCTTTTATTTAATTTATCTCAGTCTATTATAATTCGGTCTTCCTTTGCAGAGTTTAATATAACATGTAAAATACTCGCGAACATCACATATCATTTTCTTCTTATTTTTCATATGGTTGTTTACGCATAAACTGGTGTTGTTTTTAGGGTTCCGAAAGATGATAAAACGAAGACTATATAAAATCACTCTGGTGTGAGTCCATCTGTCTGTACAGCTGATTAACTTATCAACTACTGTAACTGTAGATATTGACTTGAAATTAAAACATAGTATGGCGTTAAGAAATTTAAAGAAGTCAAGAAATGGAAAAATACAACATAAGTCACGACAAATAGTAGTAACGAAAGCGAATTTACACAAAAATTATTTGAGTTGTGTTGGGTCTGACATATATTTGTATAGATACATGGAGTAAAACAACGAAACTATTAAGGGGTTTTGTTTCATTTCGGTACCTTTGATTAATATTAATTGATTATTAATTAATAAAAATAAAAATTCAATGAAATTATATTCTAATCAAAAATTTCTATAAATATTTTAAATGTTCAGTATACAGGGTGGTCCAAAATGTGACGTCCAAAAATTTTTTTTAGATTCCTTACACCTGGGTGTATCCGAAAATACCCCATGTATGTTCCGCGATTTTTTGTAGTTTAGAAGTTATGATTTTTTAAATGTATATTTCGAATTTTCTGCCGGAGCGACTTAAAATAATCGTAACTTGTTTAATAGTAAGGTTTTTTTATTTATTTTTTCTCGAAAGTGATCGTCTTGAATCACCCTTTCTACTTTATTATCAACTACACAACGTTATTCATTACAAGTTACCGAAAAAAGGGACGAAAGTAAAAATTTTAGGTTTGAGTTGAACGGAGCAAAATTTTCAAAAATTTCTTAATAATACAAAATTAATGTTTCATTGGTTCAAACTAATTTTAAAAACTCCAGCAGTTTGTCAGCTTACCAAATAATAAAAAAAAAGTTGTTCTTAATAGGCGATTTTACGACGAAATTGGCTTCAGAACTTAGTTAGGTGAGAATTCATAAAGAAAAAATTTTGTCAAAAAAAAATATTAAGCTTATTTTGTTTTCATTTTTATGGCCTACATTAGCAAGGCATCATCAAAAGCATTCAAATAATTTCAAATTGAACGATCAGTGACACATTAGAAAACATTTTATTTTAAAAAAGCTTAGTTTAGTTTTTATTAATACGGTTATTTTGGTTTATTTTTAGCATCAATAAAAGAAAACACAAATTAAGTTCAACTACTTTATTAAAGAAGATTTTCAAAATGACGCCCTTCAACTTCGATACACAATCGGCAACGTCTTAAAAAGTTATCTTTTAGTCTGCGGAAAGCGCTTGAATTTTGTCTGACTTTCGTCGCTGCTTCTCTCAATTTTCGTCTCAGTTCTTCTTCGGAGTTAGTTTGCTGAGCATAGACAACTTCTTTGTAGTAACCCCAAATAAAAAAATCTATTGGGTTCAAGTCCGGTGAACGTGCAGGCCATTCGATTGGGCCGCCACGCCCAATCCATCTGCCCGGGTATGTTTCATTAAGGTGCCCCCTCACTTGGCGTGCGTAATGGCAAGGAGCACCATCATTTTGGAATATCATGTGCCTTCTTGTTTCCAAGTTTACATCTTCCAGCAATTCAAAAAGGTTGTTCTGCAAAAAGTTTAGATATGTGTCTCCATCCAACCTAGACGGCAGCTCGAAAGGCCCAATCAGTTCTCCATTTACAATTCCCGACCACATGTTTACGCTGTATCGATGTTGAAAATTTGATGCTCTTGCAAGGTGTGGGTTTTCAATTTCCCAGCTGTGATAGTTATGGATATTAAATACTCCAGTGTTTTCAAAACGGGATTCATCGGTCCATAAGATCTTATTAAAAAAATCTGGGTCTTCCTGACACCTTTGTATCATTGTTTCGCAGAAAGCAACTCTTCTAGGGTAATCTGAAGCTTGTAGCTCCTGAACGCGCTGAATGTGGTAAGCGTGGTAGCCTTCTGAAAAAAGAAAAGGACTATTACTCACCACCTAGGCAGGAAGAAGTCTAATACCTGGCATTGTATCTGTGATTTATGTTTTGTGTAAATAAAAAACAAAACGACATACCATTTTTCAATATCCTTAGAACTGAGGTCCGTGGTATTCCAGTCCTTCTGGTTATTGCTCTGGAACTCGTAGAAGAGTCTCTTTCTACAGCTGCGATGACTTCATCTCTTCTGTCCGGATCTACTCTGGGTACTCCTTCGTGCCTTTGGCTACGACCGGGGATACGCCCGGCCATCAGCGTATTATGAGTATTAATAAATACCCTATGGTCCGGGTAATGGTCCAGTATTTCTCCTCGCCGGTCCAGTTGTTGACGATATAGCCTTGCGGCTAAATGACCGTTTCCTTTGGCCATACCATAGTAAAAGTGCATTTCTGCGTACTGGCTTAGACTAAAATTACTCATGTTGCCGTCAGTAACACAAGCACAAGTCAGTCGTAAGGCAAATCGGAGTCCGTAACACAAGCACAAGTCAGTCGTAAGGCAAATCGGAGTCCGTAACACAAGCACAAGTTAGTCGTAAGGCAAATCGGAGTCCAGTAACAAAGCGAAAGTAGGTTCAAAATATCGGTATCGGAAAGAAGCAACGTCAAGTAGTATCACACGCGATGGAAGTGAGTGAACGACTAGCGGACGGACGATACAGTGAGATGCTACGGAGAATGTATGGGGAGAGGGGGGAGAGGGAAGTGCAGGTAAAAAACCCCTAGCGCGCACGGCTGACTTTTGTGGCCAAGACAGTAGGTCTTTCTCTTTCGTACTTCTACGCAACCATAACAGTGCGAAAGAGAAAGACCTTACTGGCCTGGCGCCTTTTGAAACGTGTTATTTATTGCTTTGTGTCATTGTGTGTGATTGGCCTTGAAGTAGATTTTGGTTTAATTCTAGCTTTCATAATTTCATGTCTAAAAACAGAAAATGAAATGTGTCACTGATCGTTCAATTTGAGATTATTTGAATGCTTTTGATGATGCCTTGCTAATGTAGGCCATAAAAATGAAAACAAAATAAGCTTAATATTTTTTTTTGACAAAATTTTTTCTTTATGAATTCTCACCTAACTAAGTTCTGAAGCCAATTTCGTCGTAAAATCGCCTATTAAGAACAACTTTTTTTTTATTATTTGGTAAGCTGACAAACTGCTGGAGTTTTTAAAATTAGTTTGAACCAATGAAACATTAATTTTGTATTATTAAGAAATTTTTGAAAATTTTGCTCCGTTCAACTCAAACCTAAAATTTTTACTTTCATCCCTTTTTTCGGTAACTTGTAATGAATAACGTTGTGTAGTTGATAATAAAGTAGAAAGGGTGATTCAAGACGATCACTTTCGAGAAAAAATAAATAAAAAAACCTTACTATTAAACAAGTTACGATTATTTTAAGTCGCTCCGGCAGAAAATTCGAAATATACATTTAAAAAATCATAACTTCTAAACTACAAAAAATCGCGGAACATACATGGGGTATTTTCGGATACACCCAGGTGTAAGGAATCTAAAAAAAATTTTTGGACGTCACATTTTGGACCACCCTGTATAAGACTTTTTTTTAAATTGTTGCAATAAATTATTATACAAAATAAATCTAGAGATATTTTGAATAATTGCAATGCTTTCATCGAGTACTGCATATCACATTAATTGCATGTCTAAATCTGTTTTAGCTAAAAACTGTTGAAAGACAGGACTTGGTTATCTTTTTACATACGAGATAATAATTCCTATAAAAGCACCTTCATATACTTAAACACGATCAACACAGATATTACGGCCTTCGGAAGTTATTAAAGTCGTGTTCAGTTTGGTTATTTTATACTAAGTTGTTGTTTGATAGAATACTGTCGTGTATAAAGTGTGTTTAGTGTTCAAGTGTAATCTGGAAATATCACACTAGAAGATGTTCAGTGATTCCATATATCTCTTCATCCTGTTTGCTGCGATATATGTTACTAATTGTGCTCCTGTGTCTGACGATGCTAACGCAGAGATACGCGAGTATAAAAACCAAAACGATGGATCAGGAAACTATGAATTCAGGTAAATTTTATTTTACTAAATTACAATTAAATTACGCGTGCCTGACTATTGTCTGCAACGTGCGCCTACAAAATTCACGCACGTTGCAAAGCTGTGTTGCAAAGCTTTGAAACCACGTTCGGTGACCATTAACGTTAGAGAGTTCTCTTCTGCGTTGTACATTACTGCGAAAGTTCACCATCGCGAAATACGGTGTTGCGAATGTTCTCTACTGCGAAGTTCGTTACTGCGAAAGTTTACCATCGCGTCGTACGTTGTCGTGAAAGTAACGTGGTGAGGTACACCCCCTAATTTGACTTCTGGCTATAACGCGAAAATTTTTAAGCATTAAGCAATAAACATTGCCTATTATAGACACAAGTACATTTATTAAAATGCCAGCCCTAATTGTTTTAACAGCTGGTTTCAATTTCAATAATTTTCTAGCTACGAGACATCAAATGGTATCACAAGACATGAAATTGGAGAGCTGGTGAACGCAGGCCAACCTGACGCGCATATCAGAGTACGAGGGGAATACTCCTACTTGGACGCTGAAGGGAATCTTCAGACAACCTCCTATACTGCCGATGAAAATGGATATCAAGTAGTGCCACAAACTCCCATTCTTGTAAGGTTTCCTTTTTTCTATTTATAATATAGCTGTAGCCTTAGCACGCGACTTCATCTGCGAACATTACAATAAGTATCCCATGGGAACATATAACCGGGAATCACCCTTTGTGTGAATAAATTGAAGGTAGATATATTATTCAAACTAAAATATAAGTAACCTTAAAATATAGCTAATTATTGAATAAAAAGAATGGTTTAAAAAAGCAAAACATACTATAACAACCGAAATAATTTTGTGCTACTTATGATTTATGTGATGATAATTTCTTATATTAGCGTCAGTGGCGCAGTGGATAAGGCGCAGACTCTCAATCTGTGGATTCCGGGTTCAAATCCAGCCGTGTACCTATGAGTTGATTTTCAATTCGAGTACATTATCCGATTGCTTAACGGTGAAGGAAAACATCGTGAGGAAACCTGCATGTCATGCCTGTGCATGTGAAGTCCGCCGATACGCACTGGGCCCGCGTGGTGGACATATTGACGCCCATAGACTCTCTGTAGGAGAGTAGGCTTGAGCCCCTGCAGTGGGGACGAATATATGGGGCTGCTAATGTGATGTGAAGTTAATTTCTTGTTGAACTTTATTCTGAAACTGTTTATGTATGGATTTTGTATTGTATTCGTTGTTAAGACATGTTTTTATTTATTTTACAGTTAGAACCAGAAATCGTATTTGCACTGCCACCAGCAGTCACTGCTACCCTTCTCGGATAATAGAACATACCTACACCAAAAATATTCTGAAAATATTTTCAATACTTTGTTACGAATATATGTTTATGATTGATGATTATTGTATTTTTAATGTATTGGATTTAATACACTGAGATCTGGTATTATTGTAATGTTTAGTTTAAAATATCTAGAGAAAACGAAAGTCTAAGGGTTCGACGATTTTGGGCTCAGGGATTGGCCACCATCTTTTTTTTTCTTCAAGTCAGCAGCACACGATGCTGGTGATGAATAAAAATATAGGACTATTGTATGAACAAAAAATGTAATGAAACATATTTTTGTGGCACGTTTCCCAGATACACCGGCCACTAAAGCCAAAATCCGCCGAAATAAAAATACAAGGAAGTAACGATTTCAGTAAATCCGTCTTACAAATCTGCTGAATGCATAGTACAACAGCGGCAAACAATTACCTTCAGAGGGAGGTATTCTGGCAGAAGGGTGTGGTGTACTGTCGCTTCCGAGGGAGGATAGAGAACAACAACACCGGAGCGTCACGAAAGTGCATTAGTAAATAGAAGTAGAATATAGGTTTTTATCTTATTTTGAAATATAGAGGTACATTTTAAAAATTTAAACTTAATAAGGGCCTTTGTTGCTTGATAATACATTAATAATAATAAAGTTATTATTGTCTTAGTCGTTATTTGTGATGTTTGTTTACTACTTAGGTCAAGTATTATCATCATCAGAAGGGGAACGTCCACGCCCGTTCGGGAAATACCAAGTATGAATAAATTAATTTTTTTATAAGGAAGCTTTTATTTAAATGCTCAAAAAATAAGAAAATAAAGATTAAATTACATCAAACCCATTAATTGATTACAATACAAAATTTATAAACAAGCCAGAGGCGTAAGGCTTGCAAATCCGTTATAAATAACAAAAAACACAACTTTGCGTTAAAAATATATCGGTAGTGACGAGTACAGTGTACTAGTAGGCCAGAAACCGCGTTAGGCTTATACGATACAAGCTGTCTAAGACAAAGAGCCCGCAGTGTTTACATGTTAATCGTTACAGTGTCAATGACTCGGGCAGTCCTTCGCGACGCGATGTCGCATTATTTGCGAAGGAATGAAGTCCAGACATAGCATTCTTGAGGAACTGGATATAAAGTGTGGTCAGTGTCTCTTGGTCACAGTCCATTTAGTTCCACACCGGAGAAAAAACATTAAACCAATAAATTATGGTGAGTGAAACCTGTTTTGGTATTTTATAGCTTAACTAGTTTACGTGATAGGTATTGTGCCATCTCAAAAAAAAGTTTGTTCGTTTCTCGAGTGTTTAGTTTTTTAGTGTCAATTTAAGTTTAAATAATAGAATAATACAGGTAATTCTAAAAAAAATGGGGATATAAATATTTTCCACCGCAAAAATGTGAAATATTGATAAAATTTGCAAAAGAGTCTTTAGATACCACACTATTGATCCCTGAAAACTTAATATTATTACTATCAACTGTTCTGAAGCCAACTCACTACATACTAATATTCTGAGGAATTATCGCTGAAGGACGCAAATTATCTACCACCTTGACTTACAAAAATGTGTGTATGTAAAAAACTACTGTGTATGAATAAAAATGTTTCGATAAAAAAACTGTTCGTAATTAGTAGACGCATCTTCGTTTTGATGATAGAAGCAGGTGTATATTTAAAGTTCATAAATCTTAGACGAAGGTCTCATAGAGGTAATGATCGATAGATAAACGTTCTTTAAATGTTTATCGTTATTATCAATTATCACGCTAACGATCCACTTGGGTCTAAGTACGGAACTCCTGACGCGGAACTTGAATACTTCAAACGTGCTCTTCATGCACGAAAATGTTATGCAGAATTGTACAATTTAATACGAATTAAAGTCATTCCGTGAACTTCATACACGTGAAGCAGAAAAAAAAAACAATTTTCGATTAAATGTATGTTAGTAAAATCCCGTGTCACTAGGTTGAATATTTATACTCGTATTTATTAATGATTTTTCGTTGAATCTCGTGTCATTATTGTATCATATATTAAAAATGTACCCATCCCCAGTGGGGAATCGAACCCGGGACCTCCAGATTGTAAGTCCAAGCGCGCAGCAATTAGTACACAGAGGTGGTTATAATTAATTAATCTGTGGCAGAAGAGAAGTTCTTTATTGTCCATGGCTTATCTAAGTATGCCGCCAAACATCAGTTTCTATACCACTATAGTCCCGGCATTGGAACGCACAAATGTCATAGGCTGAGCGCCTCATAGCTGCTCTGCTTCTAGGTACGCTTCGTGTGATAGACGAAGAGAAAAGAATCCCTGATAAAAAATATTACACCGCTGCTTATGCAAAAATGATCGCTTATTATGCTAGAGTTTCTAACATGTATCATGTACCAGCACTCAAATGAGCATTTTAATAAAGTTCTCATTGAAACAGCGCTTGCTATTTGACCTGTAGCCCTTGACATATAGTGTTTTGTTGCGCAGGTAAGAGGTGCGCTCATCTTGGTGTTTATGGTCACCGCGACTATTGTCGATTTCCCCGGAGTCCGTGCCCTTGGAGATCAGATAAACAGAATGGTGTACAACAATAACGGACTTGGCACTTACAGTTTTGAGTAAGTACACAGAATTTCTCTAATTGCAACATAAGTGACACTATATATTTAGTCAAGGAAGTAAACTACATTGATAACCTACGAAATTCAATTAAATACTTCTAAAGAACGCAGGTTTTAAAATAGCGTCTAAGAGAAAAGTATTAAGGGGGAAGTATCAGGCGATCGCCAATCCACTCGCCAAGCGTGGTGATCATGGTAAATCCCCTCATGAGAAAAACTAGTTGGCTGTCTACAAGGTGTGCAAATATCCAACTGTAAATTTATAGAGCCGATAAAAATGGAACTATTCAAGGACTATGCAACAAAGAGTGCCTTTTCAACCCAATTACTAAGGGTCCGCTCTGTCCATCCGTCTTTCTGTCACACGTAGTGTAAAATGTAAAGTAAACACTTAAAATTTTGCGGTCATACTCATCATGTTTTAGTCTGACTTGCACTTGGCCGTTGTTCTGCAAATACTAGCTGTTATTTTCCTTGCCGTAGTAGTAGGCATCTTAAAATCTAGTGGGACACTGGGAAAGTGGTAACTAGAAATCAGCAATAGGAAAACTGAAGTAAGTTTGAAAAGAAAGCACAATTCCCTATTATATGTACTAAAACCTACATTGATTCGATCATATACCGATCCGATGTACTCGTATATAATATAAGCATACATAGTATGTACCTCTATATTGATGTGTTAGCTTAGTTTTTTATTTTTAATGAAGTATACTATTTCCTGTTTCCTTAGTCCTCATGTTAATTTGAAAGGTGTGAAGAGAAATGACGTATAAAATAAAGTTTGATTGATATTCTTAATCATTTTCCTTGAACTTCACTTGTCTGTCAATTATTTCGTATAGATTTGTAGTTATTTTCTGTCTGACACAGACTCTAATTTATTGAGGAAGCTAAAACTTGTTTAAAAATACTTATGACATGTCGATAATTATAATAGCCTTGTTTTAGGAGATAGATGTTAACTAGTTTTTAAAGTTTAGACAAATTCATCAATTTTTTTATTTTGTAATTTGAAATGTTACCTCATTAGGAAAACATCTGCCGCAGTGGAGCAGAAGAATTTTTAGGTATGCTACATACAAAATGTTGTAATAAAATGTTTTTTGTGTGTTTTTAGATTTGAAACATCAGATGGAACATACAGAAAAGAAGATGGAGGACTCATTCCAAAACCAGAAGGCGAGTCGTTGGTGGTTAGGGGCGAGTACGGCTACACAGACCCATCTGGCAGATTCTACTTTGTTAAGTACATTGCTGATGAGAATGGTTTTCAGCCACAACCATCATCATCATCGTCAGCCGGGAAACGTCCATTGCTGGACATAGGCCTCCCTCGTGGTACGCCACATCGACCGGTCCCGAGCCAACCATACGAAGACGTGCGATTTAATGATCGAAAGATTTATTAGTTTTTAGAATACTTTTTAAAATAAATTTAGTTTCCGTTAACATTTTTAATATCGTATCATTTCCGTGAAGATAAGACGCATAAAACTTTTAAACTACACCGTACCTTACTCTATTCGTTATGACGTGGGTGCTAAGCAAACAGTAAACACATATATAGGAATGAGTATTTCACTTCGAAAACTGAAGCCGGATGCTATCACGTTTCATGATTATAAAATCCGAAACTGCTAAGTACTAAAAACAATATGAGGTTTTTATCTTTACCACATTTCAAAAGCCCCTTTACGAGCTGCCTAGATTTTACAACTCACACATTCGATCAAATCATAGCACAGGGAACGCTCAAATATCACTCATGATGTGTAAAATTGCTGCCTGTCTATCTTCTAGCATCGTAAGTAAATGAATCGCAGATCAGTTGATAATGTCTAAGCTTTTAGTGTTTGTAATAATTCGATTCCTTCCACAGATTTTTAGTCTGGTGGAGTTTAGTGTTGCAGCAATTTATACCTAGTGAGTATCGTGCGATGGTGGTTGTGTCAGTGTTGAATATGCATTCGTTTTCGCCAACTTAGGTCACAGCTCAACTGTTGCTTTGATTTCAGTGAAGACGTAGAGCTAAGAAGAGTATTCCCAAATGAATTTCCCCAAGATACTGTAAGAAAGTCTGGCTCCGTGGATCCTGAAGTAATTATTATACAATTTTTATGGGATCGATATCATCATCGTTCGGGGAACGTCCACTGTTGAACGTAGGCATATGGACTATGTTTGTAATAATTTATAGAGGTATTGAACTATATTAATCATCACCGTGTATAAGTAATGATTTTAATAAACTTGAATATTAATCGTGTTTGTAAGAAGAAGAATAAAAACATAACCATATTTCAAACAAGTATGTAAAATTGAAGGTTTATAAGTAGTATGTCCATTCTTTCAAGGTTACATTTGCACTCAGATTTTCTGTTGTGTGGAAAAACAAATAAATGTCACTTGTAATAAAATTACAATACACATACACAATCAGAGAACATTGCAATTATTTGAACCCAAAAATTATTTTTACTTTTTTTAAAATTAAATTTTTTAATAACATTTTTTGGTCATTTGATATATTATCATATCCTTAATCAGTTTACAAAATAAATGCGTATTACTCGTATTTGTTCTACTTTAGGTAACACAGATGTCATTAATTAACATATTTTCTGATATCTTAATTTAATATTATCTTAAAATTTATTAATTGAAATACTTTTAATTCTGATCGTCACTCGTATTGATTCAGCATCTAGGCCGCTACACCGAATTGAAGAATTATTTCTTGTATCCAACGAGCAAGATCAACAGTCACTTCGAAGAGTTGGCATGTTACGACGAAAATAATAAAATGGTAAATATTGCTAGTGTACGTATGTAGAACTTGTTATAAATGGACAAAGTGAAAATTATTATTGTATTTTTGAAAGTTATAACATGATCGAGTTATGTTGAGATACTGTTAAAAAGTACAAAAACCATCAACTAACTAGGTAAAAAGTCAAAGATTTATGACGGGTCTGACCAACTGGACAAAACTGGTCATATTTCGTCTTATTCGTCGTCGTTTTATTTGTGGTTTAATTTTTTTAACTATTTTATCACATTTTAGCCTTGACCGTATGAAATCATAGATTACACCCAGATTACCCCATTACACACTACTTTTAACGTAATATTATCGTAATTTTTAATGCAATCTAATGCAAAGTTGTACTTAATATAAATACAAGATAGTTCAGATTAGAGATGCTCTATCACGTTCGCGTACATACAGCACGTTGAGAAACGATCCTTTAATAATCTGTCTGAGACACAATGTGCTTGTCCAAATCTATTTGGGCCAAAAATGTATTCAGTTTTGCGTCACTAGTCTGGGTCAGTACCGGGGTCGAGACGGTCACACGCTTATCACGACAAACCTAAAAAACTCGAGGTAATATTTCTCAAATTGTACCTTAATGAAACGATTCTGAGAGATGATTCTGAAACATTGAAGTTAAGCTGTTTGTAGGATAGTCGTTTTGTATCTTTGAAAACAGAAAATGGATTGCAAGATCGAATAGTTTTGAATTCATATTGGTCAATCGCTTGCTAAAGCTTTAATTAATACTACATACAATAAACATTTGAACACTCCTTTCATAAATGCATTGGTGGTCGCCACCAGATATCAATCTCAGTACTTACAAATTAAGCATAGTATGTGGAAATGGGAGTACGAGTAGGTCCGCGAGGAATACATTTTGGTATTAATGACGAAAAAGTACACACATTCCTAATCTCACATGTATTGATTAATAGTATCATAGATTTCAAAGGTTCAAAGGTTCTCGAGTGGCGACCACGTACCGGGAAACGTCTACCAGGCCGTCCCCCTACTAGATGGACCTGGTCAGAGTCGCAGGGAGTCGCTGGATGCAGGTGGCTCGGCACCGGTCGATGTGGCGTACCATGAGGGAGGCGTATGTTCAACAGTGGACGATTCCCGGCTGATGATGATAATGATCATAGATTTATGTGGAATTGATACATAAACAATTTTAAATTGATTTTTAAATCTGAACAACATTCTGATTTCCTAACTAATTTTGTGGATTGTAAATGTGTATATGGTCATAAATGATCGGCATATGAAATCACCGCTGCCTCATTGCAAGGGGTCGTTGCAATAACATAATTAGTACGTAACTTGCACGGCAGGTATGCAAAGTGGGCGTAGAGCGGTACACGCCAGATGAAGAGAGCTTCTATAACTCAATATCTCCGGTGAGCCACGTGGACCGACGCCGCGTGTACTGTGTCATGCTCCTTTGTTTCACGGAAGATGAACTGGATCGAGTAGTAGCTTCGTTCTAGCTTTTACCTATACATAAATACATGCCGTATCACCCTTTTGACATTAATATTTGTGCACCTACAGTTTGTTTGGTTACTATTTAAAAACAGTTTAAGTTTAATTATTTTGTAATATTGTTGTTATACAATGTTTCTCATTGTTTATTGTTATATACGAGTAATTTTTTACTGAATACTCAAGTCTTCATTCCCTCGGATCTGTAGAAAAATTAAACATTATATATAGGTCGACGCAATAAAAAGATAAGGCTGTTCAAAACACATTTTTTACAATTTCCTTAGGAAATGCCAGGAATTAAACACCTATATAACGTAGTTCCCGTTGACATAGTATCCTACAATTTGGCAAGCAGCAACAGCACATCCATAAAAGTAAATCTGGATATCTGGGATTTTTAATAATAACACAGTAAAAATAGCTTTTTATGTTTACAAACTTAGCTTTGCAGTTGAAAGCCATACATCAAGTATGAAACTAAACTGCAACATAAAGTTGGTTTTTCAATTGTACTTACATTTTCAGTAGAATGTTGTTGGATGCATACTACCTTACCTATAATTAATGATTTTATGTATGTCAGTTATCCATATTCAGTACGGAACCCTCGTTGCGTGAGTCCGTCTCGCACTTGACCGGTTTTGTAAGTTGAATTTTTTGCTTAGCATTCTGAGAAACGTAGGCAAATAAAATTTTAAAGGAATGTAATTTACATATTGCGTCGTAAAATAGCCTTTTTATCTGAAAAACCTACAAGATTTCATTGATCCATATTTATAACCTGGCGATTCGTAAAAACGCGAATTATGCATTGTTAACTGATAAAGATATAACAAATAAAAATGATTTGATTGCAGCAACTGAAGAATACTGTGACGAAATACAACCAATATAGCGGCAATTAAACAATATTGTTCAATCATTATATCACGTGCACGCCCATTATTGTTTGTGTGTTAGATATTTACAGATCACGCCTAGACAATACGCGTGTCAATGCAATGGCTGTTACGTAACAATGGTAAAGACCAGTTTCACCCGGACGCGTTCCAGCCAATACCATCAGAATATCTAGGACTGTTAACTAGACGTACTAGCGAGAATAAAAAGCTATCTTAATGATATATTTCAGACATCGAATCTGTATTTCAGAACTGCAAGTTATTATCTGAATGGTTTTCGAAAGACGAAAAATCTGCCTAAAACATTGTGCAAAAATATGTACCTACTTATTGTTTACCTATTGCCACTTTTAATGTAAAGGCTGAAGGTGACGTGGTACAAAAGTGAGTATATATTTATTATCTTGATTATACATTACATCCCAGATTATTTGAAACGGACCAAAACGTATTTGGACAATTATAGCTTGTCAGTAAGATATACGCAAATGATTTTCTAAGTGGAAGTAGTCTTAAAGTACTTAGGTAGAGCAGCTGGGAGTTGACAGTCACCAAATCTTATTGGAGCTTCATAACACCCTAAGGATAATAATAGACCGCAGGAAGGTGAACACAAACCTCAGCATGTTCCATTGCTTGTGTATTACATTACCCCGTAAATGATGATTCCAGTGAAAGTAAAGAGTGAAATAATAATAAAAGATTACGCTATTAGAATATGTGTGGTCTCTATTTCACACAAGAGCCTCAAAGTCAATGTTACTAAATAAAAATAAAATTACTAAATTGCCGGATCTGTCATTCCATTGACAAAGGTGTAGTCGATATCCACCCACACTCAAAAGTCATGTGGTAATCTCTCCGCAGAATGTAAATGACACGAACTCGACGTAACGACCCCCAGTAAATGGCTGAACCCTGCGAAATTCATCGACCTCGGTGATTATGTTCTATTAACTATTGCTACACTTAACGGTTATAGTTTATTGATACTAATGCGAGATCATTTTCTGGAACATTGCTCAAAATCATTTTATTCGCCTTCTAAATGATTGCCCGATATCAGTTTTTAATTAATCCGAGGTTCACGAAGTGCCGTTAAAGTTAAAAGAACCGCAAATGGATAATCAAAATTTGATATTAGAGAGCTGGTAACGTTGCGACTTTTGCGTGTTAAAATTAACAAGAGTTTAAAAACAAATCAATAAAACGATAATTTTTTATAATTTGATATAAACACCAATTAGAAGTTAAGAATTGCTACCACATATTTGGATTTTACATTTTACGCCTGTTATTTTTCAATTCAAAAACACCGAAAAGCTCTCGCTAAGCTATTAAGAGTGATGCAATCAATGACTTATCAATGGATGTCATGAACTCATCGAAACTGACAGTTATGTAACGCAACCTTGTAATACATACACTTAAAGTTTATTGTACATTCAATAGGTGGCTGAACTTTATCTAACGTAGTAGCGAGATAATCCGAAAAACTGTAAAACACGTTGAAATCCATTGTTTTTAGTGAGACTGCTGACAACATTTTTATACGTATATATATATGTGTTACTTATTATCGATACTGAATTTCGATTCTGGGTATTTTTCAGTGTTTCTCATAGCTATTCCAAATTTCATGTCTATAGCGTTAGTAGTAGCTGAGGTAATCCTCGGTGACAAACCGACTGACAGACAGACAAAAATACTTATTTTATGAGGATTTTTTCGTCAGATGTTCGGAGCCCCAAAAAGTTACTATAAATCACATATAGAAGCAAATTAAGTCGTTTATTTAGCATAGGCCTACAATTTTTGAGTTTTCTCTCTATGGGTTTCCTTACCGAGTGTTTTACAAGTTTTTTTATACAAACACGTTTTCCCATTATCACTTTTCGGTCTGCCTATCTATCGAATTGTACACTCAATGACTATTTGTAAGCTATAAAGTAAGAAAGTTGTAATGCAGGTAACTTGATAAATACTCGTAGAAGAATCTGTTGGAGAAGATATGGATGTCGGAGGTCGGCGCGTCTCGCCTCGTCTCGATGTCGTCGGTCAGTCGCGGCGTGGTTCATCACACAGTGACGCAATCTCTCGCGGACGGTAACTCACTACACCACGATACTAAACTATTCACTAATTTAGTAACAGATTTACATCATGAGATATATTTCTAGCTAGTCAACACTTACATTATGTCAATTTATGTTAATCAATGTTGCAGACACAAAAGCTACTACTCAGTGGACCAATAAATAACTAATAAACATTGAAATAATAGGCAGGTGTTAATTCCAATTTCGTTTGTTGTGTAAGAGCTATTAATTTGAAATTAAACGCTTTATAACATTATGGTTCTCTCACGTACAGTTGGAAGATATAGAGTGAAGAAACTCCATCTAAAACACCCATCAAAAACCAATTGGCCACAAATTATTCAGCGCAAAATGTAAAACCTTGGCCTTTTCTACGTGATTATTGACTTAACGTTGTGGTTTGTACACTTATTAATATATGACAAGTGAAGTTGCCACACTTTAGACTCTAAACGCACGGTGCTAAGAATGTTTTTAGTGCATAGACATAATGAAATGCATCATCTTCGGAACTACATCGGCCAATTGAAAATGCTAAAGGCCGAGTTGGATGCTTGGGCTGATTGACGTTCCCATAACCTTACAAGAATGCTGCATTCTATAGGATGGATATATGGTAAAGTCTATTAGATGCTGCCAGCAATTCGTTCTTTAATTTAATACAATATTTCAATCAATTGGCATCAGCATTCGAACAGCGTCTGACTATAAATACTCTAAATCAACGGTTCCCAAACCTTTTTGGCGATTGACTGAACACTTTTTAAACACTAAATATTTAACGAAGCCCTAAATTAATCGAAATGAATATCATTTCAATTGAAATACTTTCCGCTATTATTGTATAACACAAGCATTGATTATTTACATTACAAAATTGATAAAATCTGTTATGCTGTGCATTTTCGGTATTTATGTGACAAAACATGATGCGCTTCGTTCCTTTGATTTTGTTTTGGCGAATCACAAAGACACCTCGTGTATAATGAGGATTATGTGAGTCTGTATTATATCCTTTATTCTCATTTTATTTGTATATCTTGAGGTTATTGCAAAATTGGGTCAAGAGCTAAATGTTGCTCAAATTCGAACTGCAAACTTTCAGCAATTAGCTTTTTTTCCAACCTCTTGGTATCTTGTTCAACAATTTGGCCATAATATCGCATTAAATACTTCTAATAAAGTTAAGGTTCACTCCAAAAACCTTAAGGCTTTGACCCAACGAAAGCGAGGTCAAAATGGGGATAATGAGTTTCGCGTGAGTATACAGTTGTGTATGTGTTTACGGCGCTGGTAGACGTCGAATGGCTCAATTAGTCACTGGCGTGAAGACTCATACTTTTAAGCTTTTTGCGTGGATTCCAGTTCGCAATGACCCAAATACCAAATTTACCTCTATATAGGCTATGTTTTTCTGCTTGTACCTTTAAGTTTAAACATTGAATATACATTTGTCTTGGTATGTATGTACAAACTCAAGCTAAGCGTAACCAAGGCACATACGAGCTCACAAGAGGGTTCCGTCAGATTTATTTGACTATTTAGTACGTAATTTACTAACTCAAATTGAAGAGTCTTTGACTTTTTAAAAGTAACCTGTAATAACAAGCTGTTAAAGACAGTTTTCAGCAACTGACATATAGTTGTTGTGGTTTTTCATAGGAGATTTTACGTAAAATTCTGAAATGTATCATAGTTTTAAAATTTTACTGTTAATAAATAATATGTCAGAAAACGTTTTGAATAGGTAGAATATAACATAATTATTTAAAAATTAAAGAATTGCCTTTTATTTAAACTAAAGTCATTTGATATCACGCAAAAACATTCACAGTAGCTCACCCTAATTGTCCGCAATAAACAACATTCGCATATCCACTGCTGGATATCCCTCTCTCATCCCCTAGAATCCCCTTGAAGGACTCTCCATAATACCCACATATTAATAATAACATCTCCCTGCACGTTCCAATCCCGGATTGGCTGTTTACAACATCCACGGGACAAAATGGGATAATATGAACTATGTATGACAAGTAATCTATTCTAATACTGAGACAACATATCCATAAATTTCCCATTACACTCATACCTACACGCTCACTAGGCAATGCGGAATTTATAAAGAGTTCGACCAACTGACGGGTTGGCCAATGCATCATTCAATTCGACGGAACCCCAAAAACATAATTAATAGCCTTTCAAACTTAACGACGTCTCAGCAGGATTGTCTGAACTCTTTATGAATGAACTAGACCATAATGGAGCGCTCTTACTTGTTGCATAAACGTATAGCTCTCACACCAGAGCAATACCGCTCCACCCTAATGATGTCTTCTGTCTCAAAATAATGATACATACCTATTTATGCAAATAGTACTATGCAAATAAAATGGATCCACATTAAATTTTCAAAAGTCGTTACATCACGTTTCGTTTGTCACGTAACCTCAATTAAGACCTAAAACTTTTGATCTTCTACGATTCAAGAATAAGTTATGTATTTATTCAGATTACTAGGACCGCAGAAGATATCTAATAGTTTAATGGTAGAGCAACAAATTTGAAATTTAATGGCAACAAATATTTACAAACCTGTATTTGATAAATCTAGAAGTTAGGTCATAATTAACCCTGATGGTGTAATCGATTTATTTGCCGCTCTCTAGCCGTGTTAGCAAGTTAACAAATTAATTAGGTATGTATTACAGTTGCACCATTACAGTAGTCGCGGCCGTGCTTACTGTTAAGTAATTCCCATTCATTAGCACCAACCTCAAGCAGACAATTCAGTCGTCTTCCGTGCGAACAACGATCGCGTCATACCAAAACGGTTGCAGACCACAATCTAATTCTGACTTTAATTGAAAACCGACGGCCGATAAATCACACGGCACATCACATCCTCACTTCTATGATCATAACAATAACACTTATTAAGCAACAATCCGCCTGTTAAGACCAAATGTGTGTAGTGGCATTTGTCATATTGCACACAAATAAATTATATTGTCTGATAAATGTTTAATAACGACGCGCATTGTCTGAGTAGATGCTAAAATTATTACCTTAAGAAATCCGTATTAACATTGACATTTGTATACCTATTATTACTTAATAAAAATTACATGGGGTCACGATACAAATGGACAGAGGGGTATTTACAAACACACGCGCGTCGCTCGTTCTGTGTGAGCGAGTTGCGATGGCTGTAGCGGCTGATGCATCTCGAGCTTTGCCGTAAAGATAAGCTTAGCGCAGCGGTGACGCGAAGCGTGCTATTGTGTTGCAACAGAGCATTAGAAGAAACGCTAGTACATATAAGAGGATAGTTCGGGTACGCAATCAACCCACACATCGAGTGTACTTAGAGGAAGACGGTCGCTAGGAAACAAAATGAAACTGGTCAGTACAGTGCAGTGTTACAGTGAAGTGATGTGCCTGGAGACATGGATGCCCTAATGAACTTCTTGTTTCAGTTCGTGGTTTTCGTTCTAATTGCCGCCGCGTCGGCCGCTCCACAAAATCAGGACGTGCAGATCCTTCGATATGACGTCGATAATGCTGGACTAGACGCTTACAACTTTGCGTAAGCACGAGCCCTTATTAGCTATACTTATTGATACAGACGATTACTCAAGAGTTGACCTCATTTATTGATTTTATTACAGATGGGAGCTCTCAGACGGAAGCAAACACGAAGAAGAAGGCCAGCTGAAGAATCAGGGGACTGAAAACGAAGCTCTGACAGTCCGAGGGCAGTACTCATGGGTAGGACCTGACGGTGTTCTGTACACGGTCACGTACATCGCCGATGAGAACGGCTTCCAGCCCACCATTCAGCAAGGACCTGGCGGAGCGGTACCTTCAGCGGTTGTCGCTTCACTCCTAGGGAGATAGCTCTAAACCAAATTATTCCTATAGTAAATGTTGTAAAATAGTTATGAAACTGTACATAATATTTATGTACGGCTTCGTTAGGAAAATAACTGTATTATATTAAAATATTTAATTGTCTATTGTGTTTTGTTGCAACACCTTTATTACTAGTTACAAAACAGGTCTAAGAATACAGATGCGTTACTACATCAGGCAAATAATCAAGAACAAAATGTGGGAACTTTACTATTAAATACATAATGCAAGGTTAATTTTTTTAACGACAAATTAAAAATTTCTGAAATGATCACGCTAGTTTACCTCTTAATTATGTATAATCAACACCTTATTAGCATATTCTGCTGACTCCATCACGGAGCAGCTGCAAACGGATGGATCTAAGTACATGACGTCACTCACAGTCAAGTCTGTATACAATCAATTTATGAATTTAAAAATAAAATTCATACGTGGACTAAATTAATTTATCTCACGACATAATAATAGAAGCATTTATCTGGGACACATGGCACCAAAAATTTTGTTTTATGTTTTGCAAAAAAATATGTTGATTGCTATTTACGTAAACGCGTAAAGTTTACTAATACGCAAAATGACAATTGCTTTCCGAAACTCATTTTTATTTTTTTAAATCCGTAAAAAATGAGTACTCATTAGAAATCAGTTAAGGTAGCTAATATTCATCAATCACCGTTATATTTTATACCTCTATATACTTATATGAACGATAGTTAGGTGAACTGCAGGATTACAGTAATTGCACTGTCTCGATATCGTGACCTACCTATGGAGGTAAAGTTATGAAATTTAAATTGTCACTATTGTCTTTATAACGAACGAATTAAAAATTAAAGGACACAGTACATCATCTGTATGATATAATAAAATGATGATACAACGAATTTAAAAATTTTGTTTATATATTTTTAAAATATTACTGTCCAAATACCCCTTTTTGTACAAAATATTCGAGATTAGCACCAGCATTAATACTTTTACTACTGTTCAATATTAAATAGAGCCATAAAACTATCATATCTATCTAGAGAGAATACACCACAATACGAATATATGTATATACAGCCTCGTGTTCTCTTATTCACTAAGAAAACCTTAATTTCAATTTAAGAGTTGTCAAATCAAAAGTGAAAGGTACCTTGTGTATCCCTTACCAATAAGTGGTATTACAATCTAAACAATATAAATAAATGCTTGAACTAAACATATAACCTTTAATCTAAAATAAACTTGACTGTAGGAGTACGTCTACATAAGTGGACTTATAAAAATTGGTTCCGTAATCTAAGTACTCTTCTATTTGTCAATCAAAAAGACACGGCCGATCACCTTCATAGAGAACCTTTGCATTTTAAATGATAATATTTAAGATACGATGCCCTTGACTTTACATATTATGAGTTTACTTTTAATATCCTAGTTAAATGTAGCACGTATATTGAAAACACGTTTATACACAATTTTTTTAAACACAAGTTACATAAATATACACTCGAGTATGTTCATTATGATACAAGTGCGCTAAGTTGCTCATTACACACGAGGCTGTGGTTTGTAATACAGCCAAGTGTGTAATGAGCAGAGCTCACGAGTTTTATACGACGTTTTTCAACACATTTGCGAGGAAAAAACAATAAACCATCAGGTTACAGTACGTTTTAATATCAACACCATGTTTGAGCTTAAACATGCTTTTTAACATGGGATACATGCACCGCATGCATCATGCTGGGCTTGAATGTATTGGCTAGTTCAGAGAAATACGCTAAAAACACACTTTCAGACAATAACTGGGCTTGTTTCTTGCTCTACCATTACTTTTCTCTAGATTTTGCGGAGATACGGCTGGCTATCAATTGCATTTTGTGCTTCATTTAGTATTTCTGGCTGGGTGAATTGTAAAAATATCAACGTTTTAACAGGATTGAGTGAAATATTGATCCAATTATACAGAAACACTTATAAAACAATCATTCCGCAAATATTTATTTTGGAATGTCTAAACTTCAAATAAGCTTTATTGTACACACACCGAAAATAATTAAACAGAATACATAAAAGAATATCAAAGAATGGTACATGAAGGCGGCCTTCGCTAAGAGCGATCTCTTCCAGGCAATCTTGAGGCAGAAGAATTTGTTTACCAATACAAAAGAGCAATTTTTTAGTAAACCTCTAGTCGGCGACAGATTATATCTGGAGTTGAACCAACAAGTAAAAGGTCTTGAACCACAGTTTACATCTTAACACGAATTTGTTTAAATTGGTAACACGGACAATGATTAATGATGTACCTGCTTTCATCATCACATACAAATAAGTTAACCGGTATTTAAACGATGAAAGTTGAAGTAGATCACCATTCAACTGAGTCAATTCATCTCGATATCTGCTCAAAACGCTTCTGGAACTAGAATTGGAGAATGAAACTGGTGTGTATTTTATTCATTTTTATGGCGAGTGATTCCTAAGCTGCATCCTGATTCACTTATTGATTTACCTTGAATGAGAAGTAACGAATAAGAGGTAACGCTAGACGCGGGCGCCAGGTACCATCTAAAATCATATTGCGACTACGAAAATGACAACATGATACTTTTAAAGATGTTTCGCTTGATAATGATTGTATATTTTAGTTATAACCCGTGACTGTGAATTGGTGAACCCGACTTTCATTCTAACTCCTACATCACTAAAGCGATCTACGTTCCAAATTTCAATTTGTATAAAGTAGTGGCTCTGTGAACTGTAGACATCGCGAGCACATACTTTGCCACACAGAGCCAGTCAGTTCTGTTTAAATATTGACGAAATTGAGGCATATATAACACCCAGTACAGATTTATTGCTAAGATGTAGTCATCCAGCACATATTAATCAGTTTAGCCCTATTAGTTAGTTTTGTATGAATAAGATGGTTACAGGTGCTCTATATCCCTATATTTATGAATTCACCCAGATGACAATGAAAATAAATTGATTGATACTTCACATGCTATGTAGACGACATTTTCGACTTTTCCAATTTTTTACTTTGTCGAAATCGGACATCATATGGCGGAGATATCCAATAAACCCTTTTTACCACTTTTTGTAGGAAGTAAAGTTTACAGCATTCATCCCTTAAAATGATCACCCGTAGAGGTAGGAATAATATGGGGATATATTTTTGTATTTGTTAATTTTCTCAAAAAGTACCCAATCAAATATTTCGATGAAATTTTATATGAAACCACCTATGAAGCATGATCTACCCAAAAAATAGAATCATCAAAATCGATTAATAATTTGCGGAGTTATCGCGTAACATATATATAAAAAACATATAGTGGAATTGAGAACCTCTAATTTCTTGAAATCGGTTGAAAATCATGGATAAGTGGCGGACTAACAAATCAAATGCATTCTTATAAAAATCAGATAATGTTGCATAATTACGAGTACAGACTACTTTGTTCGGGTGCCGTATGTTTAACTTATAAATCGATCAACACTGCAAATAAATAGTCCGTTTAAATGTGCTAAAGAGCAACTATTTACGAGTACCTACTACGAGTATACCACGCCCACTTTAAGTGACGTTTTCCTTGATACTCTTCTTATGAGGTAAGACTTTTAAAAAAACGACCGAAATTGCTAAAGGCTCAGAAGACAAATCGCTTTAATAAAATTTCACGAATTTACGATCGAAATATTGTATATTTGCCGCGTCTAATTCCAGCATTTACTGATTGCCAATTCGGTGCCAATATGTTTCGAATGCTTCACCTTTGAACCAGTAGTTATTTTTGGATAGTAAATTCTAAATCCAATTCAACATCGTATTTAATTAAAAATCAACCAAATATCAGCCACAACTAAGAGCATTGGACTCATTTTGATAAGAATTTGATGTGATTCAGTCACTCATAAATAAATATGGTTTCGTTAAGGCCAGAGCAGTTGAATTACCAAATTTTTAGAAACACTGTGACGTAGTGCTCCCATGACATTGTGAAAATATTTAGTTTTCTAGTTTTGTAGTTGGCTTTCATCATCATATTATCATAAGCCCTCGTTGCAACAGCATCAATAAAATAACAGGTCTTAGGATATAAAGGACGAAAGTCGATCTCGATTTTCATTCTATCGAAACCACTCATCTTGGAAGCATCTCAAATTGTAAAAAGATATGAAACTGGTGTGTATTTTTTTGGTGTTTAGTGAAAAGTGAAAGTGTTTTTGGTTTCATCGTTCCTGTAGCGTATGGAGATCGATTCCTAATCTGATCTCTGTTTATTAGCTCAGATACCTAGCTCAAGTGATTTTGATACATTGTGAAAGTTTCTGTACGTCCTGGTCGTGTTGTGCGGATTGATCCTTGCTGTTGCGCATGGTTGCATTTCACTCCAATGGAATTCTCGTCTTGGATTTGATGACTTCTCCGTCTGGCCTCTACATTATCCCTAATAATGACACGACTAAAGTTTTAAATTCAAAACATAGCATGATGTAAGAGTATTGTTTGAAACTACGGTGACTCAATTATAATGTACTCTAATTTACAGTTGCTAGTGCTCTGCGTGGCTGTTGCAGTGGCCTACGCTGCTCCTCAACAACAGGAAGTGCAATTGCTGAGATATGACAACGAAAACTTTGGATTAGGCACATACAAATTCGGGTAAACAAACATTCCACTTAGTTCATTGTATCCAAAAAAAATTATTACACGAACCTAAAATATAAAAACAGATATGTACACTGTAAGTTTGTTTGTACCTGAATGGCAGTACAAAGTAAATGTAGCATGTACGCTACATATAGCACCAAGAAGGACAGATGCCAATTTTTATCCCGGTGGGATACATTTAGACCTTACCTAAATAATGAATTTTTGAAAAAGATTTTTAAAATTATAAAATTATTAAAAATGATTTTTTTAAAATTAAAAAGCCTAAAACTTTCACATAACATTTCTTTTTCGATATTAGAGTTATTTAGTATTCAAATGTCCTATATTTTTTATGGTCTCAGACGGTGCCAACGTTTCCGCTGTATGTCTGTCTGTCAGTCTGTCTGGTATAGAGCTATGCATTTTGATTTGTAAAAGGTAGACACCTGTCTTCCTACATATTTATGGCTGCCATACAGATAATAATAAAAAGTCTGGTAATAATAAACGCGTTCAAAAAAAACTAAAAAAACCAACTTCAATTGCCTCAACAATTTGGTTTATATTGATTTCCTCAAAAAGCGCCCAATCAATTTCAATAAAGTTTATATGGGACCATTTCTGAAGTATTCTCTACCAAACAAAAAAGTATCATCAAAATCGGTTCACTATTGGCGGGGTTATCGCGTAACACACATACAAACATACAAGATACCCGTCAAATTGAGAACCTCCTCCTTTTTTGAAGTCGGTTGACATCAATATTGGCATCTTTGCTCATGCCCAAAAACTTTTTTTCCAGATACGAGCAATCCGATGGGACGAAGCACGAAGAGCAAGGAGAGATAAAGAACCAAGGCCGGGAAGACGAGGGTCTTTCTGTAAGAGGAAGGTACTCCTGGGTGGGACCTGATGGAGTCACCTACATAGTCACCTACGTTGCTGATGAGAATGGATACCAGCCAGAGATCGAGCAGGGTCCCGGAGGGGGGGTTCCACCAGCGGTTGTGGCCAGTCTACTGGGTTGAAATACAATGCTACGCTTTCGTATTGAGAGGCTCTGAAAACTAGTCAAATTTTGTTCTAAATTTATTGTTTGAATTATTTTGTTTATGTTTTATGAAACTTAAAAAAAAGCGATTTAAGATAGTGATAATAAAATTAAGTATTATAACATGGTAATTTTATTTTGGATTTCTATAATAGCAAGCATTCGTTCTGCCCGCAGCTTCGTGGCCTTTAAGATTTATCCCATGGGAGCTACCAGTTCGATCGACATAAAAGTAGCCTATGTCCTTCCTTGGCCTTGAAACTGTACACTGTATCAAGATGTATGTGAATATGAAGAATTTTTCTGGATTTATCCCAAATGTTAATAGTCATTCATAAAAGAACTATAGCGGAGCGTAGATGTTTGCGGGGCGGCATCGTCCAGCGCACCACATTCTAGACAAATCGCTAGCGATCCGCACCACCTGATAGTTTTCGATCTTGATAACAGGTCTGATCTAAATATCATAGTGATTTGCTAACAACCGACCTTCATTTTGTAAGTCACTCGTCTATATACTGACGCCCTTACCATGGATTGTTCTGATGATGGACCGCTCGTGCCTTCATATATTGTTGTTGTTATTATTGGGCTGTAAGTCTTATCAAATAAATAACAATCTTACAATATTACATAGTAGCTCTGAGAGTTAGCTCAAGCCTACTCTCCTACACAGAGTGTATGGGTCGTAGACCACCACCACGCGGGCCCAGTGCGGTTTGGTAGACTTCACACACATCTTTGAATTTCTTCTCAGGGGTGTACATATTTCCTCACGATGTTTTCCTTCACCGAAAAGTAATGATTTTTATCATTCGTACTCGTACATTAATTCCAAATAACAAATTGAAACTTATTGGTACGAGTCAGGATCGAACCCAGACCTCGATTGTTCAAGGACTGACGCTCTACCCAAGGTCATAGTTTGTTGTATATTGAGCCGTAATTGTTAAAAAAATTGATATTGTAGGGATGACAACACTGATTTTGTCATTCGCTGAAGCTGCAATGCTACCTTGATACGGCACTTTTGGAATAAATTTAAAATAAAACTGTCAGATATGACCATATTGTTTGACCACTGACAGTAATGAAGGTACACGAGAGTATCTTCGAGAGTCTAGAGACTTCTGCGAGAGGGCGCTTTCATTGTACAAACTCATACACGTACATGTACAACTGTGTGTGTCTGTGGTGAAGTGAAGGCTCTTTCAAAGGCAAGTTCTTTGTGCATAAAAAAGAAGTAAGACTACAGAATGAAACCAGCCATTAGTGTCAAATTAACTCATAGAAAACGTATTTACTTTCGTATACAATACATCTGTAGCTAGTATAAATTTAAGTACCCAAATAATTTATAAAGTACCAAGGTAATTAAAGGTGCAGGGACAATCTTGTAGGTCAAAGTTTAGGGTACAGGTAAATGAAATGATGAAGAAAACTCACGAATGGTTCCGTACCAACGCACAATATTTAACACATTAGGTTTAGTAATAGAGTACATTGGGTATGGAAACCTAAAAATCCCAGTGGGTTGTGTTTTGCCTAAAGTGTATATAAATTCTTTTGTGTGTAATGTGGATGTTATTCTTTGAGTTCTAAGCGATGTTTTGGATCCTTATACAAAGTTTCCAATGTCCTTTTTCGAACAACTATGCACCCGACTCTCCGTTCCGAAGTACAAGAAAGACAAAAGAACAAGCAAACTCACTTTAGCAATTAGAATGTTGGTATTGATGTAAGTCAATCTTCATTCATAATAATTAAGATATCTGTGAAATTGACGAGCTATATTTGCCGCTCGATGATCACGACTATTAGTTGGCGTAGCATTAAAATTTCACATCCACATAAATTAATATTGCAAAACGACAACTACCATGTTTAGTGTAGAGTGTGTCTTGTTAAGAGACGTTTACGAAATTAATAATACGATAAACTTCGCCATACGTTTTCGGATTTGTATTTGGAAGGTTTTTTATTACTATTCACATCGGACGAACTTGACCTTTGTGTGTAAATGTGCCAAAACTCGGGGCGAATTGAAATCTCCATGACCGCCTCCGTGCCCTAGTGGTTGGACTTACAATATGGAGGTCGCTGATTCGATTCCCAGTGCGTAGTATATCTAGGTTTGGTTAGTACTGTAGTAGTAGTAGAGGACTGTAATGGCATATTTATTATAAGTCCACCTGCTTTGCCGTGGTAGCTCAGTTGGGTAGAACGTCAGTCCTTGAACAATCGAGGTCTGGGTTCGATCCTGGCTCGTGACAATGACTTCCAATTTGTTGTTTGTAGTTTATGTAGTCAAAGTCAAAGTCAAAGTACTTTATTTGTAGAAATAGGTAAATTACAGTAAGATGTAGAATAAAGGTATAGATCGCTATTTCTTACCTATTAGGCATACAAATATTACATTTATACAATACAAAATGTCAAAATAATGGAGTTAATAAGATTTAAATGTCAACATATTATAATATACAATTCAAATGTCAAAATAATAGTAAGATAAAAGAATATAAATGTCAAAGTAATGATTTTTCATTGAGGAAATCTGAAATTTTGTAATAACATTTCTCTAATAATAATCTTCGCAGTTTACTTTTGAAAACAGGTAGGTCTGCGTTTTTTAGATACATCGGTAATTTATTATAAATTTTTGGTGCCATACAATAGATGCTCCCAAGTTTGAATGCTGTGTGAGACCTTACCAGACACAGGTCATTGTTATTTCGGAGAATTCTTGTTCTCATGTCAAAATTTAATGCAAATAATTTAGGATTATTTTTTACAAAAACAGCCAACTCATATATGTAGAGGGAAGGTAATGTCATTAATTTCATTTTTTTAAAGTATGGTACACAGCTATCTGTTCTTCTCAGGTTGAACATAGCTCTAATACAACTTTTTTGGCCTTTAAATACACTTATTTTTTCTGTACTATTACCCCAGAAAATTAAACCGAAGCGGAGTAAGGATTCAGCCATCCCGTAGTAAGCAGTAGTCAGAGCATCTATGCCTACTATTTTCGACAACTCGTATAGTGCATAAGCTTGTTTGTTAAGTTTCTTGCAAAGGTTTTCACAATGTTGCTTCCAATTCACTCTGTTGTCTATTGTTATACCCAAAAATTTAATTGTAGTTGCTTCATTAATATTCTGGTTTAAGTACAAATGATAAAAAGCATTACCATTGTCTTTTCGGTGAAGGAAAACATCGTGAGCAATCCTGCACACTCCTGAGAAGAAATGGAAAGGTGTGTACCAATCCGCACTGGGCCCGCGAGCTGGACTATGGCCCATACAGTCTCTGTAGGAGAGTAGGCCTGAGCGCCTGCAGTGGGGACGTATATAGGCTGGTGATGACCATCTGTCTTGTTACCAACTTGTTATGTAAGTCTGCTGCCAAAAAGTGTCGCTAATGCCACTGTTGTATCCCGGTAATGAAAGATGACATAGCCAACGACTTTACAGTCACATATCTAGTAAGATGAAGGCCAAGTTCAAAGCACTATACATAAAAATTGGTCAAAGTGCATGTATTTGCACGCGTTATATATATCTAGTATGCGTACTTAGAAGAGAGTTAACTTTACAAAGTAAATAATAACAAATACGCGTAATGCACCTAGTTGTAACTTATTGGCTATGAAAGTTTTTTTTAAATTTTTCACTTCATTTCTTAAAGTTGTGAGTTTGCACTTAGCCTTCGTTTCACCAGATGATAAGTGACGATAAGGCCGTTGCATGGAAAGCGTGCTCACCCAAAGGCATCAAACTGCTTACTTCTCTAACGGAAACTGTAATGGTTCCTTGTTGACTGAGGACTACAGATTACGCTTGGACTAACAAAGCAGAGGACTCGGGTTTGCATCCCTTTGGGAGTATTTAAGTGTATTTGATTTAGTTAGTAGTAGGGCATTTACTAATATGCTCCCTAACGTTGCCGCCATGTTGGTCAGCAGTGTTAATGTTGTGTTGTTTTTATACGAGGCAGTTAATTCAAAATGAAATCTGAATTAAATGATGTCTGATGATGATGGTGATGAATAACATGATGAAAATGGTCTGAATTCAATGATTTAAATGATTTTCAAAATACATACAATCATTTTATGTGCCAATAAGTTTTCTAATATTGATTATAATATTGATTTTGTTCTTTTTAAATAATTAAAGATTCCTAATTTTGGGAGCGTTGTTTGAAGATGTCTGAGAATAGTTCTCAGCGCTGTGAACAAAATATAAATCACTGAATATATTCAAATATAAATATTCAAACCCAAAGAAAAAAGATGACGTTAACAATAAAAAGGAACATACAATTAAAATCAATTTCTGACTCACAAATAGCAGATCCACAACTTCACTAATTACGATCAATCACACTTTACCATAGCTTTCAAAGTCCTGCAAACGCACAATTAAAAGCTGCAGTTGCGCAAGCGTCGCGGCTGTCCTCAAGTGATGCGCGGCTTACCTTCGCCATACCGCACCGTAGGTAGGAGTGGTCAAACATACAAAACATTGTAACGAGGTATTTTGTACGTCAACAAATAAGATGTTGTAATACAATAATCAGAAAAGTATAAAACACGGGTTAAGGTAACTCATGCAAGCACAATTTGAGTAAACACGGACCGGTGGTGAAGCGTTTAAGTGAATCTAATCATGAAATTGGTAATAATATATTGTGAATTATTTATTATAGTGAAGTGATTTGTAAAGGACTGGTGTTCGTAAAGAGGCCTTTACCCATGCCTTGGTGGAAAAGTGTTGATGGTCATCATTATATCTTAATTGTTTTGGATGTGGTTCGGTTCGAAGAAAGACGGATGACCCAGCGCATCTTCAGCAGTGGACGTTCTTATTTTTGATCAGGAAGATGTGAAGTGCTAAAATGCTGATCAGGTGACGTTGGTTTCAGTTGGTGGTTCTTGCTCTGGTGGGAGTTGTGGCATCGGCCCCACAGGCTCCAGGAGACAGGCGGCAGGCCAATGTACAGGATGTACAGCTGGTGCGATTCGACACCGACAATGATGGACTTGGGACATACAGCTTCTCGTAAGTTATTGAATCATATACCGGTCACACAAAATAATATATGGAATATTTATATACGTGAAATACATATTAATAGGTACAGCTTCATTAAATTACTAGATATAGACGAAAAGTGATACCAAATGCTAATTTTATAGATAAAACACTTATTTATTCCTATTGAGCTTTCGGATACATGGGTGAAGATAAATTTTTATTTACTGTGTAGTTACAAGCAATGTTGGAGTCTATTAAACAATGATTTTTCTAAATAACTTACTGAAAGACGTTATTCTCGGGATCGTTTTGTTTTCGTAGTCTGAGAATATATAATAATTATGATTTATTGTGTAGTTACGAGCAAACGGACGGCAGCAAGCGTGAAGAGCAGGCAGAGCTGAGGAACGCCGGCACTGATGACGAGGCTATCGCTGTAAGAGGCTCCTACTCATGGGTGGGTCCTGATGGAGTGACGTACGTGGTCAACTACATCGCTGATGAGAACGGATTCCAGCCCACCATCGAGCAGGGCCCTGGAGGAGGTGTGCCCCCTGGCGTCGTGGCTTCACTTCTCGGATAAACTAAATAGTCAAATTAATAGTCAAATTTTAAATAAATGTTATTTTATGAGTACTGTTGAATTTTATTCAGGTTATGAAAAACTTCCCTGCAAGATATGTTTTCTGCCGAAAATTTACTTGCATCATCATCATATACATTGAAGCATGGTAATACATACATACATACATATTACGGTAATACATATTTTCATGTATGTAAATCGTGACCCCCCATTTAGATGCACCGCGGCGCAGTCGGATAATGAAAGTAGTTGTTAGAAAATAGAAAATTCGTTTTATTTCTGAGTTTCTCATAATTTGACACGAACGTATTGGTAAGTAAATATAAAAATTTTAAAATGACCGCGATACCTTAAAATATTTCGACTAAAAATAAACATTATAATTTTTTGTCTAAATACTTTAATTCCCAACGGGACCATGACATAAAACTCATTTTATGAAGATACACAAAATAATAATGTCCCTAACCATGAGCAAAAATGTTCAACAACTTATTTGCTATTACTTTGCAGTAGCGTAGTGGCGTAGTGTGGCTAGCCAGAAAATGTTTCTCTCCTGATAGCTCAGACTTAGTCTAGAAAGAGAATTCATCCCGTGAAATACCACCTTCTTTTCTGTTTGATAGCCGCACCTAACAAACAATATTATTAAAACATTCTTGTCAAAGTCTGAGCTGCAAACGTCACACAACTGAACTATGGTTTTGTTTTAATAATTGGGGAGTAATAAATATGTTTTCAAATTCCATGGTACGATGTAATTGATAAAGAATAGAATAAGTGGTGCAAAGACTGTAGATTTTGTTACGTCGCTTTTGACACCTCAATAAAAAAACCTAAGGGCATACATACCAGCAATGACGAAGCCAGGTAGGAAAGGCTCATCAGATGTGAACACAGGAGAAATAGTTCTATCTGCAATAAAAAAACTGACTAAAAATACCGGATGGACGGTGCGAACTATCGTTAAATTTATCAAGCTTGAATACAAGATTGGGGATCCTGCGCTTAGTAAAAAAGTCTCCAGGTATTAAAGAATTTGTTTATGGTGTACTTAATCAGAGATCTCTATGAAGTACCACTTCGTGACGGATTTTTATTCGCATCGAGCTTTAAATGAAGGGATTTATCATAATCATCACCCTCATAAAGCGGATTGGCGATCGCAATATCGCTATCGATGCCATTGATAGGAGTGTATCCATACGCTATACCGTCCGTTTCATTTAATTTTGAGGCACCCACGTAAAATTATGGAGTGGTATTAAAGCTGAAACAAATTAACATTAGTAGTATTCCTTGTGTTGTTATTATTTGTTTAGCTTACCAAAAGGTAGTAAGTGAAAATAAAATAAGAAGAAACTGGCTGATGATCTTATCTAACTACCTACTCATAATTATGATCAGCCTGTAATGTCCCTCTGCTAAGCAAGGGCATCTCTTATATCCATCCAGTTATCTTTCTCAAGAGCCTCCTTCGGCCAGTTTTTAGGAGAAAGTACAGTTCTCTTTCATGCCGCAACGTCAATTTCCAGTGTTTTATCTGTAGCCTACTAATTTTTCCTCAGGGCTCTAAAGCGTGGTGTAAAATTGGGTTTGATACAGTCCCTACGCGGACGATATCGCCTAAGCGACATGAGTGCATCAAAGCCGGATGTATCAACTACCCGTGATGAGCCACGAGTGCGCCAGAAGAAGCCGGCTGAGCGCGTACTGCGCATTTCCAGTCGTCCCCAGTCACCCAAGAACCAGGGCGGAATATTTGAACCGAGAAATTAACCCAGAATGTGTCATGTTTGTCGATTTCATCAGTCTTTCTAATGATATACAGTAAATTGTTGTTAGTTATTGTGATCAATTACACAAGTAAATATAAAGTCTGTGTATATATAAATATTTTTGGCATTGCCTACCCTTTGTTACTCAGTAGAAATTACATTATGTACTAAGCTTTTAACTTTTTCGTAGGAGCACTTCTCCTAGTTTCTGTGTGCCACAACTAGGTACTCTTCAAGGCCAGAATAAACAGGCTACTTCTGGACAAGAGTGAAATATTATCAACCATGTGGCTAGCAGTCATAATTGGTTAAGGTTGTGAATAAACGCAAACCTAAATTTAGTATCTATTGGTTGCCTGTGATCTGTATCAAAAAGCAGTTTTTCTGGTTCCTGTTTTGTCTAGATTTCAAACTAATAATAATCAAAGCAAATTCAAACCTAACGCGATCAATCCTAACTGCAGATCAAATCTGTCGAAGTGTGAAATTGAATCAGGATTTAAGGTCAGACAGGAATTTCAGCGTCAAGCAGTCGAGCTCTAGTTTGATCGAAAATGGAATACCTTTGTTTGAATAGCTCTGCTCGCTGTCAACTAACTGTTTTGGGACAACGTGGAGCACCAAACTATCAGGATAATAAGCAGTGAGATGCTGATCTACAGAAGCAGCAACTCCAATATGCCTCTTCCATGGTTGCCCGGTGGACAGTGATGCTTGTGGAAACGAAACTACAGCGTCTCCTCTCCATATTTTATACAGTGTTCTGGTTTAGCGAAGGCGCAGTCCAGATTAATTTTTGTTCCCTGAAATCTATCGATTAAAAGTGTATGTCAACGATGCCTATTACACCAACGTCATCATCATTGGTCATCGACCACATAATAAAATATTATCAAGTGACTTTAGTTGTCTGTTCAACACCGATTCAGGGGACAAATCTAATATTTTATTAAAAACAAAGTCGGTAATGTAATTCTGAGGAAGTGCCAACAATTTTTGCTATTTCCAAAGCCAATGCATGTTTTGCCGCTTAAAAATAACAGGCGCTGTTGGAAGTTTTCTTTCGTAGCCTACACGCACATATTATCATAATTATCATAATCAGTTATTTTCTAACACATATAGAAATAGAAGAAGAAAAACATGAGTACACTACGTTCTATTTCGCAAGCGGTATAAGTAGAATTTTTAATAATGTATAATTACAGGTGATATTTAGTTCTAGACGTTTTGTAGTTTGTTTTGGCTTTCTATAAATATTTCAAAAGGGTTCCTTTATGACCGTGTTACTAGAAATAGCTCAATTGATATATCTCGGGTTTACCTCTACGTATACGTGTTAACTTGTTCACTATAAGCTGAATGGTATTGAAGCAAAATAGCTCGAATTGTTTGATTAATAAAAACAGAGACCTTATTGACATAAAACCCGAAATCTTAAGACGCGACGAAGTAGGTAACATTTTGCTCATACGTATCGTCACTTACATAATCGACACCTCTGGACAATATGACAGCTTTTTCCCATGGACCTTCCTGCCATTTCTTTCAGTCACCAAGGTCTAGTAGGTAAGCTTCCATTACCAACGTGCTGTATGAAAATTGTTATGTCAACGTTCTTGATTCAACATTGTTCATTGTACTGTCGTCTTTTTGTTTATGTTGTCAACAACGATAGCTACCTTTTTCACAGTTGCTTTAACGAGTATTTTTGCGAACAGTAGACCTCGTAAGCACAAACTCTTTTTCAACAGTTAATATACCACTAAAGTTATTTGAATCGGGATATTTACAATTTAAAACCTTCTTCTTTTTTAGTGTATATATATTCAAGCTACGGGTTTAAGGCTCAAACCATAATTTTAAAACAGCGTAGTAAATTTAACACAGTTCCTTCATGTTAGCCAAAAATTGATAACATGGATCAGAGTTTTTTTTAATAAATACTTGTAAAAATACATACACCACCAAATTTACATTTGATCATAAAGGAAAAACTATGGTGAAGCTAATGTTTTTATCCGACGGGGAGGGACGAGTGAGTAATTTCAACTCATCGTCACGTCGTAGTCATTAGAGACAAGTAAAAAACGAAGGTTTTTAACGTCAGAATATTCTAAGAAAAACAACGGTGGAACAGGAAACGCTAAGTTCAAATCCATTCAAATATTATCAATATAACAAGCAGCGGCACAAAATTACGAGTGAATTTAGTTGTCTCCTCGCAGTCAACAGTGCTTTTGTGAATATAAAGCAGTGCTACAACAATATCATCATGTTTTTAACGAAATTATTACTGGTGAGTGATAAGTGTTCTCATATCGTATCGTATCTCATATCATTGAGTTAGAAGCTCTTAATTTTCGACACTATTTATACTAATAATAAATAACGAAGTAATGTTTATGTACTTGTATAATATTCATGACGTCATGGTAAGTATTTATCCTAGGTCCACAACAGCGCCTAGAAGGAAAGTATCCTGGGAAGGCCATTCATCAATACATAGGTAGTCATAAAAATAAAAGATCATTATTTAAAAAATAGAAGATGTAAGTAATAGAATATTCTTGAGACCAAAACTTAAAGGCGTATTCGTTAAATAAGGTTTTGTTATTGTGAAGTGAAAACCTGTTTTCGTACGCCATAATATTTATATTCGATGGAAAGGAAAATTTGTTTAGTCGTAGGGATATTTTCGAATTTAATAATTATGTTAGACGTTTACAGTATTTATAGTTCATCATTAAAGATAGTTTTCTGGATTTAAATCCTTATTGTGCTGATAAACTCAGAACACCAGTGACTTACCGGTAGCGGCATCTAGTAGCGGCAGATAGCAACTACGTGGGTGCAGCTGCTATAAACCTGTGTATGAACGGATAAACGAAAAAGGAATTTTTTCATGTGATGTAATTAGAAATTAAAGTTTTCAGATTTATTTCCATACTACCATATAACTTAATTCTTGTCATATTCCAGGATTCTAAGTCGATGGAAAGGACCCTATTACATAGGTTTTGATTGATTCCCTTGCACTCGCAAGGGAACTCGTCAAAATATGAGGCATATACAGCCATATCACTGTATTGCACTGACTTATTGATTTTTTCGCAGCTCCAAGAGATTGCAGATTTGTTGCTTTTGAGATACGGAAACTTAAAATGACTCATTAGCCGGAAATGACGAAAATACCCGTTTTTGATCATTTTTGTGTTAACTAAAAATCTCAAACCTCAAAACAATTTTTCATTATGTCGGAAGATTCCTAAAAAAATCTAGTAGAGGAATTCCAACAAACTTAACGTAGGAAAGAAAATTTTTCCTGACTTGAAGCAGAGACGCTACATAATATGTAGAAACATATTTATACGAGGCCCACAATAGAGTGACGATTTTATGGAATAATGTTTATGATCACTTAAAACAACTACTATTCAATCCCTTTAATGACTCCCTTTATGGACGAAGCTCGCTTACAGTTCATATTAACAAACTATTGGGTCCAGTATAACTATGATTTATATTGTTACAATTTCTTTCAGATATCAACAATTGTTTTTGCTTACCAAGTGCAAACATCTGCTAACTCGCCATTGAACAATGCTAATTATAATCAAGACGTTAATCCGAACAACTTTAAACCTCAGAATAACAAGTAAGTTTATTTGTATAGAAGCTCAGTGAAACTCTAAATTCATATTATTAGTTCTGAGAACAGTAAACCTTGCGAGATCAAACTTTTTAATACATTTAAGTGCGCATGGAAGCAATCACCATACGGACAGACGGACGACGAAGCGATCCTATATTGGCTCTTTTTTTTTTCGTTTTGAGGTACGGAACCCTAAGCAAAACCATCTTTTAATATTATTAATATCAGGTTAAATGTTACATAGCCGTGACTTTTTTGTAAAAAGTCATTCGACAAATACCATACACGGCGATGGCCGCCTTTTCGTGATGTCTTAATTTTTTTATATATTCTTCATTTTCTTATACATTACTCGTAAAACAAGGAAAATATTTTTGTTGCTCCTATATTTCTTATTTCGATTTGTATGAAAATATCCTTGCGCAGAAAAATTTATTTTGAACGAAATATTACCATTATTGCTATCGTTATCAGCTGAGAAACGTCCACTGCTGGACATAAGCCTCTCCATGGTATGCCAGATTGACCGGTATCGAGCCACTTGCATCCAGCGATTCCCCGCAACCTTAACTAGGTCGTCGGTTATTCGGCTGTCGAATTCCGTTTCGTTAATGAAATAAATTTTGATGAGCATGCTACTGTCTTATGGGCTCGTCATCGCCGACCATAAGATGAGACAAACACAATAGCAAATACGCAATTTTTAAAATCTAGATTTAGAAATAATCAAGTAGCAACTAAACAATCCGATCGGTCAAAATGTTACGAGTAAGTATGGAAAATCGATAACGAAGTGCTGAACTGAAAAAATTTAACACTAGTACATCTTCTCGTTATTCGTAATTGAACATTTCTTTTACTAGGTTTCCAGCTCCAAGACTCTTGAATTTTTTCACTAATGCTGGCGCGAGCATCGTGGGTGGTTTTAAAAATATAGGGCGATCAAGTTCATCTGCTAACAAAAATCCCAGCATTGGCTTTAACACGAATCCTAACCACAACTCTGGAATTACGTATGAACCAAATAGGAACAGATATGATGAATATAGACCACCAACAAACGACAAACAAGCCGATAACTTTCACATCGACGATTACCAAGGACAAAAAATGAAAATAAATTCTTACAACTCAAACGAAAACCAAGATGAATACAGATTTGGGCCAATAGATCCAGAAACGGAGATGAAAAAAAAGTTCGACTCATATAAGACCGAAGAATTTCAAATTAACTGTGGCTCAAGTCTCAATAATGATAAATGTCAGTCAATAACCTTCATGAAAGACAAACCAGATCTTAGTAATGAAAATTTTAACACACAATCATTTGCACCTGGGACAGCTAATTACGAGACTAAAATTAACGAAAAGAGTGATAGCTTGAATTACCCTGTCGATAGTACAGAGCCGTCTGAGACAACGACAAATACTGAAGACTATGAATTCGTAAGTATATTTTTTCAAGTTCTACAAAGAATCCTTATAGTTTTGTCGTGTTTTGTTCATCTAAATATCACAGCTATTTTGCTCATAAATTATTCTAAACTATCAAATAAAACTGAGCAGATACATACAGTTTAAATTGTAAATGTAAATATTTCTATTTGAAACACTGCTGTCTTCGATAAACATACACATTCTAAAGTTATATTCGACTAAACAAAAACTTAATCAAATAAAATTGACTAACAAGTCTCAACGGAACTCTATAATGTCTGCTATACACACTTGGGCGATTATTAAGATGATGTAGTCAACATTTTTGATAGCGCACTTTGATAACTAATAACGTAAATTAGCGGTCTGTGAAGATCTAAGGTATGAGATCTTTGTACTCTGTAGTATTACTCGTACGTGAAGGTAGAAGGTTATCGTCACAGTAACATATTTTTAGGTTCATGTATTCGTAACCTTGTTTAACCGGAATGTTGAGAAACAATACATCGAAAACAATTTTATTTCAACCACAAAATATTTGTTTGATATTTAACCTTCAAATAAAACCTAAGTCTGTCGCCGAATAGCACTGTTGTTTTCCGATCCATGGCTCCGGTATGAAAGGTACTCGTAGCAGAGCCAGCGCCTCATTGTCTTGAGGCTGCTGTGTACCAAGCTTACCATTCAACGGCCTGATCGTCACTTACCATCAGATGAGATAATTAGCATATCCATAATTTAAAAAATCTATAAAAAAATTGTTTATGTAGTTTTACGTCAGTTTCTGGCAGCAATGTTTTTATAAATAAAGTAAACGATGCTAATCTAGTGGATTAAAAATCTCTAATATTATTTCCCTCTAATATCATGTTTGAACCTTGCAAGAGGGGCACAGGGCAGAAAAACTTCTTGAACCATGCAAACAACCAGTGCCAGTGCCACATAAACTAATTTAATACTTTCACTATTCCCACTATTCAAAATTAACATTGTTTCTTCGCTTCTTTTTTCCTTATCGCCGGTTGCTGATCACTGAAAGGTGTCAGTAGTTTCCATTTTAGTGGTTGCGTACCCAAAAGGGTAACCAACGGGTCTCTATTACTAAGCCTCTGCTATCCATCCGTCTGTCGGCGGGCTGTATACTCAAACAAACGTACGTGCCGATACGTGCAGTCAGATGTAAATATACGCACGTAATTATGTATTTATTCTGAAATTCTTATTTTACAGACCACCCTGGATGATGATATCAACACCAGAGTTGGGGCACCACCAGCCGTCGTTGCTTCGCTGTTGGGATAAATATAAACTTACTCAGACAAACACAGACTTCATTTTATTATTAGTCGTCAACACAAGCACCGTAACATATTTCTGTGCCATCGACGAATTTTTGGAAAAAACCTACGACGTCTTTCAAATCTTTCATTTTGTGCTCGTTTAGCTTATTTCCAAACTCATCGTATTCTTCATACGAAAGTGACGTCACTTGTTCTAGAGACTTCCGTCCTCGACTAGTGTCCAGTCGAAGTACAGCTCTGCTGCCTCTTTTTCTTATGAAACTCTTCTCGACATTACTTTGGGGCAGCGTTGTATTGCTGTCTGGGTTTTTACTGGTACCGTTTCTGGAAAAAAAAATGTTTTTTAATATTTCAATGATGTTGATTGTTCTGGAAAAAGAAACCTAAAACTAAGCTTGGTCGAGGTTACGATAAACGCTATTCAAAGCATCCTAACGGAGAGATAGTTCTTATATAATTTTATCTATATATCTATTTTATTTATAATTGACCTTCATTTATTGCCAGCTTCTGCCCGCGTCTTCATAAATGATTCCAAGGGGATACATAATTGGGATAAAAGCAGCCGAGATCCGAATCCTAGACCTCCGGGTTTTGTTTAATATACGTTTTACATACTCTGGAAACTTAGTTTTTGATCAGGGCTACGTGTTGATCGCGATAAAAAGTGGCCTATGTTCTTTTCCAAGTCTTCAACTACCCCTGTACAAAAATCGTTCTGACTCTCCGTTGCGAGACTTAAGGAAGGACAAACAAACAAATTCACTTTCGCATTTATAGTATTGTTATGGATCAGCGTGTCAGTTTGATATATATTTAAATAAAGAAACGTGTATCTTAGCATAATCAATACGCATAAAATACATACGATATGTGGCTTTCTGTGACAGTTGTAGCATTATCAGAGGAATTCACAGCAGCAACTCCTAACAATACCTGAAACATTATCGTAAGTATCATCAGCTGCATATGTTTCTTAAATACTTTTTTGAAAAGAAGAAAAAAAGGTTTAAAAAGTCGACAAAGATCAACGTAACTACTAAGTTCGGAAGAGAAGCATTGGCGTGTTCGGCTAGAGATCCCAGAGATCCTCGACTCGACTTGCTCTGAGGACGGCCGCCGGCGGTGGTTTAGCGGATGAAATTCTACATTACTCAGCTTCTCTCCTTAGGAGTCGGATATCTTGTCTTATCTCGAAGTTGAAGTATTTCAACCTCGACGAAAAAGCGTATGTCAACTAACTACTAGTATTGCCGTTTTACACCGGTAGAGCGAGACAAGACGTATGGTAGTCTTGTGCATTTTCAAAAGACTACTTTAGAAGCAATATATATAGCTCCCTTGACGGTAGGCCAAAGGATGGAAGCGCTTTCAATAAGTAGTTGGAGACAATTTCATGAGATATTTTCTTTTTGGATAATAATAAAGCGGGTTCCAGACTACGCTATACTATAGTGCCATATAGTAAGTAATATATAGCTATGTGTGAACGTGCCCATAATAAATGTATGGTGCGCGATATTGTGCTATGAACCATAAGCTATTATAGTATAGCGTAGTTTGAAAAGAGCCTAACAATGCTATTAAAATGGCTTTGTGGCATATTTGGCAACATAGTGGTAGCTGCCAGGTGTCCACTATCACTAAATTGATTTCCAGTACGTTATACACTGGTAATCGAACACGGACCTTCGGGTCATCGTTACACAGTGTACATAGACCAGAGAAGCTGTTTTTGTGTATGTATGAGTATGCGAATGATAACTGACGAAAATGAAACAGATACTTACACCACAGCAGTATAATAAAAACATTTTTAACAAAAAAATCAAGAAAAATACGAACTCATTTCCGAGCGAAGGACTAAAGACAATTTGCAAAATTGTTCATGCATGTTATTGAAATATTTATGCCTTTCAGTCAATTGATTTGTTCGCCCACAAGATCTATTATTGTATTTTGGGATCATGTATGAATGTGATAACGTGCGCCAACGGACATCATTTAAATTAATAAAAAGTGTTAAATTATTTTCTCTCAAGAAATAGAACTCGAGGCACGAATCAGAGGCCAAATTGCTGTTCTTTGATTGGGTTCTGAATCAAAAGAGTAAATACATTATAATTTAAAAACAAAATAAACACTTATATAAGCTATGCACTAATAGTATAAAATAATGCTTAACTTTAACACCCATGTATTTTTTGTACCTTTAAAATTGAATTATGTTAACATTTTGTAACTACAAGAAAATGTACATTACATTAATTTTGATAAATGGTGCTACCTATTTGGTAACGTTGCATTGATTAAAATATACTGTTAAATAATTTTTACAAAGAGACTCGGAATTAGTATTTCTTTTCGACGTGTTTCGATATTAGGAAGTATTAAATAATTATTTGTAGTATCGAAACATTTAGACTATGTTTTGATATTTTTGCGTGGTCTCTTGAATGGTAATGATAAATGTTATCATATAAAATTTTATATTTTACAGCAATAAAGTTGACAACATTTTGAGAAGAGAGATTTAGGTTCGGGCATGCGGGGCCAATTAAAAACGATACCGGTGCGATACGGGCAGCGGCGGCAAAGAAATGTTTTGATAAGAAGCTGTGTAATGTGTATGTCCATGGAGCCGAGCAGATATATGTATGTATGTATGTTTAAGATATATTATTCAATCAATATCCCCTAAAATGCACGTGAAATTTGAGACCTGGATCAAAACTGATTCTGAAGCGGAACTAGTGCTGCCCAACTATACACATTATTACAGCTTCAGAAAGAACAAAAGGGGAGGAGGTGTGTCAATTTATGTGCATAACAACCTGAAGCACAGCCTCATTGAAGAGTTGTTTTCAAACGATAACCATTACCTATGGATACACCGCGGCGCCTTCTCAACTAACAACGCCACTTATTGCTATTTAATCTACACTAATATTATAAAGAGGAAAGATTTGTACATATTTTTGTATGTTTGTAATGAATAGGCTCAAAAAGTACTGGGCCGATTTAAAAAATTCTTTCACCAATAGAATGCTACATTCTTCCAATTTGACATAGGCTACATTTCATTTTGAAAAAAATTAGGGATCCTTGGTAAAATTTGAACAATGTAACCGAAGGTGTAGAAAAATGAGTCTTAAAATGTCTTTCGTCGAATGCGCTGCCGAAACTATTAGCGATAGTACAAAATAATGTACGACAATATTGAAGAACATCATAATGTCTACAAAAATCTCCGCGGTAGCATATGTCCAACTATTGTAGTTATGTATGTATGTAAATTCAAACCATGCTATTTATGTGTTTATATTAATCCTTATCCAAATAAATTATTTTATGGTCAAGACCATTTAACTACCTATAAAATAGTTTTTAAATTATTTAAATTGGACTTTCCATTCAAAAGATATTACGAATTAAAAAATTCAAACAGTAAACAAAACCGCCATAGCGCCGTGGCCGTTGTTTGCGATGCAGTCTGAAAAGCGCGCCGGGCATCGCGGCGGGCGAGATGGAGGGGGCACTGAAATATTTTTTTTAATATATAATTAATAAATAATAATTTTTTAATAAATAAAAATATTTGTGAAAAAAAGTGTTTTATATCCAAATTTCCAAAATAAATAATTGTCTACCCCGTGCGAAGCCGGGACGGGCTGCTAGTGTATTATATGGTTGTTGACTATTTTTCGACATGTAATACTATGACATGCACTTTGTTTTGTTTTTCTGTATTATGATGGGTAGAATTCAATATCCAGCCTACCCACTACTTAAAATTCCCTACCACATACCAGACAGACTACCCACAGGTACCACTGGGAATTGAACCCGGGACCTATGAATTGTTAGTCCAAGCGTCTGAACATTAGGCCACTGAAGCTGTAGTTAAAGTACATAAAAATAATTTCACTCTTGTATCGGATGGTTGTCTTCAGGATTGTAAACTAAATATCTCGGAAGATATTACATGTATGTGCTTGTTAGTATGATGCGGAATTTACCGTATATAGAAGAGATCCTACTTGGTGTTATCATTGAGAGTTATGCAGTCATCACTATGCTGTCATAGTATGAAACCCCCAGACCATAAACTATGGCATCTCATGACTGTGTAGAATAATGGAAATACCGTCATAAACAACCATTTCTGAAATAATGACATCGTCGTAACATATTAACATTGTCATGTGACAGTGTAGTATCGACATGATACCTACATACTAAAATTGTTTATGATATCCTGTATTACGAAGCCCTTGAAACGAATTTCAAGTGCACCCAGAAGAAATAACGAAGTATATCGGGACTCCGGGAGCCAATAAATTCTAAGGAGGCGTAGTTTTACTAAGATATATCTAAGCACATGACAGTCAAAAAGCGAGCAATTGGCTTAAATACTCGTAGCTATATAACCCGATATGACGTCACTACGCGAGCCGCGCACTCGCCAACCTGTAACCGCGACCAAACTGTTAATTGTCTTTGTCGCGGCCATAATTTGACTCTGGCGGAGTGACGGAGCGCTTGGGCGTGTGAATTTAAGCAGTGCGTCTACCATGAGTTTACGCAGGCGGTAACGTATACCGAATACTATCGGAAATGCTGCTCAGTTGAGATGCGGGTGACAAGGACAGAGCAATAGTTAACGATATACGTTAACGCCTGCGTAAACTCATGGTAGAAGCACAGGAGCTAAACTTGACGAGCTTCGAAACTCTTCATCGTTACATTCTGACATGTCGGTTTAACTCACTGACGTCTCAAAAATTTACATTTCTCATTGTCTTGAGGCATCTAAGTGGGCTCTCCTATACATAATATGTAAATATTGTCACCGTCAGGTAAGATGAAAGTGAAGTGTAAACTCATTATCATCATCAGCCAGGAAACGTCCACTGCTGGACATAGGCCTCCATGGTATGCCACATCGAGCGGTCCCGAGCCACTTGCATACAGCGACTCCCCGCGACCTTAACCAGGTCGTCGGTCCTCCTAGTAGGGGGACGGCCCGGTAAACGTTTCCCGATACGTGGTCGCCACTCGAGAACTTTTACTCCCTAAACAACTCATAGTCCTTAAAAATATATACTCGTTTATATAATTACTAGAGATTACTAAGAGATTATTCAAACCGTTTTCTTAATTTTCTATTCCATTTCTTTCGTTTGTGAAGTATTTCGGAACGTAGAACTTGGTTCGTAACATTTAAGTTTTAGATGGTGAATTTTAATTTATCCGTTGTAAGTTACTGAAACGAAGGATTAGTAAGCGAAGCAGACATTGCCTAATCTCGTTCGTTCGTGCTAGATATAATTCACGAGATTCTCGGACGCTTGTACAGCGGGACATAGGGTGGGATTATAATGTCATTTGCAGTTAGAGAACAGTTTGAACATTTGTGGTCTTACTATCATTAACTCACTTAAAACGTTGTCTAAACTGACTGTTACGTAAAGATTAAAGTCGTATGTTACGTCAAAAGATGTATCCATAATGAACGATAGTGTGAAAGTATAATGTATGTATATATTAATTGTTTCAATAAAGTAATATTTTTATAGAAATACTCTCTTATTGAGCTACGAGTAAACTAAATATTTTTCAATTTCGTATTTCGATGATGTTGTTTTGGCGTTTATCTCAACTGGCTGGTAACGTTAAGGCCGATGGATGGTATGCGTGTGCGCATCCATAAGCCACAAGCTCAAGAAGCGCTGTCTATACTGCCTTCCATACTGGAACACAACAGTGCTATTTGGCGGCAGGGTTAGGTAAAATGGTGGTAGCTAGCCAGGCGGACATAGGAAATGCTGTACCACCAACCAACCAAAGTATCGATAGGTACCCCCGCTGGAAATGGAACCTGGGACTTACGGCTTGTTAGTTCGACATTTAGTCATTAGGCTACGGGAGGCAGTCGCAATACCGAGACAAAAAATTCTGTAAAACGCACCACAGCTATTAAAATATTGTTAGATTTTGTTCTATGTTTGTTTATACATATATAGGTTTTCTATTAGGATCTAAATCGTGTCCAAAGTACTAGCAAATGTTACGTATGGTGTTTAACAAAATTCCGACCCTTGTCACACTTCTAAACCGAGACTGATGATATTTTTATGTTTTCAATCCATACGGAACTACGAGTACATACATAGGTGCTGCGGACCTGACTCGAATGATTTACTAACTGTTTTCGGTAAAAGTAAACGAAACAACAGCAGTCGTTTAATTCAAAAGGCGTGCCTGTCGTTAAAGTTCGTCATACCAGCTTTCTGTGAAAATCTCTTTGAATTTAGATGTCAAATGAGGATTCACAAACATGTATTTGTAAAACTACCGAAAGTGTTGTGAATTGTGTGTTATATTTGATAACACTCAAAAAATACAGCCTGCGGTAACCCACTGCTGGACATAAAGACGCACCCAGACGATTCACCTAACGCAGGACTGTGCCCTTCTCATACATTACGTTCTTAATCGAATTAGACTGTACTGTAAAAATTAATTGGCTGATGTATCAACTGTTGTACATTTAATAACGGTAAAGCGGACTTTTTTATGTATTGTATAGTTTGCACTTGGCCTTCATCTTACCTGATGGTAAGTGACGATAAGTCCGTTTGGATGGTAAGCATGCGCAGCCGGAAGCCTCAACCTAATGAGACGCTGGCTACGTACCTTTTCATACCGGAACACAGCAGTGCTATTAAAACTGCTGTTTGGCGGCAGACTTAGGTAACATAGTGGTAGCTAGCCAAGCGGATATAGAACACGTCCTACCACCAACCAAACCGAGTATTGATAGGGAATCGAACCCCGGACCTCCAGATTGTGAATCCAACATTTAGTCATTAAGCCAGGCCACAGAGTCGATTAAAAGGAAAAGGACGAGTGATCAGTTAGGTCATAGGATCAGCTTCACCATCCAAAAATGCCGCCCACATTTTTGGCTCTATTTGGTAAATACGTAGAATACGTTGTGTTAGTTTCGGTTATAAATAAATCTAAATAAATAGGCACTAGAACTTGTATATCCGCAACGCCAAATTTAGCACGGTACATCAGAAATGACAAGATATCCAGGTTTCAGCGCCCGGGAAACACAGAAGCCAGCAGCGAGTTCCACTCCATAGCTGCACGCATAATAAATGAAGAAGCTAAACACTTCGTGTGAAATGTCAACTAAATATGGGCGGAACCCAACCGTTCTTCTGGTTGACCAATTGTAAAAGGGTAAGATGGAATCAAGTCGTGTAATTCGATCGCAGTCTCTCCGAAATGAAGCCTATCACACGATACATCCGATAACAATAAGTTATACTAGATCAACCATAATATCTCAAGAAATAAATTAACATAAATGCTTCCTATACAGAACTGTATCCTGCAGATCTGGCAGGTCAGTAATGATAACTGTAGAATGTACGTCAGCCGCTTACAAATGCACTTTTGCTGTGCTACTTATATTTCATCCGAAGCCAAGTGTTTTACTCATCGTCCCTGATCAATGAGTTGGTTGAATGGAGGGATTTCAGGTGATGATCATCAAATGATCAATGGTATTGTTGATTTGTATTAGATCAGTGTTAAATTAGAAATAAACGATGAGTATTTTTACCGCTGCTATTTTTATTGTGCTACAATTGTTTTCGTAAAAACACGAAATAGAGAACTAATCTAGAAACCCGGATCGAGTGCAGGGAAACGTACCGATGACGCTGGCAGCACTGTCATACTGGATGACCAGGGAGATACGTTGAGAGAGGTGCGAACCGGAGACCGGATAACAACCCCCCAGATTAAGTCCAAATCATGATCATTTATCATTAGGTGAGATGTATGGTAAATGCAGTAGATATAAAATGTTGATCACGACAAGAATCTGTAAACCCTGTCTACAATTTCACTTCACAGTATCAACCATTGAACAAATTAGCTCACTAATAGATCAATTTGTGAAACCTATTGTTTGTTTCTAAACTAAAGAGGCGCTTTGTTAGACGGTGATCCGTGACGTAGGAGTTAGTAGAACCTCCGTCCATTCATGTGTCGATCTGGTCGTAGATAACTAGCGCATTTCGCTGAGCGGAGCGACGCGCGCGCACTCGCCAGCACCGGCCGGCCGCGCTTATCGACCACTCCTTTATATAAAGAGATCTTACGAAACCGCGAACGCATTCCGACCACGACACGTCCAGGAAGACACCTGCTTTGTCAACTTCAAGATGCTGCTGTCATTGGTAATTATAGTCTTGTGATCATTACTTCTCATAAACCTTTGTTAATCAAAGTGTCACTCGGGGAACGGTGTTGTAACATTGAGCTTCAATTAGTATTATTCAATCATAGAGCTTTACTAAACTTAGTTTCGTACTTTGCATTCAAAGAGAGCAGTTTTCAGAAGTCAATTGATTGCTTCACACACAACGTACGCGAGAGAAATAGTGAGAACTCCTTGGTGTCACATTCTATTATATTCCAGTGTGTGTTAGTGTGTGTGTATGTTCCAACGTTAGATTGACGACCTTCCCGTCGTGGTTACGAGATGTCGTCAAAGGTGGCAATGTTGCAATGTGGCTAGTGCACATGTTTGCGCGAATGTCGTTAGACTTTTAGTTTGACCTTTGCCACAGAAATCTCCGATGTTTATACTGCATTGCATGTTACAATGTCTATAATTTTGGCTTCAACGTGTCATTCAAAATTGATAATTATTGCAGCTTATTGTTTTACTATGCGCAGATGCAAACCGTATCTTTTGATATATTATCGTAATTTATTTTCATTTTATTTTAATTTCATAGGTAACATGTGAAATAAAACTTCTTTATTTACCGTTTTTTGCATTTTGAATACTCGGATATGTGAAGATGTGTTATGTATATAAACATAGAGTTTGACATGACACATTTAAAAGGTTTCTTTCAAAAACTTTCAATCAAATGAAAAATAAAATAAATATTAAAATGGTAATATATTTTTTCTACGATTTTATATAAGCTAAAGTTGTTGATGTATGTAAATTAGACAGAAAGGAATTGCCATTTGAACTTAAATTTAGTTCAAAATACCTACTGATAAGTACAAAAAAAGTTATACATATAAACTAAAATAAATGACATTTCATGAAGTATTAAATTTAACATAAGTATTGTTATCCGAAGTAAGATTTCAAACAGTGTGCGGCGGCTCATCCCTCCCCCTCCTCTATGGCATCTACAGGAAGTTAGAGAATATTCCTAGCGAACATGACATCATATTGTAAAGCAGCTTAATCAACTGGGCTTGTCTATCGATATTTGTAACTATTTATGTGCACACATTTACTATTTATCTAATCTAATAACATAACATAATGTAAATTATTATTCCTATTTATACAAACGTAAAGAGTTATGATGCTCTGAAATGCCGGACGTGCTGCAACCGCACAAACATATTAAAACAATCGAAAAGTTTAAGGCCGCGAGTTCATTTGTAGTTGTGGTCCGGTGAGTTTCCTGATTTATATAAATGTTAGAGATATAGCGTAGGTGTTTGACCTATTTATTAAATATTTATGCTTGAATATAGACTGAGGCGTGCTCAGAATGTGGACTTGTGAAGAAAAAATACACTTAGTCACCATTCTGAAAACTAGTTTTGGTTTTTAGACACCAGACCTTGTGCCTCTTCTCAAACTCTCCGCGTCCTTTGAGTATTGCCTCAGTCTCATAGAGAGGAAACAACAAAGAGTTTATTCACATAAACCTAGCACAAAAGTAACTGAAAAGAAAGCTACATTGCGTAGTACTAAATAGTACAAAACTTATAGTTTTGAGCTTACTCGTACATTAAAATCACTTGGCCCATAAAAGTCTGGCAATTAGGTACAGCAAAATCAAAGCAGAGTAAGTAAACGTCTTTTATGCTTCGATTGTTTTTGTTCAATTTATGAACTACAATATTTTTTAGTATAGGCTTATTAATAATCACTAAAAACATTTACATTATTTTATGTGAACGGTGTTCCGCAATAGATATGTCGTATAATACTTTTTATTAACAAGTTTTAAGAAAAATCTAATTTGGTTTCGATGAAATTCCAGGTGCTGTCGGCTTCGATCCTGGCACAGATTGCGGCGGCCAGTCCTTCCATCGAGAGCCGCCCTCCACCACAAGTCCTCAGATACGAAATGGAGACAGCGAACATGCCAAACTCATATAAGTTCCAGTAAGTGTAACTGTTTAAAATTCTAAAGCAAACGTCTAGCGAGCTAAAAAAACGCCAAATCCAAATAAATCTTGTTTCTAATCGAACTTGCTCAATGAGATGAAAAGATAGATGCGCTAACGGAAATTATAATTGAAGTCTTCTGGCCGTTACGTCTACATAGTTTGTTCCAAAAAATATGAACACTTAGGTATATAGTTATCGCGTTCAAAAGGAACTAAAAACCGACTTCAATAGCCTTAAAAATTTGGTTTTGTTAATTTTCTCAAAAGGCGATCAATCAATTTCGAAAAAATTTAAATGGGACCACCTCTGAAGTATGCTATACCAAACAAAAAAGAATTATCAAAAACACACATACAAAAAAATATACGCGTCGAATTCTCCTTTTTTGAAGTCGGTTTAAAATCATATCACAGCAAATTAAACAGCTATATATACGGTTCAATGCTTATAAAACATAGAGGAAATAGAGCAAACTCAATGAGATGTCAGATATCGCCGAAATAAATATTTGCGAACAAACACCTAAGCATGTCATGTCTATGTAAATTTGCCTTTATATTGTCCTTGCACCAAGGGGATATAAATGTATGCCCCGATTAACCTGATACGTGACCCCCCGATGCCGCGCAAACCAGCATTGTTCTTAGCGAAAGTAAGAGTAAGGCTGGGGGCTAAAACGACCAAAAATGTCTTCCACTAAAGCCAAAGTCAAGAAAGTGTTGTCAAATTATAATCTACTCAATTTGTTTAAGATTTAGCCTTTCTCGTATTAGGAATAATAAAAGGGACAGACAGGACAGGGACAGGACAAGGCAACTTTGTTCGTATACATATAATGATGATTGTGGTTCGTTATAATGACAGGTATTTGTAGACAAAGTTCAAATTTCGGTAGTCCTTCAAAGGCGGGATTTATACCTCAAAAAGAATCTAATATCGATGAATGCAATTAAAATACATTGCAGGTAATATTTGAAAAATTAATACCGCTTGTTGTTTTTCCCGAAAATTAAAATTTTAAGTAAAAATACAGTCGATTGTCGCCACCAAGCCTTTACCTGACCTGTAACAGATCTGTCTGGCACTCTGCCATAAGTCAAGTCCCGCTTAAAAGCTTATCTTATCTGTCTTCGTCCTTATTCAGTCATTTTATTGCTTGGGAAACAGAAATATCATGGGATAGGCCATCGTAACGGAACTTTTAAAACTTGCAAATGTTGACTTCATACGAATTCTATGACTATAGTACAACCAACTTACACCTATGTAACATCAACATCTGACTGCGATCACCAATCCACCTGACAAACGTCGTGATTAAGGTGAATCCCCTGATTGAAAGTTCGACGTGGCGGTCTATGAGGTATAAGCTCATGGCTTACCAACCTATTTACACAGTTGTGAATGGTCTATATTTTGTCACAATTGATACATAATAAAACATACAAGATCTCAACCTTGAGAGAGGAAAAGCGAAATCCGCCAAAAGTGCCAAAAAACTTTACACAATTTCTAGATTTTTAAATGTATTATTTTCCTCGATCAGTAACGTTTTCCCAATGACTTCTAAATAAATGAACGCGATAATTTATTATTGTGATGATATGAGTATTAAAGTTTCAGGATATATTTCCTTTCTATAAATACCTCTAAATATGATGACGCCAAATCGAAGTCAAATCAGTAGGAAAGATCATGGTAAGAAAAATGAATCTTAATCGATCGACCTGACATTTATCTTAAATTACGTTTTTACCGTCATATGACATATCGAACATTAATCATGTGACAATGAAGCTATAAAAAGTAGACCGGAGACAGTGTGCATGTAGATGGTAAAAACATGGTATGTGAAACGCCTCCTCCGAGTTATTCCAAGTTGAATGTCCGTTTGCGGGTCGAATACCCTTTTCGAGATCCGTTACTTGGTACATGGCACCAATTATACTGCTCACAAATTTCCATATAACGCAAAAAATAAAACAAAAACTTTAAAAATAATTATCACTACGCACGAAGTGTTATTTTTAAACTGTACCAAGAGCGTAGAGTTGTTACATACGATTTGATACAATAGTAATAGTCTCACAAGATTTACATGTACTTGTTTTTGAACGTAATACATTTCTTCCTCGAGAATAGTCCCATTAAGAAAGCATTGAGGAACTAGTTTCCGGTAACTGCTCCCTACAATAGACGGTAAAGCGCGTGCGCTCATTTATGTGGTATGAGGATATTATAAATATAATATTTCTAATAATAATAATGTTATACTGCGATCGCCAACGTATCTGCTAACGAATGGTGAATATATCAAATCTCTTCACGGAAAGACCATTCTTTCGAGTATATCATAGTGTAGAAAAATAAACCTTCGCACGCTTGTATATTTCCCGCACGTTTGCGGATATGGCGCAACTAAGAACAATTGTCAATATTTATTTAAGGATGCGTGACACACACCAAGTAATTTAGCAAACATAACATGGCGCACTGAGCCATAAAATTCATATTGACGCCCTAAGAAAATATTATTTTTCTTTGATTGTTAGCCAGGTTCATTATGATCATTCCTGCAATAATCATAACTGATATATTTACGTTGAATTGAAATGTCAATAGTACAATATAAAATATTTTTAACAACAATATCCGTTCTAGATGTATCCTCCTTGCAGTATTAAAAGGTTGTGGGCGGCATACATGTACGAGTAACAACAATTGTCACACTTTGGATTTGTGAGGCAAAAATACATCAATCGATAAGTATTGATATCGAATCAATAATTCGTATAGTGTCATTCCTTGTAACTTTTAAGACAATAAATAAAGTAACTAATGAAACAATGTCCTCATCTAAACCTCATCCTAGATAAGATTAGAAAAAATACAACGTAACTATGTCGACTTGAATTCTTCAACACTCCAACCAACTCCGACGGAACTAGTGATGATAACACGAGGTTTGGTCACAAATGACATGGACCATGATTTTCCACTACGGAAAATTGTACTGATCCTTCTTCTTCTCTCTCGCCTTTTCCCGCTATACGGGGTCTGCGTTCTATAGCTTGAGCCTCCTGACAGTTTTATTTTAAGCGTCATGATTACTTAAGCTAAGTATTTCCATGTCCTCATGGACGAGAGCTTAATACAAGGTTACGTCTTCCTCATTATCATTTCTTTGATTTGAAAATTTAGCAGAAAATTTTATGACAACATATATAAGAATAATATTTTCTTCTTCCATTTGAGTACTTCCTATACAATAAGAGACATGTCAGATGGATGTAGTCTAAAATTCAACCTGCCTAGTCGTGCCAGCAACCTACTTCATTTCAACTTTGCTACTATTTGGATTGAAACTAAGGCTGACACTAAGGTTAAGACGTTCTAATAGTTCCCATCTCTCAATTCCAGTTATGACACCAGCGACGGATCATCGCGGTCTGAGCAGGGCACCATCCTGAATCAAGGCACACCGGACGCTGCATTAGACGTCCTAGGAACAGTGCGGTGGTACGACAACAAGGGACAGCTGTACGAAATGACATACAAGGCGGGGAAAAGGGGCTACAGGACAATCATCAAAAAAGTCAGAACGTAAAGCTTCGGATAAACGAACAGTCCTTACTACAAAATATGTTGCGAGCAAAATCGAATTCCTTTTTTGAATTCCTTCCATACGTACAGTATGTATGTTATCCGAAATTCGGTTTTCAATCGAAATTTTTTTCGAAGTAAGCACCTAGGGCTTACTCCCAGATTCGTTACTCCGGATTACGTTTCAGATTTGATCCGAAATTTCCATTATCATTGGCTTTAGATTGAATATATCTGGAAGTACGGGGGCCTGAGCTAAAACAGTGAGAGTGAAGTATACGAAAATATGTGCTAATTAGTAATGAAAGACTGGACTAATATTTATAAATTTCAACTATCTAGGCTAAATTTGTTTCGTCGCTGTACCTACGTTTTTATTATGAGATTAAATTAAGGTATTTATTAATCAACACTTTTTATTTTAATTCCCATGGTTACATGTATTACATTTTGTTGATTAATATCAATGGGACTACGATCCACAATCAACATTACTTAAATTAAGCGGAAAGCTACATTAATACAAGTAACCATTACAATTGTATTAATAAATCAAATGAAATATTGTATGAGAAGTTAGAATTTAACGATCTTGCTAGGCGTTGCTATTTGTCGAAATACCCACTCAAATTCAACACTAATTTCGTTACGTCAGTGACATGACAAATGCCATCGCAATTTTTCGTATGATAGAACCCAGTGAAAAAACAGGTTCAATTTGAACGCATGTTACATGTCGTCACATGGATCATGTTATCACCTCATCGTAAGACACCTTCCTTTGTCAATCGCTGTAACGTCTACAAACAAACACTATATTTAAGAACAACTCACAATATGAACAATCAGTCGTCGGTAGCTAGACATTCGATTATCATTTATGATGGTGGCTCTGGTATGTATCTTTCTTATGTATCTATCTTTTTTCTTCCAAACTAACATACTAAATGACACTGTGTTTTCATTCTGTGAAAATACGTGTGCCTTCCCGTGACTGTAAAGGATAGTAATATTTCGTATACTGCCGGATAAACAGCCGGAAAATTGTACAGGATATGCCAGACATTTGCACAGCAAGCTGATTAGTTGTGACGTGATTAATTTACGGTATAACCTCGTATTCAGCATTGCTCTCTTCTGGGTGACAAATCGTAAAAATGATATACTACAAATGTAAAGTTCTACTCGATTTTTCTACTTTAACGTCTTTGTGAGTGAGTGACTTGTTTTGAAATTTTATTTTTACCGAAAGTATAGTATTTATATTTCATCAATTAGCTCATTGAGGCATTCAGAATATTTGGTGAGAAAAATCAAATTGTTTTCTTTATTTAAAACAACTGCAACAAGCTTCATCAGAGAGATCAGCATCAGAGAAATAAGCGCCCGAACAGTGCTTGACATACTCGTGCGCACAGCGTTTATGTTCTGTCTATGAGTGCATGTAGTTTGTATACCAAATAATTGAGATGGTTCTATTTATAACTCTGAAATATCATGCTGTTTTTATACATACAATAAACACATGTTTAATATTTGTAATGATGTGACAAAGTGATTGTTTAAAAAATTAAGTAGAATTAGTGGTGTCCAAAACCCCTTGTAAAATGGTTTTTACATAAATATTTAAATGGTTCCTAACAGGAATGTTTGATATTGTATATATTTTATTGATTTCCAGAGATTTTTCTGCCTCTGCGCGCTAGTTGCAGTATCGCTAGCTGCCGATGCTCCCGCAAAACCCAAAGTAGAAATCCTTACAGATAAGTCATTTGTAAGAGAAGATGGCTATAACTTTGAGTAAGTTGGCATTTAATATGTAATTATTTAAGCATATCGTGTACAAAATTAATATATTAGTTCAGGTTCAGTAAAATAGTTTTTCTTTAAAATTTTAAAATCTCCCATTTTCAAAGTCTGAGTGACAAATTTCAGAACAACAAGAGCTATTCGTAAAATGATTCTTGTCTGGAATAATACAAAACTATACCTAGATTCAAAACATACGACGTTTTTTTAATTTGTTCCTTTTGGAATATAGCGGAAATAGACAGGTGGACGCACAACCGCTAAATGGTCTCTTGCCGAGACTTACAAATAAATACTACTTGGAGTATTAATTAATCGAACGAACTCTTCAGACGTTTAATCTACCATTCCAGTGAGGTAAGATTAAACTTAAAAAAAGTAACGTATTCGTAATACAAGCCCAACACATCAAGAACTATAATATAAGTAGACTATAGGTATAATTTTTCGTTCTTCTGTAACTGAAAGAGCAGAAAGAAAATGATGTGCAGCTTTACAAAGAAAAAGTCTAAGTACAACTTCTCTGCAGTTGAGTCGCAATCAAGGCGACTAATTGTTTGATATTTTATTCTGAAAGGACTTTTTAGTTTACTTGTAATTTAAATATAAATATATTGTTCCTTATTTAAACATTACTTACATATTTTGTTACTGACTTGATCTAACCTAGGGGGTACACCAATGAGAACGGTAATCGCAGGATCAATAAGGGGTGCTTAGTAGTCCTACCACCTCAACACTTTTCTATACCTACTACATTTATGCGACATTATGCAAATAAATAACCATTTCATTTCACATTATGCCGCAAAACTGCAATATTTATACTACTGCAGCACTGTTGTCTCTTGCATAAAATAAAGGGGTGAGAACGTTAATAAAATACGACCGTTTCGGTACGTAGGTATACAAAGGCCTGGAGTCCATTGTCTTTATAAAAAAGTGAGATTTTTCGAATAGACATAAAAGGCCGATTGGATAGATACTTTGAAGTTATACTGAAGAACATATTTTCTTTATTACAGATTTAAAACAAGTGACGGAGTATCACGCAAAGAGGAGGGTCAGCTGATCACAGTCGGTGATCAGAAGGGTATTGGTGTCAAAGGATCCTATTCGTACGTGTCTCCTGATGGCCAGGAGTACGAGGTGACGTTCACCGCCGACGACAAGGGTTACAAGCCACAAATACGCATCGTCAATGGAAGCCAATAAATAAAAGTTTTGTAGTACTTGCTGTAATTATTTACACCTTTTACTATCAACACTACTTAGCAGCGAATAAAGTGGTGAATATATATAGGCCATAAATTTTTAAGATTACAATGTCGTACTATTTTTGGCGAAGCTAAAAGGAGGCTTATGATTTTTAGCAAAGTTTGTATTTTCTCCATATATACATAAATACAGTAAGATACTGAAAGATAAAAAGTTTTCATAGGTTTCAACAGATGGCGCTGTGTTGTTCTATATAGCTGAGCATAAGGCTAAAGAGAAAAGCACGGAAATATTCGATTTTCAGAAATAAAATCAAAAACTACTACTGCTATTTTTCAATATAAAACTATTCAGAGTGCTGTTCAGGCTCTCTGTGCTGCCGTGATAACAGACATTTAAATTCATTTGCTTCTATTTTGTGCTGTGTTAATCATCATAGTATTTTCTATGTGCGTGCTGCAGCATATACATTATTTCATAGTATTCACGCTTAGTTTCACTACTTACTTCATAACAGCACGCCTTTGTCGAAAAGGAGAATATCTTCAGTAACATCTGAAAAGATATTCGACGAGATATTATGTAGTTACAGACCACAAGGTTTTGCCCGCGTCTTCGTACGCGCGGACTTCGTCTTCATACACGTGGACTTCGTCTTCGTACGCGTGGACTTCGTCTTCATACACGTGGACTTCGTCTTCGTACGTGTGGACTTCGTCTTCATACACGTGGACTTCGTCTTCGTACGCGTGAACTTCGTCTTCGTACACGTGGACTTCGTCTTCGTACGCGTACACTTAAGAAATTATCCCACGGGAACCTCTTGTTGGATCGGGATAAAAACTAGCCTATGTCCTGCTCCAGCCCTGCAAATACTTCAATAAATAAATAGAAGCCATTCTGACTCTCCACTACGATGTAAAGAAACCAACAAACTCACTTTCACAGATAATACATAATTATTATTTGAGGTTCCTAATTTCAAGCTGCTTAGGTCGTTGCTAAGTCGGAGACATTTTGCACAACAAAGTGTGACTTTTGGTACAAGGTACAGTAAACTTTTTTTAGGGTTACGCACCTCAAAAAGCAAAAGGAACCCTTATGGGAGCACATAGTTGGCCGTCTGTATATCTGTCTGTCAAAACCCTTTCTTTTTCTCTTCAGGAACACGCGGAGATATCTGATTGAAATTAATATCAAACATTCAAGTTTGCAATCCATTTGATCTATATATTTCTTCTTTGATCTATACTTCAATGTCAACAATAAAAAATATACGGTCGTTTATTTTGACAATTACCCTGGAAAGTGCATCCGAAACTATAGGATATTTCCCATGACCTAGAATCCTGAAATTAGGCAATAATCAAGGCCTTACAGCATAAGAATAGGAAAAGTATAATGTTTAAATTATATATATCACATTAAAATCGCCACTTTACGATAACAAAGTGCTGTCGTGCTGTTGTTAACAATTGCTCGTTGATTTTGTCAGGCGCGACCATTATTTATACTCGCATTTGGCCGGGTTTTTCTACTTCTATCTAATTTTTCTTTACCAATAATCCTCAACCATAACTAGTGAGTTACTCAAGCTAATAATTCGCTCACATCTATAATTTGGTGAGTTCAATGAGATACGTTAGTGGCATACATGTGAATGCCAATGAATACTACTACTTTACTCACTACTGCTTTACTTTAATTTAATACTTTACTCAATAAACTCCACTATGGCCAACACATGAAATGATCAAATATAAACGGCATCGTCTGTTTATTTCTTTATTCATTGGTATCTCAGAGTAGGATAATACTGTCGTAAAATGGTATATAACCGGCTCGGTGGCCTTATGGCTAAATGTTGGAATAACAATCCGGAGGTCCCGGGTTCAATTCCCAGTGGGTGTACTGTTGTGTTCCGGTATGAAAAGTGGCAGAGCCAGTGCCTAATTAGCTTGAGGATTTTGAGTGCGCACGCTTACCTTCGCTCCTTGTCATTACTTACCATCAGATGAGAGGAAGGCCAAGTGCAAACCCATCGTTCATAAAATATGACGCAGTTCAAATATGTATGTACAGTCATATCTGGTGACCAGGTCAGTGTCCTAATTCTATCAAATATTTTAGTTTAATTAGCGTCCTGTCTCGAACTAGTGGTAGTGCTATACGGTCGTGATCGTCAAATTTCTTCAATTTCTATTTCTTATCACCTGACAGCTGCATTTTACGTACACGTATATAAGTAGACGGACCGAAGTTTTCAGTTATTGTGTTACAGAAAATTGTAGAGAAACATTTAGAAACAGTACAAGACGTAGCAACTTTTTATTTTATTTTCTGTTAACGGCTGATTCCTTCCAGTTTGATATGTACTGTCTTTTTTACGGAATTAAATCGCTACCAGGTAAATACTGTAAAACTAAGCATACCTATACTTATAGGGCTGGATACATTTGATTGGTACAAAACATACAATCAATTACTTCACGGGTTACAGAAAAATAGCGTTTGCCCGCGACTCCGAATGCGTGGATATCAGAAATTATCTTACAATAGTACATTTATCATTAGCCGTTAAATGTCCACTGCTGAACATAAGCCACAAAGTCTGGTCCTGAACCACTTGGATTATGTTTTCACTCCAACTAGTAAGGGGGCCGACCCAGTACACGTTTCACGGTACGGCTACAAACATCCATAAGATATTCTGAGTGCCACTCCTATGATCTAGGACATGTTTCCTGCAAGAATCTAGACGTCCATCGGTTAGGGCTATTTTTGTAAGACAAAAGTCAAAGCTTCAAACGTCTAAATATTAAAATATCCAGCCTATTACCATTTATAATATTATTATGATTATGAAGAGCTGACAATACCGAGATGAATATGTTTACCTCGTTTATAAAAATAATACATTTGTTAGAACAAAAGTCATCATAATTAATGATATTCTGTGGGTTTTTTTTCTTCTTCAAAATATAAAGCATCGTATATATTTCGTCATAAGATACACACATAACCTTTATTGAGATTCATTGGACTAACATTATGTTGAGTTAGGGCCTTTTGATGGCATAATATGTACATTGCAGTAAACGATGTTATTTCTGACTTGTATTGTTTATACTCTTCTTCTTTTGTGTGTATATTTGTAGTAATATGCTGGAAAATAAAATGGTTATCCATCTATATACCTATTAAAAATTTCATCTTTTTTTAATTAAAGAAGAGACTTAACCTAAAAATTTGCTAAACATGATTAAACTCAATCCAACTCTGAAACCGATGTTGATCAAACTGATATTATGATTTTATAGCAGTACGTTTACTCATTTTTGTGGCTGAATTTGAGAGTACATTATACATGCATATAATATTATTATTTTACAGAAATTATTATCAATACAGACACGGAATGATTGGTAAGTACCTATAGATGGTATTTAAAATAAAAATTTATTATGTTTTATTGTTGTTGTTCTGTAATTTTTTCTTTACATTTTCAGATTGCATAAGGAATTTTTGCAGTGGTGGCATTACATGCTTTTATGGTGGTTAATGCAAGGTATAGACATTTTGAGCTGACAATATGATCTTACGTTTTAGTCGAGCAAGGCAGATTATTGTTTCTTAGATAATCGAGTGTCATTCCGAGACTCGTTACCCCTTGAATCTCCGAACTAGATAGAAGCACGATAAATATGTTATACTCGTATTCATTGGCATACTCATAAAATAATAATAAATAAATGTTGTTCAATACTTTTAGGTCCGTTAGTTCTTTAATTTATTCAAATATTCCTACTCAAACGTGTCTGTGCATATTATTATTTACTCTATTATTCTCTTTAATGATAATAATAATTAAGTAGTCTCTGTTAATATTTTAGTGTCATTTAATCGATTTCAAATTAAAATTAGGCAATAAAGGTACAGTTATTTATAAAATCCATTAGCAACTTCTGTAGCTATAGATGAAAAGATAAAATGTTGAATAAAAAAACATACAATTTTATTCACTTAAATTTATTATTGAGCATCATTTTATTGGATATTTACATGAGATTATAAGTTCATATAAATGACAATAGATTGAAACAAAATTCTTTTTATTGTGGTGATAAAAAGTTTACATAAAAGCATCAATACTGTCAAAACGTAAAAAATACAACGATAAAATCAAATAGTATATTCAATATAATTGAGAACTATTATTTGAAATACAAATTATATGTAAATTTACTTAGACTAGACAACCGACGAACTAGACTGGTAAATAAGTCCAAGTTTAAAGGTTTTTATAAATTTTTGGCTTTAATAAAAACATGATATAATACACTTACATTACACATTTTACTGTGTTAACGTAACCCAATACACTCGTCAGACTATATTTAAGTACAACAATATAATAATATAGTCATTTTGATTCCTCATAAATAAATAGATCATACGCAACATTGATTCATTTTCACGATCCAGGAGTAAATTTGGTACAGAACATGACTTTTAGTGAACTGTCTTGAATATGATTTATTAATACGTACTTGGGACCCCTCTATTATCTTTTGACTATTTTTTGTCTCTGGCTGCTTAAGAATTATTAGAATAAAAATGCAGTACAAAGCGGGATTCAACCCTATCACAAACGGATAATTTTTGTCCCGAATAATTCAAATAATCTCTTTAACAATTCTCAAATCGAACATATTGTTTAAACACATTTATCTGAGTATTGAACAAGCCCACGTCTCATGAATGTATTGAGTTGCTATCAGTACCTAGTGAGTATCTTAGGACTGAGCCGGTGGTGGTGCCGCTCCAGATTTCTGCTGGTCATCCCTCTGTTCAGAGGCTTGGTAACCATTCTTGTCAGCGGTGTACGTGACGGCAACGTGCTGGCCATCAGGGGCTACGTATTTGTAGCTGCCTTTGACTAGGAGACCCTGTTGGTCGGTGTCGTTCTTGTATTCACCTTGTTCCTGTCTCGATGTGCCGTCGCTCAAGTCGAACCTGGTAGAAGAAATGACGGGATTAAAAATTATTACAATACATTGTTCTATAGTGCCGTAGTGTTCTCTATAGGATAACCCTTTATCTTCAGAGTTAAGTAGGAGACGTTAGCGGAAGCTAAAGGAAAATTTTAGGATACGAAATACGTTTCAAATCAAATCATATTAGAAGAAATGGTGGGTATCAAAAGCATAATCTCTTGGATAATTGATATCTTCCAGAATAGAGATCATTAAGGGCAACTGAGGGAACATTGAAAGAGACAAGCTACAACATTATATACATATAAGCTTTACTTAATTTACCAAGCCGCCTCGCGTGCCCTAATGGCCACACGCTTGGATGCACAATGTGGAGGTTCGAGAGAGGTTTAAGAGATTTGGATGGGTCTAAACCATCACTGGCACGTTTATGGTAAAGACTGCAAGATTTATGGTTCAATTTGTGTTGATTATTACCCAAATTCTTACCAACTGTTTGTTTTTACTGATCCTGTACCCCATACACTTCGTTAGTAAACTCACTATCTTTACAGAATTACACAGAAGCTACAGATATGATTTTTCTTGTAATGATTTTATGTGTAATGCATTAGATGTCAATTTAAAATAAATTGAACCTAGATCAAAGCTCAATTTGTTTTTTAAAAACTCCCAAAATGTGAATAACTACAATTTGTCTTTGCAAAGCTATTATTATTCTGTAGGAAAATCCCTAACGTAAATAAAACTACATTTAAGCTGTTTTAAATGTTACATCTCATTAGCTTTAACATCAAGGACATGGTATCAGTTTATAATCAAATATGTACATTCAATTTAAACAGATATTATCTAAGATGGAAATTTTTATTCGCATCTTCTAATTTTGTTTGAATATGAAACGAACAAGGTTGAATACATTTTTCGGTATCAAATATAAACGATCATAAACAATTGTGTTATTGCTCAACCTTGCAAATATTAAAACCACTGTCCTTATAATTAGGATACATAAAAAATTCAATTTGGTTGTAATTTTTGAAGCTTTTGTTTTTTATTAGAGTTCCGAGCATTCGACTACAAAACGGAACCCTTATAATCCGTCCTGTCTTCCATCAGTCAGCCACATCTGATTACATCAGGAAATATTAATAAATTGTGTTATTAATTAAAAATGTCAAAGTTAGGAGGATCGAAAGTGGAGTCACTAGACCAAACGAGCTATATTACAGGAAATCCCTAGATCGATTACAGGTTTTGAAAAATAACCAAAAAGTTTTGACAGTAAACTTAGATAAGCGGTCGGGAAAATGAACCTTATCTCAAGGTATATGTGTAAGTCTATTTCCATAATTCGTAACCCTTGGTACGCGAGACCAAGTTCTCGCACTTGGCCGGTATTATAATACGACTAGACTAGACTACTGACACCCTAACATTATCTACCGCCTTCTTGGCATAAGTGTCTGCACGTATCTACACAGTTTGCGCTCACAACCCTGAGTACTCTAATACTCAGTGTTACTGGGATGCCATTTTTCATTGCCAGCCCGGCTAGACACCACCATGTTATCTAAGTTTGCTCATAACTTTATTATAAAAGACGCTCGGTCTCAAACAACCAAAGTCCATGGGAGATGGTCCTGAAAAATAAACGTGCCAAAAAGACTTACTCAAAATTGTATCCATTGACATCGACCTCAGAGTCCTGTTTGAGGATCTCCACGGGGGCTTTAGAGGATGCTGCCGGCGGTTGAGGCTCCTGAGGGAACGCGCATACTACAGCCACCGCCAAAGCGAAGAGGGTCTGAAATATAACGAACATTTGTAACAAGATGACAATCAATTCAATAGAGTATCAAATATCTATCATATTTTATCATCATTCTGTCTGCTGCTGAAAATTAGGCTTCCCTGTATACCGTCTAGAGAATTTGCAGCTTCCTTTAATGCACAATATATATTATTATACAATTACTAATCCATACTAAAGGTATGTATATATATATTATGTTCTTGGTCACCGCCACTTTTATGTAAATCCAAAAGTTAAAGAAGAATCGACATAGCATAACGAGATATGTTGGCTTTCATTTCTTTTATTTGCGTAATTCATTCCTAATTAGGTGTGTGTTTTTTGTATGTTTTATTAATACAAGTATTGTTTTTATCATAATACAAACACGTTATTATTATTTATCATACTGAGAGTTCACATAAAATTAGATATACACTCAACTTTGAGATTTCTATTATTGTTATAAAATTTTACAGTGCAGATAGTCCAAAATTTCAAGGTAAATAAATTTTAAAAGTTTAAAGGGATTAGTCCGCTCGTATCCCTTAAACGAGAACAAACAAGACTCCTGTGACACTTATATACTTATAACATAACACTTCACTTGCTATAGTAAATACTACTTACAATTTTCATCATTTTTGAAGTACAATATGGAATACACGAAAGGATATGTGTTTGTAGGTGGACGAGTCCTGAACGTCTATAGTCTGAAGTGACAACTTGAGCTATAAATATCGTTTCAAAGTATTGACAGTGCGATGTTTCGAAGTTTCATTGCAGTCAGAGGTGTTAATCACAATCATGCAAACAGTTTATTTGAGGTGATCCACGAAATCGTCGCTGGGATTTGTCAATCGTGTAAATTGTTTGCCTGCGTCCGTCGGCTCGGCCGTGTGACACTTAACCTAAATACACTTTGGAAGTTTGGAAAAATCAAATTAACTCACATTTAACCAGTCAAGGCATTATACGCCTTCTGCAACTGTTAGGAAAACATCAAACTTATATAGTGAATAAAATATTGAGTAAACTAATAGCGGGTAACAACAATAAGTTATTTTTATCATTTCTGCAGAGTTAGTAAAGTGTTGTTCCGGTAAACAACATTTATTTATTAATATTTTATGAGTATTCCAACGAATATAACATATTTATCATGCTTCTATCTAGTTCGGAGATTCAAGGGGTAACGTGTAATCGAAGAAATAATAATCTTCCTTGTTCGACGTAAGATCATATTGTCGGCTAAAAATGTCTATACCTTGCATTAACCACCATAAAAGCATTTAACGCCATTACTGTAAAAATTCCTTATGCAATCTGAAAATGTAAAGAAACAAGTAAACGCATTCAAAAATAACTAGAAACCGACTTTAATTTACCTAAAAGTCTAAAGTAAATTTAAGACTTATATGGTTTTCTCATGGATGCCATCATAAGAACTGAAACAAATTGAAATGGAACCACACGAGTAGCACCAACTGACAAATCAAAAAGAATAATCTATGTCGGTTCACCCAGTGGAAAGTTAACAAACATATTAAAAATATACGCGTCGAATAAGAACCTCCTTATTTTTGGAAGTCGGTTGAAATCATAAGTGGTATGAGTATGTATGCCAATAGCCACAGGTTTTTGCATGTAAGTTAGATAAGGACTTCTAGATCAACGTGTAAATTGCAGTCAACCACATCTTAACAATGAGGTGAGATTGTTGTCAAGCATGCATAAGCTTGCATAATAAACGGATCTTCTAATAAATGGCTTCTAAGTCTCGATTCAATCAAACTGGTGTCACTCTTATTCCGAGAATAAATTTCGAAATACCCCAGAGTTAATTGTATTTCCGTTTTATCAACAACTGATACAAGCGTTTTCAACGCTGTAGGAGAAATCAAAACATTATCTCGTCATTTTTGACATATAATACGCTGCGAAATTTAACTGCAACGGAATTATAAACCAAGCTAGCAGAAACTCCGTACAATACATTGTGCTCGGTTTATAATTGGTTAGAAAAATTACAAGTTATACAAGAGTAAATTCAAAGAATATATTTTCTAGATATCGTTAATACTAGAGTAACTTCTTTTTAGCGGCCTCAATGCTTGCTTGCTGTAGCAAGTATAGTATAGTGTTTGGTTAACAATAAATAAGCATTTTACAAATATAAACTACTGGTCGTCATATAAAATTCGCTAAATTTAAATGAATGAATTGCGCATAAAGCGCAGCGGGCAAGGCAGGTGGAGCAAGTAGTTTAGCATCTTTCATCATTCGATTCACACCGTAAACTTAAGGCATCATCATTAGATTTACAGGCTAAATCCCCAGAAAAGTGTTAGAGATATTTTTCTTTTTATGCACTTGGCTTTCATCTCACCTGATGGTAAGTGACGATAAGGCCGTTGGATGGTAAGCGTGCGCACCCACAAGCCTCAAACTAACGAGGCTCTGGCTCTGCTATCTTCCATACTGGAACACAAAAGTACGATTAGCACTGCTGTTTGGTGTCAGACTTACAACATGATAGTAGCTGGCCAGGCGGACATAGAAAATGTCATACTACCCAAAAAATCCGAGTATCGATTGGTACCCCCACTGGGAGTCGAACCCGGTACCTCCAGATTGTTAGTCCAATATTTAGCCATTAGACCACGGAGGCCGTTAACTATCACCATCATCATGCCACATATTTAAAATAAATATACTATGGCGATAAGTATGATATTTTTTAGCTAGTGATACGCAAAGATACGCATACGGCGGCGGTAGCGACTTCGACGCACTGGAGTGTAACATGCGTGTCGTAAAACATACTCGAATGTCATTTCTAAACGTAGTACGTCTTAATCATTTTCAATTGAAAACATATTTTTTAGTACGGTACATCTCTAACATGGAATCTGAATGTTGTAATGAGATATACTTCATGTGCATCAAACAAGACACCCCGCACCCATGCCGTTTAATATCTAACATGTGTTTATAGGCCTACAAAACAGCTTTATGAGAGTATTTATAAGATACAGTTCAAAAGTTCGTGACACTTGAACCGCAAAACCAATTTGAATATCAATTGGATCTGGAATCTGGATTAATGATCACATTCCATCAATTTGATTTTAATTTGAAAGAAAAAATCAACAACAAAATCACGAAACCAGAAATATCAGACACACTCTTTAGCAGTTTATTTTTAATATTAGAAAATTGACCTTCCTTAAATACTACAACACATCTGTCCGACACACTGAGGGCAGAAAATAAAATAGCAGCCAATAGAAGTGTGTTCTTCTGCGGTGTCTTTGCACATAAACACTGTGTATAAATTGATGTGATTTAGTTTTAAAAAACAAGAAAAACAAGCCCACAAAAATTGTGTTTATTGCTAATTATTCAACGTATAGGATTTGGTTTGATTAGGTATTGAAATTGACTTCACCCGTCTTAAAAAATTCAAAATTTTGTAATTACTATTGTTTATTATCTTGATGCAAATAAATAACGCGCATTTACTTAATTGTTTACACATGTTAGGTTTAGATAAAAGTGATTATGTTAACAATGAAACTCGTCGAAATAAAAGTAATCATCATCATCATCAACAGCCTATATATGTCCCCACTGGAGGGGCTCAGGCCTACTCTCCTACAGAGAGTGTATGGGCCATAGTCCACCACGCGGGCCCAGTGCGGATCGGCGGACTTCACATGCTTGTTCAAGACATGCAGGTTTCCTCACGATGTTTTCCTTCACCGTTAAGCAATCGGATAATGTACTTGAATTGAAAAACAACTCATAGGTACACGGCTGGATTCGAACCCGGTACCCTCAGATTGAGAGTCCGCGCCTTATCCACTGCGCCACCGACGCTCTTATAATAAAAGTAATACTAATTCCTAAACTTCTTTTCGAAGTAGTTTTTCCTCAACAATCACTTGTTTTAGTTTTACATTTTTTAAAGTCATATTTGACTGACTGACATTGAATTGGAGATGCAATTCAAATACTTTCCTCTATATTACCACAATAATCTTCAACATATATTTTGACGCCATGCCATTTCTATTGACGTGTAAAGACGACAGATTTCTGTGTGCACAGGCATATTTTGACGACCTACAACATGTTTATGCACACACGTACGCTGTGTGCGCACATGACCAAGCCATCAATATTTAATATGTAACTGTTATGTAACAGAAGGCTGCGATAACCAACACTAACAATAAGTTGTGTGTTCAATGTATCAGGCCAGCAAAGGCTGGACTACTCCCAGCACAGCACGCAGATCTCAATCGGTACGTGTCTGGTTCACAGTTTTATTATGGTAGTATAAAATGATGCTACCAGCTATACTAGCAACCAAACAGTAAACAATAAGGTATCCATAAGAACTGAAAATATAGAACGAAAAGGCGAGAGTTTAGGGAACTCAGTCATTTTAGTAATGAACAAAGTTTACCAAATCTCAAACAGTTGCTCCGTGATCATGGCGCTTTTAGCAGTGCCGAAATATCGGAAACTCAGGAAAAAACTAAACTGTGGTAGGATCCCGATAAAAGGAATCAATATAAATATAACAATAACCACGATAATTTAAAAACATTTATAAAGTTTACCAAATCTTGTATCATTTTGTTTACTAACGCATTAAAATTAATCATAAAGACATTGCGTGGACTTCAAAAAATACGTCTGAAATACTTGGGAACACTTTATGGGGATAAAAAGTGAGAAGGAGTGTTTGCTAGTTAGTGTTCTATTACACTACATCATTGAAGAGAAGGTTTAAGCCGGCGTTGATAAGTTCCTCATTCAAACAGAGGTGTTTATGGTAATAAGTACAAATGAAATACCTACTCATTGTTGCAGTAATTCTAATATATGCCCTATATGCTGGTACGAGTGGTAAAGTGTTATAGTGACATTAATTGACCCCTTTTTCCCTATGTGTCTTAGTGAGATTAACTACTAATTGCATCCAACATACGTGTAAACTAATCATCTTAATTCAAAGAAGCCTTTAATAATAACCTTTAAACCTTTAATGCAAATTTAAAATCAAGCTCATCATAAGTTATCATTAGGTACACTCTAGCCGGAAAGGTCAAGGCAGGTTAGACACATTTTTTGTAGATGCAACAACCAATATACGAACGACAACCGTAGTACGAAATATTTTCATAAGTATCTATTACTTGTATACTAATTGGAGGCTAGACAAACATTGTAAGTAAATGATGGTTGTATACCATTTGACCCACGCGTCGTCGATGCTTCTTTTATAGAAACCTTTTCCTGGCCAAATAACACATAGACAAATTACTCCAATAATCAAATATTTATTTAATACATACCTATATTTGGGTGTTGATATTTCTATTACTAACTACTACCATGTTACTTAAATCTGCCACCGAATAGCAATAGCAAAAGCCCCGGTTGTGTTCTGTGTGTCACCTAATATCAGTGCTTCAATGCTATGCTATGCTATTCGATGGGTATTTTAACCATTACGAGGCGCCAGGGAGTAGTGTAGCTGCATTTCATGACGAACTACGTGTCCTTGTCGTGTGTACGTTGTCCTTGAACATGTAACAGGCGAAGGATGATTTTAACATTATTTTTCATCACCATCGTCAGACGGGAAACTTCCACTGTAAGGCGTAGGCCCTATGTTACGCTATAACGACCGGTTCCGAGCTACTTGCATCCAGCGGCTCCCCCGACCTTTATTAGATCGTCGATCCAGCGGCCCCGTGCACGTTTAAAAAATTACAATTATATTTAATTAGCTATAACTTCCGATTTCAATAAAACTACTCTGATATTTTGCATCAAAATTTATTTTACCTTTGAAAACAGCAAGAAAATCAATTCATTCATTTTGGAGCTTATTGTGTCACACAGATAGACAAAAATTTATAAAACGTTTTTTTGTTCCGTTTCTTATTTTATATAACCCACTCTAAAAAAATATGTACATTCGGTTTCTACTGATTTATTCAATTTATTTTAATTTCGTATTTAGAGTAAGCCGTTAGGATATTTGAAAACGGTCTCTAGTAACAATCAAATGATACAAACCTTGTTCGTGCTACAGGCCATTTCTTTTGAGAACATACCACAAAGGACGCACATGCAAATTAAATCCAATGCCAAATCATTATGATTAACTTCTTCATTCAAATTATGAATAGGCAGGGCCGCACAAAATAAGCTGCTAATGTAGTAAAACTAGAACGTAAAAAAATTGCGGTTTCGATACAAAGGCACAAGATAATTATTTTTTACAATGCCTTATTGTTATCGCTTTATTACTTAAACCATAAACTGGTCATTTTTAGGGTTCCTTAACCAAAAATGTGCCCATGGGACCCTTGTACTACGGCTCCAAAGTGTGTCTGTCCATTTGTCATCTGTCAGACGGCTGTATCTTTTGTACCGTAATTGGTTGACACTTGAAATTGACACATTGTGTTGGTAATTATGTCCGCTGTTACAACTAATTAAAATTTTGTAAAGTTTAAAATTGAAGGATTTTTTACGGAAACCCTCGTATTCGTTTCCAACTCGCACTTAGATGGTTTTTAGAATATCTGCATTGATGATAATTAGGTCTCGGCTCTTGGATTAACTTCATTTTTATGTATATATAAAAGATAAAGTAGAGTTTGGCAAAAATCTCAAATTTTACCACTTTTCCTGGTTAACATGAATAATCTACATACTGAAAATAATAAATAATCGGTAAGGTAAGAAGGGACAATACTCTAACAAAAATATTAGTCAGATTGAAGAACAACCAAAACTTTGCAGTTGCATATTATCTCATCATCATCCGTATTTACCACGATCAAGATTCAACAATACATAGAATACATTTGCAATGTAAGTTTGTATCCGAAAAAATCGATTTTATTACGATACAATAAAAAATTATACATTTCATATTTATTCCTATACACGTGCTAAGACCTTGCATCTTGCCCAATTTCATAATTCTAGATCAATGGGTTTGAAGAAAAAACATACAGGTTTTGGTTCCTTACGCTCGCAAGAGAAATCGTCAAAAAGTGTAGCGTGGCATAAACGGACGTATTGTTTTTAACACGCTTTTTTTATAGCATTAACTTTACACGTGTGATTTTTAACATATCAAATGATTTGAATGCATACATGAGTATTTTATATTAGTTTTAACGTGATACCTCCGGTGTTCCTGAAGTAAAAAAAAAGGCAAGACGGACGGTCAACAAAGAGATCCTATAAGAGTTCTTTTTGCCCTTTTGAGACACGGAACCATTAAAAAATTAAAACTAGGCCAAAACTGGCAAAGTTTAAGAACCAACAACTATCTGAACGAGCAGCGCGGACCTACGAGTATATGTATCTGAATAAGTGCGGTTTTTCATAAAATGCCAGATCTATTTTTAAAATAAACTGAAAACTTAACATGTCATGAAAATAAGTAACAGCTAGTACAGTACCTAAACATGTTAAATCATTTCACAACCAACTTTACCTTGACATTACACGCAGGTTGGATGAGTAAATAAAGTAAACAGCAAATAAACGATGTGTTTATAGATGCACTGCACATCGCACATAATTTTATTATTATAACATAATCGGCTTGCTCTTGGCCTTCATCATATCTGATTGTAAGTGACTCTCACCCAGAAGCCTCAAGTAAATGACGCTCTGGTTATTATCGTCATCGGCTGCATGTCCAATGCTGACTAAATCTAGTACCGCGTAGGGAATCGCCTCTGCGACCTCTGATTATAAGTCTAACTATGTCGACACTACGCAACTACGGTAGTTATAGTCAGAAAACAAACGATTTAACCTTGACGGTGTCAAGTTTGAAAACAAAACGAAAACTCCAATTAAATGAAGATTACTTTTTGTACCTATTAAGAGTTGGCATAAAAACGTAGATGATTTATTGTTTTATATTTGTTTTATAATACACTGGCATGTTTAACTAGCGAGTTTCATAATGTTGATTAAAAAACTCAATCAAGTGCGAGTCAAACTCGCGCACCGAGGGTTCCGTACGGAATATGAATAATAAGTGTGCTGAAAATAATAAGGTACAGTGATATGCACCGAAAAATGCCCCGACGAAAGCATATGACGAAATCAAGGAGCAATTGTGTATTTACACATGAAAATACAAACTGAGACAGTATGTAATCGTTAAAGTGATTTTAATGAGATATAATTGAAAAATTATACCTTCCAGATTTATGCTTTAAGACTTTGCTTTTTGCCAAATTTCATGATTCTAGTTAATGAGAGGTTCCTAATGAAAGGAAGTAGCGGTAGGTTTAATGAGCTTTCAAGGGAAATCGTCAAAATAAACTGCATAAACGGCCGTATCTTTTTATTGCGTTGATTTAGAAGCTTAATTTTTTGCCCAGATACCAGGTATCAGTTTAATTTCAAGGCATACCTACAACGGTTTATAAGAAAAAGGGTATTGACAGATAAGCAGACGGACAACCAAGTGATAAGGTTTTCTCTTTGCCTTGTGAGGTACGGAACCCTAAAAAGTTGATTTTCTGTGTATGTCCTTTGATGGACAATAGCTTGTAATGCATTTGACCTCTAGCTCACTATAAGTGACAATGCACTATTTAAGCTAACTCGGTACATGGATTATCAGAAAAAAACAGATGTGAAAAACAGAAAAATTATATCCAACTGTTGTAACCAAGCGGCAGTAGCATGAGATGGATGAGACCGAAATATCTCACATCTTATCTTCTATGGGACTTTACCTTAGAACGCAACATATGTCGCTCTCGGATATAGGTGTGGGTCACCCTATCTAACTTTAAAATAATAATAAAAACATAAACAAATTCTATAAAAAAACATTATAATATTTGATTTTAGTCACCGAATTGGTCAGTGCTTAAGAGGCTATGTTGGTAAGACCACGTGGTCAGTTTCAAGGTTGCATTGTTTTGTAGCTGTCCCTCTCCGAGCCCTATCCTACCCAAGCGCGTACGGTGAGACAGCATACATTACGCGATGTTATCCACCCGTTATTTGGATGTTTCGTAGTCCAGGGATCATTTGAAGGATACAGTATATTGTGTAACCATTTTTTTAATACAGTATACTAATGAAATTTCAGATGTAGGTGGTTTTTCCAAATTGTTCTAAATTGATTCATACTCTTGTAAATCAGGTTCAAAGTTGGGGCTTTTTATAACCGAAAAATACAATACTTTGACGCCCTGTATCTCTGGAATTAAACGAAATGTATATTTAAACGAAAATCTGACTCACCAGCGACACAAATATTTGTTTCTAGATTGTGTCTTGAAAATTTCATAGATTTTCATAGCTTAATACTCAAAATATGACTGGACTACGTTTGTATAGGCGCTTTGACAACAGCATACCCTCTTACTCGTAACTGTTTAGATTCCGTCAGGTATCGCAACAATTGTACTGGACTGTACTTCGTTATGTAAATATAGTAGGTACTAAAACTATTCCTGGATTATGTATGAGTATGTTTGCATTGGAAACATGCACATCGCATTGGCTTGGTAAACATTATGTAAGTAATGAACTAGTGGCTCTGTCTTTGCATAACTTAAAACGGAATAAATGTTCACCGTGCACCATAAAACAAAAATATTTTTACCCTTATTATTTTCCACTCTTACTCCTTGAATTTTACGTAGGGTAACAAAAAAGTTCCGTGACAGTTTTGTACTACATTTTTCGAAATTGATGAAATATGTTTTTTTACGTTTTATATATATCAACCACTTATTTCCACCATTTAGAATTTTTCAAAAAACGGAATCGACCGAAACCTTCATATAATTATCAAACCTGCTGACTAAATTTCACGACAATCGGTTGAGAAATGCAACCTATAGAGGAGAACAGCGGACATACATAAGAATTTTTACCCAAGTTGAGACAGAGACGCTTTGCGCTCCCTTCGGTCAATAATATGTGCATGTTGAACACACAATAGGTATAATGTCCAGTTCATACTAGAATAAACAAAATCTCTATTTTGTCCATATTCCTAGGAAAAAAACCGGCTAAGAGCGAATCAGACTCGCAGATCGAGGGTTCCGTACAGAATATGAATAAGCAAAAGTGAAATACATATTGAAATTACAACGAGTAACATAGATATGTCGATGTCGTAATTTAAGAACTGTAGGGAGGGCCAGGTTGCGGAAATACCTTAAATTCCAGAGTCAAGGATGTATTACATTCGTGATACTATCATATCAGTACGTGCATCTCTATGCCGGATGAAACGAAGAACGTCTTCACAGAAACGTCTGATGACACAAACAAACAGTCAAATGTGACACTTGTAACGAGATTTAAAATTTATTGATCTATGTAGAAGTATAACATTATATTAATGGCCTGTGGAAAAAAAAACTCATCTCTCGGCATGTGGCATTTTGAGGTATGTAAAGCATGTGGCATATAAAAATCATTTGTGCAGGGTTGACGTTGCAAAAGATATGTGAATATTTAATATTCCCAGATATTCATTTTAACGCCATTCGTTGTAAAATCTAAAATATTGTGTGGGTAACAAAAAATCACATAAATGGAAACAAATCATAATATTAATAGTTATTTGTTGTTGTCACTGAGTCTTATGCCACTTTCGGAAAGGATTGCATAAGGAGAGTGCAAAGATAAATAAAATAGAGTAAAATAACCTGAAACTAGATATTCCGTATGTGCTCGTATATTTATTTCAAGAAATGATGTCCTAATTCACTGACCATTTATAATTTCACTGCATCGTGCTGTGACGGAGCTTTTGCAAACGTGTGTCAACATGACAATGATACGAGGCTTTCAAACGAGCCCATTGTGTTTTCACTCACGTACTATTTCTTCACGAGTCCGTCTAATTCTAAGTGTGCATCGCTTCATTAATTAAAATGCACTTTGAACTTTCATAATGACATATTTATATCTCAGTTAAAGGTGAAATAAGAATTTTAGACATATGTATTTGTATTTAAATATATACGTTTTATTTTATTATTTCATATCATTTTATTAAAATCATCATCTTTATCGGGGAAACGTCCACTGCTGGACATAGGCCTCCCCATGGTACGACACCGTGACCGGTCCCGAGCCACTTGCATACAAGCGACCTTTACTAGTTCATGGGGTCCATCTAGTAGTGTATCACGATAGTCGAATAAAATGATAAAAGCAAAGGTGGCGAATGATCAAGGGGTAATGGTGAGATGAACTTAAATTGACTCTTTTCCTTCTTGGCCTTCATCTAAGCTGACGGTATGTAACGATAAGAACGTAGATACTTGTTTATCCAGAAACCTCAAGTTAATAACTGATTACTGAACGAATTCTCACAGGGAGGAACTGGAAAAATCTGATGAAAGCCTTTGCCTACCAGGACACGCCAAATTAAAAACAACAATAAAATAAAAGAAACACAATAACATTCATCCGGAATTTCATATACGATTTAAAATTATTTTAAAAAACAATAGCGTATTGAGGGTCGTCCGTGCCGCCCAGGTCAAGCTATCACCTTTTTTGGCAGTTAATATTTTGGCAGCTCATTAATTTTATTTTGTACAGAGCATAGAATGTTACGCAATGGTTAAATTGATTGTATTGTCGTTCATCTGTGCGTCTTCGTTTGATTTGCGACCGTGTCTAAAGACGACAAAAAGTGCTGAGGTCTAATCTAGCAGCGAGTGGTGTGGGTCGCTCGCTCAGCATCCCGCGACTCGACCGCGACCGACGTGATGTCAGCGTCTCCAAGTGGTAGTGCTGCACCTCCCAATATATATAAAATGAACGATCTTACACTAGTTACTCATTCGTTAGTTTGTGCTCAACGTGAATACTAAGCAACATGTTCAAATACGTGAGTCGATCTTTTTTGGCAAATATTTAATTTAAATAATAATAATCACCTCAACTGCGGTCAGTTCCAAGTTTAAATTTAATAACTGACGTTCATAAGTTTGTGTGTCGTGACTCGCTGTGTGGTTGTATTAACAGACAATATTGAAATGAGAACAATGCTTGGGGATGCCACGTAAATTGTCTGAAAGAGTTAATTAAGTGGTCTATTGTTTAGAAGTGCTAAGTACTTTTTCGACCTCATTATCTCAAAGGCAAAAGTTCTAGACATTTCACAGACTTCTGTATTTGCTTCCGATAATATATTATAAGTAGTTTTTTATGGTTTAATATACGTCCAGGTGGTAGCTGTCTGCGTGGTTGCGACCATCTGCGCCGGCGCACCCCAACAGAACCCGCAGGACGTGCAGATCCTTCGTTTCGACAGCAACGTGGAGCCCGATGGCTACAACTTTGCGTAAGACTTTATTGCTGCAATTAAAGTTTAATCTCTGTGTCAATGAATTTGTACCCAAGTTTAGTGTAGGTGGAGATCAAACTGCAGTGTTTTATTGCACTCATCATGGACTACCTCAACATAAAAGGAATAGTCGAAGGTGTATTGCGACTCTCGGCAACAGCTATATTCACACGACCGAGTATAGAGTTCATTAATGAGTCGTATTAAATTTCTTTGTTTTTGGTAAAATTAATATACCAATTGAATTAATGTTAGCTGAACATAAAAAGAGAATGTTTTGAATAAATTACAGTTTCCGTGTTCTCTCGGCTTTAGACTAGAATCACCTTATATTTTCCTGCGTGTATCTTAAAAGGTGATTAGGAGATATTTTCAGGTGATGGTCAGCAGTATCTACATATATATGAACACTATTTTACTGCGATCACCTATCTACCTGACAAGCGTTGGGAATATGACAAGTCCTCTGTGGAGTGTCTCGCGTGGCAATATGTGAGGGAGTCATGCGTGTTTCACAGTAGACTCGTTAGGCTGATGATGATATTACATTTGATTACTAATACATTACGAGTAAAACAAAAATCAGATAATCAAATCAACAACATATCTAACGAATGTTGGACTTAAATAATGTGTCAGTTCAAGAATACAATCTTTCCAGGTAACAGTAACAGTATTAGTTTTTTTTAAACTGGCCAAGTGCAAGTCAGACTCGCGCACTAAGGGTTCCGTAAAAAATATGAATAATTAACATAATTGGTGCGCCTGACAAAACCAACGAGCAAGTGTTATTACTTTTCAGATTTATTCCTATACTTGTGCTGTAAGACGTGGCTTCTTGTCAAATTTCAGGATCCTAAGTCAATTGGAAGTACCATATTGGATTTGATTCCTTGCATTCTCTAAAGAAATCATCAAAATATAAGTTTGATTTCATCACAGATCTAAGAAATTGCACATTTGATATTAATTCCAACTTGATACTTCTGCGCGTTACTGAGAAAAAGGGTCTTGACAGACAGACAGACAGACGGACAACAAAGTGATCTTGTAAGGGTTTCTTTTTCCTTTTGAGGTATAGAACCCTAAAAATAATGTTTTTGATTTAATTAAAATGCATTTTCAAGATATTAGTTCACTCCCATTGACCACGTGGGAGGCCAATGTTCAACGACTATGGCGTACGTATTGACGTACAATAAGATTGAAACAATATCATCAACAAATTGTTATACTTTACAGTTACGAAACCAGCGATGGCACATCTCGCCAAGAAGAGGGCAAGCTCGACAACCCTGGTGCGGAAGATGCAGCTTTGACGGTGAAGGGACAGTACTCTTACGTAGCTCCTGACGGCAAGCACTACACGGTCACATTCACCGCTGGGCCCAACGGCTTCCAGCCTAAGACATCCCTCGGCCAGAAGTAGACAAACAAATACATACTTAATAACAATGTAAATAAGTAACTATGTAACATACCAGCAAAGAAGGACACGTGACCATTCGATCTCAGCTAAACATTACAACTTTGGAATGCATACGGAATGGGGAACACTGTCTCTGATTTCTTGTGCCATACGAGTATCTTTCGTACTTTAATAATTTTGTACTCAGTCATGTGATATTCAATGAATAAAATGTATTTTTTAATGATTTCGAGTTTATTGTACCTCTAAATGACCAGAAATTTATCATCGTCATGCGTCAGAGAATGTCAACTAATGACTGCATCCGGTGGCTCTTGAAATTATAAGTTCTTCGGGTGATTTTGTCTTCCATTGCCACTTTGGCTTTTTGACTCATTAAAGTATACCAGTAATCCGATTACCTAATAGTCGATTTGTCCGCATTGAATCGATGATTATTGTTAATTTTACTGTATGCATTGGGCATGCTATAAGGGAATAATATCAAAAAAATACATTCTTTTGAGTGGATGCTATTTCAAATTTGAAAAAGAAAGAAAAAGCACTATCATAAGCTGCACAATTCCAGTACTTTATCGATACACATATTGGATGAATTCAGTTAAAATCGTAAATAATATTGTTGGTTTGGTGTCCTTCCTTTAAGTCGTAATAGCGAGTCAGCATAGCTAGACATTTTGTATAGTGATAATCGAAGGGTTGGAGAAGGGCATTGGCTATTTTTATCCCCATCCAACAAGTAGTCCCCGAGGAATAAATTCTGAAGTCCACGCAGATAAAGTCAAGGGCAAAATACTAATTACCACAACGAACGAGAAATTACATTTGGAAATAGTCGTAACACATGCATCGTCATTATATAAATTAAATGAATACCACTTCAAATTTTAAACGATACCCATGGGGCATTCCAACTAATTACTCTCTAAAGCTGGAACCAAATGCCTTAGATGCACACTAGACAACAACATTGAGAAAACAACCGATAAATATTTTAACAGCACTTGTGCAGAAAAACTCAATTTTTTCTATAAAATATAATCGAAACGTCGTCACACAAAGCCAATTAAAATCCATTTATAATACTCGTAAGGCTATTCTGTTTATTGTTGTTCTATGTCACGACGGCCATCACGTTTTGCATTGTGAAGGACGACAGGTTTTGAACCGTATGTCTAATCGTAACTTAATCTGCTAGAGGTCACACTTTACTTTGAAAATTAACGCGTGACTCAATTAGTATAAGCTCATCAGAATAGTTAAATTGTATAACTGGAAACTGACTTATTTGTACACTTGTCTTCAGACAGGAAACGTCACCTGGTGAATTATGCCCATTTACCTGCGAACTGTACCTCCTGCCGTCCTTATAACTATAGGTTTATGCAGACGAAAGGTAAGACGGTTCGGACGGTAAGGTTCAAATTCGCACTCTGTCTGCATTTTGGCAGTCCTTTGGTTGGGAAATGGTAGGTCGTCCCGATTCACATTTCCCAAGTCTCTATATAATTTCCCTACATTAAGTTGGTTATACAAGATCTGTCATTTTGAATTTTTTCCTTTCAAATTGGTTTTGAAATGGTGAAGTTTGTAAATGTCTGGAATATATTTCGTGACAGAAGTTATTGTTCACCAAATACAATAAAATAAAGTTTAAATTTGAAATGTAGCTGTGATAGAGACTGATATTTCAATTATTTTTAATACACCAGGTTGTGAGTGTCCAAACTGCAGTATGACAGAAACGTGCTCACCCAAAAGTCTAACGTTAATATATAATTTAGAACCCTGAAGAGCTCAAGGATTTGAAAAAAAACTTCGACTCATTTACTGTACTTATTACAAAATGTTTTTATACTTTAGCCCTGAGGGTTTATACTACCGGTTTCCGTGTTCCCCGACAGCTACAACTTGGGAATCTTCAAAAGAAGAGTAAATAGGCACCTTCTAGACCAACACGTAACATCGTCGACCTCATCGTCACTTACCATCAGGTGAGATTGAGGTCAAGTATCTTCAATAAATAAAAATACTATTTAGGTACATATAATCGAAATCTAAATTGGATCCCAAACATCTATTTGCCACGATAGATAATATCTAATTATACAGATCGACGTAAATATAAAAACATTTTCGTGAGTTACTTCAATAGCCATAACAATCAGCCTATATAATTGTTTCTTCAACAAAAAAGTGCAATTTGTGTTTTTCCTTAATCACGCTGTTCACTAGACGTAGTCGCATAAAAAACTGGCCAAAGACGAGGTGGACTCGCGCACCGAGGGCTCCGTACACAATATAAGTAATCAATACACTGAAAATCATAAATAATAAGTAAGGTACATAAATGAAAAATCTCTATTTACTTTTCCAATTTCATAGCTTACAACTAAAGTTGTTGTTTTTATCCCCCGACGCAAAAAGAGGAGTGTTATAAGTATGACGGTAAGTATGATGATAATGTCTGTGTGTGTGCAAAATATTACTTGCAACTAGCCTAAGGGCGCCCGCTTGGGCTCTGCCTCGGCTTATGGCGTTGCTCTGTGATCATCGGAGAAAATCGGCGGATCGGCGGCGGCGAAAATTGCGATAAGCGATAGTATAGGCTCTGGGAATGGTTGACTTTTTTTCTAAGTCGAGGGACTTTGTAACAATTCAATCTATCATAACTAAATAGGTTGTTATAAAAATAATTTATGCAATAAATTTCAATTAGGCTTTAGTCTCATTGAAGTCTATAGTTTTGAATTGCTACTTTGCAATCATAGTACTTCATTGGGTAAATATAATGAATAGCTGGCAGTGATAAGTAACTACCTAAAAATAGGAGAAGAAAGTATAGTGCCGCGAAATGAATATCATTATCACGTACAACTTTATAGTTAGCTTTACGCAGCTAATGGTTCTTAGATGGCGCTTTGAAATAATCGAAAACTAGTGTGTAAAAATATCAATTGTGATTCCCTAGGAAATTGGATGTAAATTTTTAAGCTGACTATAAAGTTGTACGATAATAATATTCATTTCGCGACACTACAATTTCATCTCCTATTTTAGATAATTACTGCACTAAGCCAGCTATTCTATTTCAAAAAAATGTGGCGACAACAATCACATGAAACTTTTAACGAGCGAATAACCTTTAATAGAAAGTGGTGAGAATTATAAAAAGATAATTAAGAATTTCCAGTGCATTAACAAAGTAACATATTGCACAAACGTGTACAATAACATTGTGTTGCTTGACTTGCAGACTATAAAATGCCATTTACACTACGAAACTTAACCCACACAAGGCCTAGGAATTTCACAGTGCCTGTGTGTACCCATGCATGTTTCGTAAACACCCAAATGCCAGCACTGGCATGTCACTACACATCAAAATAGATATTTAACTATTTATAGATATGATATTGAAAATGAATTCTTTTCATTGTGAAAAACATCGTGTGCTTTAGAATATTATTATTCATTTATTTTTCAGATAACAAGACGCTGGATGGGACCTACTGTTATGTATAGGTGTATAACGACACTCGTACGACCGTCGGTCGTATTGCTTGATTACACAAAAGCGTCCAGCTAATGAAGCACTGGCCCTATTTTTCATAACACAACTGTAGTATTTGAAGGTAGACTTGGGCTTATAATGCCCTACTACCAAACAAAACTAGTATCGATAGGTACCCCCGCGGCGGGTCGAACCCAGGACCTCCAAATGAGCCCAAGCGTGTAACCATTACAGGATAAATTATTAGATCGACAATCATAATCACATTTTATAGCCACTATACCAACGTATTGATTAGAGTGTTACCGCCAGGTCTTTTTGCAATGGAAATCCTAGGTACTCATTATGATTGCCGACCTCTTACAGCGATCACCATCCCGACTGTAGAGCACAGTGTAAGTATGAGGCCATACGTCAAAGTTATATGAATGGAGAAACATAGTTCTCCAAAAGATGAAAGAAAACTTTAAAGAAAGATGTATGTAAGAAACAACCATACTAATGTTATAGTAATACTATTTTTTAAATACCTTAAAATGTACTGAAATTAATCATAAAACGAATACAATTCAGACCAGTTTATGATATATTTTAAACAACTTACTAATTAACTGAACTTAAAATGTAACTTGCTAAAAATTTGTCCTCGATAGCACCAACAAATTTTTTATCACAGTTTGTAGCCTTCACAATAATTATTTTATTATGATCATAATTAATCATCATTTAAAGACCATCGGTAATCACAGAGTGTGTCGAAAACGTAGTAACTAAATGCGCATCTTAATTAAGGGATACGTTTATGGTTACGAAGTTGACATTGAATATGATTTTGAAATTTTATAAACAGACATTAAATTCTAATACTCGTATAGACACAAACAACAATAGATTTTAAGGAGTGAAATGTGTCGTCGAGTATTTTAAATATACTTCCCCTTTGAAAAAACGTGCTAGCTTAGATGCTACTTTTCCCATATACTCGCAAATCTCTTTGATATAAAATATATTCTGTTGGAATCATGATTCGGAAGTTGTAGATTCGAAGCCTAGCTCACTAGTCTGGTACTAGCTTTGATATTTGATGATTTTTAAATCTTATTCTCTTTTCATATTAATTGTGTTACTACCTTATTGTCACAGCAGGTGAGACGAAAGTGTAAACACATTTTACATAGAGAAAGGTTTATGTATTCATAATTATAACGCATAAGAGTACGTACGAGTATAGACGGTGTGACAGACGCGCCTATGTAAGAGTAACGCTACATTACCTCGACTCGACAAATAAATTATCATCACTTTTTTTCAAGTGCTCTGCCGCCGTCTCAGGGTTGCGATCCCCGCTCCGGGTCGTACCTGGCTCAACGTACTTCCTGGCCAGTCAGCGAGGAAACGCTGCCAGTCCATCCGGTTTTCTAGATTAGCCTTTAAATTTTTAAGTGTAAATAACTATTGTTGTATTTCCCTATATCTTTCCTTCTATCCTTATCATAATTATGTTACCATAATCAACCGACGCTTCATACGTATATTACGATAAAACCGTTTGAACGCTATGCTATACACGTACTATTTTTAACCGCCTCATGGGCCTAATGACTTTTTGGACTAACATTCAGGAGGTCCCGGGTTCGATTCCCAGTGGAGATACTGCTCGGTACTCGGTTTAGTTGGTGCAGCAAACAGCACTTTTGTGTTCTGCTATTTAGCTAGAGGCTTTTGGGTACGCACGCTTACCATCAGGTAAGAGGAAGGCCTAGTGCAAACCCTTCATACAAAAAACTGGCTATGTTACGCTCTAATTTTTTATTCAAAAATACTAGCAACACAAATGGCTGGCACACTTGCTCTAATAGTTGACATTCCGCTATTATCAACAATTACCAAATTTTAACAAATTAACGTTAGCATTTGAATGCCAATACAGGCGAATGTAACCAAGTTTACTCCTATTTTATTCGGATTCACCTTAAAAAACCTTGTAAAACTAAAGTACATGTACATGCAAGGAATTGCTTCCAATATAAATTACGTAATTTTCAAGCATTGTCGACGGCCGGCCGGGACGAGTGTTTGAGAACCTTCGTTATGTCACATTTATTTAAATGCTTACAAAATCTTCTGTGACGAAACCTTGTAACCTTTTGTACATTATACTTCAAACAACTTGCCACATACTAACAGTCGTTGCTTTATTTATAGTTAAAACTATTTTTTTTAGTTATTAGCTATGATAAAGCGAAGTATTTTACTGCACTGTACTCTGATGTCATAGCACACATCTAAATATCTTTCGCTCCAAATTTGACTATTTCATTAGCAAAAACTGAAATTTCATGCATGTAGGTATGGAGCTTGGGCCTAAACTTTGTACTTCTAATTTCAAAAATCATAGTCAAATGAAAGGTTTTTGATTTTCATTTTTGAATATTTTTTGTTTGTTTATTTTTTGTACAAAATATTACAGGAAAAATCTAAGCAATATCTCTGTCTTGTAATAGCATGAGATATTATCAAAAACTTTGACAAACAAACTTAGTTATGCGGTCCAGAAAAAACACCTTATTTCAAGGTAATATGTACGCTTCTTTCCAGAGTTTGGAACCCTTGGCACGCGAGTTCAGTCCAACTCACACTTGGACTTTTTTTAAAATATTTACAAAATGTTTTCAGATTTGAAACGTTTCTTTTATTCAAAGATGAAGCAGAATCATGATTTGAAAACTCTGTTTGGAAATTACTATCGTAATAAGTATCATTATCAAAGAAAGATTTAGAGGCATTTCTGTAGGTAAACAGACTATACTGGTATACAGACTAATTGTTGTTAAATAAATTTTTAAATCATTAACTACCAGATAAGTTTTGATTTACTTTGGATAAAACAAACAAATTGGTAATATTTCATCAAAAATCTAGCAAATGACTATCATAGTTGCGAAAACTGTACAACCACTGTTGTTAACTGTTATTCTACAGGAAGACGCACATTTTTTGTTGTTTGTTAATAATAATTAGTTTGTTTTGTATCTCGTATTTATGTAATCGTTTATTATATTTATTATATCGTACACGCCTAACTGCCCTCCTTTCTTTAATATTTCTCCTTAACCTAGGACTGCTGTAAGAAATTTCTTTTAGAAATAAGCTGTTCCTTCTGTATATATTTTTTCTGTTTTTGTGTTATGTAAATATTTTCTGTGTACAATAAACTGTTTAAATAAATAAAATAAATAAATAATCGCTTTCATGAACAAAACAGCGCAAATAAGTTTTTACATGAGATAATTTTATCTCGCTGAATTCGAAACAAAGCCTTGACACTTAGGGAATGGGTTGTATTACTCATGCATATAAACTATACAACAATATGGCCTACTAGCGCCGATAGAATTAGGATAATTAGATAAAGAATTAAACAATGTCATATGTAAATCATAACCATTTATTAGTCGCTGGTTATTTAAACAGATTGGACGAGCAGTTCAGGAACTGGCTCCGGTTCAGGAGCCTTAGGAAGGTGGTCACCGCTCGCTTGGAAGCCACCCTCGATGCCTGAAGAGTACTTGGTGGTGTAAGTTTTGCCGTCAGGGCCTATGTACGAATAGGAGCCTTCGTATACGAGAACAGCGTCACCATTGGCTGTGGGGACGAGACGGCCGCGCTCTTCCACAACGATCCCGTTGGCGGTCTTGTAGCGGAGGTGGAACTGGCCCAAGTCATCGTGGGTCTCTTCATGGTAGAGAGCTGGGAGGGACTGAGCGGTGGCAGCCCCGAGGATTAGCTCAGCTTCAGGAACAGCGCTGGGAGCGCTCAGCACAGCGGCCACACACAGAGCGAAGACAAAAGCCTGAAAATTGTACATAACTTATATTTACTTCTATTAAAAAGTATAATATAACAATATGGTGGCAATGACTACCATTAGTAAGGATCCTGACCGACGATGGTGGGCGTTGGTCTAGAAAGTCCTTTTACCCAAAGAGAATTAAATATAGCTTTTCATTTTAATACTTTGCTTTTGAAGGACAACGGTTTGGTTGAGCGTGTGTGGTTATACGACAATAGAATATTTACCTTGCTACCTAATAGTCACAAGGTTTAGGATTTTAAAAAATGCTCACTATGTCCCGTCAATCGATTGGAATCTTCAACGTTCTTTTACCAAACCCGCCTCAGTGTAGTTTATATACTGTTTATAATGTAATACTATAAAACTATTAATTCTAAAATATAAGTACTGTTAAAAGTTAGATCTGAACACAGTTTTCTATTAGCTTGTACATAGGGAGGTAGGAAGATTGTTTAAGATTTTATGTAAGTAATAAAAATGAAGAACTTTTAATTACAACTTGAGGACCAAAAAACTTAATAATATATTTTTTGAACGATTGACTTCAACTTTTGTGAGAGCGAAGCAAATTCTTTCGAAGTCAACTGAACTGGAGGATAGATAGCATTTACAAGACAGAGAGATATGTAATATCTCTAACATGATTTTATATATTGAACAGTATAAAAATAAATGTTGATGTACTTACGGTTTTCATTGTGATTGTTTGTTGTACTCTTCAACGGCTGATGATGAGAACTGTGCTGATCCATCGACGAATTAGACAATTTATAATAGTCCTAATGAGCTGAACAGGTCATATTCTCGTTTAGTAATGACCAATGTAACTAATTAATGGGACTGTTGTAGCTAATTAAAACACACTGCATTGACATCAGGTTGCACAAAAATCAAGGAGAAAGTTTTGCGAATAAGACAAATCGTAAATGATTGTTTTAGGAAATAATGCTATATGTTTCTTAATACATCAAAATGACAATACAATAGGTAAGCAGAAATGTAGTAAATAAAAAACTGTGATATTATATATTTTTATCTACTGTTAAATGTCGTTGTAAAAACAAATAAAAATTAGACTTTCAAAATTGATGCATATTTTTATACAAGGAACAAGTAATCACATAATTTTAATAAATGTACTTTTTGTGTTATGTTTTATCAATAAAATCAAGTATTATTTTCATCTATAAAGCCTGTCGCCAAACAGCAGTGTTATGTTCCGGTATGACAATGCAAACCCATTGCCTCATTAGTTTTAGGCTTGCGGGTGTGGATGCTTACCATTCAACATCCTTATCCTCACTTGACATAATGGCTTTCACTAAAGACAATCCTTACATCCTCACGTCTGCAGGCTGTATTTGCTATCGTCATTTAGTATTGATCCTCATTGCCTAGCTAATCATGCCGTCAGTCAAGGTTGAGATTGTAAAATTATTGTCCTCAGTGAATTGCGCACGAGGATATAAGAAGGCCAAGTGCAGAACCATACATTTAAATGGCTGTGCCTTAGTCAATTTCATGAGACAACTTAATTTACCTGTAACTTGCTTTGTTATATTGAGTAGGCGCTTTATACTGTCTATTATTATACAAAAACATCAGGCGTTATATACAATCTTCAGATCGTAATTATTACACGCTTAATATTATGTTCACCCATAACTAATTATGTACGGAAACAAATCTAGCAAGTAAATTTTAGGCTGCATCTAACTGTAGCATCGATTTGAAACTTACTCGTAACTATCGGAAGTCTGATGACAGCTGCTAAAGAGCACTGCTGGATAGCTTCCTTCATAGATCACCAAACATGTCCAATGTTAAACTGTTGTCCTTCTACTAAACTTTTCCTCCCCTACGAGATGATATAAAGTGATATTCTAAAGGCGCATAAAAGGACATAAAAATTGGGCATTTCGTACTAATTTTAATTTATTAACTCAATACATTTAAAAGAAAAATTAAAACAGTATTTACATGATCTAACGATTAAACAATTATTATTTTTAAATTTACTGAAACGCCTTATGTATTTATCTGTGGTATTTATAAAATGCAGATATTCCTGCGAGTATGTCAGTATCAAACAAATATATCACTGGTTCGTGCAGATGCATCACATTTGAATACAATAGATCATTATTTATCACAATATTTAACTTATCAAGGTATAAAGTACATGTTGAACGTGAATCAGTTGCTTCAATCGTGACCAACTTTAGTTCCTGTGTATATGTATATAGAGCTATGCGTAATGCGAACTGATGCATCTACTCAAAATATCATATGTTTTATTATATACTACTTCTTCCCGCAGCTTCGCTCGCGTGGACTTGAGGATTTATAGGAGGAGAATGTGTACATTCCATCGAGATAAAAGTAGCCTAATCTTTTCTTGATCTTTCAACTATCCCTCTACAAAAATTAAGTTATTCTGACTGACTGTCAGGTCGTGAATGTATGAGAAAATGATTTTTTGTGAATTTATCCCATTCTTTAATAGTTATTCTATGACTCGGGGCGGAGATAAAGTAAAAAAATCAGAAATCATAAAAATCGGTCCAGCCTTTCTTAAGTTATAAATGGTGTTACCAATGGATTTTATTTTATATATGTCACGGTAAAAATGTAAATACTGTTAGGTTATAATCTATCTGGCGATATTGTAAACTGTAGAAAGATTATCGGTAGATTATTATAATATATCGAGTCATGTTTCGTGTATCGTACACTACTTTATTTTGGGAGTGATTGGGAATAATGCTTGATGGTTACATAAATAATCAATCCAGAAGAAAAAAATCGAGAAGCATTCGAAACTGTGGACAGCTTTTGGTATAATAATACAATGACAGTACGCAGACGGTTCCAAATAACAATAAAGTCATGTAGAGACTAGATATATGGTTTCGCCAAATAAAATATGTCGATTGTTACACGCTACTGTTGCCAGTTCCGAACTCAGGGTTTAGAATTATGCATGTCTCAGCTTTTGGTTTTGGATCCACACCTTGTGACATGTATTGAAATAAAAATTGGCCAAGTGCGAATCTGACTCGCTTACGAAGGGTTCTGTACATAATATGAATATTTAACATACGGAACACCAATCTAAAGAATGCGTCTCGATTTTCGTTATCAATTTAGTTTTGCAGTAGCAGTAGTAGACGAGTACGACACTAGATGGTGCTAGTTGTATGTTACATCGCACGTCTCAAGACAAATCACGTTTGTTGTACTCGTATAGGACCCCTTAAATCTATATTTTATTTTGGTTTTTAGTATTTGTTGTTATAGCAACTACAGAAATACATCATCAGTGAAAATGGCAACTTTCTATCACGGTTCATGAGATACAGCCTTTTGACAGACGGACGGACAGCAAAGTCTCAGTAATATGGTGCCGTTTTTACCCTTTGGGTACGGAACCCTAAAAAGTAGCTAAAGTATGTATATTGGTCAATACAAAGTGTTATTATTTTTACCATTTTCTTTAAAAAATAGATAGGGTTTTAATTAGAGCCTACTGTGACTAGAGATAATTTTATTTAAAAAACTTTGTAGTTAAAAGTATGTTCTTCTTAGATAACATAATATTAGTATATGGTACATTCTGGTTACATTAACATTATACATTTAAACCATTTAAAACATAATGTTGGGTCGTATAATCATGAATGAATAATCTCTCTGTCTCCCGTGTCGTCTCGGCTTTATAATAGCATCACCCCATTTCAACCCGTAGGAGTCGCGAAAGACGACTTTTAGCAGCATTTTACTTTTTCAACAATATCTTATTGTGATCACCAAATCGCATGCCAAGCGAGGTGATTATGGCGGACCCTCCGCTGAAAATCCCATTCCTCATGACGATCTATGGGAGTGGCGTATGTCCAACAGTGGACTTAATTAACCGATAAATCAATCAACCATATAAACCCATCCGAAAGTACATCTCTGTTCACAATAAAACACCTAATGAAGACCTTGCAAGCAGTCATAAACACAATTATTACGGCGCAGATCATCAGCAGACGTTGAAGCCAGTTTAATAAAAGTATTTGTACAAACCGCGGAAGAAATAGGATCATTAAAGCGCACAAAATAAATAACACTGTGAAAAGACAAACTGGTGCTCGGTGCGTCCATTCATCACAAAAACATACAGCCTTGATTGTAGTGGTAATTGTAAGACAAACATCCAACACTCGTCTCTGACCTCAGTCAATTAGAGTATGCGGCGGGAGTTTGATTGAGATGTCAAGAGCGCTGGTGTCTTCAATGAATTTGGAAGCAGAAGTTATTTTTAATGTGATCGTCTCATGTTGTCGTGGGTATCGTTTAAATGAAAATGAAGGTATATAAAAGAGAATGGTTCTTATATCAATTGTTCCCAACCGGTTGTCCGCGGGGACAAAACTGATGTTTTTGTCCACACTGCGGTTTGGTAGCAGACTTGATTAACATGGTGGTAGCTCGCCAGGAGTACATAGAAAATGCCTACCACCAACCAAACTGAGCACCGACTAGGAATCAAACCTGGGCCTTTTGATTATTAGCACGGAAGTGTCTCGTATTAGACAATAGAAATAACTATAATAAATTTTTTGGCGATTAAATAAAGTACCTATAGGAAATTTATTAAATACCCAGCTTTAGCCCGCGACTTAGTCCGCGTTTACTTCAGAAATTATCTCACGAGAATTAATAGGTCGATCGGGGTAAAAATAGTAATCCTCTCCCAGCCCTTCAAATATCGGTCGTATAATATAATCCGGTCAGTCTGATTCTCCGTTAGGGCAGAATACAAGATAAAAGAAAGGACCAATCCATTTATTTATCTAAAATCTATAATATTTGATACGGATTTTATGTGACAAGAAAACAAAGCTCGTAACATTGCGGTGCTTGCCGATACGATGCAGAACCTATTCGACTCGGTACTTGCGGTGCTAAATACGTCATACAACAGAGCCCAACACACATTATCTCAACCTCTAATGATTACGAATACAACAGATAGTTTCCGGAATGATGTCTTAAGTGTCTATGTTAAGTTTAAGCAAGGACACTCGAAACAATATATATCGTCTGTGACGTTACGATAGTAAAGTTGCTCTACTCGTTATGAGCAAAGTAGTTACGTAGCATGAGTAATACGGCGTAGTAAACCTAGCATAGACAAACTCTATGAGTTCTCCTAGACCAGTGACCACTGGAAGAAAGCGCAAGAGGAGTATTGGAGTGTTTGTGGAGCTCCCAGGGCTTCATAACTTGCACAGAAAATGACTACCGAGGTGGTTCTAGTAGATAGAAATTCTACGTAACCCGGGTAGATATAGACATAAGAAATCGAATATATTTAAAATATTTCCCCTTAGAAGAAAAAAATCGACTAAAAAGTACTAAATTATTTCAGTCAGCCGTCCTTTTGTTCAATGTAGAACACTGTTATGACAGTTTACAAATTCAGATTATATCATCATCATCATCATCAGCCGGGAAACGTCCACTGCTGGACATAGGCCTCCCTCATTGTACGCCACATCGACTGGTCCCGAGCCACCTGCATCCAGCGACTCCCCGCGACTCTAACCAGGTCGTCGGTCCATCTAGTAAGGGGACGGCCTGGTAGACGTTTCCCGGTACGTGGTCGCCACTCGAGAACCTTTACTCCCCACCGGTTATCGGTTCTTCGAGCGATGTGGCCTGCCCATTGCCACTTCAGCTCACTGACTCGTCGAGCTATGTCGGTGACCTTCGTTCGTCTACGGATTTCCTCATTCCGGACCTTATCACGTAGAGAAATTCCGAGCATAGCTCGTTCCATTGCTCGCTGAGTGACTTTGAGCTTGTTTATTCGGCCCACAGTAAAAGACCACGTTTCGGTTCCGTATGTCATCACTGGCAACACGCACTGATCAAAGACTTTTGTCTTTAGACGCTGAGGTATTTTGGACGAGAAGATATGCCGTAATTTCCCGAACGCTGCCCAGCCGAGTTGGATTCTTCGGTTGACCTCTTTGTCGAAGTTGGACCTACCTAGTTGAACGATCTGTTCCAGGTATACATACTCGTCTACAACTTCGATTGTAGTGTTCCCAACCACTACCGGCATAGGTGCAACATGGACATTTGACATGATTTTCGTCTTGTCCATGTTCATTTTTAAACCTACCTGTTGGGAAACTCTGTTGAGGTCATTGAGCATTACGTTCAGATCCTCCAAGGATTCTGCCGTTATGACTATGTCATCGGCAAATCGAAGGTGAGTGATGTAGTCGCCGTTGATGTTGATGCCCAGTCCTTTCCAGTTCAGAAGCTTGAAAACATCTTCCAGTGCAGTGGTGAAGAGTTTCGGGGATATAACGTCACCCTGTCTTACACCTTTCTGCACTTGGATCGGTTTCGTGCATTCATCCTGTACTCGGACGGACATTGTGGCTTTATTGTATAAACATTTCAACACTTCGATATAGCGATAGTCAATGTGGCACCTTTGGAGAGACTGAAGCACTGCCCAAGTCTAGTCTCGATTGAATCAAAGGCTTTCTCGTAGTCCACAAACGCCAGGCATAATGGCCGGTTATACTCCTCGGTCTTCTGTATAATCTGCCGGAGCGTATGTATGTGGTCTACGGTGCTGAAGCCTTTTCGGAAACCGGCTTGTTCGGGAGGTTGGAAGTCGTCAAACCAGCGTGCTAGTCGGTTCGTAATGACTCTCGAAAACAACTTATAAACGTGGCTCAGAAGGGATATCGGTCGGTAGTTCTTCAGTAAGGCATTATCGCCTTTCTTAAAGAAGAGCACCACCACGCTTCTGCTCCACGCTTCTGGCGTGCAGCCTTCGTGTATGACGGACTGAAAGAGCTTCTGAAGGACTACAAGTATCGGTTTTCCACCCGCTTTCAGAAGCTCTGATGTGATTCCGTCTTCACCTGCCGCCTTGTTATTTTTATTTATATACCGATTTGTAACCATACACTTGCTACACTAGAGCTATATCAAAAACAAAAATAATTAAAAATAGATGAAGCATACAGTATAAATTTTTATGGCAGTAGCGAGCCTCGAACGAGCAATAAAATTCGATTTAGTGTAAATTTTATTTTGTCATAAGCTTTTGCCCGTGATTTCTTCTGCGTTGATTTCAAAAATTATCTCATTCGAACACTCTACTTGATTGAAAAATCCAAACAAGAATTCCATGCAAAAATCATCTAAATCGGTTGTTGGATGGAAGAAAGACAAACGCACAAACACATACGCCTTTGTATGTATTACAGTAGGGGTTTATGTGTGAAATACTATTTCATTGTGATCAGAGAGAAATCAGTTTACTGATAACAATAAAAAATCATTTTTAAAGCTTTAGTTAAATTCTCGCTGAAGCGGAAAATAAACCTGATTGATTTTGATTTAATAATAATTAAACCCATCCATTTATCACATTGTATAATTTATATGATATCAAAGCTTGTCACGAAACTCACCTACGTAAATGTATTGCAGGAAATGCATGAATTTTTTCTTAAAATTATTTGTGCCGTTATTAAAATTTCCCTGGTTTGTCCAGACAAATCAAATGAGCTCATACACGCTGGGTTTATCGTGTGTAGTTCCTATGGCCACCTTCCGTCCATAAAAGTATATTATCATCGTAACTGAACCAAAATGAACTAACATTGAAAGGTAATAAAAGCTTTAAATTAGAATAGAGTCTCCCATGTCATCCAATTGGTGTTTTAAAAGGTAAATAAGGAGAAAAATCTACAAGATCTCCTGTGGTCATCATTCTGCCCGTCAATATGGGAAATAATCCTTATGGAACGTCTGAAATGGTCATGAAAGTAAAAAAGATTATCGCCCGCCCGGCGGCACAGTAACATCTTTTTCGCTTCATGGAAATGATGATCAAGGAATATTTCCTTTTCATATGACGTTGACTACCGGGTGACGAGAAATTGACTCTCGACTGTGTGAATTTATGAAAATACTTTACAAAACAATTTATGATATAATTTCTTTATAAGAATATAATTGTGTTAAATTACTAAGTACGTGGCATATAATTCATACATTATCAATATGGAATACTATGGCATCGAAATGCCAATGAAATAATGATCATATTCGTTCGCTACGGTCTAAATTAGGTTTTCTTGTAAGGAGGTTAGTGTGTTACAAAATTTGGGAAGACAATACAAGGAAATAAAGGTACCGGGTAAAAATTCTTACAACCCATGACACACATATATCTTAAGGTTGCATTCTAATCTAATTGTAAGCTAAGTATAGCCTTTGAAGCAAGGTGAAGCACGATAAACGTTTCATTCAAATTTTATTTTACGATATACTTTTAAATGGGATCATAGGTTTTGTGCAGTAATCATCTAATAATATCGGGAAACGTATACCGAGGCACCCCCTGCTAGATGGATCGGTTTTGTCGCATATGGTCCCGTTCGGAAATGCTCCCGTTTGTAATTCGTCCCGCAAACGCACCCCGTCCCGATCGCGATCGGTCCCTTTCGCAAGTCACCCCCATCCTGCTGTCTATTGCTTTTGTTTGACATGTCTATGTTTTCTGATGACAGTTGCCAAACTAAAACTGTCATATCTCGGAAACTACTGACCGTATACTAGTGGTGTCTTTACCGAAGTCAAAGGTAGACCAGTAGTCTACGGTTAGTAGTTTCCGAGATGTGACCTTAGATAACAAACAAATAAAAAATTCTTCATAAACAATCAAAACTATTTCAACCTCTTTTTTACACTTAAATTGACACTAATTTAGTCACACCGTTCTTGATGATCGCTAATTCCAGTGAAAAGTCTCAATTTTTAATGGCACGGAATGTCGTTTTAACTTATGCATTGTTTTGTAAAAATTCTTGTAATGTTTGATATCCATTAGACTAACTACGCTTATTAAGATATGTGGAATGCAAATTCTTATTCGACGTAAAATATTTTAATTCTAATAATGTTGTCGACAAAATTACCTTGCGTATAACGCTAAAATAGTATTGTTAATACACCGTTGAGCCATAAATAAGACACTTAATGATACGGTAAAGCTGTCTTTACGACAAAAAACCGAGATCCGTCATAGACTACGTGTTTATTGCTGGTCGCAAAAATACAATACTCGTAAAAAGATTAATTATGCATGCAAATGCGAAGTTTGTTTGGTGAACAGATTACGGCGTTGTCTGGGTCTAATTAAATAGTATAAATAAAATAGTATACCCTTAATAAAGGTTGACGACACCAGAGTCAGACAGGAATCATAAAATTAGATATCTGTTTAGAGACAGGAAATATGTTAATAGACCAAAACAAGGGCTTTTTTTGTATAAGAACATATTTTATGGTTCAAAATCAAGAGCATTCTTGAACGCCTTAAGCAAAGGTTGTTTGTTTATAACAAAATTAGACGCAAACCGTTTAGTGCGAGCGAGATGTCGACTATGTACTGGGGGAGCCCTGCTGTTCATGTTATAGCGGAATCAACAAAAATAGCTCTTGCGCGCACTTTACCCCATGTACCCTAGTTAGTAGCATTGGAGTTTGGCCTCCACGAGCGAATCTTAAACAATTAGCCTTTTTATATTAAATAACAAGTTCAGTTTCAGATATTTAAATACTTCAATAATTTATGGCTGCCTGTACTTTATAATTTATCTCGCAGGAAATCGGATTATCGGAATGAAACGTATCTAGGTGCGTGCCAAAGTTCATCAAAATCGATTTGTAATACTCAAGACAACTCAAAACGTAATATTCAAAGGAAATGTGAAACCTCAGGTATAAAAAGATATGATCTAAGTTAAGCTTCGATAAATACCTTTTTTTTAAACAAAATAAATCAGTGCACTCTCCTAGTCAATTTTCTTATTTGGACTCTATAACAAGTGTGTTTAAAGTTAAATTTTATAAGTCAAAAGTTGCCAGCTTGTTAATTAAGATTACCAAAAGTAATGGCAGGAAACCACGGGTGGCCGACATTATCCACCATTAATAGGCGAATAAAATCACCCATAATGCAAAACATCTATGCAAGGATTTTTGCGGCACAATACAAGCACGCGACAACAAACGCCGCTAGTGATCACGATATATGCAGATGTGGCAGTCATTTGAAAACTTAAAAATATCTCTCAGAAAAATATATGTGGGAAAGCTGCATTAAGGCTGAACCGAAACGTTGTTTACAGCATACATACCAACAATGACTTTTTATGAATGTTATAATCGTTATTTATGCACCTGTTGTATAATAAGGGGTATTAAAACAACAGTTGCAGTTATTGTATAAACACGAATGTGGGTTTATCACACGAGGCGAAGGAAAATATGACAATAGTATTACATGAGTGTTTTAATTTTATATTTTTATGGGTTTTTTATGCCTGTCAATAAAAACATTTATTTATATTATTATTTATTATTTAATATGGTATGGATGGTATGAATAACTTTTTTTTAATTACGTAGCTGTGTATATGAAACAATCGTGAATGAATGACAATGTTCTTTTTTTGAAATTCGTAAATATACCATGGATTGAGTTGTCATGATGTGGCTGTTTCATGAGTAAGAAAGGGATCGAGTTGGTTGGTTGTTTTAATGTTGGCAATAAGCTGTTTTTTTAAACTTCTATTGAGGATTATTTAGCATGGATGTAATTAAGGTAAATTATTTATCCTCTTCATATCTTACGTCTCATTTTCTGGTTGAGGATTCTCATTAAAAATTCTACTGAATTTTTATTTTTTAATTTTTATTTAGAAATAGATTTAAAATATTTGCATGCCTCTAAAGGTGGCATGTGAGAAAGTAAAACTTTCAAACTATCTTCGTACGATGCAAATAAACTTATCTTTATCTTCTTAATCATTAAAGTAAAAGCTGAAGTGACACGAAAAACAACAATATAATTAGTGTCTAACATCTGCGGAGCGAACAAACTGATGACATAATAACACTTAATATGTACCGCATGACAGTAATGACGTATTTTGTGCTTCGTTTTTAAAAGTAAACACACCAGTAGACTGTAGACATCCCAAGCATCTCATTTGTCGAGACCCACACAGTCCTTACACATCAAAAACATTACCGCACGTGCGAATTCGGACGAAAATTTAAACATCATAACACAATAATTACGGTATAATACTGATTGACACTAGAGTAGCATAATCTTTAAAATCAAACCAGGTGATCTTCAAATGTTCTTCCGTGAGTGCAACTTTGGAAATCAAAACTGATACCATTTCCTTTCATACCGGAACACAAACGTGCTATTAACACTGTTATTTGGCGGCAGACTCAGGTAACATTCTGGTAGCTCGCCAGGCAGACATAGAAAATATCCTCCCACCAACCAAACCAATTACCAACATGGACCACTGGGAATTGAACCCGTGAACTCGGGCTTGATTGTCCAAGCGTGTAGCCATTAGGCCACGGAGTAAGGAAAAATTAATTCAACCAGTTTCCGAAATGATACTTCATTGAGATTTGAGATATAGAATTGCTAGAGTATCTGCTCTTTGGCGGTCACTATACTGGTCTATGTAGAAGTATTAATAAATTACGTGATCCGGAGAATCGGCACAGTCTCGTGCGAACTCTTGCGCAACAGGCCGCGGGTCGGCCGCATTCTCATCGCCCTACTACCACGAGGCTTAGCAACACAAGGTAAATAACAATAAACTGCATAAACAACAAATAGCGTCACTAATGAGAACTATTTACAAAATTAATTAAAGTTTTAAATAAGCTAGTTTGCATTATATAATGATGATGGCAAATCGGAAATTGAATTTTAGAAAATCTCGTCTCTAGATATTGTACAGAAAAACTTTGAACAAAAATTTATGAAATAATTATGAATGAATACTTACTATCCGCGACTTGGACATCAGAAATTTCACGGGAATAGAAGTATTAAAAGTATCACATAACAACAACTAAAACATTAAATCTAAATTTGATCCAAATATCTTTAGCCGTTTATGCCTGCTTGAGTCTCCAATATTCAAACTTTTACCTTGAAATTTATCAGTAAGATAAATTCTATTTTGATGTATACAAAATTAAAGAGTCTTACAGAATACTAAAATTTCCTATTTGATTAGATAGCACTTAGAAGACACTTCAACGTTTCAAACTTTATTTTTGCAAAACTTTAAGAACTTCATCAGACATAATATTTTATTTTTCGCTCGTAACTCATTATTTACCTGTAAGTCGAGGACTATTTGTCGGTATTATGTTGACCTCTAACAGGACCCTGAAAACAAGAAGCGTTACATTAGCGTATATAACATTTGACATAAGAACATCTTGAACAGTGACTTTACGGATGTGGGTGTAAATTTTATATTTAAAGTGTCAAACAAACCATTTGTCGATAATATGTTCGTCATTACTACGAGTATATCCTTGTCACCATACCTCATCAGTCAGTCTGGTTTGGATAATTTTGTACATAGACCAATATATGCTAGACTTAGGTTCTGTTACTGATTTAGACAGCTATTTAAATCATAATTAACGTTTTTTTAAATTTTGTAATTTTAATTCATCTCGAACTACGAATATCAAATAAAGCAAAGGGGAGTTGCTGTACGTATTTACTATTACAGGAGATATTTTGAATCTCTGTTTTACACTGTTACATTCTGATGCTGTCACTCTTTAAGTAATTTGTCAGTAGCACAGATACTGATAAAACTGTATTGAAAACCTTATAATAAGTAACTGTTAAGTCATACTTTCGACTATGAGTGCAAAGGAAAAAAATAATGCCACTGTATTTTACTTAGACTAAACAACTTAGACTAGCCGACACATAGAACCACAGAATACTTAAATAGTACAAACAAAACAAGATCGAGAAACCGTGGTAGCTCAGTTAGGTAAAGCCTCATCTCTTGAACAATCGAGATCTGAGTTCGATTATGGCTCCTACCAATGAGTTCCAATTTGTTATTTAGAATTTGTGTACGAATTATAAAAATTTTGGCTTTTCGGTGAAGGAAAACATCGTGAGAAAACCTGTACATTCCTGAGAACAAATACAAAGATATGTGTGAAGTCTAGCAATCCGCACTGGGCCCACGTGATGGTCATACACTTTCTGTAATTTTAAGCTCCTTAGCAAACTGTTGTCCATGAATGTCTCATGAAATCAATTAATATGACACCGCTGTCTATTTATATATTTGTGTTGACTTACAAATCTAGAAGCTTTATACTAATTAGTAGACAGTATTGTCATAAAATATAATTTACGACTTGCTGTTAGGTTAATTAAAAATCTAGAGTTGCCATTAAATGTCGTATTTCGCTCCTAGCAATGTCATTTGCGGTTAATTAGTATAAAAATCAAAATAAAGAAATAAACATGAACCAGTTTTCATCCTGGCTTCACAGGATCATTGACCACTTGTGACGTCACGAACTAGGGCTGCCGATACGCGGATGTTTTCTTAAGCCTAATTATATTACTCCCCTTTTGGTGACGACAATTCAAATTTTCTCGCATTTTAAATTAATATAACAACAATTTTTATGTACTAACCGGATTAACAGGTGTTATCGTTCCGCATAATTAAACGATATTTCATATGAAAAATCATCTCGTTAGAATATGTGGACATCTCATTTAGAATTATCAAAATATATTTATGGTAATGGCAACATTTTAATTCAATTGTTCTGGTTTCGTGTAACAATGAACGGAAAAATTGAAATGGGATATATCTAATTTGCTTACACGCGGCAAATATATATAAATATACATGTTGGTCGGCTACGATTTATTTATCGGTTCAGGTTAAGTTAAGTTCAGTATCATAATTTACAGTCCACCAGTTTTACTATTCAAAGCAAATGTTAGAATCCAGTTATACTGTTTATTCAAATAAAGAAACATTTAAAAATAAATACAATACCAGAAAATTTGTATGGTTGTGAGGGGAATTGAATGAAAGAAGACAGATTTTAAAACAAAATTTAAGATGTAATTAGAAAATGTAATCTATAAAATTCAATAAATAAATATTCAAACAATGTCGTCTGTTTAGTAAATAAATATTGTATTTTAATTGGTACATGGTACACAAGATAAACAAATGCTGCAAACTTACAATACCCTTCTTTTTGTGGACATTTTTATAAGATTCAGACAAACCCATTCATGAGAAGCAAACAAAACTATTCTCCTCTGTTAAATAATAAGCTGATATTTACTCGTTTGAAATGATGTTTATAGGATTTCATAAACTAGTGTTAATGGTTATATTGTAAAGCAAATATTACGAAACAACAACGTGGCAAATCTTGTAGGTTTCTTACAAACCTTACCTTTTTGTATTACCAAAGACATCTCACTTGACATAGTAAGTTTGGTAGGATGTATTTTTTATAACTACTCGTAAAACACATAACTGCAATTGAATGGCATGATATTTAATGCTGATAAACTTAAAAACTAGTTTTTTTACTTTGTCTTAGACTTAGTTTTTCGTGATGTGTTTTAGGATATTAACTATCCTAAAACGTATCGAGAAAAACTAAGACTAAAAACTAACACTGCGACGAATGTCTTGTTGATGCAGCGACAAGTCAAAAAGACAGTCGGAGGGGCTCCTGCCAGTCTACAGAATTTGGACCACAAACAAAAAAGTTTTAGTAGTTGTGGATGTTCACTGGTTTGTCGAAAACTCCCAAGTAGCAACCTACTAAATTAATATTAAACCGATGTCTCGTGTCACTAATCTCTTGTTTTCCTTAAATATCCAAAAGACTGGTTACCATAAAATATTCTAATATTGTGTTAACCGCTTCCAACCTCTTAGTCATCGTAAATTCAATGAAGACGCAACCTAATGTTACATTTGAATAAATTTTAAATTTAGGCTTAGGCTTCGGTAATTTAATTATGCAATCAATAGTCTCACATTTTACTTAAATATTGTTAATTTTTCGCTTACCGAATAATGATCAATGATCAAGGTCTACCTGTATAAATGACTTCACACCCTAAATTCTACCTACATCCAAAGGTTTCAATGACGTCATCTTGGTGCTAATGACGTACGTAGGTACTTAATCAAATTTATAGGTGGCTTTGCATGTTATTGGTTTATTTATGAGTTTATTGAGTTTTGAAGATTTAATTAAAGTACCGCAATAAGTGTTTATCGATTCAAGTCTCACCTGTTCAAAGTCATACTTTTATTTATTGCATTAATATTTTTACGAAATAACTCGTAATGCTAATAATAAAAATTCTCGTATTAGAAAAATATTTATTTACGAAAGTGTCAGTATTCAGAGAGATCAAAAACGATTTTGCACGCATATGTGATTATAAAATTGATCTTTGGCAATCGAATCCCATTGCTTTATTAACGTTATACGTTATCGTACGTCTGATATTGAGACCGCATGTACAAAGTTAACTACCACAAATCGAACGATGAGTCCATAGTTGGCATTCAATAAATCCGGTATAAATTACCCAAATCTTCATAAATGGGGTACGATTTGGGTGATATCCTAAGATAAGATGACGTCTACAAGTATTTGCCGACAAATTCGCATGATTTTTAGACGGATCTTACGATATTCAAACAAATTAACGAAGATTTAAATACGGTATATGAATAAGCTAATTCAACAGTTTTATTTGCTCATCATAATCGAATAAACGGATGTTTGTGATGATCACTTCAACCGTTTTAATCAATAATTAAAAAGAATAATCATACAAATAGGTACATGCATTAAGTTACCTTCTCGTTTGTTACCATGCTTTTCCCTTTAGTCATTTCTTCATAGAAACTTTGATTGATTTAAGAGAGCTAGTGTAAAAATTACAAATAAAAAAGCATAATAAATGGATAGCCAAATCTACAATTCTGCTATATCTTAATAGCTATTCATAAATTACAGATGTTTTGGTTTAAAACTGTATCTCTACTTTTCAAAGTCTTTGTTACATAGACACCAAACTTGTGATAGATTATTGTTTAAAATTATTACGTCTCCAGAAAATAAGGTATAATAAACACTTTCATACGAAAACAAATTATGTAAGCAAAGTAAGCATGTATTCACCACATTAAATATATAACTTAAAAATAAAATTTTCATATTTTCGATGTCATGATTTACAACAAAACTGAGTTTACGGGTTAGTTAATTTGATTTTTTGTCATCATCATCATCAACAGTCAATATATGTCCCCACTGCAGGGGCTCAGGCCTACTCAACTGAGCTACCATGGCTTGATTGTTTGTATATGATATAAATTAATTGTTATATTTTAACATTCCAGATGCGGTATATCAGAAGATTTTCAATATTAATCACAATACTGACGTGTTTCCTGCAAGCACAAGGCGCAGACAAATACACAGACGAAAACAGACCATATGAATTCGGCTTTACAATAGACGGCGAGCAACATAGACATGAGAAAAAAGGTATTTTCTAATTCAAATACTGAAACAAACCTAAGCAAGACAGGTACACTCGAGTACAAAAACATGTATCCACTTCTGTACCATGTCACATTACCCTTGCTTGTTCCTATGTAGTGTGTTAGAGGAAATGTCAATTAAAGGTGCATGGGACATTTTTCAAAAGTGGATACATATTTTTGCACTCGAGTGTACATAGTAGAAATAAACAGCTCGCACCAAGAGTTTCGCCTCCACTTTTATCATGCAAACAGTGTAGATTTTGAATATCATTCCAGCTTCGACGTTCCAAAGAAATGCGAATTAAAAATACTTTTTTATACCGACTGAGGTTCCCATGTTTGATTTGATGTCAACTCAGACCAAGACACGGACAAAATTTTTAGAAATTGTATAAACTATCCCACGGAAACCCCTAATAGTATGAAAAGTAACTTATGTCCCTCTCCATGCCATGGATTTGACCAGATGCCGTCCAAAATACGACAATATTTTGATTTATCACCAACAGTTTTTAGTTCATATCGCGATAGATTGGAATATTCTAACTGTTCAGTGATATCGTGGTAAACCTAGTAACTCCGTGGTATCCCTGGTATCCACATTGTCCTTCGACATACCTACTGACATGAAGCTGAAAGTATTTTCATAAGCCACAACAAGTTTTTGTGGTTTAGGAACGATTAAAAAATTTCAATTTATCGATCAGGAGATGACCACTGCTCGACGTATCCTCGCTCGCGGTACACAACTTTAATCTACCACAAGCTGGTTTCAAAAAATATCGAAACATAAACAATTTAAACTTTTGGGGAAATACAGTTTTAAAAAGCAATTTCAACCTGTTGGCTATCTAAGCCATTAAGATATCAACAGATGTTTCGTGAATTTATTTTTTAAATGGTCGGCAAAAATAAAAAACATTTAAGTGCGAGTCGTACTCGCGCACCAAGGGTTCAGTCTTTATCATAAAAATGCTCATTTTACCTTGAAATACCTACCACATAACAAAGTCTGTTTGTCAAGATTTTTTGATGATGTTTCAAAAACTACACTAGATAGAGAACTCTATTTAACTATACAAGATAGAGAACTCGATTTTCGAGATTTTCCTGTAATATTTACAAATATCCCTGTCTATGATCACTATTTTCGCTTTTGGGATCTTTTTGACTTGGTGCACAAAATTTTCATGATAAGTCAAAACTATACAGGAAAGAAAATAAACAAAAATCACAACTAAGTCATTTTCAATGATACCCAATGAACTAGTGACTCCACTTTGAATTTTCGATCACCCTATTTTTGTACCTTTTGAAATAAAGATAAAAAATATCACTTATTATTTCAGTGGCGACACCTGTGGGTCCCTATTATCCATTACTGTTCCTTTCAGACCTTTTACCACACAATGTAACTCGCACACACAGAGCAAAAATTACATCCCTAGAGAGAATCCGTAGAGCCTACATCTGTCGCACAGGGCTCCCCCTATGACAGACTGTATGGCTACACCATAATGTTGTCAATAAATATGTTTTATTCTATTGTTAAATTGAATAGCATTAGTAGTTCCTAAGATGATCAGCTGTGACAGTCGGACGGAAGTACATACAGACACCAGAGTGAGATTATAAGGGTTCCGTTTTTTCTTCGGATGTCCGGGACCCTAAAATATATATTTTTTTATTTTGTAAAGGCTTCAGACTTATGAATTTAAATTATTAACGAATTAATAGACACAATACAAAGCCAGACATCATTTTCATGTATTGACATTGGGTTTTATTGCAGATAATGGGAATATTTTATGTCACTCCATTCTCTTGTATCATAGTTTAAATTTATAGGAGACAAGTTGACGCCCATTGAATGCCGACGGCAACCGGTCACGTTGTCTCCAATTCCAATTAACTATTCCGTTCAACTGAAGCTTGTTTACATTTATTTAGTCGCTAGTCCAATAAGACTAGTGCGAGTGTGACAGTACGTAATACAGTACACGTGTTTTTAAATGATTGCTGTGTTTTCACACATTTAAATTTAACAGAAGCTGCTTCTGATGCAAAATCTAGTTCACTGATGATATAATCCTAAGATCATAGAAACCCAATATAGGACGGGATTTCTATAAAATGAATTTCCATAGTGCCTATTTCTTGAAAGCTTACGAGAGTGCCGGAATGCCATGAAGTCTCATATTTCTCTACGTGAATTAATATTAGGGTAACATAAATATTAAATAATAATTATATGTTAAAATGTGGTTATGATAAAGTTTGCCACGTTTATACTTTAAGTTTGTGGATAGCACACTATTTACTTCGACTCATTTTTATACATATCGAGTTTGTAACTGGCCTTCACCTCCCTTGATGATGTGTGAAGATAAGAGGTAGCGTGCTCAGCCAGAAGTCTCAAGGAGCCTTATAAACGCTTGCTTTGCTACTTTTCATGCCGAAACAACACGCTGCTGTTTGGCGACAGACTCAGGTAAAGGCTGGTAGCTCGCCAGGCAGATATTTATTAACATAATTTTCCGAAAAATCTTAATTATTTTTAATTAAAAACCAATTTCCTTAAGTCCTAGCAAAGTTAGATCATTTAAATACTTAACTTTCACACATGTCTCGACTCATTCTAAATCCTCGTCCTGTATTGTATGAATATACTTAATATTTTTTCTGCTTATAACGTAAATAGTAAATAATATAATGCTTATTAATACATATTAAGCATACTTTAATTAACATTAATATAAACTTATTGAACAGCAACTGAAATACTTTCGTTATGAAATGTCTCATAAGAAATAAAATATCTAAATGTATCCGACAATACATTTGAAGAAAAAAAAACATTTTTCCAAACACTTTGATTGGAATCCATTAAACAATTTCTAAAAATACCAAATTCATACTTAATCTAAGAATTTTTATGGAGTATCGAGCACGTGTAAATGGAATGTCGTAGAACTCACTGGCGCCAGTCGCTACCATCAAATTGACTTGATAAATACAAATCGGCATTTTACAGAACACGTTGTATTCAAAACATTTGAATAACACAAGGCAGTAAACCGCGGGCACTGCGATGATCAGATCGTAAAACTAATAACATTAAATCTCCTTGAACATTACCATAATGTTATCCTATTATGTGAAAGGATTTGGCTAATCACGATAATTAGTATGCTCTCAAGACCTAATCACAAAGCGAATAGACTTTTAAGAGCTTTTTAATATATTATGATGTCATCGCCGAGCGCATAATTAATGAAAATTAATGAATTTACTTGTCTGCGCAAATAAACGGATTTCTGTGTTATATTGGCATTATAAATTGATTTTCGATAAATGTTCAATGTCTTTATAACGGTTATGTTCCTGGTTGAATCATGATGAGAGCGACCACTTCCTCATATGTAACAAAGCCTTTTCGCCCCTGTTTAGGCAAACGGAAGGTTATTCTGTAAATATTGACATGCAGACTGACAGAGATTCATTAATATTGTTAATTATTTATGATAAGTATTACACAAATTTATCAGTCGGATTTAGAATATGATCAATCGAAGTTTTCCTGTGCGTTTCCTAATCATATCGTACCTCATATATAAATAAATTCCTCAACGGAAGCCGTTCACTGTAACAATATTTTGTGGTTAGCTTCAGTACTGGATTTCGATTCTACTGGTGTAAAATAGCAAAATCTTCCGCACACGTGTAAAGGACACTTATATTAGCATAAAAACATTTTAAAATATTGTTGACTTTTTGTAATACTTTATGAGCTAAGCCTAATAAATTAGAATATGTGATGATGTTGTGTGATTTAATTTACAGACGAGAATGGTCTTATCATGGGCGAGTTCGGATTCATCACAGCAGACGGAGTGTACCACGTCACGGTGTACGCCACAGACGAGAATGGGAACTTCAAGATTCTGTCAATGAAGAATATACGAGTCCGGCCGTGTAAGTAACATTAATATGATGTATTCAACAGGGTGACGATGCCAGTCTCCTGGGAACTCTGCCCAGTGAGCATGCGTTCCATTTGTAGTACGAGTATATCGTAAATACATTCTCTTTCTTGTTTATTATCATTCTCAGTAGCCGGGAAACGTCCATTGCTGAATAAAGCCTGATCAAAATATTAAAAACTTTTAAAAAATTGATCCTCTTATTAAAAAAGCCTTAATCGAAAGTATGAAGTCATACGAAGAATCCAACTCGACTGGGCAGCGTTCGGTACGTTACAGCATATTATCTTCTCGTCCAAAATACCTCTGCGTCTAGAGACATAAGTCATCATTGTTGCCAGTGATGACATACGGAACCGAAACGTAGTCCTTTACTGTTTGCCGAATAAACAAGCTCAAAGTCACTCAGCGAACAATGGAACTAGCTATGCTCAGAACTTCTCTACGTGATAAAATCCGGAATGAGGAAACCCGTGGACGAACTAGGTTCACCAACATAGCTCGACGAGTCAGTGAGCTTAAGTGACAATGGGCAGGCTACATCGCTCGAAGAACGGATAACTGATGGGGAGTAAAGGTTCTCGAGTGGCGCCCACGTACCGGGAAACGTACCGGGCCGCCCCCTACTAGTTAAGGTCGCAAAGAGTTCCTAGGTGCAAGCTACTCGGGACCGGTCTATGTGGCATGCCATAAAGGAGGCCTATGTCCAGCATTGGACGTTTCCCGGCTGATTATGAATATATATACTATTGGTATCAAGTGTTATTTCTCTGTATTCTTTAAGACACATTATATATTATTAAGAAATGATGTCGCATTTTCGATTCTCTGCGTATTTCTCTCGACATATTTGATGATCTCGTATGATAATTTTTGAGCTAGTTAAGAGTAACAATGGTGTCCGTTCCGTTCCGGTGTCTATTTGCGATAAATAGGAAAATAAAAAATATTTGAATCTTTAGTAACATTGGTACATAAGAATTGTTACTGTGTGAGATCAGAAGGATTATAAGACATATTCATTGTTTCCAGACCCAACCGCGCCTGACACGAGACAAGGTCACTCTCTTGCTCTGCCACCGGAACAAGCGGCCGCCCAAACCCCTGCGCCTGAGCAACAACCAATCTCAATAGAACCACCAGCGAGATCGTGTTCCCACTGCAGCATCCCCACCACCTCCACTCTCCCACCGCCACCGCCACCACCGGCCATCAACGAAGTATATCCCAATGAACAAGCGTATACCCCTGAGTACCCACCGTATAATCCAGAGCAGAGTCAACAAAACTACCCAGAGGAACCACAGCAGACTTATCCAGAGCAACCATACCCAGAGCAACCCTATCCAGTACAACCTCAAGAAAACTATCCAGAGCAACCTGGACAGGAATACCCACAAGAAGGTTCCCCTCAATATCCAGAACAAGGCTTGCAAACAGGAGAACGTAACCCGAAAGCCTTCGACATTCCACCGGAAAGTTTCCCGGCAGAGCCCCCCACAACGCCTGTGCTCGTATCAGCCCAAATGCAAATTGTTGACAGGAATACAGACATCAACCGATTAGGCCCAGGTGAGAAAGCCGGACTACCAAACGGCTTGAAGAAAGATGATATGGAGTTCCTCTTGTACACTTTCAACTACACAGTAGGATTCCATGGACACTACGAAGAAGGTTACAAGAGTGGTGCCAAGAAAGGCTATTACTTCGTTACTGGCAGAAACGGTGTAAGAACCCGAGTTGACTACGAAGCCGATGAGAACGGTTTCCGGCCAAGGATCTCTCAAGAAGTCCTGGATTTGCTCTCTGAAGATGTTCCCAAAGAAGAAACAGAAAAAGACCCCAAGTATGGTCTCAAAGGATACGAATTCAAATGGATCTACTACCCAGTTGATCAACAGCGTCGATAAATTTACAAAATATGTGTCTTATTTGAGTTGTTGATATGTTATTAATGAAAGTAGTCATCTATAAGTTACAAAGTATTACACTTCTTACTTTTTTACTTATATAATTGTACATAACGTAATCACTGCCCTATGAACTGCCATAAAATATACGAATTCTTGTACATAGTCATAAAACAACATTGTATTTATTAGGTAATAAATTGTTAACCATTGGTATGTTGATTGGTTCATTTCTACAGTATTTTGATTGGTTGATCACTGACAATTAAGTACATTGTCAAAATGGAATCAAAAATTAAAATATTTCATTTCAGACAAGTTACCAATTGTCATCGTATTACAGAAATCATCTACGTGTAAATGCCTTCCTCAGTGGTGTTCGCAACCGTCAAACGGAACGATGTTCCAAACTTCAATTGATACATATATCTATTAGTTAGGAAAAAGTTGAGTCTGTTAAGTATCTTACATTACTTTTATTAATCACTGTAAGTAGTTCAATGTAAAAAGAGATCAAACCAATATCAAACTTATTTAACAGTGCCTACTTAAATCACGCAGAAAATATTTTAATGCAATTTTGTTTGCATTCGTTGCAAAGAACAATATTTGAATAAGAATTAATTTGCTTGATATAACATAATCAACACGTTTGGGGGGTGTATAAGTGATCTCAATAAGATTTTACTGACGCAAATAGACGCTACCTACCGTTTCCAACAAAAATTTGTCGTCTGTACATCATAGACACAATATATATAAGTATAATAATAATATAATAAAAGTGCTAAAAGCTTTTGCCATTATGTATACTGTGTCATAGACAAGGAAAAATTAGGTGATCAAACGGTGTTATAATACATCACTTAATACGAACAACAAACTTGTAAATAAAATAAACAATATCTGACCGTCAAATGATTTCAATGCTTTCCATCTTCCATGAAGTTACTTAAGTGATATATAAGCACCGATATTTTCGCAAAGTGTCGCCCCGTGATTATCAGCATCAGCTGGGAAACACCCACTGCTGGACACAGCCTTCCTACATGGCCTCCATGGTATGCCACAAAGACCACCACAAAAGGCACATGGTATGCCACAAAAGTTGGAGGGATGTGGTCTGCCCATTGCCACTTCACTTCCGCCGAGTCGAGCTATGTTTTATTATTCTACGATTTTCTTCATTACGATCTGTATCACATAGAGAAATAGCTATTTCCATAGCTTGGTCAGTGCTTTTGAACTGTTTATTCGACCAACAGTAAATATAGTACTTTGTTTCGGTTGCATACTTCATTATGTTACAAACTTGCCTACAAAGAGTATTTTCATTCAAGCCTACATATTGCTTATGTAGAGTACAGGAAATATTACAAATAATTGCCACAAAATCGGGAAGGAAGTTTAACTATTTGACAGGGCGTCATCGTAACTCGAAGCCTTTTGGTGTTTCAATCCGAGATAGATACGGTTTAAAAATTGACACGTTTGGAGCCCACAGTATTTCTAAATTTAAAATTATTTTATTATGCATAATATGTAACATATAATTATTCATAATACAGACTACTCAAAACGCCATCTACATGTTTTTTATATTACTTTATAGAGATCTCGAGTGGTAGCAACAACAAATCCCAACAAAGAGAACGAGCGGACGAGCGGTTGTAGCTTAGAAATCGGATTTCTCATCGTGGATGCTGCAGCGGCGTATAGATGGCAGTGTCTGCAGTACAACTTGAAAAGGGAACCTAATCAGTTGTAAACAGATGACACAATACCTATAAGAATACGCATAAGTAGGTACATGTAATTTGGTTCTGTGTACAACAGTGTAATGATAATTACTCTGTAATTGAGGATAATAGAAACCCAGGGTCTATTTGCTTACGCTACTCCTTATTATAACAAGCAAATACTCTGTTTGTACAGGTACACTGATCAAAATATAAAAAGGTGGTTATGTTTTTTCAATAATCTGAAACACGTTTTTGCCACGGTCCAATTATTTGTACAAACAGGAAAGGGTTGTTTGTTTGTATAAATCGTAAGGTTCAATTTTACTTGATTGTCTAGTGGGACTAATAATGGAACATTAAAGATTTAAAAAACTTGAAAAAAACGTAGCAATTATGTGCATTGACACCTTTATAGTTTTTGATAATTTTTTTTTCTTGAAATATTGTATTTGAAAAACTGACTAGAAATATTTAAAATTACTTATATGCTTTTGTACGCCACATAATCCAAGGAGACGATTTTTAACAGCAAAGAGACTTAGAAAATAATGGAACTCTAACTATATTTAACTTGCCCAACAAGTAATCACCACACCTGCAATGCCTAAGTCTAAATGAAGATGCCATTAGGCATTATAGCTTACTATAAAACCAGAAACTCTAGAGGACAATCCACCAAGTTTCAACAGCAAACAAAGTAAGTGCCTCGTTCTTTTTTCTGGGGCATACGAATCGTGACGCGACCGCATTAAATTCAATAAATAATAATAAACTGAATAAGGCGAAAATTGCATAATCGTTGCATTCATGAATGAAGCTGTGCGGCTACCAGCAGATACTATCTCCGCGTGGTTTTGGCGGGAAACCGCAAGGCAGTCAGGGCAGAGCCAGCGCGTGCGCACCACGCGTTCGCTATTCAACACTCACAGCTCGATGCGATCGCGAACGCGACGTTTTGTCTCCAAAGAGTTTTTGTTTTAAAAATAATTTGTCTAAATGGAAGTATTGAGGACACACCTCATTTCCTATTGTAGCGATTCTCTTTAACGCGGTGTGAATATGCTTTGTTGTCACATAAAAGAAGTGTTAGTTCTACTTTCTTAAATTCTAAACAAAACAAGCCTTTTGTGAATATAAATCATTGTAACTATAGAAACGAAAATCTTATGAAATAAATAGTTTTCACTGTGTCTTTTGATGTCGGAATTCTAAACTTTCGAATTTTTCAGTAAGTTTCAGTTGTCTCAGATTTGCTAACTGAAGTTCATATACACATTAATTTACTAGTCGTACCGCTTATTCACTTAATATTCTAAGGCACGTCTAAATATAACCATTGCTTGACTAATAAGAATACACTTAACATTTAACAAGAGCAATAAGAATAACAAACATTGCTTCAGGACATCCACTTACCATTACACTATGATAGGAGCCATGACATTTATTGCTTACTTTCATCTTCTTACATTATATATCTATCTATCTCTAGGCTATTTTGTAAGGACTAAAATTTAATTGAACCTTAACTCAACTATGTACCATGCCACCACTTTACACCCTGTGATAACATGTATGTAGGACTACTTTCAGTATACTTTCTGTATGAAAGCCGGTAGAAATCTCTTGAAAGGGGTATAATTCAAGCTGTAAAGTACTTAATTATTTGTCTTTGTGTTCTCTAATGTATGTTGTAAATAATATAAAAGAGCCTCATACCATGGAAATTGGGCACATACTCGTAGGTATGGTATTCAAAGCTCTAGTTAGGCCACACTCGAGGAACCGATATCATATGAGAAGTAAAAGTTATCGAGTGGCGACCATGTACCGGGAAGCGTGTACCAGGCCGTCCCGCTACTAGATGGACCGAAGATTGGTTAAGGTCGAAGGGAATCGCTGGATGCAAGTGGCTCGGGACCGGTCAATGTGGCATACCATGGACGAGGCCTATGTCCAGCTGTGGATGTTTCTGGGCTGATGATGATGACACTTTTCAAACCTAACATGTGATATATGCGTGTAGAGTTAGCATATTTTTTACAGTTTTTCTGCGGCTTAGTTCCGAGTCCTTAGAACAGCATACCCTGTAGTAGGCCTACTCATAAATCAGTGAATGATTTCCAGTTAATAGTAATGTTGATGACATCATCACGTGATATGATTTTCTTACATACGCTTTCACCTTAATTGGCCGCATTTGTCCACTGTTGGACATGAATCTCGCACAAAGTCACCACGCCATAATCAGCGTGGCATGCGGATTGGTGATCGCAGTAAAATATTGTTGATACACAGGAAGTCTCTCCTGGCTTTTCGCTTAGTCGCTTTTCATCATCCGCTGGATAAGATGCGTGTGTGGATTCTAAAGCTAAAATCACACATACTCACAAACTTTACCCTAATTTTAGAAGAATAACGAAACGGTTGTCATTGTCATGTCAATCTAGATTTTTGGAATACATTCATTGTCGTCAGTGATGTAACTGGAATGCATATTGCCCTGTAGCAACCTTCGAATTCCCAAAATGGATACTACATTTAATAAATACCAAATAGTTTTTCGTTAATTGCCATAATAGCAATGTGTAGAGCCTCCAGGCCATACGTGTGAGGACATGGCGGTAAAACAAGGTCGATGCTGTCACTGCACCTTGGTTAGATAATTGTTGACAAATTGGCCTCTTAAACTTGAACAGTGAACACTGAATATGCATCATTAGCCTTTTTAAAATACCAAAAGAACAAAATGAGAGCAATCAGAATATCTGAGGCTGCCAGAAAAAAAATTAAAAATGAACCGGAAGTATTGATACACATCATGACCTATTTTTAAAAGCTTTTTTTCCATACAATGAATGGGATTGCACAGTCTTCAACTCATCTGATGATAAGTGACGGTAAGCCCACATAAAAGAAGCCTCAAGTTAATGAGGTAGTGCCAGCTAAACAGGTTTTATTCGTTATTTCTCTTAATCCTTCATATCAGAATATATCAGTGCTGTTTAGCGGCAGACTAGGAATCGAAGCTAAGGCCTCGGTCTGTCCTTTGTCGTCTAGTCTACGGAGGCTATTAAAATAAAATAAATTTTTTTACATTGTCTGATTTTGGATATACGTAAGTTATGCGGGTAATATTCCGATTTTATGGTTTCCGTTCGTCAGTATACTGGAAATCTCCGGGTCTATAGTCCAGTACAATATCAATGGATACGAAAACAAACAAAAAATAATCAAACACCAACTCATAATACCTATCTAAAAATTAACACTTTACAAGTCCTTCTTTAAGGAAGGACAATAGAGTTTGAAACATCAAGCTTCGATTTATTGAAAGGCCAATAGGTGTGGTGCTAAGACTACAAGTGCAAACAAAATAGCGTGACACATGCGTTAACTTTTCACTTGACCGCGTCCGCTAATACTACAATAAGCCGTAATTGGTGAAGTCAGGGTTGAGTTTGACATAACATTATATAATACCACAGCATATTTCCACTGACGAAGAAGATAGCAATTAATATATCTGCTCACTGGTATACATGCACTCATATCATAAAAGTTGCGGCGGCGAGCGGCGGCGCTGAATGTAACTATAATTTGTATTTATATAAAGTACTATAATTATATTTGTGATTACATATAGTGCGTTCAACATATCTCTAGAGAAATTAAAAATTCTATTTTTCAGGTTTGTACAACAGCAAATAATATTGTTTAACTAAAACACTATAACGTAATACTTGTGCATCAAAGAAATAGCGAAATACTGTAAATATCAAAGCAGACACCCTCATACCATCTTGTGCATCCAGTTAGGAAAAGTGAAAAGCTGATTTGCCTTCTTCGATTGCACATGTTCTGTCTTTTCCTGTATCAATTATCCACGTAAGAACTCACGTACGAGTTTAGAAACTTTTTAATGTCCATTTTACAGCCTATACACTCATTCCCTGGAGAATTATTTCCTTAGAACTGTATGCAATTAATGGTGCTTACTAGCTTGTAGGAAACTGTGTTTCAAGTTTGTAGAACCTAGAAGAATGAAAATGATTAGAAAAATGAAAGGAAACAATTAAATATTCAAACTTATTGTACATTTATTGCAATCTATTTACATTTTAAATTATCAGTAATTCTGTCTGAAAATCAGGGCTGTAGCATATGCTGAGAGGGTTTTGTTTGGTTCATACAAATGCATAATATATATGTTAAGATATCAACTTACAATTAGTGTAAAAACTTTACCTACTTATACTCTCCATTTTATATAAAAAATTAAGAGCACTCCACATGTTGTATTGAATAACGTTACACCGAAGTAATATAGTGTGTAGCACAAAAGGCGGCCTATTTCTGTTTACCAAGCAGCAGAGTTCACCTGAAACATCAAGGCGATCACCAGCCCGCCTCTGGTGATTATAGAGAATTAGCTAATAGACCATCATTATAATTATCAGCAGCATAAACCAACGGTTGGGCTTCAGCGACCTTCGCTAGCCATAATCAGCTAGTAGATGCTTCCCATTTCCTGAAAAATTTTCCCTTAGTTGACTATTCTAAAACCCACACGACTGGAAAAATAAATAATGTTTAGTCTGTAAGTATCCATACAGAGTAATTTTCAGTGGAACATATTTCATACGTAAATAGTTCTGACATATAGACTGATTAATTACATGTAATTATGTGGATCACCACACACCAGTGGCTGCGTTTTTTGCTTCATATCCTGTCGGAAATAGGTGTTTTTGTTATACATATTGTCTAACATTGCCGTGGCTCAAGGAAACTTTAATACATAAGCGCTTATTGCTCCATTATACGAGTCATGTGTCATGATTATTTTTAATGGTTTTGTAGTAGTGAATCATCTTTCATATTAATTTACCATAAATACCAAATGTAAAGGAAAACAACATATTTGTTACGTTTATATTGTTTACCGTTATTTTGTTATTATTATGTATTATTTATCGTAAAGCTCTTTGAAATATTAAAACAATAACATTATATTGTTTATTCCTAATAACATTAAATGATGTTATTTTCCTTTATGAATTTAATTGTTATACTTATGCTTGGATACAAACAATGTGGTTTTCCTTCATTATTATTTTTATTTAGAACATTAAAGCTCAATTGTTATTTGTATGTTAGCCAATCTATTTATACCCACATTAAAGTTTTACTGTTGCTCGGAACTTTTAAACGGAACCTGAACGATTTTATCCTATACTGTCAATATATTAGATTACATTTTTTTTGCTTAATATTTCAACGTGTTTATTTAACTACATCTTATATGATGTTCAAATCTGATGGTTCTTTGATGGTTTTCAAAAATGGGAATTACTGTCTAATTTTTATGTATGATGGGTTTGCACTTGGCCTTCATCTCACCTGATGGTAAGTGACGATAAGGCTGTTGGCTGGTAAGCGTGCGCACCCATAAGCCACAACCTAATAAAGCGCTGGCTCTGCTACCTTTCATACCGGAATACAACATTTTAACATGGAAATTTTAGTAGCTATTTTGTGTTTTATTGTATCAATATTTATTCAATTTGGGTCTTGTAATAAGCACTTCAACAAAATTCAATTTTATATTTTCATTAGAAAAATGTTTACAGTTAAAAATAACACGCCAAGTTGTGTAGATTCGTAAATCATTATAAAAATACGAAGTCTATTTGAAAACCTTTTAACTTATTTAAAAAAAAAACATTCATTTGTAAATAAAACAATTTTCAAAGGCAAAGTTCAATGTTCGCATTAATTTCCTTAAATGCAACCACCCACCTCATTATTATCAGACCTCTTCTATATTTAGCGCATTTATACCCATACAATAAACTGGTATAATTTGTGTCCCTTGTCAAACTATCACTTATCTCTTGAATTAATCCTATTACGGCAGCTTCACTCCTTAATCAAGTTTCGGGAGTAACAAACTCATTGTGACCATATCTGGCGTACTTATGTGAATTTTAATAGATGTAACGTCAAAAGTGAACTCGTTAATCTCTGCTTTAGAGTTAATTAAAACGTCTAGAAATGGAGCTTTTCAAGGCTAAAGTATGTTGTATGTTTTGGTATTTACAGTAATCCCTTGCTTTTCTGCTGTAAAACATGAAGTATTTGCGTATCTCCAGTAGATTAATTTTACTAAAGTTTACGACCTCTTCACCATCCGAAAGTGGAAAAAGGAAAAATCCAACGCTATACTATTGACTAGTTTTTTAATTCAATTGATTAAATAAGCAATTTGTGAAGAATTTAATATTTGCCAAATTCGCTAGCCCAGTTAGATAGAATAAATTTATTCTTATTATTCATTAAAATTTACTATTTTAAAAAAGCTGTTACTTTATTTTCAAATATATCTTGTTTACTATAGATTTTTAGAAATCCGTGACTCTTAGTAAACAAAATAGAACTTAATATTAGTACTTATTCAGATATTAAACTACGAGTATACATATTTATATGTAGTATTTACTAAAATTAAGAATATCGGAATATTCATCTTAAAAAATTTCTACAAATTACATGTAAAACAGAATTCCAACTAAACCATCTTGTTTGTATAAGATACGGAAATCAGTTACATTGTAAGTACCTGCGGTATAGTTAGTGTTACCACAGTCCGGTTAACTAACTATCACGTTACTTACCCGTATTTCTTGCGGCATTACCTGAAGTTGAGACGATTCACCAACTATAAACCCAAGTCCAAATAAGGCAAAAATGTTGATGGATCTTACCCATATTAGGTCACGAATCGCCAGTGAGACCGTCGAAGGATTAGAAAACCTATCTTTGTGTCATTTCAGCGAAGTATGTGAAAACACACTCTAGGATATTTCATAATTTCAATAATACTCAACAATCTCCAATTGGTGTCAACCAATAAAGTAAAATTGCAATATTAAATGCAGTTTTGGCCAATTTATCTAATGGTTTAGGCGGTTATGCACAAACAGGGCTTTGACGTTTAATTACTTGTAAAGCAATGCTGTACTTTATAAGTGTACGTAGCTTTAAGTCTTCATAGTACTAGATATTACACAACATATTTTGATAGTTATGCTTCTTCTAACTGGTATTCATATACCTATAGGTGTTAATCTGTCTATATTATTCGCATGAAAAGTATCAGACATTATTACACAAACTAAATTGCAGAGAGCAAAAAATGTGACTGTCGTATAGCGTTTATAATTCAAGCTAGATTGTTTTACCAAGTTATATCTAGATTCAGTAGACTTTCGCATCCATACGTGGTTAGCAGAATATATCCTTCAATCATCTTGCAAACCTCTGAGATTCTTCAACGGTGTACGAAGAGGTTTATCCGGGCGCTCCGTACTCGCAACCCGGCGAGTGCGTCCCGCTTGTGCAGGCTACGAGTAATAATTACATACATCGCGTTACCCCAGGCTTAATCCGGTTCAGTGTCACGCAATTCTTACGATGAGTTGCATTGAGTTACGAGTTAAAATTTTCTCACTCTGTAAAGAAGCACATTTGTATCTTTCAGTGGTTTCAATCATTCATCAGTCAAGCCTAGTTTCATTCGTGCGCTCGATATCAATTACCTGAGACATTTCTGATACTATTTACGGTATGATATGTCTACTTTAGAAATATATAATGATTATGTCTTAAAATTAGAATGCTTCCGCTTTGGATTTCAACCTAATCCAGTTTCTCTTGGCTAGATAAGTTCCACCTAACAATAATTAAAATAAACACCTTACACTAAACTTACAATACTCTAACACAATTGCATCGTCGTGGTCAACAATGATCACTGTTGCACTACAACAGTTCAGTTCACATGCATCAATACAGACACCGGCGCTGGTTGATATTCAAGGGAGGTGTGCGTTTTCACTATCGTTCAATGTCCCATTGTATGCCACACTTTCTATAAATGAACATCACCTTAAGAAATTGAATTTATAAGTAATTACATTCTTTGCTATTGTTTATGTGTACGGAATAATAATAGATAATGAGATTTTGGTGCTACATGCATAAAGTTTGGGATAATATAACCTAATTTAGAATATATTTTTCAGATATCTACTGAGGTGAACCCTATTTAGATTGTACTAATTAATTTGAAATAATTTAAAAAGATACAAAATAATCCAATTTAAAAATAATCAGTAAAACCCCTATAAAGTTCGGCGAAGAAGGTAAAAATTTTGGTATTTAGTAGAACACGTATTATTAAAAGGCATAAAAAATAATAAATGGACGGTAATGTCTAATAATAATAATACAAATAAATGTATACATAAAACATTTTGTTCATGTATCAGTTATTGCGCATTTTAAAATCACTGAAGACACTAATAAAACAACTTCAACCCACCTAAATCAGATAAACCCTATTATCACGGACTGAAGAGGCATAACTAATTGCAATGTCACAGAGACCTTAAAACGTCGCATGCGCACGTTGTACGTAACGCCGCCTACCCACGGACAACCTTGTCCAAACTAGAGCACAATAACACGCACGCAATGAGAGAAATACCTAGCAACTTTAAGGATACATTTATATATATCTATAACTTATAAAAATAGCTACATGTCTTATGTGCCATTTTCCCTAGAAATAATACGGGAATAAATTCTCTGTTGTGAGAACCTGGCCTTAAAATCTAGTTGATGTTGATTCTGTCGACAATGTTTTATTGTGATCACCAATTGACCTGCTAAGCGTGATGTTTATGAAGGAATGTCTCTTAAGGATTTTTCAATCGAGTCAATATACGAGTATCAAATAGGCTCATGCCATAGTACTGGATATGGATCCGGTAACAATAAAATTTTAGTCCCGTAGTAAGCTTCTAATCTCACTGTCTGGTACTGAGATTCGGGAGAAGCAAACTAAAAGTAATTGATAGCTCAGCAATTTTTTTATTGGAGCAAAATTTATACACCTTGGGGGAATGAAAGGTATAATTTTGTCCAACAGATTCATTTTCACTGACTCTTTATTTGATTAGGGTTTTAGTAACATGTTAAAAGCAATTCTACATTGCTTTTTCACGCATTCTTAATTTGATTACTAGCTTTTGTCTAATAGCTGTAAATTGCTAAGGCTAATTATTTTACAGAAACCACGGCCCACACAAGGTGTAACAGATACCTAATAACCTTTGTAGCCTTTCAAAATAATCTTTTCTTTGATCTGTGTTTTGAAATAATCAAATGCTATATCTTTATTTGTCAATGGAAATCCCTTAAATTTAGGGTGTTTTTGTCTTCTAAATTATTGTTATTGTATTTGATTTGATTATTTTTAAGTAAATTAATAAAATTTTAACATCAAAGATTAAATTGAATTTTATAAATTAGGATTTAACTCAGTTTGTTTTATTTTTCAGCATAATCAACTCTACTACCTCTGCCTTGGGATGAAAAATGTTTAAACAAGTACTTCTGCTGCTGGTAAGTACACAAACTTCACACACAATTATTTAAAAAAACAAAACGCTTATCACTTCCTTAGCATATCACCTCGTCTCGGTGAACTTATAGTGACTTGGATATTGCTCCCGTAACAGAATCACACTGAAAACCATATTTACAAATCACGCATTTGATAGTTCATTACAGATGAGCTGATAGAAAAGACATAATAACCAACTTTAAAAAAATCGTGATTATATTTATACTTATGTTGATACATATTATCGGGATCTTACTACGGTTCATTTTTTCATGAGTTTTACAATGTGTTGCTGTAAGTTATTATTATTGTCAATATATTGGTAAAATGTATCATTAAAAGTACCTACAATTTTCGAAAACGCTGGTACAGTACTTGCATGAACTACAACCTAAAAAACAATAGATTAATGGGACGCACAGTGACAAAAACTTGAAATCGGACACCTGGGGATGGAATAAGTAAGTTGTGACAGTTACGTAATGTAACTTGGAATATTCGTTTAACACTTTTTTCATATAAAAAACATCAACGAGCGACATACTCGTATCATGGTGGGAAAGGTTAATACGAATAAAATTATTACGTAAACTTGATACATAGTACATAACTGCGTCCGTAATTTTTTTTAATATATAATTGTTTAGCGCTTGGCCTACGTCTCATATGATGGTAAGTGACGATAGGGCCGTAGGATTGTAAACGTGCGCTCTCAGAAGGCGTTGACTCTGCTACCTTTTATACCGGATTATAACATTGTTATCAATACTGCTGTTTAATGGCAGACTGGTAGCTAGCAAGGTAGACATAGAAATTGCCCTACCAACATCCAAGTCAAGTATTGATAGGTACCACACTTGGAATCGGACCCAAGACTTCCGGACTGATACGTATTTTAATTCAAAATACGATATGCAATGTTCGCACCTTCCAGAAATATTAACGTATGCCATCATTGAATAGATTTTAACTTACCGTGAAGTGAGATCGTGATCAAGCGTCGGGTTGGTATTTCTAACTATAAATCTAAATAAGCCAAGTGCGGGTCGCGCCACACGTAGTATCCGTAGTTCCGTAGTTGCACGTCACAATATTATTTACGTCACGTCATTATTTTTTTCTTTTTCATAATTTATAAATAAATATAATTATAAATAGACTTATATATACTACTGGTTTTATAAAAATAATTTTATATAGTATTTGTACGAAATTTCCATTTTGAAACCCAAGTATATTTTATAATTTGGTCGACTATTACTCGTTAACTTGTAAAGCCAACTTAGTCGTGATAGTTTTTCTTATAACTTCAGTGTATAAACTACAACTGAGAATTTTTCACATTTTTAAAAGCAACAGTTTATCTGATTGATAGGGGGAAGCGGACGATCGACTCTGACAAAAATTATCACTTTAAAGCTTCATATTTCGCAAACGTATCCGCAAACAGACACGGACAGACGGACAGATCGAAACTATAAGATCCTATCTATTGTCAAATTACGTAAATGTCCGCAAGTAGTGAACACCTACGCTATCGGAGAAATCAAAACTAAATGTAATGCCGATTCATTGTATCATAACATAACGTAATTATATATATTTATGGCATGTGTATGTATGATTATTACTCAACCGTTATTAAATGCTACTAGATGTGTTATTATATTATACAGTTGATTGTAAGATATTTCTCATTTTGAGTGTGCTGGAAACTGTGCGACTTTCTTTGAGCAAGTAAAATAGTATGCACCTGAGACTTCAATATTTATACGACGAATACCTAAAAGAAATTTCCGTATGAACACTTGATAGACTTTAGAAGATTTGTCAATAGGAAAATAAATGTATACATGAGAGGTACGACGAGTCTAAAATTTTATAATTATTAGTTGAATTTAACAGAGTAATAACAAAATTCAAGACTGTGAATTCATCTTACCGAGGTGAACAACTTTAACAGCTAGTGCCTCCTAACAAATTGAGTCTTCAGCTTTCAGTTTTTTATCACTTTCCGACACAAAATCTCATAACCTAAGTACTTATAGGTATTTTAATTAATATATAGCATAATGCCAAAAGACCGTAGCTGATTTTAACTACCTCGTACTTTCGAATTTCAAATATTTTTGTATTTAAACCCAAAATTTTTATTATTATTTATAATAATAATAACCAGTATCAAGATTGATTAGAGTGAGATCAATGATGTACAGGGCTTTACTAACAACGAACGCTGCTGCCACACCATGCAATGGCGGCAGCAACAGGCCGAGTCGGAGTGATGATAGATGATTCAGTATTTAGAATTTAGAAGAATTAATTTAGTCAAAATTTTAATTTAATGTTATCCATGGACTGAATATACATGTTCATCTGTCTTTCTTTCAACGAAAGTTGCTTTTATTGCTGATTCGGGTTTATATCCAATTTATTTTCCCCATCAAAGTGCAATGAGCCGAACGACACGTGACATTTTATCGTCTGTCGGAGCCCTGACTTCCTATATTTCAATTCTTCTGTGTGACGTAATGGTAGAAGCATGAATTTCACTTTTTTGTGTTTTGTCACTATTGAATATATCATATTGTTGGGCGTAGATGCGGTAAGGCATATTGACAAAATATTTAAGACAAGGTTTTGAATACTGTTAAATAACAATAATAAATTATTATTTAATTAAAGGTTTATAATAAGGATATAGAGTGCATTATAGATCAGGTAAATGATTTATTATTTATTTAATTTTGTTACCTATAATATTCTAAGTGAATTGATCTTCTAAATAAAAACTTAGTTTTCTTGTCTCCACTCAGAAAGTAAAAAAGTACAGTCCCAAGCTACTTTATACAACTTTCATGACATATCAATTAACTATTAATTTCTTCGCTAATACAACCCAATAAGTTTCATGTGAAAAAAGTTTTCAGTAGTAGCGACTACTACGTATTTGACCGCACAAATCAAGTAGTTATTGCCAATCTTGAAATCGATTGTGGATTCTTTAGTACATTCTTGTATTAATACATGTAACGTACTCATTAAACGTTACTTACGTAAAGTTAAAACGTGAAGCACGATTCACGTAAGACGAGGAATAAAAACTTCATGCCGGACCTAAAGCGGATAATCTTGCTAAAAGTCGACTTTGATCGTGATCACGAATGTGAGAAACCTTTGTGTTCAGGTCGGGGGATATACATATTAATTCCTACTACTACGAAGCATACTTATTTTTTATAACAGAAAAACACTAAACCTCGTTAACTTCCGCTAAAGTTCAGTACCTAGTTGCGGATTTTACCATAACTCAAGTGATATTTAAGTGGGTACGTACGGTTTGGCTGTAGATAAGTTTTTAATATACTTACAATGGATATGTACTTGGCTACCATCTCATCTGAAAAGAAGACTACAATGAAAAATTGCTCTCTCTCTCTCTCTCTTACTCGATCAAAGGCCTTAAGATTACGCTTCTGGTTACAGTTGCTGTTATGTAAAACTGACTAAGTGCAAATCGCACTTATTGGTATTAAGCCTGTGCAGTGAACGATAATATAACTAAAGAATAGGAGTTTCATGCGCATACAAAAGTTACAATTTGAAAATACAGCTAGCTTTGTTAAATTTCACTTTCTGGAATACAATAGTGCTCTCAACTGTTGCTTCTTTTTATCTGCCTAAAAATAACTAATGGTAGCTACTATAGCGGAAGTAAAATCTTCCTACCGCTAACCCCAAAATATGCATTTTTGTGAAGATCATCCTTTTTGTTCGTCGTAGTTTAACCACAGTAGATTTATTTATTATCATTGAATAACAAATCATTTTTACTACCCGTGTTTCCAGTTCAAATAATACTGTCACAAATGATGACTATATAATTGTAAAAACGATATCTAAATATCCTACTTATTTTCGTGCTTAAAATTACAGCATAAAATCTAACATAAAACACACTTTACGTGAATAGAAACGAAAAAAATTATTGTAACTTTACAGGACTTAGAACCGGACTGCAAAGTCAGACCAGCAACACGTCGTAGTGCAAGTAATGATAATATACCGTCACATGACCCTTACATACCAAGAGCTAACGCTTTATTCTACAACTGTTCAAATCTGGAATGCGAACCTCTCTTACTGACGTCCCTAATCCAAGTAACTTCACCAAGCCTGGACCTGCGCGCCTGCTTCAACAGAAACTCCGAGAAATACGGTTGTGAAACCATTAGGTATAATCACTTCAAAACCGTTGATAAGATATTGTTCTTAAGGACGAATATACCAGATAAAACGTTCTACACCGTCGACTGTTTCGTTTATCCTGATCGTGGACGAGTTTGCAGTAAAAAGGAAGGGAACGTGCCTCATGCCACATTAGTCGACACTGCCTCCGCTATAAGACCTAAAGAGCCCAGTGCGTTAATACAAGATGAATTCGTTTGTGAAGAATCAGATATTAAAGTAATTAACTGCGATATTGATCCGTACGTACCGTTCGACGAAGGCTTGAAACTCAAAGAATCCATTAAGGTTGAAGGAGACATTGTTCTGAATGCAGGCAGTCAGTTAGTATCCCTGAAGAAGCAGTGCGTAGATTCTTGGTGTGGGTACAGTGGCCAGGCAATGCCGACTAGAAGGACTTGGTTCGAGAGGTACGACCCGCCTGGCGGTAAAGTGTACCGGTGCTATTACGCAAAGAGACAACAAATTTGTAAAGAATTATACCATTTATCTAGAAATATGTATAATGATAGAGATTGGCTCAACACTTACAAGTACAAATAAAGAGCAAGTCATACGGGGCTTTGGTTTTAAATAGGCTGCTTAAAGCAATAAAAAGTAGTAATTCACCATACATTTGAGACCAGCTGTCAGGCGGCGACTTCTTCAGTGTTGACTTCAAAAATTACATGTATGCAATTAAAACATTAAACAATTATTCGTGCAAGTAGCATGCGTCACATTCATGCTGTAAGGCTAAGTTTGCCAAATATACTTTTTTATCGTGAAAGTTCACACAAACAGAACAGAGGGATTTTTCGAATCACAATATCAACTCGGTCTCTCTGTCTGTTTTTCTCAATGCTGAAATTACTAACTGTTATGTAGTCTATGCTGCAATGCAATAACAGTCAAAATTATTTCAGAGTCAAATATTTTCATTGTTTTTCACATGATATTCATTACAAGATGTTATTTGAGACGTCTACTAAATTATTTGCCTCTCCTTATACCGTTGCGTGTTCAAACCATTTCACCATCATCGTACTTGTACCATATTATAGGAACCTATTTGAGCCAATCAGGTGCGATGAAAGTCAAATAAATACAAACAAGTAAACAAAACTTTAATTTTAGCAGAAATATACGGAACATAAACCATTGTTGCCATCAAAATACGAAATAAAATTGTCGAAAATAACTTCTCATCAGAAAAATCGAAACACCTTGCATGTTTATGTTTTTGTAAGGATTATCAGAAAAATGTGTCTGTTTAGAAATATATGTCAAATTTCGTTTAATAGTGAATAATATGAGGTTTTCAAATCCTAATGTTAATGTTCTAAATTCAAATTAAATTTTCATAGGTTTTCTGATAATCTTTACAAAACATAAACTTGCAAGGTGTTTTGATTTTTCTGTTGAGAAGTACTATATATTTCTTCTGGTTAGGGTCAGATTAACTTTAAGCCAATTTTAAGTGAATGGACTGTCCTCACGCTCACAAATAAATCCCAGGTCCGTAAGCTATCCCAGCAACAGCATGGCACTGAAGCAAATGAATATTTATATGTCCTGGTATTCTGATCGCAGTAAACATACCTTAAACGCTACAGTAACCCTTAACTCTCCATACTGTGTTAACAAAACTACAAACCGACCACAGGTAAATAAAAAGGAATATTACACTGCAAACAATTGTCCGTCATTGAAGCATGTAAATCATTGTGACTCAATACATTTGTATCCGAGGCAGCATGTTGCGATACACCTACAAGTTACCTAACACTCGAGATGAATTTTAGATAATGCGCTCTTTTGTACACGTAATCTGGATATTTGATCGCCTTAGTCGGTGAGCTGGACAAGATATTGGTACTAATAGATTTCTTTATACTTTGTTATTGGTATAAGTATTAAATATCATTGCGTTATTGCAGCATGGTTTCACTTTTCACTTAAATATGAATTGACAGACAAAATTCCCCATGTGAATCATCATTCCTAGTGAGTCGGCAACTGGGGTGAATTTACTAAAGACAAACATCCTTACAACCTCACGGCTTACGTATGTCTTTGCTGACGTCACTCGTAATCGATCATTTGTGTCTATGAAATACAAGAAAAAAATACAATAATGTTGGTCCTTAGTGAAATGCACCCCAAGACTTTTTTCCCTCAGACCCCTTTTACTACACCCACTATCTCTTATTTAGTCAGAGCATAAAACATTTCATCTTAAAAAAATAGAATTCCTACAATTTAATCATCATCGGCCAAGAAACCTCCACTGCTGTACATAGGCCTCCTCTATGGTATGCCACCAATATGCCACATTGACAGGTCTCGAGCTACTTGCATCCATCGACTCCCCGCTATAATTATTTATCCTATTATTTAATAGGTACGTCGTAAGTTTACAAAAACTTCAATAGTACCACTAACAAATCAAAGCCTAAGGATTAATTTTGAAAAACGTTCAAGTGCGAGTCGTACTGGAATATAAAAAGTTTTGCACCACCATTACATATAGTACTCGCACGCTATGTTTGCCCCTCTAAAGCTAGCTCTCCGCAATTTCAAACGTGTCCAGTCGGAATGTGTGTGTATTATTTTCAATAATAACTATCCCTAGATTACATAAAACAATAGGTCATTTTTTTCCAACCGCTAACTTGCCTTGCCTCCCATTTATACGTTGATAATAATTAATCGATCGAGTCTTTTGTTGCTAACTTCAGAGGGGCAAACATTGTTTAAACTTTAAAGAAATTAAATTAAAATCAAGTTTGACTTCAAATTGTAATTCGTTTCCTTGTTAGCACAAAAGCAAACACATCACATCAATTCATTTCAAATTAACTCTAAGCCATTGTCTGAGTCTCGAGAGTCAGGGAGGTGGATTTAATCTAATTAGTCACACCTGTTCGCTGTTCGCTGCTCAAACAATAGTGCGACAAGATAAAAACACCTTGCGTTGATTGCTCTTACGGTGGGTGTTCTTACGGAATATTCCCAAGTGCACTAAAAATCTTGGAATGTTTAGTTGTATGGTAATAACTCGTGCATAGTGGAAAAGATAGAAACATCTGCTGCTATACATAAATCAACTAAAAAGCATTTTATTGGCACATACACTAATCTCTGTCTTAACATAGTTTACAATTTGGATACTTTTATGTATATAATTATGTACACTAGCCTTCAAACTAGGCCGAACCTGTGTCTTGGGTGCTAGTTTCTTCTAATGACGTGTCAACTAATTCCAAAAGGTTGAAAGGTATAAATCGCCACGTTAGACTTTCCATGACTTGGTCTTGCAAGCAGGCGGATTGGTGGTCGCAGTAGGATGCTGATTTTTTCTTATCCATCTTTTGAGAACTAAACAGTGGGAAAATCTAAGGCACATGACACCAACAAAACAAAAAATGATAAGGTAACCAAAATAAAAATATTTAAAATTTATAGACCCGTAAATCTGTTAAATGAGTTAATTTTACCGTATATAACATACAATATCCAAAAAATCTTTTAACCAGGTGTTATTATGTATTTTATAATTCATTTCAATATCAACTAAATACTATTATGCTTTTATACGACTGCGTAATATGTATAAGTGATAATGTTTAAGTAAAATAAATTACTAGTTTATACGGTTGTTTGAGATGATTAGGAATACCCCTCGGAAGTTCGTAGACTGTAGTTAAGCGGAACAATGCACAGTCAGATTGTAGGCTGTAATACACTGAGAGCGATATCGTCATGAGATAACAGTAACGACATCTAATGATAGTATCAACGTTTGTAGTTGACAAAAATCCGCACTTACTACGGATTTAATTAAAATAATTAAGAAAACAACGTGGGATCGTTTATGATACAAACGAATTTAGAATTGCAAGCCGTAAAAGCAAGTTTTGTATTACGAGTGTAATAAATACAAAACCGCTCTTTCTGTTTCCTTTTTTTCGTGAACGTGTTTAGATATGGAGGTGACATCATGATAATAAATGATTATTATTGAGCATTTCGAAATCAATGAACATCTCAATTTATGTCGTAATAAAAATCGATGTAAGTGATTTAGTCAGGTTTAATACACGAATTTCGTTCATGTAGTTAGAATCAAGTCTAATGGCAATAGCTCCCAAAATTCTATGTGTTTCTCGTAATTACTAGGCCCCTTTTATGCACAACGGGTCTTAATCTTCATTAATCTCACCTGCAGGCGTAGCATAAGACGTTTGAGAGCGTATGTTAGTGAGATATCTCGCAATTAAATGACAAACTTTTAAACAGTTACATGTATTGAAATTCAGACGCCTGCTAATGGTAATTGAGAACAAGGTCGTTGGATAAAAGCATGCTCACTGAGAAGCATAAAGACACAGGCTGTTTTACGTATAATTATAGCTTTCATTTACAAACTATCACGGAAAATATCCACCAGGTATGGAACCCGCGACCTCCGTACTATGAGTCGCACTGTGTTGTGTAGCCTAAGTCACGGAAGCGGTTATCACTACCACAGTGTATATTAAAAACAAATTAATAAACAAACTCACTTTTGCATTTATATTATCAGTATGTAAATATGAATGGCATAAATGTATTGTAAATATACTTTAGATTGGATTTAATTAATTACGTATTTTATGTATTCGTCCTAAATAATAAACCAATCGATACCATTCGTTAATTTTTTCACATAAAACTCTATGTAATTAGCCTGGTCAATGCAGTATAAATTAATGAGGTGCAAGGTTTTATTTTCCTTAATTTATGTATGCATACTACGTATTTATCCTTTTTAAAATTGAGATGCTATACGGTCACGGCTATGACCTTCTACGAGTTCGCCTATCATATTTGTAATATAATGGATATCTGTATGTTTGACAGTAACATATGGCAAGTTTTTTGCATTTCGTTTATAATACAGAATATGTGTGACTCAGAGACGTGTAATTATTATTAATTGATTTGTTTAGTAGTCATGGCTCACCGTGGGTTGGACAACTTTGAAACTACAGGGCGGCGTGGGTGACAGCCTAAGATGAGCTGAAACGCAAATACTTTGGTTATCAATGCATTGTTGTAATTGTAAGAATGTTTCATTTGTATACCAGTGAGGTATCGACTTTAACATCAACCGCCCGCCCCCCGGAAAGCGTGTTTGTCTTGACAGTCAACGATGAGGCTAATTTTCAACAGTGAACAGCTTCATCACCGCTATCAATAAATGTAATACATATAATAACTATCTTGAAAGTAGATTACTATTAATTTTTAATTTTAATTATAATTGTCATTATTATTGTAATTCATACTCTTTCGTCATTTTCCAAAAACACATTATTTTTCAATACCCTTTACTTCTGAAAACCAGATATTCATCATCGACTGCTGCACATACCTAAAATGCTTTTTGTGAATGTATTTGCCTTTCATTTAGTTTATCATTAAAATCCACTAAAAACTATCTCCCAAAGCGATGTTTGAATCATCACGAGAGAAAGAGAACATGGAAACACAAACATACTTAATATGGTATTTAAGTAAATTGGAAATAGATTTTATTTACTTTATGTAATTAGAGAGAGAACAATTGTATCGCGGTTATGAACGCCAATTTAAATATTAAAGTTTCACTCATAAACTCGAACGAGTACGAGAGCTAAAAATAGAATTCGATAAAAATGAAAACGATTGCGATCTTCGTATTTACATTCGATCTGTTTCAACACTTGGTTCTGCAGCAAATTAATTCTTGTTACGTAACCATAGGACCCATTTCTTGGCCGACTTTCAACGCCCCATAACTATCACGGGTTCCTTCCGCGAATGGCGGCTATAAATAACTTCATTAGTTTTACGTTTTGCGATGCCAAGCTAATCCTGCTACGAGTATATGCACTAATTATGTTCTTATAATTTTGTTGTATTACTCAATGGGTCAGAAGACATCGAAATCAACCATCGATATACGATACATACTCGTACATATATTCCAAATAATTCAACGGTGGAATAGCATTTCATACTAATCGGTCGATTTTGAAAAGCGTTAACTAGCATTTGATTTGCTTATTGAACTACAATGTGACAATACAATAAAACCAAATATTGTCTGGTTTGTGCCAAAATCAATATTTTAGTAAGCAGAATAAGTTCAAATGTACAATGCAAGCAGCAGTCATACAAGCATACGATTACAAAGCGATAAGGCAGTAATAATCCAGGACATTACATAGTAATATTGGCCACTGCCCATTTCCCTCTTGCCCAGTATGCAGTGCCCAGTGACTGCCTCTTACCGGTAAGTGCAGTAAGACAAAGAACGAATGTGGAGCAAGTTATCGAGCCACTAACAGATGCTTGCGTAATGCACGCTCGTTTCTCTCAGGGCTGTTGGTCGACTGTACTGGTGGAACGAGCGGTGACCAAGATTAACCTATCCTGACTAATATTTCCTTATTTTATATCGTATTTCAACCAAAATGGATTGAGACAAGTACAACAAACCATCATCTAAAGTAAGAATATAACATTATTCTCAAGGACAAGTTGAAATCTGTTTAGACGACAGGACTCGAAACATAAGGTACGATTGTGTTATTTTGTTGTCGCAATAAACATTTTTGCATAGGAGTATCTGTTAAAGTGTAAAGCAGCTGAAAAAATAGTACGAGTATATTAACATTAGATTATATGAATGTATGAGTTACCTTTAGCTATACACTTTTTTATGTGTTTCACAACAATTCATAAAATTGATTAATTCAATAAAAAGTTATGGGCACTCTAGACATCCTATCCTTCCCACTAAAATTAGAATTGTGAACGTTCGTGAGTTTGAATCTTTCACGTGCAAACGGCAGAACAGATTTGAATTTGGAGATTTAACACATAAATGAATAAATATGTTCTAGATTAGCATATAGGACATAAACCGTGACACTGCAGACGAAGACGAAGTTGCAGACAAAAGCTAGGTTATTATAAAGCCTATAAAAAAATACTATAAAATCGTCATAGTAAGAAATTAATAACTGCTGAACACCAATAATAATATACATTATCATTTCAAATAATAATGGCGGAGAGTTAAGAGCGGTCGCTTTAACTTCGGTCTTTGGTCATCTCGGAACAGCTCTTTCGTATGTTTTGCGCCCAAATTGAATTTGACATACCTGACACATGGACCGAACTGGTAAAAGTAGCGTTGCGCATTTTAAAAATTTTAACCATTGAGCAATAATGTACGTAAAGAATGCAATATTATTCCACTTTCGAAATCCACTGCTAAAATTTGCAATGATGTTGCTGCAATAAATTTAATAGAGAAAAAGCTGGCAATCGTTTTGAAATGTTTATACACGTGCGAGAATGTATTAAACAAGTTCAAAAACATTTATTACTTTTTAGCTATCAGCAAAAATAAAATATGAATAAAATTCGTTTCACGATAAGGAATCTATGTTATTATAATAGTGATATAATCACACCAGTGTAATAAATGCGAAAGTGAGATTATATGGCATAACTAATCTTGATAAAAATTCACACTCTTGGAGGCGATGGCATTGAACTGTTATTTTTATCGTGGTCACCCATTGAAATGCAGTCACGGGAAAAGGTTCTAGTAATTATATATTACTAGATATTAAAAATGAACGATATGGATTTCCCATATTTAAAAAAAACGCATTTTCTTTACTTCGTTACAAATCTCAAACTAAGATGCTAGTAACGAGCTCGTCGCAACCCTAGCTTTATCTTTCTGATCTGTGACTATCGGTTTGAAATACACCTACAAATCTCTAGCCATACCATACCCTACCCAACTACCCATTACTCGATTGACGTCACTGACCTAGTTACTAAACCAAGATTTCAAACAAGAACGCCACTGCCCATATTGCTACTGGCTTACTAACTATATCAGGCGGACAATGCCGGACATGCATTATAAAATTAATAATTCAGTCCAAGCAATTATATTATCAGATTACGTAAAAAAATTGTGCAAAAGCAATAAAAATATGAATGTGAGTTAATGCCTGTCATCATCATTTTGTTGTAATTGAATCACTCATAGTGATCATTATTTCATACTAACCTATTATTAGCTTTATGAATGCGCTTGGTTGTGCTCGGCTTTTTGTACACGCACTTTCATTTCCGCTTAATTAGTTGCACTTAACGTGATTTTATTCATGGTATGAAATAACGTGCAAAAACACCTGACCCCCGGAGAAACGTTATTGCAATCTAATAGGCAAATTTTGTCAAGGGCAACTCTATTGAATAACTAGTGCTTTTTCGCAGCTTCGCCTGATTTAACAAGGTTAAGCCCACTGAACTAATTTCAGATCTTAACGTTTATGAGCAATAAAATAATTATCATAATTATGTTGATAACATCAATTATTGCACTATAATTGTCAATTAAAAGAGTTGAGGGGGAAATATTGTTATTATGTGTACCAAAATTAGGTAATATAGATGAAAAATGTTTTAGATTATTTTTTCATTGGTAAATAACAAAAATCATAACATATCAATTGAAAACTGAATATTATATGTAAAACCTATGTACGAGACCTCTACCCATTCCTATTATAAAACTAGAATATAGGGGACACATTTTCAATATTTTCATTTTACAAAGCATGTCTATAAATAATCAAATCCAAGTGAATAAATTGCACCTCGTTACATTTCAACTAACAAAGTTGAATGTACGTGAATAAGTTAAACCTTGTAGGTGTAACTTCAAACTAGAAATAAATCGAGTGGAACTTATAAAATGAAACAGTTTTTTCGCAAGCTCTTAAAATACCGTGAAGAACTATTTCGAAGTTTTTGGTCTATATTAGGTACAGTTTTTTTTCTAGACCGTAAACGATAATAATTAGGCATTGATTTTTTTACATGTACCTTGAATTTAAGTAGCCAAACAACTTACTAAGAAACCGAAGACTTATGATGTACCTTTAAAAACTTTTTTTTTGACAAAAGATGTCCTACAAAAATCCTCAATCTTACATTTAATCTAGCATCATTTAATAAGCTAGACCTCAATCTCAGATACGTGCTCACTCAGAACCCTCAATTTACTGTGCATCTGATCGACACTGGCTGATCACTGAAGTCAACGATTCCTTTTTACTTTATATAAAACAGGAAAACTCTATTCGTGCCTTTAAAAGACGTGTAATAAGACGTTACCAAGCTAAACGTGAATATGAGCCTTAATACAAGTTTATGGAGGTAATATCTAAGTGTTCACCGCCTTGATTTGCATCTGTTAATTCGTACTAAACTTGCACTTGAAACCAAGTTGTCGTCCCTATATAAATTGAAAGCGATGACCGCCGATGTCGGTCTAGGTCACACGAATGTACGATACAAGTCATAGGCGCCAGCGGGAAGAAAACAATCCCTCGTGGGTGATTTTTACAACATGGTAATATTACGTAATCAATTTTAACAAAGGTTAAATATTATTATTATATTGCTTAAATATTTGCATTATCTCCCGTAATGCACCATTTTACCTACACATAAGTATTGAATATTATTTCACATGCAAGTATTTATATATCTATATTTGCGTCATCACAAGTAGTTCACCTGGGATATGTTGTGAAGTCTAGAACCTAGTAATGATAAAAATGGAGGTGAATATATGATAAAAATGAGGATGAATTGGCTACTTTATCATTAAAAATCGTTTGTTCGGTCGATACTCGTATGATATTTATTATTATTATTTTATTTCATCAGAATACATAGTTCCAGTATTTGTTAGTATAAACTTAAAAACTATGTTAGTACAAATCAAAATACAATCTCATAAAACCATGTCAAAAATTACTTTATTATAGACGCTGCAGAGGATATGTGCAACTCTGTCCAGTGTCTCTTAATGGGACAATCTAGTCTGGCTGCTATGGGTTTCAGGAGGCCGTTGCATGACGGGACGCGATGCATCAGTAAAGCAGCTGTCTCTTATGATGACCTGAAAGCCAGGCACGATGATGATGTTTAAATGTTTAAATATTCTTCTAATATGTCCCTAACTTGTACTAACAATAAGAAGGTTTTATTACAAATTCAACTTATCGTTAATTTGCAATGCTAAATTTTTCTCATATCGTAATTTATGTTATAAAACAATTTATCCAATGAAAGTGAAAGTGTTTACTGAAGCGCTTGTGATTTGAGCCACGGCATACAATCTGGCACCCGAATCACATCGACCAACTGGTAATGTTTTGTCAGGTTAGGGACTTAGAAAGAATGCCGGCAAGGCCCACCCACGCAAACATAGTTGCACCTCATTATTCGTATCATATCGTAAGTCGTTGTGACAGATATTTGCATACTTTAGAAGTCAAAGGAAAGTATTCTTCGTGACTGGGCCAAAACATAATGCAAATGTTTTATTAATCCTAGGATTAAGTTAAGATTTACGCGTGGATTTTTTAAATATTTGAGTACTAGCTTTTGCCCGCGACTATACATGGGCTTCAGAAATTATCACATGGGAACCGACTTCTTGACTTTCAACTATCCTTACACAATATCAAGTCCTTCTGGCTCTCGGTTACGAACTACAGTAATGACAAACAAATAAAGTCACTCTTACATTTGTAATATTAGTACGGATTAGCCCAATTTTGTTCCATCAGCCCAGTTGTGAGTCGATGTTAAACCATGGCAATAAGAAATGCCATATTCAAAGAACACAAATTTGATCTCTAAGCTTCCTTAAATACAATACTCGACTCATGTTGCAATTTTTATCAAATGTGAATGAACACAGTTCTGGTTTATATGTTATATATATTGAGTATGAGAATAGTTACATTCTGTACCCTGCACTATTGCATTATTTTTTATAAGAATACATGAAATTGTCATAACTTTTGTATAACAATGGTACTTCACTTGAGTAGGAAACTAAAACAAGCTAATTGCACTTGTTAAAAAGCAATTGATTAAATTTCGTCAACTGATTCCGACTGTGGATCGTCAATAGAAAGAAAACCAATGTTTTTGCAATCGATGACAGCGGAGGAAGCTGAGTCAAGGTCTCTGTGCGCCGGCGCATCTCGCGAATGTCTACGCGTTGGTGTTGGCGCCATTCTTGCATATAAAACAATTCTAATGACATGCATTACAGTAAATACGAGCGAGTTACGAGTACTATACATATAAATGCACTTAAGTTAAGCAATGCTCTATGGATTATTAACAAGGCTAGCAATCAAAGTGATCTCTTGTAAGATTTGCTGAAATTCTGCTCTTACGTCGACCATATGCCTCCGTATGAATATATAAAACTCAGTAGTAACCTATAATAACCATTCGGATATGACCTTTGAAGCTATGCTACTAATAGCACAAATTAATCTTTGAAATATTGCTAGAGTTTTATTCTATTATGATATTTTTAATGCACAGTGGACTCTCACTTGACCTTCTTCTCATATACTGGTGAAAGACGATAAGGATTTTATATAGGAAACGTGCTCACCCAGAAGCATCCAGTTTATTGCTAACTACTATACTATCTTTTATTATTACAAAAGTACTATTGACACCGCTGACTGTCTGTAGACTTAGATAACATGGTGATAGCCAGCCTGGTGGATAAAGAACAATATCACAAACCAAACCGGGTATCAGATATACACCCCCATTCTGGGAATCAAACCCGAGACCTCTAATGGTCCTCTACACGTGGACTTATATATCTGTAAATTAGTATAGATCTAGATAAATAGTTAAGTTTGACTTTTCTGTCTGACGCTGGATGATGAAACGAAGTGTTAGAAGCTCATATAAGCATGGACACATGACTACCTGTCAAACTAAGCTAGAGAATTAGAATGCTTTTCAATCGCAAGCTGTGTGATTAATTATTTTCTTTACAACACGTCATATTAATGATAATGCTCAAATTAATAGCCGAGTCACCTTGGAGCTAACTCCTGGTGTTGTTCTACCAAGGATCGCACACAATAGATTATTTACACCGAGGTCTTGAGAGTACCCACGTTCCATCAAGACTACATGACAGTCAACATTGAGGCGCCCACAAATTACCTACAACATTGTAAACAGACGAGTTTGAATGAAGCATTGCTGTTTGTCAAAATCTTTGAATAACAGGCAATGTTGCCGTAGCCCTTTAACGCCGTGGTTTGATTGGTAACGTTTGCGTAAACAGAAAAAAAAACAATCGACGACTCAGCGATTCCAATATAAACCCGCCATTCGTCGCAACTTCTGGGATTTACATCGCAGAAAATATTTATCATGCCATAGTATTTTGTCTCTAAAACTTTATAATAAAAATAAATTATATACATCGATGCTATTTATTATGTAAGCTTATATTCCTCGGTAAACTTTTCCGGTTGGAATTAACAACGAGAAAATCAATAAGTGTAATATTAATAAAATATTATCACTATTGTATAGATTTGTTCCAGAATATTACCTATATGATATATGTTCTGGATCTTATGTTTTTTTTTTAAATAACATGTACAAAATCAAGGTATACGGCAACAGTTTCCCAATTTGTATTAACTATGAATATCGCTCATATAATTTAAATTTATTCGGCATACTTATCAGAAATTGGAATGTCCCTAATCAAAAAGGAAAAGCAGCAACACAGATTCTCGCTTAGCAAATTTCTCACACTCGAGTTACGAAATATTTAACGCTTCTAATTAGAGATACCGAGCGAGTTCTTACGAGTTTCACAACTTAACACCTATAATCTTCACGCCTACTTTCAACAGAAACAGAGGAAACTAAATTATCACATCCGAGGGGGCAAAACAAGAAACCGTATTGAAAATATACAATGTTATCAACGAATCAGTTCGGCGACCGTGTCTAAGGTTGTGCCAGAACAATGCTGTTGCTCCGTTCGGAAAATCATCCGTCTGTACAACACCTCAAGGCTGTATTCGCAAGTGAGAACGTTGATCTCAATGTCGCAAAGACCAAACTAATGATTAACGCACACATCTCAACTTGACGATGACAGACATTAGATGCAGCCCCTTGTTACTGCCAAGGCGATGCATGTTTGAATCTTCGTTGAAGCTTAAATTACTGCTCATAGATATTGTTCATACTTTGCAAAGTACATAGGTACATACTAAAACTATGAATGCGAAAGTGAGATTGTTTGTGCTTCCTTCCCGTTGTAAAGATGGGTCACAATGAGTCGATTATTTTTATAGGAATAAATGAATTTCATAATAACTCACTTCGTCAACATGGATTTCGGTAAGTATCCCACTGTAACTACTCGCTCGATTGGGATAAAAAGCATCATGTCCTATTGCGAGGCACATAATTTAATAACTCAATTTTACATATGCTACTTCAAAAATGTGTTCAAATTATTATGTCCAGCCAGCTATTGACGTATCGTGCACCAAAGAGGCGGTACGGCGGCGGTCCTCTCAGATCCTTCAATTGTTGCTAAGCAAAATATTAACCCATTCTGACCCTCCGTAACTCTGGGAAGAAGCAGAAACGACGGAAAGAACTGAAACTCAAAAAATGATGGAACAAAGATGACGAAAGAGCAAGCTATCGCTTTTAGATTTTACAACACAGCAAAAATAAGGTAAACTATAAATACACAAATACAAACACATAAGGAGTTAAAGAAATAGAAATAAAGTTAATATTTTCAAAAATAGTAGAAAATATAAATTTTTAAAACTTTACTTTTAACTTATAACGCAAAACAATAGAGGATTTATAATAATCACCACGCTTGGCAAGCGGCTTTATGATTGCACTAAGTCATTGTTAGTTCATTACGACTTCTTTGCGATGGTATGGGATGAAACTATTCCAAAGTCGAGACCATACAGCCACAAATGACATGCAAGATATACAGATTTCAGACACAAACAAGATTTATCCATCGTTTTTAGACAGGATATCCTGATCCACAGGTATATTGCAAAGCTTCAGAAACATATGTTGATCTACATTTACACACATGAACTAAGCAATTTTGTACAGCTAGTAGTAATTTAATGCTTTGACATTTCAAAGTGGAACAGTGCTCTAAGCTAAATTACTAAGGCAATATATACGACCATGTTCAGTTAAGACTTGAAAACATAGTAAATATTACATACTATCTGGAGCCCGCTACTTCGTTCGCGTAGACTTTATAACCGTTAGAACCGTTCATATAATTTCTTTATAAACTACATTGGTAGTTTTCCCTTCGGGGGCCAATATATAAAGTCCTGAAGCGTTACTGACCCGCGAGAAAGCAACATAAAGTTGGCCGTGTGAAAAGCAACCAGTTCTCAGGTTTACACCGGCAGTTTTCAGTGTCTGTCCCTGCGACATTTATTGTCATTGCAAAGCAAATTGTCACAGGGAACTGTGTGCGTTTAAACTCAAATGGTAAATTATTAGGAATGAGTGGAATACGTGGTATAAATACAGTTTCACCTGCACCACGCCCAGTTAGAATTTCATATTACATATATGAGTACTACCAACCAGCATATGAAATACAGAATAAGTAAAATATTCTTACTGGGATTAGAAATTGCAAAAGTCTCGAAATAAAATGTAACCAACCACAAGTATTTATGGCATGGGCCAAAATAGATACGGTCATGAATTATGATCAGGGTTAACCACAATTCACAACGCAATGTTAATATAAGTTCTGCATCAGTTTCATTACCGTACTTATATTATAGACAATAGACATAACTTTATTCAAAAACACACACAATGATAAATGAGATACTGAGTTTAATTGTTTTTTCACTATCGGCACTAATAATTGCAAGTTAAATCGCGTTAAATATATTTAGGTCATCAATACATAATTTGCTAATATTAAATTGAGGTCATGGTGCAACGTGCTCCATAAGGGAGGCGTATGTCCAGAAGTGGAAGCTAATGATGATGGTGGTGGTGATGGTGGTGAATAATCCGAAGAATCAAAGATGATATTAGTCTACTGTCAAATAATTGGGCCAACCTGTCTTTTCCCGTGACTCACAAAAGGCAAACCTCAAATATGTCTGAAACTGTAGTTTATATAGGGTGGAGGTATGAAGATTGTTGCAGAGTGATTCCGTATAAAATATTGCCATAAGTTGGCAACCCTGTTTACAGCGCGTTGTATCGGGGACATTGAGTTCACATTAATTTATCATTCGAATATTTAAAACGGTCGTAATGTTACTACATCGTCGGGTCTATATAAATCATGCCGTTCGTTCTTACACACTGCATTCGCTTTTAGGTGACTATTTGATTTGAAAATAAAATATGACTAAATATACGGCCTGGGACTTTGCTCACGTTAAAATTCTTGCTAGTGGTTTTCTAAATCAAATAAATCGTTGTTTCTAATTTCAAAATTATAGTTTCTAGTTATTTGCCCTTACATTTTTTTCCCCTTTTTCATGCTCTGGGAGGTGAAATATGAAAGAAAATCTCAATAGTTTTCTACAACATCACATATATTCTAAATTTCAAGTTTCTAGCACAAGCTGTGTTTGGGTGATGATATTTCAATCAGTCAGAGATCTTCATTGGCTTATAAATGGCCATGGTGTAGCCACGGAGGGAGGTGAAGTCATTTCGTCGCTTACCATGAAATGAGATGAACGCCAAGAAGCCTTTTTTTAAATGTATGTATAGAGATACACTGAATGGACAAATAATACCGCCTGCATGTGCGAACTTTTTATAAATGTATTTTAAAAAAGCTCAAAGACCTATTAAACAAAACCGTTCAACTGTATCCAATTGACGATATTAGGATCACGGTAAAAATCATAATAATAATATACGAATTGAAGAGCGATGCATAAATTATCATGCTATTTGCTAAGGTTGCGTTTAACCACAACAGATCTGGCTAAATACGGCACGGCACATGTTTGTTTAGATTATAATATAATCGTTCTAGCCTCATTCTCTAGAGTAAACAATGTAGTTCTATTCATCCTCATAGTATACCTAAACTCTTCAATGGAAATTAATGTTAGGTCTACTTATAAATTAGAGTTTCAAACTAAGGATTCAACGTTATGTATAAGGGATTATTAAATTGAATCCTTTTCAGCTTTGTTTTAAGCTGTGAAAAATAGGTGCTGCAGAAGCTTGATAAAACTATTGCCTATAAAGTAGAAATTATATTACTACCCTTTAAAAAATTCAAAATTGCCTTTAAAATATTTTTTCAACAACCTGGTTTATTATATTAGTAACCTGATAAAATTAGACGACACAATGTAACACACAATTAGTTAACAAATTATTACTTCACTTCCTTCAAGATTTCATTTTTTTCACTAATAATAACAACTTTTTAAATCGATCCAGCTTTTGCTTTTATGTTCTCGCCTATTAAAAACTAATTTAGGATTAAGTTAAATATATACCGTACGGGATATAAGTGTATCGTGATAAATTTAATTGGATCGATCGATAACTCAGTGACATATTGCGCGTGACGTAACTAAATTGGCGTAACTAATGCTATTAATGTTTGACTTGTTTTGTTGTGGCATTGACGGTTCGATTTAAACATAATTTCAGGTCGAGTTTAGTCTGCTTCGCGTGATTGCCTTCATCCGCTAGGCTCTTTGGAAACTATCGATATCTGATTGATCTGACGTCATCTATCAATAATATTAATGAATAGATCGTAAATCAAGTCATGACGTTTATCATTATCATTTATATTATTAGCACTATCACTTTCATCTGCCTATCGTAAATATCCATGATTGAGTAATGCCTAATGTCTAACATATAAAATACGTCTTCAGTGAGGCTGTGTGCATACAAATTCAAAGACTCAGTTTTCAATCCAAAATATCGCATCACTGAGTGTCGATTCTGAAATTTATCGAATGAATCAATAATAAATAAGTTCGCATGTGGCGGTTTAGGGTGTAAATTTCATCAAAATTTGTAGAGAGAGTTTAACCAATCATCATATAAAGAAGCCGCAAAAAGTTGGGAAGAGAAGCCTGTTTGGAATAAGTATATTTAATAGGACCGCAAACGTAGTCAGGTCACGAGCGTTTACGTAAATGACGACATCGTTTGACAGAGGCCTCGTAATGTCGATGTCGTGGAGCGGTCCCGGGCGTGGGTGAAAGTGGCCACCTTCCTGCGCCTGCGACTCGCCCTTACACGGCCCGATTCGGTAACTTGCCTTAACTCGACTCGTGTTTACGGGTGATTACGTATGTTCTTGTTAGGAAATATGAGTCATTTGGATGAAGGTACGGACGTAAAATCACCTACATTTGGCTATTGCAAAGTCAATGTTATTTAATTTGAATGGCCAAAAAGATGCCTGGAAATTCTCTAAATCTTTCTTTTTGTTTAATACGCTTTGTGAAATCTACATCGTGTTTATCAGATGTTGATATCCATTGCCTAACAAGGAGCCACCCGTAATGGAACAGTTTCGTATCATAATAGCCACGGTTGGTAGGTGAGTTGTTGGGGCGGTGCGATCAAAGTACAAACTCAAGATACAGATATATAGGCTCCCAACTCTTGGTATATTTAAGAGTTTTTTAATCCCTGTGAAGACTAACAACATGAAGCGACATACATCTATGCAAAGGCCGTTTTAGAAATGTAGCTTGCTATTTTGAATCTAATTGATATTAGCATAAATACCATTATGACTTAAGATCAGCCTCACATGCACCACGTTGCTGGCTAGGGAGTTAGTCATCACGGTGGACCATACACCCTGACTCATGACAATGACTATTCGATGCTGAGGCTGGAACCGTCAATGAGTTTGTTTGCTTGTTATTTTGTCCATTTTGACTTGATTATACAGGGATATTTGAAGGGGCGGAATCGAACATAGGCTACTTTTTATCGATTGAAGCAGTTTTTTTCAAAGCCATCTCTTAAAATTACTCGCACTTACTACAAGAAACAATATCACTGTCGACCACCGAAACCACTTTTGCTTTCGATAAAACTTCCTCATAACTCAATAATAACCGTGTCAAAACGTTCCGGAGTTATCTTTTTATTGTGCTCGTTAAAAATCCATCACTTTTGACGTTACAAACGAAATAACTCCAAATAATTTATTGTTACGTGAATGAAGCTCTGTGTGTGGAGTTGAGTGGAGTAAAGAAGAGGGTCGCAACAAATACGAAACCGTGGGACCACGATTTTCTTTATCTATTTGATAGTAGATTCTAGGTTCAGATTTCAGTCATACTCGTAGTCTACCACTTTCTATTGTTATTATGCTTAGCAAGGCTTTACTTACGACTTTACACGTTTTACTTTGTTCACAGTAGAATGATACCGTTGCTAGAACTCTGTTAGGTTTGCAGACTCAATTTTCGTTCGAGGAAATAAGTTCGTACGCTGTGATGATAATTTTGTTATCATCCATATCACATATAACACTATATCATATATAACACTAGAGGTAGTATCATAAATGTCGTAAGGAAGAGTTAAATGGTCGGGAAAAGGACGAGGACTATTAACGTTCTATCCCGATCAAACAAGTGAATCCAATTTTAGTAATTTCTAAAGACAATGCAATCGAAGTCTCGGGCAAACATTTGTAATATTATAGTACTCGCAAACTAAGTTTGCCCCTCTGAAGTTAGCCACAGAAGACCGCGAAGTATCAATTATTATTATTAACGTATAAATTGGAGGCAAGGCCAGTTAGCGGATGGAAAGAAATGTCCTAGTGTTGTATGTCATCTAGGGATAGTTATTATCGAAAATAATACACACACATTCCGTCTGAACATGTTTAAATTGCGGAGAGCTAACTTCAGAGGGGCAAACATAGCGTGCGAGTACTATGTTAATGCGAAAGTAACTTATCACTGTGTCTGTTTCTGTTTATAGACTCTTCACGGCAGAGACAATCTTGATCAAATTGGGCATAAATGTAACCAATTGCATGGAGGACTTCATGACATCCGGGAATATATCGGATTTAGACGGTATATGTATGTAATAATAACATCTTACTGCGGTCATAAGTCCGCCTGCCAACTTATTGCGTTATACTCGTAATAAAAGCGAGTTAATTATGACAAACCTCATATAAAGCTTATATGCTGTGTCGATCAATGTTCCGGATCCGGTCCAACAGTAGACATATGTAGCTGAAGTTGATGATGGTTGTTGTAGATATATAGCCGCAACGTTGCTCAAAACTTATTTTGAATTAAATATTCTAAGCTAAAACACATCAGACAAAATAGTCGAGACATAAACCAAACAAAAAAACTTTTATGCTACAATGTCCAAGAAATCAATTAAGATACACGTCATTAAGAAATTAGCCAACCATAAAATAGAAACTGGCACCCATTTTACTAGGAAGAGCTACATTACGCAAGGAAATCAATGATTTACTTAATTAGACCCAACATGTAGCCGTTGCACTCATACCAGCATTGAACTGAGTGGTTGTAACGGAAGCAATTGTAACTATAGCCGAGCGAGCGTCATATTGTTGGTGACCAGTGATTGCCTAATGTGGTCACTGGCCACATCGAGACACTAATTGCCGTTAGATAACGAGTTATTATTATTATCTGTCTCTGAAAATTTTCGGGTCACTCTTTTCTAAGAAGTGACTGATCATGACATGTAGACGTACCTTTTCAGATTTCTCTCTGAATATATCAACCCTGAGAGTCGTTCCAAAATAACCTGGGTGACATACGGGCTATACGTGATATATTAGTGCTATAGAGATGGGTGGTAAGTTGAGAATGCCCTACCACCAACTAAACCGAGTTCGAATTAAACAAATGAAATCTAGCCCGGGACCTCCAGATTATTTATTAATCCAACATTTAGAGACAATTGACATATTACACAGTGTAACGTAAATTGTCATTTGTTCCTTTAAATTTATATTTTGTTTGTTTAACCACAGTTTGATATTACGCAAGGAACCCAATGAATCACTTGATTAGATCGAACATGTTCCACTCACACCATCAATAAGGTGAGCGATTGTAACGGAAGCAATGTAACTATAGGCAAGCTCATATTGTTGTAGACCAGCGATTGCCCAATGTGGTCACTGGTCACATCGCGATAGTAATCGCCATTAGATAACGAGATATTTTGATATCGGAACCATTGAGTTGTCCAGTTAGAGGTTTCAATTAGAAAGTGCATGAGTTTCGGGCACATGCCAAAGTGTCGCAGGCTTGTGTAATAGCGTTTCGTAATCAATCCAATATGTTAATGGGTTAGACTTCCGAACGGACATGTCGATTAACGTCATCCATTGCGCGTTTTTAACACAGTCCACCTGCATGACGTCCAACACTTATTCTCCACACGTTTATTGTGACGTATAAATTCTTGGATTTGCATACACTTTCGATTGTATGTTAGATTTATTACGGGCCATGGATCGCTTTTCCTTTCTGTCTTGTCAGTATGTCATTGTCCAAGCTGTCGCACTACATGAAAATCATACATTGTACAAACCGCTATGTCTATATGTATAGACACGTCAAAGAAACAAATGTGAAAGAGAGTGAAAGAGTGGTCGTTGTAAAGTCAACTGGAACCGAAAATTTGCAAATCAGGACAAAATAGATAGTTTTGTAAAAACAATGCTCTGTGTAAAAACAATGCGGACGGGTTGTCCATATACGTTACCATCCCATATGATTCCGTGGGTGTCGAAAAAATACGACTAAGGGAAAATTTCAGTAGATGGGCAGCAGCGTGTCCCTATGTGCAAACGATATCTGATTGCAATCACCAATCCGATGATAGCAATCGAAAGTCTGACGAGGTAATCTCAGAGGTTCATGTCCAACAGGTATGCAGCCGATTATGAATGAATGTTTATATCTAATAGTTTGTTACAGGTCTAACGCATAACTGAGTCTGTTTTACGGGAGCGGTGCGGGAGGGTGTGTTAACAGGACATCAAACGACGCATAACTTCAGTCGGGCGTCACGCGACACGCCACTTGTCATCCCTTCCTTACCGCTCCTATACCTCAGAAACAGATTCAGTTATGCGTTAGACTTGTAAATCGTAATTGTGGGTATATTTAAATAAATGTGTTTTTTTTTCATTCACACGTTTTTGGCGTTTTCATTATATTCTAAGCAATATAAAGCCTATGATTATTTAATATAAATGCATTTGTTATTGCAGGCGCATATTAAGTAGCATTTATCTCCTAAAAAAACAGCGACTGGGATGTATCAAATAAGTATATGTAAGCACGTGGTGGGCGGAAGGCTAGATAAACATCATTGTTTAGAAAAATAACGCAATTTGTAACTGCTATTTTGTATATTGCATACATTTTACAATGTATTACCTAGAGGATGACTTAGATTAAATCTGAACATAAACAGACCTGCCTAATAAGTCAGCCTTGTTCGTTACAAGTAGGTCCTCTCCATCTATTCTGACTCTCTCTGAAATTGATAGATACGTACGTGTATAATACGAACTGATGATTTAAGTGCCTAAATAAGATTTGCCTAATAAAAGCAAGTTTGTTTGAATGCTGGATAACTTGAATATGCTTTATCTTATTGAGAGACGCAGATGTGTAGTAAACATCAGTAGGTGCCTGTCAAGGAACATATTTTCGCAAATAACCCTACTAAATCGACGAGTCTACAATTTCTGTCTAGTCATAGGTAGACTTTGTGTTCACACAGCAAAATTGCGTGTCTACAAACACAATGAGTGTCTCACAACGCTGGCCGTCGGATGGTCGCTGACAGGGTTACCATCATTCGGGTCATCGTATTGTATCTCGCGGTAATTATGAAACTGGCAGCCTAGATTTAACTAAGGCGGTTCATGCTCCTGATTCTTTTTTCCTTTTTTTACATCAACGCTTGGCCACGATCTCACCTGATTGTCCTACGATGGAGCGCGTTGGTCTAGAAGGTGCCTGTTCACCCTCGACTTGAAGACACCCAAGTTATAGTTTTCAGGGAATACAGACGTCGGCAACGCGTTCCTTTGATTCAGGTGTAGAATCGTGTAAACATAAGATATTCATTAACATTTTATTACAAGATTATTAAAAATGTTGTTGTGATATCTTATTTCTTATAACTACTTTCAGATTTCTGAGAAAAAAAAAGTAGGTGGTAAAATTTTAAACAAAATAAAAATAAGTGTGTCAAACCTTCGTACAATATGGGGTTTATTACACAAAGCTTATAGAAATTTGGCTTCACATTGATTGTATTTTGCTTGAAAACCACATGTTTCTATTTAGATATTATACTTATTATTCAGATAGTACTTAATTCTCCCGATCATCGTTTATTTGCATTGCCCGAGCAATAACTATTGTGTCTGATTACATCACAGCTTTCGTCGCGTGAGAACCCTCGCGCATTGTAAGGCTTGTGCACGCGCATCACTTTCATTGCTTATGCGGAACCCCAAGCGGAACGGACCTACCCATTGATTTACAAATACTATAGATTCCGTCCACTGCGTTGCTGATAAGTAGGTGCAAGAAGCTATCACTCACTTACTCGATAGTAAAAACGACCGCGAGTAAAACCATCACATGGAAATAGCCACACTGGCACACATTTTAGCTTTTGCTAATTATTGATTGACACACCCTCTCATGTCGATTCATTCTTTTTTGCGCAAATTAATGATTAGTTTCTAAGTAACAATATCCTAGATAGGAAATGTAAACTGATGAACATTGGCTTCCATCATGCTACAGGCAACAATGACCGGTATCGAGCCGCTTACATACAGTGGCTAGCCGCAACCTTTACCAGGGCGACGATCCATCCAGTAGGGGGACGGCACGTGACATCTTTTCCGGTACGTGGTCACCATTGGAGAAATCTTACTCCCGTCAGTTCTTAGTTTCTGTTCTAGCAACTTTACCCACTGAAAATCTGCAGACCGTTTGCGCATTCTAAATATGTGTCGGGGCTATTTTGTCATCATTGTTATTTTAAGTGCGTTCCCAAAGTACGCTAGGCACTCACTACTTTCAAAAGGCCCAATGGCATGTATGTAGTTTTGTAAGTCGACGTACCAACCAGTACCAGTCAAGCGGAAGATCACTCAACTGCACTCTTGCATACACGGCCGATTCTAGAGATTGTTGCACTTTTTCCAACTTTGTTATAACATATGCGTGAATTCGTTGTGTGTTAACACTCAGTAATTACCCGTATTTTCTTTGTTGAGACTTCAGTTATGTTACATCATTAATTTGAGGCTTCTGACCACTTCTGACTGAGCATGCTGACGTCCTATTGCCCAATTGTCACTTACGATCATCGTAACTGGCGGGATAGTCCACTGTTAAACATCAGCTTTCCTTATAGACAGACACGTCAAACCTTCTATACGGGGATTTGTCATAATCACCACGCATTGCGGGTGGATTGGCGCACACTGTAAGATGACATTGTAATAATAATAAATGCTGCTGCTCATCTCCTGAATATTGTTTACCTTAGTGACTTTTTACAACTACTCTTGGGATGACATGCGATGGTCCTAATCTAAAGCTTAGACCACTTGGCATCTCTGAAGTCATTTACCGTAAGGTGAGATGCCAAGGTTTTGCTTGTACTAGAAATATGTAACTAGAATAACAAAACGACATAAAACCTTTCAATATTCATGTACATTGCATTTTAATGTTTCTTCTTTTCTTTCTTCTTACTTACTACCTTATTGGCATTTGGCCTTTCAAGCAAAAGTAAATTACAAATCCATGACAACCCTATGAAAAGGCAAATTCAGTCCTTGAACAATCGAGGTCTGGGTTCTATCTTGGCTTGTACCAATGAGTTCCAATTTATTACTTGGAATTTTTGTACGAATGATAAAAATCATTACCATTGGCTTTTCGGTGAAGAAAAACATCGTGAGGAAACCTGCACACTCCTGAGAAGAAATTGAAAGGTTTGTGTGAAGTCTACCAATACTGGGCCCGTGTGGCGGACTATGTAGGAGAGTAGACCCTGCAGGGGGACATAAAGGCTTTTGATGATGAGTTACTACAGTGAAGTTTGAAATTTTCCTCAAAAGCATAAAATAAATTCGATTGCAATCAGCCATGCACGCTACAGTTATAATAATGTCATTAACGTAATGACACAAACGGCGAGGAATGTGACAGTGACAGCGGTGCGGCGCGGTGCAGCGCGGTGCGGCGCGGTGCGGTGAGGCGACACAACAGTCGCATCGCGCACTCACACGACTTCAAAACACTCCTAATGAGCTTCTTACAACCCATGAATGCCCTTTGAAGTCAAATGCGAACTTTCTACACAATAAAATATTGCCGTTGAGTTCTTCACGACTGCTTTGTTGTCGACATTTACTATTCTTTTATTCGAATAGTTCTGTTTTCCGGTCGTACAGTTGATCGGATTGAAATAATGCTTCACAATTTCGGTAGTTTATCTACCTGTTTGATGTAATCGGTTTCTATTATTTTATTTGTATCTGTTTTCCAGTCTTACGGCTGATTGATTTTAAATAATTTAAACAATGGTTTTCAACAGTTAGTACGTCACAACGGCACCACTGTTAAAACTTATCAGTTTTGTGGTCTTGCGTTTACAGCCTTGCAATGATAAAAGATGACACTAAGATAACACTAGTTACGAGCAATTAATATCAAAACCATGCATTGCAGAAGTGCAAAGCCCACTAACCTAGATCATTACGAGATTATTCAATGTTACGAAAACGAAACCGGCTTCTCTCGTTCTTACAAAGTCAGTTCCTTATAGAAAGGGCTTGCAGTGTTTTTGGGGAGACAAGGCAGCAAACTTTAGCAAATTACTTAACGCTGTGCACCTAGAAGTTACGTCAGACTGTACTAATTGCCTACTGACTGTTTATGGCTAAATGGTAATGAACTGACTTGTAAGGTATGTAAAATTAAACTTGATAAGTATGACTTACAAGGTCGTTTTATGAAACGCAATGCGGATTTGTGCGCCCTAGCCCACTCGCCTGTGGGCGGCGCCCACGGCCACCGTACATTTAAACCACACTTATAGCTACAAGGTGGAACGATACAATATTATATCTACAAAGTTTCTTTCATATAAACTTGCAATTTTTTATAGTTTTCATACCCTGCATGTAATAAGAGTACGGTAATTGAAGTTTATTTCCAAGATTACTTTTACTGACTAAAAGCGTCGGTGGCGCAATGAATAAGGCGCAGGCTCTCAATCTGAGGGTTCCGGGTTCGAATCCATCCGTGTACCTATAAGTAGTTTTTCAATTCAAGTACATTATCCGATTGCTTAACGGTGAAGGAAAACATCGTGAAGAAACCTGCATGTCTTGAACAGGCATGTGAAGTCCGCCGATCCGAGAGTAGGCCTGAGCCCCTGCAGTAGGTATGGTATAGACTGTTGATGTGATGATGTTTACTGACTTATTAAATTTTACAATATTTACTGTAAATTATCCTGTGCGTTTGCGAATTTTGAAGTGAACTCTTTTGGAGCTCTCAATAGTGCACTCATTCACCATTCATCAACAGCCTATATATTTCATAGTGCTGTGGGTGTCATAAAAGGATCAAAGGAAATTTTCATCAGATAATCATTAAGCCTGCTCGACGTGGCAATCTGGTAAGGAAGCCCATAACTGACGGATTTAAACAGCTGATGATGAAGACATAGACCTTGACATATAATGTCATCCTACATCTCATTTAATCCATTTATACGACCAAAAACACCCTTGTTCTTTTATTTGAATAAAAATAATCTTTGCGGACTTCGTATCATATCAAATCTCGATTCAGTTCAAAGCATTCGAGGCGCAATTACACGGGGATAAACCAATTAATCGCCCACTCGGTACCACTTGCCGTCTTCGAGCTGATCTCACATCTCGACATTCCTGTCACAATAATAATTTGAGAGCCCTGATACATCTTAATTGCAAATTGATAGCCAGTGAGCTTTAATTAATCTTCAACAAAAAACGCAAACAAAAACGTTGAGCGAATAGAACACGCGGAAGTTTGTTTTATTGTCATACATCATTTTTTACTGCGTGAGATTTAAATAGGAGTATGACTATGATGGTTGTACGCATTATAGTAGCCTGATACGGATTACATTGCATCCTATTATTCATAATAAGGATTGTATGGAGGCTGTATAGATATTTTAGCGATTTGCATAATATAAATCTACGCAATGTAGGAAGGCTATTTGTAACCCTAATGCGACGTTCACTTTGCGAGCCGAGTGGGTGTACCGTCCGGCGCGAGTTGCTCAAACGCCAGGCTTTGTGCGCACGCGCAGTTATCTGCTCCAGGACTAATTTGTACCCATGTATGGTCAACGTCGCGCCCCACGTGAATCACTGAGCGCTAGCGTCACCTGTGTGACTAGTTCACACAACAATGGACTAATAATGGGCTAGTTTAGTTTACATTGAACTTAAGGAAGGATAACGGAGTTGGAGTGGTCTCGCCTTGAAGTTGAAATCCCATCTTTGAGAATATTCATGAACTCATCCATAATTCAGCACTGATATACCATTGTTCTATCGTTAATATTCCAAAGTGTAATTGATGAAGTTGCCTGCTCTGATATAGCATAGGTAAAACTTACGTAAAGGTGCGATGTGAGGTCACAATAGATCGATCAAGGTCGCAGTGAGTGGTTGGGCCCGGTGGACCACACCCCTTGTCTCAAATATTTAAAAAAATGTAGTCGTGAATTCCCATAAGGAAACACAAAGGTAGATGAATACGTACACATGCAAGAGGACCTTTTTCTTACGTTTTTTACCTATACGTAGTTTATGGATACCGATGTCTTGTGCTCGTAGAATACGCTTCTCAAGAAAACTAAGGTTTGGAATGTGTATTTAACGTATTGTTTCGTATTTGTCCTATACTCGTTCGTTCGTACACAAATTTCCAATGAAATCATTTTAATGTATTAATGAAGTTTCGAAATATGAGTTGAGTAGTTCCGAAGCGAGCTGAACTAAATGGACCACACGTTTAGTTCGGGTTGCTTAGGAACACTGACTGCTCCTCCTTTCTGAAACCAATAATTTAGAATGTCTTTAATTTATACGGTTTTCTTAATACTAGACATATCGCCAGTAAAAACAGGTTGTAAGGATGTTTGTCCTTAGTGAATTGCACCCCTGTTTACATAATATACGTATCCTTTTTTGTGCAGGTAAATAAAATACCTATATGATATAATATATATGTTAATAAATCAGTATAAAGAGGAATCACACGTTTTTATGTATTTTTTCGAGCAGTAATTGTTCCAAGTTCTAATTATTTCGAATGGCGTCATTAGCTAGATATTCTCAACAGATACATGACTAATTTTATTGGTCTGTTGTCTGACCCGTCCGGTCCCTCGGTCAAAGACAACTATTTTTTACCTAAATTCCTTCTTTTTATCAATCTTCGTGATGTATATTTTTATTCCGTTACACGTTTTTAAGCTTTGTTTCTTGTAAACACATCAAATAAGTTAAATGTAATGATGAGTCAATTATTTTTTAACACATTTAATTGTGTTAGTATTGCTGTCTGTCATCTCCACATACAGGGTGGTCCAAAATGTGACGTCCAAAAATTTTTTTTAGATTCCTTACACCTGGGTGTATCCGAAAATACCCCATGTATGTTCCGCGATTTTTTGTAGTTTAGAAGTTATGATTTTTTAAATGTATATTTCGAATTTTCTGCCGGAGCGACTTAAAATAATCGTAACTTGTTTAATAGTAAGGTTTTTTTATTTATTTTTTCTCGAAAGTGATCGTCTTGAATCACCCTTTCTACTTTATTATCAACTACACAACGTTATTCATTACAAGTTACCGAAAAAAGGGACGAAAGTAAAAATTTTAGGTTTGAGTTGAACGGAGCAAAATTTTCAAAAATTTCTTAATAATACAAAATTAATGTTTCATTGGTTCAAACTAATTTTAAAAACTCCAGCAGTTTGTCAGCTTACCAAATAATAAAAAAAAAGTTGTTCTTAATAGGCGATTTTACGACGAAATTGGCTTCAGAACTTAGTTAGGTGAGAATTCATAAAGAAAAAATTTTGTCAAAAAAAAATATTAAGCTTATTTTGTTTTCATTTTTATGGCCTACATTAGCAAGGCATCATCAAAAGCATTCAAATAATTTCAAATTGAACGATCAGTGACACATTAGAAAACATTTTATTTTAAAAAAGCTTAGTTTAGTTTTTATTAATACGGTTATTTTGGTTTATTTTTAGCATCAATAAAAGAAAACACAAATTAAGTTCAACTACTTTATTAAAGAAGATTTTCAAAATGACGCCCTTCAACTTCGATACACAATCGGCAACGTCTTAAAAAGTTATCTTTTAGTCTGCGGAAAGCGCTTGAATTTTGTCTGACTTTCGTCGCTGCTTCTCTCAATTTTCGTCTCAGTTCTTCTTCGGAGTTAGTTTGCTGAGCATAGACAACTTCTTTGTAGTAACCCCAAATAAAAAAATCTATTGGGTTCAAGTCCGGTGAACGTGCAGGCCATTCGATTGGGCCGCCACGCCCAATCCATCTGCCCGGGTATGTTTCATTAAGGTGCCCCCTCACTTGGCGTGCGTAATGGCAAGGAGCACCATCATTTTGGAATATCATGTGCCTTCTTGTTTCCAAGTTTACATCTTCCAGCAATTCAAAAAGGTTGTTCTGCAAAAAGTTTAGATATGTGTCTCCATCCAACCTAGACGGCAGCTCGAAAGGCCCAATCAGTTCTCCATTTACAATTCCCGACCACATGTTTACGCTGTATCGATGTTGAAAATTTGATGCTCTTGCAAGGTGTGGGTTTTCAATTTCCCAGCTGTGATAGTTATGGATATTAAATACTCCAGTGTTTTCAAAACGGGATTCATCGGTCCATAAGATCTTATTAAAAAAATCTGGGTCTTCCTGACACCTTTGTATCATTGTTTCGCAGAAAGCAACTCTTCTAGGGTAATCTGAAGCTTGTAGCTCCTGAACGCGCTGAATGTGGTAAGCGTGGTAGCCTTCTGAAAAAAGAAAAGGACTATTACTCACCACCTAGGCAGGAAGAAGTCTAATACCTGGCATTGTATCTGTGATTTATGTTTTGTGTAAATAAAAAACAAAACGACATACCATTTTTCAATATCCTTAGAACTGAGGTCCGTGGTATTCCAGTCCTTCTGGTTATTGCTCTGGAACTCGTAGAAGAGTCTCTTTCTACAGCTGCGATGACTTCATCTCTTCTGTCCGGATCTACTCTGGGTACTCCTTCGTGCCTTTGGCTACGACCGGGGATACGCCCGGCCATCAGCGTATTATGAGTATTAATAAATACCCTATGGTCCGGGTAATGGTCCAGTATTTCTCCTCGCCGGTCCAGTTGTTGACGATATAGCCTTGCGGCTAAATGACCGTTTCCTTTGGCCATACCATAGTAAAAGTGCATTTCTGCGTACTGGCTTAGACTAAAATTACTCATGTTGCCGTCAGTAACACAAGCACAAGTCAGTCGTAAGGCAAATCGGAGTCCGTAACACAAGCACAAGTCAGTCGTAAGGCAAATCGGAGTCCGTAACACAAGCACAAGTTAGTCGTAAGGCAAATCGGAGTCCAGTAACAAAGCGAAAGTAGGTTCAAAATATCGGTATCGGAAAGAAGCAACGTCAAGTAGTATCACACGCGATGGAAGTGAGTGAACGACTAGCGGACGGACGATACAGTGAGATGCTACGGAGAATGTATGGGGAGAGGGGGGAGAGGGAAGTGCAGGTAAAAAACCCCTAGCGCGCACGGCTGACTTTTGTGGCCAAGACAGTAGGTCTTTCTCTTTCGTACTTCTACGCAACCATAACAGTGCGAAAGAGAAAGACCTTACTGGCCTGGCGCCTTTTGAAACGTGTTATTTATTGCTTTGTGTCATTGTGTGTGATTGGCCTTGAAGTAGATTTTGGTTTAATTCTAGCTTTCATAATTTCATGTCTAAAAACAGAAAATGAAATGTGTCACTGATCGTTCAATTTGAGATTATTTGAATGCTTTTGATGCCTTGCTAATGTAGGCCATAAAAATGAAAAAAAAAATAAGCTTAAACATTTTTTACGACAAAATTTTTTTTTTATGCATTCTCACCTAACTAAGTTCTGAAGCCAATTTCGTCGTAAAATCGCCTATTAAGAACAACTTTTTTATTATTATTTGGTAAGCTGACAAACTGCTGGAGTTTTTAAAATTAGTTTGAACCAATGAAACATTAACTTTGTATTATTAAGAAATTTTTGAAAATTTGGCTCCGTTCAACTCAAACCTAAAATTTTTACTTTCATCCCTTTTTTCGGTAACTTGTAATGAATAACGTTGTGTAGTTGATAATAAAGTAGAAAGGGTGATTCAAGACGATCACTTTCGAGAAAAAATAAATAAAAAAACCTTACTATTAAACAAGTTACGATTATTTTAAGTCGCTCCGGCAGAAAATTCGAAATATACATTTAAAAAATCATAACTTCTAAACTACAAAAAATCGCGGAACATACATGGGGTATTTTCGGATACACCCAGGTGTAAGGAATCTAAAAAAATTTTTTGGACGTCACATTTTGGACCACCCTGTATAAAGTATGAGTACACACAAACGCACGTACGAGTATGTATTTTTCACCGACAAAAGTTTCAGAATACATTTTTAGCATGATCTTTAAAAAAAACTGCACGTATTTGACGTGCAACGAAATTTGTACGAAATTTTAATTTTGACAACTCCAAGTACATTTTATAATTTAGTCGACTATTACTGGTTAACCTGTAAAGCCACCTTAGTCGTAATAGTTTTCCTTGTAAGTTTAGTATACATTGTCATATATTTAAACGCGGTTGCCATGCGACGGGTCGTTAGGTGCCATTCGGAATAAATGACCTTATAGTAAAAAGCATGAATTTTCATTGCTATTTTAAATATCCAAAATACATAGTACTACTATGAAATTTTTTCAGATTTTTAAAAGCAATAGTTTAGCAAATAATCTCAACTCTGTTCGATAATATTGCTATTCTTTTCCGGACATTATAATCGGATCTACTAATTATTATTCACGTATTACGGGAGTTGTAACCGTGTAGGGTGAGAGGTCGTATGTTAGGGAATTAATAAGCTGTGCTTTATAACAGCTAATTTAAAGTAAAAGTTTATGTAGGATTAAGTATTTTGTTTAGATTATCCATTCTAGAACGTCGAGTTGTAAGCAGTGAGTCAAAATATACAAATATAATTATATAAAACAACATATTTTGCATAATGCGTGTATTCAAAAGTACAATCTGTGGGAGTCCACTACTGGTTATATTATTATTATTATTACGAGGTAGGTCTCTTCATTGGCGTATTTTATTCTCCCGTGATTCATTACTTACAACAGCTAATTTCCACGGTACACCTTTAATAGATAGATGCAAGGAAATAACATATTCGAGTTTATGCAAAATTGCAAATTATATGCATGGTGCTGTGTGGCAACGTCATTAATATGGGCTAGTCAATTAATACACGACTCACGTTCTTGTATTAGTAACGCACACAGGCGGACACAAACAGGCAAACAACAAATATTCTGGTATGACAAGGCCCTTAAATCGAGCACTAGGCCGTTACAACGTAATATTACCTACAGTGACATTCTTGAGCAGCTTGCGGGTTTTACTTTCATACTATAAAAAGCTGCGTTACTTGGTTGTACAAAAACAAATACCATAGAAGATCTACTGATGATATACTGATCCGTGCTTGTATGAAAGGCAACCATATAATGACAGAGCCGCGTAACAGTTCGCTGATATTATTTTATATCGAACCCTGGAGAAAAGTTTCGGAAAAAAGTGTCTGTGACATACGGACGGACAGACAGACATGACGAATCCACAAGCGTTCCGTTTTTGTCATTTGGCTACGGAACCCTAAAAAGGTACAGATAGAGAAAAAAACATTGCAGGGAGGACTTGCTTGCTACGCACGTTACTCATTATTTTCCTCAAGTTTACTTACGCCGATATGCTATTGTTTGGGATATGACTAATTTCGTCCGTAAACAAGGAATCACCACCACGTAAACGTTTCTATTCGACCGTTGTTCTCATGCAAATCCTGTCCTTCGCAACAATTTGTTGAGCCGTTTGGAAATACCCGTGTACATACGAGTACAAGTGTGTGAATCTCAGGTTTACTTCTAAGAAAATATGTTACTAGAGGTAGTAGCGGAAGTGGCGTGTTCGTTAAATCAACAATTTGATGGTCTTAAGGGGTTTTGCAAAAGTCTCTAATCAGTGCGTGTTGCCAGTGATGACATACGGAACCTAAACGTGGTCATTCACTGTTGGCCGAATAAACAAGCTCAAAGTCATTCAGCGAAGCTATGCTCCGAATTTCTCTATGTGATAAAATCTGGAATTAGGAAATCCATAGACGAACTAAGGTCATGAGAGATCATCATATCTCGATGAGTCAGTGAGCTTAAGTAGCAATGGGCAGGCCACATCGCTCCAAGAACGTATAATCGATGGGGAGTAAGAGTTCTCTAATGGCGACCTCGTACCGAGACACGTCTACCGGGACGTCCCTACGTTAAGGTCGTGAGAAGTCGCTGGATGCAAGTGGCTCGGGACCGATCAATGTGGCGTACCCTGGAAGCCAATGTCCTCCAGTAGACGCTTCCTGGCTGATGGTAATGATGAAAGGGTTTTGCAGAGATTCTTTAAACACCAGTGTCATAATCACTTTCGTAGCCTAGTGGTGTACGGGTAGCGATTTCGATTCACATCTTGAGAATTCGGGAAATTGGTTGGTAGTAGGCCACTTTTCTATATCTGCCTAGCTTCCACTATGTTGTTGAACTTTGCCATTGATATGCTCTTATTGTCACTTTCCACCAGCTGAGCTAAAGGCCACGTGCATGACTATTGCCATATATATATATATATATAAACTAGCTTCTGCCTAAAGTTCTTCCTAAAGAAGTTCATCCTTCCTTCTAAAGTTACATTAAAATCCATTCAATAGTTTTTGCGTGAAAGCGTCACAAACATCCAAACACACAAACTTTTACACTTATAATATTAGTGGGATCTTTATGAAACTTTACACCAATAGTTATAAATAAAAGTCAAAAAACTTAATTTTAATTACCCTACATATAAATAATTAGGGATCTCGTAAACGAAACCATAAATACATTCCGTATACGTATGTATATTGAATACAATGCCACCAATTATAATTAACGCGATCAAAAAGAACTAGAAACCGACTTCAACTGCGCTAAACTACAGCATTCATCACCTAAAATGTTCCCTTAGAGATAGAATTATCTGAGTACATATGTGTTTTTGTAGATTTTCTCAAAAAACGCTAAATCAATTTCGATATATATATATATCGTGGCCTATATAAGTTTTATCGAAGTATGTTCTACGAAACAAAAAATAATCATCGAAATCGATTCATAATTGACAGGGTTGTTGCGTAACATACACACACACACACACAAACATACAGTCTAATTAAGAACCTCCTCCTTTTTTGAAGTCGGTTGAAAAGCCATTAAAAAATCCAACGCCGTGACTTTTTAAAAAAAATTCTTCTACGTTATGTACAGAATGAAAAAAACATTGTCTGCCATGTAAGAAAGACATAAATACATGTGGTTTCCGCGTAGGTCCTTAGTTGTCGACCCACGTAAGTTCCCGAGGCTCTGTCGTCACTCGTAGGTAGATACTGATGAACAAACCGTCATTGGTATTCCACAAGAATAGCAAACAACAAGGTTGAAGCATTTATCATCATTAATCCTGGACGCTTCCTTGTTAGAAAAGAAAAACTTTCCGTATGACTATTTTAAATATTATATATGGACACTATAGCATTATAATATAAAATAAATTAATATATAAATTATTCACATATATACGTATCACACAAGCCTGTTTCAAATCAGAGTTCTGGAATCGGACAGATCATTTGAAGTTACATATTTTCTTATATATGCAAGCAATATTTCAATAAAAAAATTGATACTAAATTGAATATACATGTACCCGTTGAAGTGACTATGAAATATGTATGATAGGTATAGAAGATAGCAGAAACAGTACCATTAGCTTGAGGCTTTTGGCTGCAAACGCTTAATATCCAACGGTCTTATCGTCACATACCAACAGACGAGACAGAAAACCAAGTGCAAACCTATCAGTCATATAAATAAAAAAATGTATGTTGTATTTATATGAATAAATAAAAATGTATATCATTGATTCAATATTTATGATTTCGAATTCTTGTGCAGATTTTCAAACATAATGAACCGCTTTGTAAGAACCGCAAAATATGTTACATAGTTAACTCGCATGATAAAAAGAAGTCGAGCAAGCAAACAAAAATGATATATTTGGCAATTTTAGCTCTGAAACTTTTCGCAAAAAAACATCTGTGTAGCGATCTTGGAATAAATGAGCCATATTGTCTGTAAGGTTGTATCTTGACACAGTACATGACTTTCATAATGTTTCCATATCAGTGGAAGGTCCATGTGGTTTTGTTTCTACATCTCGGCCTTCGGGGCTCAGTTAGCATCTATTGTTCAACAAATTGCTGACTGTCTCTAATTCATGGCGTAGTCCATTGTTTCCCACAGCCAACTGCCCGATTTTACGGATACTGCGCATCGCGAGACCGACATCTCAATACAAATACCTCATTAATGAATTCGCAATTGAATGTACTTATCACAATGATTGTGGTAATAATCGGGTAATTTGCAGTTTTTATAGCGCAAGGAATACTACTGAATTTTTGTGCTGAGATAATGATCAATTAATTTAATGTAATAATTGAATGGATTGCTCATTTAGTGGTATTGTTGGTTTGCAAGCAAGTGGCTTAGCTTCAAAATGTCCTTGACACAAGCGGCTTATAAACTGCTATATAACAATCCCGTCGGTTTCTCCCACACTCGCCTTACCCGCGATTTATGAATCTAATACAATAATCAACTACAGCAGACCTTGTCTCGACTCGTGTACTGACATCGAAAACAATGAAACAAACACCAAGATTGTTTCTTATGATTAATGTTATTGTATTATCATTAACATGAAATACACCCTAATTATTACAACAAGAAAACCACTTCTTTAAATGACAAGTTGGTGAAATGCATGGCGCAAGAATACCTGAGATATTTAATTCGAAACCTTTGAAAATATCACAAGATTTCATTTTGACAGTCAAACAGTTGTCAAAAGATTTCTCACATGGTTGGCCAAGCATAACAGTAAATGTGTTTCTACTGTTTAAAAAAAAGCAAAACCTCAATCATTTAATTAATTTACCAATATGACCGTGGTAACTTTGTACTTTGTTTTATTCGTTTGGCTATGAACATCGCGCAATTTGTACCTATCAATACATCTGAAAAGATCGTGTTTATTCAGAGGTGCCTTTTACGGCTACATTCAGTAAATGAATCTCTTGCACAAAAGTCTCTGAACGGTTGAAACCATTTTCTCTTAAAAATTACTACCTAGCCAGCATCTTAACTAAAGGGAAAAATTAGTCTTATTATAATTCCTTGCAATTTAGTAAGGCAGCTAGATTAGTTTCAGTCACATATCGTGATAGGTTTCACTTTGAAAACATATTTCTGTCTTATAAATTAAAAAATTACAAGAAAAAGATATTTAAAAATATTACCTTCGTCTAAAAAATAAGTAGGTGTTATTCTTTTACCAAACTAAAATTTCTTTGACAGGATTATCTCAATGACTAAATTATTTTCACTAACGGTTCCTGAAGCCTCGATTTTTTTTTAGATTTAATTCTGAATCCATGTTTCATTCCTAGTGCATAGAAAACCCAAGCCAAGTTCTCACAAAACTTACCGGATCAACTATGCAATATTTACACGAACCATGTCGAACTATTTTCATCCCTTCGAGGCTTATTAGTCGTACGTTACATGAATGATTCCTGCGACGCGTGCGTTGATGTATTTCATATTATATTGTCTCTTTCTGATACACTAATATACATGGGCGTTTAAATCGCATAGATTCATTTCATAGCTATTAGAGAGGTATTACTTCCGCCCAATCGTATTTGCTATAAATCCAACATTTGGTTAAGATTACCTAGATTCCACTTAGCTTTAAAATTCATATTTATAAATTTAATGCATTCGTATAAACAGTTTCACATACCTGAATTAAGAAATTATTTGGGTAAAAAAATGTTCAGTTTCAGTTAATTTATCAAATCGCGTCCAATAAGGTCGACTAATATGACATGGTCATTTTTACAGCGCCAATGGTACACAGAGGAATACGTTCAAAAATTTGGTCAACACAAATTACTAATGTGGATATTAAATATAATGTGTTGTCACTTGCAGGTGTTCGCTTGCAGCGCGCTCGCCGCGTTGGATGGGTACAGCCCTCAGCAGGATCCTGACCAGTTCCACATCCAGACCGACGAAGATGACGAGCGATACTTCCTATACCAAACGCACAACGGGCAGTACCGCAAGGAGAGGCGACTCAAAGACGGATCCGTAGTCGGTAAGTGTCCTATGAGATTTAAAGTTCATTATTAGCTGCTCCCGTACAGACAGATCGCCACGTTGGACTTTCTATGAGAGTATTTGCCATAGCCACTGCGCTAGACAGATGGATTGGTGATCGCATTACGGTGTTGTTGTTACATACATAGATGCTGATGCAAATATCTTGCTCATTTTTCGCTTGGTCACTTTTTACGACACCCACGAGATGACATGGGATAGTCCCATTCTAAAACCTAGACCACACGGCAATTACAGTTAAACTAAATATAGTTATCAGTAACATAATAAACCTAATATCTGTACATGCAGTCTCGACTTTAGAGTCGGTTAATCCCAGAGACGGACAACAGAGACTTATAAAAAGGGTCCCGTTTAGCTCTTATTGGATGCAAAACCCTACGAATGATAAAAATTATGCATTCGGTTGAAAAGGTATTATGGTATATAGCAATTATAAACGCTACTTATATTCGTATTTATAATTCCAGGAACAACCGGATGGGTGGGTGCCGACGGGTACTTGCGTCTACAAGATTACATTGCAGACAATCAAGGATACAGAATCTACAAATCAAAAACCGTTTACGTTGGACAGAACCGACCCATAGGTGTAAGTAGCACAACATCATCGGATCATAGTCATCTACATAAGTCCACTGTTGGACATGGCAGGAGTAGTACAGTAACCTTCCAGCAGTAAAACAAGAAGATACAGTGGATTAGTCAAATTTGCCTTTTCTTGTACATCGTCGAGCTTTCCATGAGAGATTTGACATAATGAGCTTGCTTGGCAGACGGATTGGTGATCGCAGTAAGATGTTGTCGTTAGCGTCACACGCGTGGTGTGAAATGGGATTGTCTTATTGTAAAGCCGAAGCCACAAAGCTTTTGTGTAGAACCATAGTATAAAATATATTATTGAATCGGGAACCCAAATGACGAAACTACTAATTCACACCAAACAATATATAAATAGTAAAAATTCAGGGGTTTTAATAAATTGATTTAATTACTATATTGCGCGCTTTTTTCATTTTCAGGAGTCACTGAAAATTGCGAAAACTGCACCCACTGATTCTGGTTTTGGAGTAACGCCTCCATCAGCCGCACCTCAATCGCGAGGGTCGCATCGCTTCGGCAGCACCACGCCGTCGCCCCGTCCATCGTCAACAATTGCACCACATTCGTACACCGCCGAAGTTGCAGTAACACCGCCTCAGAGGGGCTATCCAGGACCCACATCTGTACCACATGTCATCGTCTCACCTAATTCCATAGATTCATCAACAAAGTACGACTTCAGACCCACCGTGCGACCTATAACTGCTAATGAGGCGGCCCCTTCAACCAGTCCTTATGATTACGACTCATCAAACACGAATACAATAGATGACGGCTACTACGGAAGCGGCAGCACTCCTTACAGACGTTATGACGTATACAATCCTAATTCGTATCGTCATGCTGATGACTGGTTGAGGCGTCAGCAAGCTGGTGCCCGATTCGGCGATGGATACACTCCACAGTTCGCCGGATATGACGGTATCGCTTTTAGGAGGAACGGATTCCGTTACTATCTTCCCAAACAGTACCACGAGGAAGAAACTGGAGATGCAAATGATAGAACTGGAAGCTTCGGATATGTAGATCCATTCGGTATCCGCCGAGTAATATACTACAACACAGCACCCGGTGGAGGTTTCCAAATCCGTAAAAATAACAGATACGTCGGTCATGACGCGACGCCCTACGATCCAAGACCGATAGATTGATAGATAGAAGTGTGATATGTGAAATTTGAAGTTACCTAATTTATTTATCAGTATTTCTAGTTCATATGAACTGAAACTTTACCGAGACAAAACGATACACTCGAACGATGCGAAAATGTCTTAGCCATTATTTTGTTTTAAGTGTAATTTAGTATTTATCACCATATACAATTAATAAAGACACTTTTTTACTTTTGTGAGTAGGTTGCACAGTCTATCTTAAAGTTTGTAAAGATGCCATTTGTTATTTTCGTTACTTTTAACAGTCAAAAGCTGTTTTAATAACTGTATTTTATTCAACTCAGTGCCATTGTACTGTGTGCGTTTGTGTATCCTCTTACTGTTTTATTATTATTATGATTTACGGGTTAGTAAAATGATTTTATGAATACCTACGTTTGTTATATGTTGCGGTACCTTTATAACACAGTATACCGTTAATGTATTCAATATAGTCGATAAAATTGTAAAAGGAGTTAGCTGGTTATGTCTAAAAGCATAATAAGGCCGTTGAACCGAATACTTTTCACAGACCCAATTTTGTTTGCAAATTTCTGCGTTGGCGTCTTTGTCACAACAGAAAAGAGGATACGAAGTTTAAGTTGTATCACACACTGTTGTAAATAATTATTTTGACCTTTATTCTACACACAAATTACGCTTTCAAAGGGTACATTGTAAAACGATATTAATACCTTCAGTGTACATAAGTGCTAAAGTTTAAACTGTCAAATATAACTATCATTAGTTCGGTGCAAGTTTTACGTTGTTGCGAATAATTTGCCATTGCTATAATTGTTTTTCGTGGGGTTGACCTACAATGGCGACTTGTTGCAATGACCAACCAAGGGGATTTAATTTATATTAATACGTTTATTTTATGAATATTCTTATATCAGCACTAAAGTTAGCATCAAATAATTAACAGATACAAAACATGAAACCAATTACATGTTAGAGTGAAACCAGTTGTAAAATGACTTTAAATAAATAAAAACAATCTAATTATCATTACATATTGATGTCACATGTATGTAAATACTAATGTTATTATTTAAGTACATAAATTGTTAACGACCAATGTTTTGTTATTGATAACCTCCTCATTCTGAACACATAGCAGGTTGATGTTACCTAGTTGGTTTGGTATTATTGTTATCATTCACATACGTTGCCACTTAAATTGCCAGTCTACGTAATATTCCTATAAACAACTGGAACAGTCCCCGTACATACAACTCTTGACGGTAAAGTTCTACTGAACATACCTGTCTTAGCATAAAAGTTAAATTCAATTCGCATCAATCATGTCAGTTACCTAAATTATTCTGTTTCTCATTAAGGCTTGTAATCCATTCCAGGTAACAGGCTACCAAGAATCCAACAAAAGTTAAACGATTTAAATCCAAAGTATTTAACTATAACCGAATTACTAAGCTTTAATGAATCTAGTTCTTAATAGACTTCTATTAAGAACAAGATTTATTGCGATTCTTTATAAATGTAGGAACCATCGATAATACGTCAGACGACACGAGCGATCCAAAGGTATATCGTGAACGCTCTGCCACATTGTTGTGATTTACAGTCTATAGTTACTCTATGTTAGTCTAAAATAACCAATCGATTTTATTTTTAAACATTCACAGGAAAATGTTCGTGTTTGTATCCTGCATTTTGATCGCCACGTCTGCCCTTGCAAATGACTGGGGCTCTTACTCACGTCAAACATACCAGGACCAAGATGGGATAGAGGCTAAAATTCATCCAGATACAAACTTTTACTACAACTTTGAGCAAATGAGAGATGATCAACCTTCGCAAGTTGAAGTCAGAGAAGAAAATCTTAGACGCTACATGCATTCGCAACCGACAACAACAACGACGACCTCAACAACTCCTATACCAGAAGTCCAACCGGTTCCTCAATACTTGCAAGAAGCACCAGTTAGGTCTAACTACAATGAATTACATGTTCCAGACGCCAGCAGAATACCAAACGCCCGTTATTCACATATCAACATTCCTCCGCCTCCTAACCCTAAATGGTTAAATTTAAATCAAGATATCCACCACCAAGGCGTATCTAGACTTCATCCAATAGCTAGCTGGAATGTTCAGCCGTCGACGACTTCTACGACTGCACCTGTATTTACAGCGATACAGTGGTCTGATCCGACGCAAAATCGGCAACATCTTCCAGCGATCTCGGTTCCAGAATTACCAAGCAGAATAGCTGAAGCTATTCCATCACCAGCTGAGTTTATCCCACAGCAAACTGCTCACAGCAGTTTACCCGAAAACATTGTGTCGCCCGCTCAGTTTGCGCCACATCAGCTCGGAAGCGAAGAACACGATAAACCTTACAGAGGGAGCCACAAGTTTCAATGGAATGATGTTACTACTCCACCCTCACAAGATGTTTCACGCCAACCAGAAGTACAACGTGTAACTGAACAAGCCCCACCGACTCGAGGGCCACCGCCGCCTCCACCAACTCTGAGCCCGTGGTCGGGTGACAATTTCGGGAAATAAAACTTACCTGTAAGTACAAATATACTAAATATAATACGATAAAATAACTTCTGAATAAAAGATTTTTCCACCTTAATACGAGTATTTCTTGTCTATCATTCCTTCCTTTGAAATGAAAAAAAAAGAAGATATTTGTATTTATTTACTTTATTTATTTAAACATATACTCGTACGTACTTACGTATCGATAATAAAACCGTAACAAGATACGAGTGCATTTTGTCATTTTGTCAATTACTTAATTAGACCGATGAATTAACACATACTCGTAGGGAGCCTTTTTGCTTGAAATAATTGTATTCTCGGGCGCTGAAACAATGCTGTTCTGAGAACTATTTAGTGGCCAATAGGACGAAAAGCTTGATAACGATGGGAGACTAGATAAACTTGGCATACTCGATAGACTTGGCATACTCGGCAAACTTGGCATACTTGGAAACCATGAAGGAAGCTGCCATTTAGGAATCCAACTCCAAAAGCTTGGTATGTAAGTTGGCTTTGGCTCTTCAATGTTAATAAGCACTTCAGAAGGATTCTCTGGCTTTGCTGAGGCAGGCTCATCGATACGTTCAGGTTCGGCTGCTGGCTCGGATTCCAGTTCGTCTGCTAGTTCAGATTCAGGCTCAGACGCTGTTTCAAGCTCAGATTCAGGTTCGGCTTCAGCTTCCAATTCAAGATCAGAAGCTTTTTCATCGGTAGGTTCTGGACCCTTTTCTGCTTCTAGCTCGAACTTTGAACCCTCGGCTTGTTTCACTAACTCAAGCAGAACAGGATCCAGTGGAGGCAATTCAGGTGCCGGTGGAATGCCATTTAAATATACTACCTCTGGCTCTAGTCCTCCATCATCAATTAACATAGATGCGCCAACGGGATTCGCTGGTAGTAGTGGTTCTTCTATCTCAAACAGAACAGGGATGTATTCAATCTCAGGTAGAGACGGAGGATCGGGTATATTGACTGGTATAGCTACGGCACCCGCAGCCAAACACAATACAAAGAACAGCATCTGTAAAACCGTTTTGTTAATATTTCTAACTTTTAGATATTTAGAACAAATAGTTGGGTACCCAACGACATCAGATAATAAGACCCTACAGCGTTTATATTCAGATTGAACTGCAAACTTGGCTGGCTAGGGCTTATAAAATTATATACATGATGCAAAGTTACAAAATTTATAACTCAAGAACGGAAACACTTTTTGAACTTGTCTCCACCCCAAATAATAGAATAACTATGAAAACATGAAAATGATTTTTCTCATATACTCACGACGTAACAGAAAGTCAGAATTGATTGATGTTTTTTTATAAAGGGGTAGTTTAAGGGCCTGAAAGTACATAAACTACTTTATATCTCAATAACAAGTAGTTAATGTAAAATAAATTCTAAATTTTAGAGTCTAAACTAAACTACAGTCTAAGCAGGCGAAGTTAGTTTATAATAAGAATTAGTATTTTGAAAGACAAAATACGAATAAAGCGACTGAAAAATATAGAATTTTACCTTTCCGTCTTGTCTTCTCCAATATCTCTACGGCGATGACATCAAATAGTGATTACAGGGTCTTATATACTTGATCAAATTATAATTGAAATATCAATCAATGCCTATAATAACTTTTCAGATTTGCGGTTACGTAGCTTGAATACCTCAACACGTTTTCAAATAAAATGTAACGTAAAAATAGAAGATGCTAGCAAGCAATCGATACGGCAATGTCTTTGTAAATACAGGTTTCAATTTAAGGGTCTTATCGTCACTTACCGTCAGGTGAGGCTAATGCCAAGAGCAAACCCACTGCTATATTTTTAATCTATTAGTGATTTTTATATTTGTTTATGTGTATTAAAAATATGCAACTGTTTCTTTAGTTTTATCTATGACAAGTTTTTCCCGTTTCTTCGTCAGAGTAAATTTTCGAAATTGTCCCACGGAAACACTTTATCGGGATACAAAGTACTTTCTCTCCCTCTCCTTGGCTACTTATTTGACAAATTTCATCTAGACTGGTTCTGCTGTTTAGTAAGTTAAAAAAAAGATAGCTAACAACCAGAAAATCAAAGTTATACTTTTACATGCATAATATTTATACATACATTAAAGCGTGTAAATATAAAGTTGAAAGTAATGTCGAAATGTCAAAATGCAAGGGAATAAAAATTTATAGGGACCGTTGACCTAAAATCCTGAGATTTGACAAGAAGCAAGGTCTTATAGCACAATGATAGGAATAAATAAATCTGAAGACCAGGCTATTTAGTGATAACACAGTAAAAATAGCTTTTTTTATTTTTACAAACTTAACTTTGTAGTTGAAAGCATACATCGGGTATGTAATTTAGTCTCAAAGTGAAGTTGGTTTTTAATCAGACAGACATTTTCGGTAGAACATTGTTGGGTGCACATTACCGTACCTATTATTTATGATTTCAGTATGTTAATTATTCATATTCTGTACGGAACCCTCGGTGCGCGAGTCCGACTCGCACTTGACCGCTTTTTATAATATTTTTCATTTATTCATTCATTTATTTCGGACATCTTAGTCCATTATTACATATTACATTACATTAATATTGTTACTATACATTACAATGTCATTACAATTGTTAGTTCCTAGCCTATGGACACTATATGACGCCAAATGTGCCAATTTACCTCCCCGCAAGGGTCTTCGGGATGGACTTGGGGATGGCCCGTACTCTGCAGAGCAACGATGATGTCTTTTTGCGCATGCAGATAAGTCGTATGTGTGCGCCTGCGCAAACATGCTCGATTCTCTGCAGAATCGGGGCAGCCTCATTAACATTCTGAAGCTGATTATGATTAGAAGGACTAAATTGCTGAACGACCACATCGCTTTTAGTCGATATCTAAGAAGTCAATGTGGCTAAATCGCTCTTTGTCTTAATCTCAATTTTTCTATGTGGCAAATCACCTCAGCCGCAAGATCACACATATTCTCCTAAAATGCTGTCCCAAATAGACATAATTTCTTTCTATACAACAATATTATATTCTATTATCCTGATGCCCGCGATGTAACTCATATCTCGTGTCCTTTCCTAGTTCCATTATGTCGGCCTGTGTGGTACTTACATCACATTAGATTTTCCAAAAGTTTATAGTATCTCCAGGGTTTACGAGTATATCAGTCTCATAGCCCAGCGCTCCACTTAAGTTATTTAATTATGTTTCGACCGACGCCGCGCGCTGTGTTACTATTGATTTATGGATCCTTTGTTATATTTTAGGTAAAAACTTAAAGTCAGCTATTATATTTGAAAAGATTGGTGTATCAAGTAAGTTTCTGAAAGAATATCCTTTCAGCTAAAAAAGTTTAATTTAGTTTATTTTTATAGAACGTCGCCTCAAGTGATCTTGTCACTAATATTAAATAGTAAGTAATTCTGTATGCCTATTTGTTACCTTTTCACGACTAAATAGCTGAACCGATATTGATGAAATTTGGGAATGGATAAGGGAAAACATATTCATTTTTTATCGGGATATAAAGGGCTCTAATGACATGATTTTTAAGTTAAAGTAGACTAAGTACCGAGATGTGTGGGTCGTCAGCTTCCTCATAGAGCTATGAGAATTCTACGCATGTCAAATTTTAAGGCAATTTAGGAGCAATCAAACTTTAGCATTCATAATTTAGCAGCAACCATGACTCAGTTACAGCGAGTTGTTTTTAGTGTGTCAGCTGGAGACATGGGTCTCCAGCTGACACATGCCAGGAAGGCAAACCAGTGAGGTTAGGGCTTTAGACTATAGTCAGGCATTTAAAGCACAATGACAGCAATGAGAGCCAAAAAAATTAACGATCACATTGATAAACTGTTGGATCTACGAACGAAATACCGTGTGTAAGCTGGCGACCCGTGTCACCAGCTTACACATCTGTATCTTCGTAATTATTCAAGTTACGATTATGTATTGTACCTCATATTTTAGAGCAAAATAGCAGCGCCAGGCTTCAAAATTTTCGAATCTCTAGTGCTAAAACTGTTTGAGCTACGAGCCGATATGTGTGTGTAAGCTGGTGACATGGGTCGCCAGCTGACACATGTTGTATCTCTGAAACTACATAAGTGAGAACTTCGTTTTAAAGATCAGATGAGACCATACAATAGCAGCGTTCACGAGTCAAAATTTCAAATCTCTGTGGCTGTCTAGATTCAAAGTTATAAGCAAAAAACTATTTTCCCGCCAAAAAATTCAAAATAATCGCACGGACGCCGCTAAGCGGGCCGTTGCCGTTCCGTGCGCTACGCTATTACAATAGAGTTTCAACTTAGCCGTCACTGTTTTAAAATTCATTTTAACCTGCACTTTCGTATCGATTCAATTGGTACATTGAGCGTGTTAGACCAGGAGCCGACTGAAATAAGCAATGGTATACTACCGATTAACTTCATAGAGAGACTACGAACGACCTTCACCAAATTTGAGGTCAAGTCAATTTGAAGTCAAATCATAAGATTTTTATTCATTTGCAAATCTAAATTTCTGAGTATAAGCAATAATTTTTATTAAAATGTGCCAATATTGTTTGCAATTTCCATGAAAATAGCTATGAATAAAAGTTTAAGAAATACAGCCTATGTCATTTTCCATCCTTTTCCAAACTACCCCTATACAAAAAATCATCATTCTGACTCTACGTTACGACGATAATAAAGGACAAACAAACAAAATCACTTTTGCATTCATAATATATAAATAATATTAGTATGGATTGCTATTGAAAATATACTAAATACCGAGCTCAACAATTATTGATCATAGTGATATAAGCTGTATATGTTGAACATATACCTCTTATACTATGTTATATCACACCGTAAATTGTTATTTCTTATATGTTGATTCATTACTAAACTAAATCTTGGTTCCGTATTAGTCAAATTAGTAGATTTGCGATGAAGGGTTCTCACTTGACCTCAAATTTGGTGAAGGTCGTTCGTAGTCTCTCTATGAAGTTAATCGGTAGTATACCATTGCTTATTTCTGTCGGCTCCTGGTCTAACACGCTCAATATACCAATTGAATCGATACGAAAGTGCAGGTTAAAATGAATTTTAAAACAATGACGGCTAAGTTGAAACTCTATTGTAATAGCGTAGTGCACGGAACGGCAACGGCCCGCTCAGCGGCGTCCGTGCGATTATTTTGAATTTTTTGGCGGGAAAATAGTTTTTTGCTTATAACTTTGAATCTAGACAGCCAGGAGATTTGAAATTTTGACTCGTGAACGCTGCTATTGTATGGTCTCATCTGATCTTTAAAACGAAGTTCTCACTTATGTAGTTTAAGAGATACAACATGTGTCAGCTGGCGACCCATGTCACCAGCTTACACACACATATCGGCTCGTAGCTCAAACAGTTTTAGCACTAGAGATTCGAAAATTTTGAAGCCTGGCGCTGCTATTTTGCTCTAAAATATGAGGTACAATACATAATCGTAACTTGAATAATTACGAAGATCCAGATGTGTAAGCTGGTGACACGGGTCGCCAGCTTACACACGGTATTTCGTTCGTAGATCCAACAGTTTATCAATGTGATCGTTAATTTTTTTGGCTCTCACTGCTGTAATTGTGCTTTAAATGCCTGACTATAGTCTAAAGCCCTAACCCCACTGGTTTGCCTTCCTGGCATGTGTCAGCTGGAGACCCATGTCTCCAGCTGACACACTAAAAACAACTCGCTGTAACTGAGTCATGGTTGCTGCTAAATTATGAATGCTAAAGTTTGATTGCTCCTAAATTGCCTTAAAATTTGGCATGCGTAGAATTCTCATAGCTCTATGAGGAAGCTGACGACCCACACATAGTACCGAGCCATATGCTGGACTATACGTAGTGTTCTTGAATGTTCTATTTTATTAAAATTAAATTATTATTGACACTTGTGCTTCATCTCACCTGATGGTAAGTGACGTTAAAGCAGGTGGAAGGAGAGCGTGCTTATCTAGAAGTCTCAAGGTAACGAGGCTTTGCTCTGCTACCGTTCATAACGGAGAACAGGGTAACGTGGTGGCAGCTAGCCAGGTAGACACAGACAATGCTCTATCACCAACTGAATCGAACCCGGGACCTCCAGATTGTGAATCCAACCGTGTAGCCACTAGGCTACGGAGGTGTTAGGACAATCTCAGATTTGTGTTATTTGGTATTATAAAATAGTGTAGATTTACTACATAATGGAAAAAATATTGAGTGTTCACAGAAACCTGTGCTGTAATGTCGTTTATCGATAAGTAAAAATTACAAATGAAATTATTGATAGACCAAATCAAAGGACCTCATTTATATATTCATTTCATTTATTTAATAAGTCGAAGGGTTCTCAAATGACAAGGGCAGGCGCTGGGACTTCCGGTACCGGTAAAGGTTCAGGAGCCTTGGGCAGATGGTCGCCGCTCACTTGGAATCCATGCTCAGCGTCCGAGGAGTACTTGGTGGTGTAGATCTTGCCATCAGGGCCAGTGAACGAGTACTTGCCTTCATAGACGAGTACAAGGCCACCGTCAGCTGTCGGTACGAGACGGCCGCTCTCTTCCACAACAATGCCATTAGCGGTGGCGTAGCGTAAATGGAACTGGCCTAGGTCATCGTGTACCTCTTCATGGAAAAGGGCTGGAAGGGTGTCGCTGTTAGCTGGGACAGCTGCCACCTCAGCAGGGATGCTAGGTGCGGCCATCGCCGATGCGACAGCAAGAAGCGCGAAGATTGAGACAAACTGCAAAATAATTATAAGACGTTAATTGACAGGTTTTACTGGGATTAGAATAGGATATTTCCATGTCATATAAGGCAACACAGGGTAAATTAAGATAAATTTGCAGCAAAATCTAACTATCAATAGCATCATCCTTTAATTACCTACACTGGTTGGATACAGTACTCATTATGCAATATATTATATTTGACAGTTTGTCGTAGAGATCTATGAGTGAAGATCATGTACAACAGTGGACTGAAGCAGATGATGAATCAGAATAATGTGATAAGTGTGATGACTTACCTTGTTCATGGTGACAGGTGTTTGATTTGATGGTTGTTATTTGCTGAATGGTTAGCACCTAACTGATAATGCTGATAGTGTTTTCGGGACCTTAAATACAGAATTATTACCTAATGAATTTAATGATTCTTGTGTAATCTGTGCCATTAATAAATTAGGTCATGTAGTCACAATTGCATTAAGGTTCATGTTTGTCAAAGTATCCGGTAATGAGGTAGGTTAATTAGCTGGTTAGTTAAGTATTCCATCTAGCTATTTACTGGATTTAAGTTGATCGATCAGTTGAACAGTTAAAGTCGATCGTCTATAAATAAGTGCTTAAATTTTAATTTTAAATCATTCAAAGTTTACTAATACAATAAGAAGCAATTATGGTAAGTAAAACATTGGTAAAATCATTGACGTACCTCTGTAAAAAATAATTGTAAGTACACCTATTAATCATATATTTATTTGTTTCCAGTTAGCAACAAAAACCTTACTGTTCCTTTTTGGAACAGCCTTTGTATGTGGAAATGAACTCAGGCATGAGGAGCCATGTGGACAGTCACATATAAAAGTATCTTCTGACGAAATAACTATCGACGATTTTCGTTCCCCAGAGCCGATAGAAATTTTGTCGCAATCTGGACGCCCCCCATTCCTATCTCACTATGTACAAGAAGGTACTAATCTATTTTACAAACCTCACATTGTATTAACATCTGGAACCTTTCCTTCGATGATTGGAGCTATAATGGGTGCAAAACCGATGAAGGAGCCGAGTCAAGATATACCTGAACGTGAGCCAATTTTAGCAGACGAGCCTGCAATCCCAGTCGTCGTTTTGTTCAATGAGGAACCAGAAGAGCATATTCCGTCTGAACCTCTTGTGATCCCACCAGCACCGCAACTGCCGCCCTTGCCAGAACTGCCAGCGTGGCATTTATTCCCCGTGGTTACAGAAAAAGTTGAAATCGAACCTGACTTTGATCCCAAGCCCTCATCTGAGTTACCACCTCTGCCTCATATACCAAACCCCAAGCCCTTCGTTATCCCACCAGCACCGCAACTGCCGCCCTTGCCAGAACTGCCAGCGTGGCATTTATTCCCCGTGGTTACAGAAAAAGTTGAAATCGAACCTGACTTTGATCCCAAGCCCTCATCTGAGTTACCACCTCTGCCTCATATACCAAACCCCAAGCCCTTCGTTATCCCACCAGCACCGCAACTGCCGCCCTTGCCAGAACTGCCAGCGTGGCATTTATTCCCCGTGGTTACAGAAAAAGTTGAAATCGAACCTGACTTTGATCCCAAGCCCTCATCTGAGTCACCACCTCTGCCTCATATACCGAACCCCAAGCCCTTCGTTATCCCACCAGCACCCGAACTTCCTGCTCTGCCAGAATTCACTTTAGTTCCCCAAATAATGGAGCTTCCTGAATACAAACCTTGTATCTCTCCATTGTCATCTGAACATCGTCATTGTCTGGAATTGCCAACGCCCTCTTTTATTCAAGTTCCGCATATTCCCAATATAGAAGAAATCCAACCGACGGAGTATGAAGTACCTTCTGAGACGATTACCATCCCTGAACCTCCGAGGCTACCTGAACCAACATTTCCCGATTTTTTCAAACCAGTATTCATCCAAATTCCGTCTGAAAATCAAAGCCCTAACTCTGATATTATGACTCCAACTCAAAATATCCCTTCCAATGAACAAAGTCCTTTATACTTCCCTAACCTCTGTGCCCAAACGATCATCATTGACCGCGTTTTACCTAATTTGGCTGGAAACAAAATTCCGATTAGATATTCGCAACTATCTGAATCAAATACCCCAGTGGTATCCTCAGGCTACAGCACACCTGGATGGTATAAGGGTTTAAAAACTAATGTATAAATTTTTTAATAAATAACTACTACTATAAATCATACGAAGACTTTATTCATTTCCCACTTCTACAGTTTACACTCGTGTTACTCATTTCGTTGCCGAAAAGACAAAAGTACAGGCTTATCTGGTTTGTTAATAAGTAATGTTTGAACGCCTAACTGAGCTCCTGTCCACTTGATTTCAAACTCACGTAAAATCTGGAAAGAATATATTTATTCTAATTATCAATTACATACTACCAAATATAAAACACATCAAATAATCCTGTTAAATATTGATTGCATTGTTGTGTATCGGCAAAGACACAATAAGCTATATGCCTCCGTGGCCTAGTGAGTACATTCTTGAACTCACAACAAGAGTACCCGGGTTCGATTCCCAGAAGAGGCGCCTATCGGTACTCAGTTTGGTTGGTGGTAGGGCATTTTCTATATCCGCCTGGCTAGCTACCACCATGTTACTTGAGTCTATTGTGTTCCGGTATGAAACGTATCAGAGCAAGCGCCTCATTGGCTTGAAGGTTTTAAGTAAACACCCTTTTCATCCAACAGACTTATCGTCACTTTCCATCAGGTAAGATAAAGAGATAGTGCAAATTCAATTTTTTTAAATAAATCAAATTAAGACTTCGAGGTGACCACGCTTCAATCATGTGGCACTTACGAACAAATGAAATGAATATCATGCAGAACCATAATACATTTTTTAATATATTAAACTTGTGAGTTCAAACTGAGTAGTACAAGTACAGCTTCTATTTGTATCAAAGCGAAACCTCGTTTAACTTGTGGAGGAATTTCTTCCAAACGATACGTTATTTTGAGTTTAAAACATGATCCGTAAAGTATACTTACTCGTATCAAAGCAATACACATATTCTGCTCAGCTAATCTTCTTGCAATGCATGATCTCGGTCCGAACCCGAAAGGTAAACTGAGAAATGGGTGCAAGTTCTCATAATGCTGGGACCCTCGCAGCCATCGCTCAGGTTTGAAGCGATTGGGGTCAGACACATACTGTGGTAGTCGAGATGATATCATGTTTTGAGCAACTATCACCGTCTGAAATACAGAAATATGAAACACGCTCGACTAGAAATAGTCTACCCCCGATGAACTCCAGATTTTATCTCTAGAACGTTATTATTATTAGCTTGTACTGTCCCACTGTTGAGCAAAGGCCTCCCTTCTATCCCTCCGCGGATTAATGTTCAGTAATGAATGAGTCAAGTTCAGACGTAGCTGGGGCCGTAACTGATCGCAGGCTAATTTTACCAAAACGTTTTTAAATTATTGTTATTTAAGAACTATGTACAATTGTACATATATAGAAAAGTACAGTTGTTGATCAATTTATTCATTTCCGGATTAAGTTTCTATATCTTATCTTGATCATGACCATCAAATAATTAATTGATAAACGACAATATCGTCTATTACATCAGGTGAGAGACATCCGTGAGCTATGATAGGTCTTTCTCCTTCATACTGACCCCTTCAGGTATCAAATAATCCTTCAACACAATGTCTTTCTGCAACAGCCTCCCAACACCTATAGACACCGGGTTGAGCCTGAGACTCTCCTTGATGCAGCTTCTCAAATAAATTGCTTTTGATAACGTATCGGGTGTGAGGGCTGTTTCTTTCGTAGGAAGTAGAACAGAAGCTTCTTTGAACACTTTCTCTTGACAATCAGGATTTTGAGCAAGATGGTAAAGAGCGAAACTTGTTGAGTATGAAGTCTGAAAACATCATAAAAATATTTTAGTTATTTTCCACCATATAATCCACCGTCTTAAGTTTCCTATGTTCTGAATCTGGGGTTATTTAGCCCCGAGGGGATAAAACAGCTGTTTTTCGGTATAATAATATTATTTAAACTCTTTGATTAAATTTTAAAAAGGGGTACGAGTATAATCGGTTTCTCTTGCAGGCCATAGGGGTAACAAGATTAAAACGCTTCGAAACTGCATTTAGCGTCTGAACGACCCATAGTCATATACGTGTCATATAGCATCACGCAGGTGAACACTGTAAACCAACGCCTTAATTGTTAATGTACAATAGATTTGCACTTGTATAATGTAATAGGCCATCATCTCACATGATGATGGGTGACAGTAAGGGAATTTGGATAGACAGAATCAATTAATTTTACTTAGTCGCGTTGCACTAATGGAAATATGTCTGGTAGTTCTATTCCAATACCTTGATCGCTAAGTACATAATTTTAGTTATTTAAAAATATAATCGATTCTCAAGCAGCAGCAATCTTAATAGCAATTAATCTGAACACATTGTTTGCAGCTTTGAAATTAATACAAGGACAATGTTATGTTTAAGAATATGCCACACTTCTTTCATACTTACTGTATCTATTGACGCCATCAGAATATCTACCATCATGCCAGTAATATCTTTTAAGTCAAGGTTAGGCTGTTGAAGAAACGATCCCAATAAAGACTCGTCCTTGACGTCATCGTTTTCGAAGAAGCTGACTTTCTCTAACAAAATATTTTGTGCCACTCTGCGTAACAAAATAATCAAAGTTGAGTGAAAGACTAAACTATAGACAAAGTATTTTAATAAGGTCATCGGTATATACAAAATTTTAGACTAGATTTTGCCCGCGACTGCGTCTGCGTGTACTTCATTTATCCCATGGGAATTGCATGATAGAGCAGGATACAAATAACCTATGTATTTTTCCAACTTTTCCACTATATACAAATATCACATTTTTATTGTTATTCAGATGTTGGGTTTTCACTTTGCCTCCATCTCGCCTGACGAGGAATGACGGTAAGACCGGTACGTGAAAAACGTAGTCGCCCTGAAGCCTGAAATAAATAAGGCGCTGACTATGTATATTTCATTACAACAACAAAATAATGCTATTAACTTTGCTGTATGGCGGCAGAAGTCAGGTGACATTGTGGTAGCTGCAGTAAGTGGTCATCGACAATTGCCCATTGAAATTCTCCGTCGGGAGTCGAACCCGCGACCGTAGTTTGAGTCCAACCATGTAGGTAAGCTCAGTCAATCCATACTTTTCCAAATACTCCTGTGAAGTCGCCAGTTTTTTGTACAAAGGCGTATTAAAAAAACGCCAAAGGACTCCTTTGTCCAGTTTCATGGTGCCACAATTGGATCCGAAGGCAGCCGCTATAGTTCTACTGCTACGCGACTCTGGCAGTTGTTCACCGTCAGAGAAGCTTTGAAATCGCTCATTGAATGCTACTACGCCGATGACTGAAATAAGAAATGCGTAATCAATTATACTTGTTAATAATAATAAACTCGTCAGAATGTGGAAGGGAACAGGAATTACCTGAAGACTTCTGAGTGCTACGAACGATTAACGCGACAGCTTATGATCTTTTCACGAATAACGTCAGAACCGACCTTGATAAAATTTAGTACATACGTAGTAGCATGTAGAAGATTATAGAATAGTTTTACCCTGACCAATATGTTCCTGTGGGATAATTTCTGATACCCAAGGAAACGAAATCGCAGATAAAAGTTTATTAAATAATAGTTCTAAAAAGTTTTAAATTTAAAAGCCTGGATATGTCTCACCTTCTAAATAAAGTCTATTCAAATAAGTTAAGAAGTTGTCATGCGCTGAAACTTTGCTATGTTTTATCCACTGTATGAATTCTTGAGCCACAGCGTCCGTATTCACCACGTGTCCTTTAACACTTTGAGGCGACGTGAAGTTCTTTTGAAATGTACTCCTAAGTCTCCACCAGTCCGGACCGTTACTGAAAAACCGAAGAGTAGATTATTAGCTAGTTGTACACATTAACTCAAATAAAATGTATCTTCAGGTTGGAACATATTTATTATTCAAACTATCATCCGGTGGATATCCACTGCTGATCTCTAGTGCTTAGTTATCCTCATCCGATTCCGCCTTCTTCCTCAAGTAAGGCTCATATCCTTCAATATGTCAACAGTGGACTTATGCAGTTGATGACGGAAATGTATGTTTATTACCCAACAGCAACCAATCGGGATGAAATTTAGGCGCACGTAGCGTATGCCACGCAGTGAGACATAATCGTTATACAGTCCACATCCTAAAAAATAATATCGGTAAGACGTCTTTCTCTAGCTCTAGGACTCCATTCATTTTTAAAGACTATGCTTACGTGGAAAGCAATCCACCGGTGTTATAAACATGTCTCTTGTTCAATCTGTAGTGCTGCATGGCCACGTGGCTTCTCCTGGCTGGGTACCGATCGTCTTGCCGGAATACCGCTTCTATGTCCTCAGGATCGAAAACATGAAGCACTCTAACTCCGGGTACTTCCTTGGCAAGAACTCCGTAACGTCGGTAGTTCAGCCATCCAATCTTGTCAAGGGCTTCGGCATCATAATCTCCTTTAGATAAAAGGTGAAGATTAAATATTAGGTTCAAGATTATCGTCCTGACACACCCCACTTGGCCTTCATCTTACCATCCACGCAGTTACTAAAAATTGAAAAATTGGGTTCGCACTTTGTTAGCCTTTATGTCACCAGATGGTAGTGACGTGAACGCGGTAAAAGCCGTGATTATCTATATGTAGCTAGCTGTATACAGGAACGTTTACAAACCTAAATATTACCTACACCTTTTTAATCGTAGTAGTTGGTCAAAATCAGGCCCATACCAAAGAAACGCAAAAGTTGCGAAAAATAAAATGATACGTAATAATAGAAGCCTCAATTAAGTATGTTTTGAATTGTGATTAAAAATTGCTTTATCTTACCAATTAACGGAAAATATTTGTAAAGTGTACCAATAACTGGATAACATTTTGGACCGGGTATTTCCTCAAAGCTCTTGAGTTTAACACTGGTTTGAATCATAGCCGAGTTACTTTGCATTACAGCAGAATTTAAGTTCACTTGATTTCCACCACATTTTAAAATTAAATGTTGTCTTAATCCTGGTAAACATTTAAACATTTTTTATCTTGTGAAATTTGAATCACACAAACACACACGTATAAGTTACTTCTAGTCAGCTACATAAATAAAAGCCCGACTACCAGAGTCAGGTTACTAAAAATGATCCGCTCGACTCCACTCCAACAGAAATCAGATGCGCATATATGTATGATACAAGCAAAAAAACGTCCCCTCGACTTCTTCGTCATTTTATTCAAGAACCATAAGTATTAAGTATTCATATATGATGAATAAAACAACAGTGCTATAGTAACCGACGACATGTTTTCATGCTGATTAAATAATTTTAAGATTATTTTGTGCTGACCAAGTTGAGCATCTTTTGAAAAGTCCCGGCTTTTTCGACAGGTTTCCGACTATTTATTATTTCATTGATTGGATATGGGATATGGTTTTGAACACTGTTTTGAAAGTTAAACTGAACGAAGCCTTATCAGCTGAGTGACAAATGTCATTGTCATTCAACTTGTGATTGAGGTTATGTTTTGATTTTGTTGAAAATTGTAAATTAACTGAGCAAGTATCGAATCGTAACTATGTGTACTTTGAGTAATTAGCACAGGTTTTCTTTTAGTGCGAATTGGGGTTGCCCTACCAACCGAGGAAAAAGTGAAACTTTTCTTTAAAAAATCATTACTAGACAAGTAGGAAGTACTTGTCAATCAACAAAAATACTTGACCCGTTTTGAAATGTAACTTTAATAGCTTCAATAGAACTTTAGACATAATTGTATTAAAGTTGCAGTAAATTATTCATGGAATCGGAACTAATGTTTATTTTAAAATGATGAATCTACCGCGTGCATTCAAATCAAATACTGGGCTCAAACATATTTTAAGATATGCGAAAGTATGTCAGACGAAGGAATGCCATACAGACAATCCCATTCTAGGGATAGAAACATCAGCCGACGATACTGGTGTAGCGATAATAAATAACAAAGGCAAAGTGTTAGCAGAAACGTTGTACTCTCAAAACATTGTTCAACTTCGCTATGGAGGAATAATCCCAGATGTAGCGCAAGATTTACACCGTGCGAATATCGAGCCAGCTGTTTCTAGAGCTTTACAACAAACCAAACTGTCTATGGAAGACATATCTGCTATAGCAGTCACTCTTAAACCTGGATTGCCGCTCAGCCTTGCTATAGGCAAGAAATATGCTAAACATTTGGCTAGAAGATACAATAAACCAATCATCCCTATCCATCATATGGAGGCACATGCATTAGTAGCTAGAATGAATCATAACATTACTTTCCCATTTCTAGTTTTACTAGTTTCTGGAGGTCATTGTCTTTTGTCTGTAGTACAAGATGTTAATCGCTTTAAGCTACTTGGGAAAAGCATGGATTTGGCACCAGGAGAAATGTTTGATAAAGTTGCTAGAAGAATGAAGTTGCGAAATATCCAAGAGTATTCTAATATAAGTGGTGGTCGTGCTGTAGAGTTAGCAGCTTCTAAAGCCACAAACCCCCATATGTTCAAACTTCCACTACCTTTAGTTACTTATAAGGACTGTAATTTCAGCTTTAATGGGCTTAAAACAGCTGTGTTGCTCCAACTTCACAGAAAAGAACAAGAACATAAAATAATTGCTGATCAACTTATACCAGAAATAAATGATTTATGTGCAGCAATGTTGATGGCTTCATCAAGACATTTAGTTCACCGAACACAGAGAGCTATTGAGTTTTGTCAACGGAAGAAGCTTATATCAGAAGATAATAAACAGCTGGTGGTTTCGGGCGGAGTAGCCTGTAATAATTACATATTTAATGTGTTGACTATGCTTTGTAAAGAATTTGACTATACAATTTATAGACCACCACCAAATTTATGTACAGATAATGGTGTTATGATAGCTTGGAATGGTTTGGAAAAATGGAAGAGAGGAATAGATATAGTGTCAGACATACAGTCTCTTGATATAGAGCCTGTGTGTCCACTAGGTGAAAGTTTGATTGATGAGGTAATAGAATCACAAATTGTTACTAAGTTAATAAAAATTAAATTATAAAATTAATATTAGATTTTGTGTGATTACTTGTCAAAAAGTTATTTAACTAGCTATCCCACTGTTTGATCATGATAAAAATATCCTGTCTTTTATCGGTTCTTAAACTATACCTAAACAAAAATCTATTCATTCTGACTTTCCATTGCGATCATGCGATGTAAAGGAAGGACAAACAAACTCACTATTATCCCTACTAACATTATAAATGAGATCCCACTGGATTGGAGGTTACTATTTATTTTGTGTTTATGAATCGTTTTCCGAAGTGAATAGTTACTTGCCACTAGGTGATAACATATGTATATTTTAGTTTGCTGTTATGTATGTATGTTATGTTTACAATTTTAAATATTTGCGGTATATGAAATAAAATACATTAAAAATACTCCAAGTAGTGTAGTGGTAATGTTACATGAATTGTAAAATTTTAAATTAGCTGTAAGTACGATAAGCTGATGCAAAACTGTAAGCACAGTTATATGCTCTACTACCCGCCGCAGTTATCCGCCTCCGTGGCCTAATGGCTAAATATTGGACCTCCCGGGTTCGATTCCCAGTAGTGCCCTTATCAGTACTCGGTTTGGTCAATTGGTAGTAGTGCATTTTATATGTCCGCCTGGCCGCCAAACAGCAGCATTAAATAGTGTTCCGGTATGAAAGGTAGCAGATCCAGTGCCTCGTTTGGTTAAGGCTTCTGGGTGCGCACGCTTATGCCATCCAACGGCCTAATCGTCACTTACCATCAGGCCAAGTGCAAACATATCATACCATAACATACGTTTTTTAATGCAGTCAAGTGCGTGTCGGCCTACGCGCAGTGTAGGGTTCCGTAGTTGCCCTTCACAAGAAGTTCAAACGTATAATAACAACTAATTTTCAAAGGAGTTTGTACGAAATTTTCATTTTAACATCTCTAAGTACATATATGTTATATTTTAGTCGACCATTAGTCGTTAACCAGTAAAGCCAACTTAGTCGTGATAGTTTTCCTTTAAAAAGTTCAGTGTACACTGTACGTACTACTACCATACGTTAGTACATTATATTTCTATGACTACTACTGTGATTTTTTTCTGATTTTTAAAAGCAATAGTTTAGAAGATATTTATTTATATGGCACGCCCAACACGGACAAAAATTATCACTTTAAAGCTTAATACTTCGCAAACTCATCCCTGAATCGAAAATATATGTTCCTAGACCCCACAGACATATACTACGCCTAGACCCTCATTTTTGAAAGACCTATTCAACGACACCCCACACGATAGGGTAGACGCAACGTAAAATATTTCATCCCTAAGTTAAAGTAAAAAAAATTTTTTTCACAATTTTATTCTACCACTTTGTCGGCGTGATTAATATGTATACCCGTACCAAATTAGTTTTCTAGTAAGAGTCCCTGAGTTAAGCCGCGGACGGACAGAGCGAAATTATAAAGGTTCCTTGTTTGTCTACGGAAACCTAAAAAACATAATTTTACCGCCTCCATAACTTAGAAGTCAAGTATTTTAATTGGACTGACGATCCTGAGATCCCAGGTTCGATTCCCGTTCTAGGTGCCTAAGCTCAGTGCTCCGCTTGGTGTGATAAAAACACTTTCTATGACCGCCTGGCTAGCTACTATCATGTTATACCTAAGTATGCCGCTAAACATCAATGTCTGTTGTTCCCGTAAAGATTAAGTGAGCGCCCATAATAGTTTTAAAAATATAATAAAGTCTCTCCCTATATATGTTGTTTACTGAAACAAAGTTCAAAACTTATGGTTTTTGCGGCGTTTGTAAAATGCCTCGATGTTTGTTAAGCCCCATAATTATATATCTTACGAAGTAGCAAGTACGAGTGTTAAGTCATTTTAAGTGCAATACTGGTGAAAGTGGAACCAAGACAACTTTCTTCCGGCAAGAGGTGAAGTATTATCGTCGTGAAGCGGTGAACGTCCCCGTTCTGTACGTACTACAATATCTTAAGGACACAGAATTAAATGGGAGGCTGTAAGGTCCATCGACCATTGTCTCTCCTGAAAAAGAAATTAAAAAACCTTCAATCAAGAAAAGTCATCCATCATTCGTTCATTTGAATGAATATTTTCTCGATCACTCTTTTATATACTCTTGGCAGTATACTATAGTATAGTATACTATAGTACGTATATGTGCTTTTATTCAATCAATTTATTCATTTGCGTTGCGATATATAAAAACATTTGATAAATAGTATAACTTCTTAACCATTTGCCAAATAATGAACGAAGGGTAAATATACCTGTCGTCGTTGTAGTCACAATCGATCACAAGAACAGACGTTTCAAGTTGTGTTAATTTAAAAGAAAAAATGGATATTTTGGAAAGAATTTACCGCAATATCAGAAGCCAGATATCTAACCTACCGGTAACAGTTCCTAGAACTGTAGACTACGTTAACAAAACTGTAAGCAAAGTGAGATTGCCACCGTTTACCAAAGATAATGTTTTGTTTTATTATTTTCCAATACAAGGCTTGGTCAGTTACACAACTTTGTCAATAAGCGTTATGAACCCTCATCTTATGGTCAGGTAAGACATCTCTTGTTGATTTCTTATAAGTCATAGACTTTATTCACTATATAAATATATATTTGAAACCTGTTTACACTTACCAAGGTTAGGTCTTTAAAATTAACACATGTAGTCCTAACACGACGCAAATTTTGTTACATAGTTAATCACAATAAAAATGAATAGCCTTTTTCCTTAGACAATATGCATTAACACTTGTTTTCATCAATTGATAGTAAAAGAAGATAAGGGAGGAGCCGAAAGCATGTTCAACCAAAGCCTATATTTATTAAAGCACAGGCTATGTCCTATTGTAGCATATTCAACCAAAGCCTATATTTATTAAAGCACAGGCTATGTCATATTGTATACAAAAGTCTGCACCACGTTTTGTGCACCCCAACTGAGGTTCCATCTGCAGTAGAGCTACTGGGCTATAGAATTGGTTTGGTTAAATACAAATATGATCACAAATATACAAACAAATCCTTGTTTTCAGAATGTTTCCTAGGAGAGACGTAACTGATGTTTTATTCCTGACTGCTGGCAGTGGTGCTGGCTTGTGGATATGGGCAAGACCACACATGGCGGCAGCTGCTCCTGCTAGGCGTTTCTCCTGGGCTTTTCTAGGGGGAACCCTCTGGCCTCTCGGTTCCATATTCCTATGGGCAATTTTGCGAAGCTCTATTGGACAAAGACCAGTAATTGGTTCAATGCTAGGAGTGGCAACAGGAGCAGTACTTACTAACATAGCTTTAGATTACTTCCGTTATGTAGAAATGATGTTTTGTGGTGAATTGCATATTCCAGAAGAAGTGTACAGTCCTAACAGTGATGATGAGAAATATGACATTGATATTTAATATATTAAGATCATAATGAAGTTGTTTTTATGCATGTGCACCATAACATGGGCATCACTGAATAATATCCTGTGGTTAAAAACAGGAAATGTGTTTTGCTTTTGGATTTGTTACAATGTATTAGAATCTCTTAGAAAAATAATATTCAATCAATTTTGTCATTTCTACACCTATAATAAAAGAATTTTGAGAATCAAACAGTTGAGTCCATGTTAAGCCTGAGGTACATGTAACTTAATATTGTTGTAAATAGAAATTTTTAATATTTTTCTCAATGTCAAAAGTGTAAGCTTGCATTAATTTAAGTATCAAATTATTTGGTAAATTATTTAATTTTTGTCTGCACTACTTTTGGATTGTTGTAATGTCTAGTCTTACCAAGTGTCACAGAAGGCTTAAAATAAAGTGATATTTACTGTATACTGCTTTTGAATCCCATATCTTTCATCAAGTTAAAGATCTGTAAATGCAATTATCACAATTTCCAATTATCTATATGGAATCATCATCAGTTGGGAAATGGGAACTTTCTGGAGATTAAGAGGAACACAAAATGTAAGGAACATTAGGCAGCACGAACTAAAAAAAGGATAGAATTATTATTATTGGAGATTAACTAGATTCAGTCAAGTATCAGTTGTAACAACTGCTTTTTTGTATTTAATGGGCGTGTCATGACAAGGCCGCTGAATGGAAAGCGTGCTCACCCTAAAGCCTAAATGAGGTTTTGTGGGTCCCTATCATACTTGAACACACATAACATAGTAACAGACATGTTGACCCAAAAATGGCATATCACCAACCAGAACACCGATAGGAAATCGAACCTGGGACCCTTAGGATTGTGAGTCCATGTGTGTAGCCACTAGGCCACGAAGGCAGTGCCTATCGTCACAATAAACTATTATTAATATAATGACGAATAGTGAATATATGCAGCCAGTGAGCCAATTTATATGTGTCTCTGGCAGGTTTTATTCCTTATGTCATACAACTTTACTTTAACTTTTAACACTTGATCTTACAAATTGAGTCACCAATTTTTTTAAAGATTTTTATTTTATACAAATAAACTTGTATATGATGGTCACAATATTGAAATGTGTATTTATTTAATTATTTTGTGGAGGCTTCGACCACTCTACGTTCAAGATAAGATGGTCATAACCATGTCCATTTAGAGTCTGGATAGCCTTGGCGGCATCGGCGCGGAACTTGAAGTGGACATAAGCGAATCCCTTGCAGTGTCCAGTACTCTGAAATAATAAACATAAATAAGAGTATAAATTTAGTAATATAAATATAATAAAAATAATAGTATAATATTTTTTTAAACTACTAAGATCCATGTCATGGCTTCTACTTTACAATGGAAGATTCATCACCATCACTACATGGGCAGCAGCCTCCACCTGTGTACTTGCCAAGGAAGGCCTTGATTGAAGGAATCATTGATTATGACAAATTACACGTTCATCATAGGGCAACACTATACTACAAGTAACTAGACATTTGATAAATAATACAATAAATAAAATATTCAAGACACATCCATAAATTTTTACAATTACAAGAAATGCCTGCCTAAACATTGCTTTTATTCCAGTCCGATTTGATATCTAATTTGGTCAGGTCATGCGTAACTTTTATGAGGTATCTATGAATACATACTGAAGCCAAATAAAACAATAAAAAAACTTGAACATGATCTTATTATAAATTCTGTATAAAAACTATAGACATTTTGAATCATTTTCTTTAATGACTGCTGGAGCCTCCAGCTTCACTTAGTTTTATAATGCAACTGGAGTTTTGCCCGCAACTTCATCCACGTGGACTTCAGAAATTATCCCATGAATAGCCTATGTCCTTTTCTGGCTCCGTTATGACGTAAAAGAAGGACAAACAAACATACTCACTGTCACATGTATAAGTATTGAGTATAGCTCACCTTTTCCTTAGCAAGGTACAGCTTCTGTACCGGTCCGAATCCTTTAACAAGGTCCTCAAGATCAGCTTCAACCGCGAAGTTGCTCAAGTTGGAAATGCGTATAGCAGCAACATCGTCGCGTCGAGCGCCAGGGGGCTCGCGACCGGTGCGTCCGGCACCACCTTCACGCAGATAAGGCGCCACGTACTTGTTGGTTGGGGCTGCCTTCGGATCTATAAAAATATGATCATCAACCATGACTTCAAGGCATATCCAGAAGCTACATAGTTAGGCAGACAATACAGAGATCGCAGGTTTGATCCCCTGTGCTAATATCTCTGATACTCGGATTAGTGCATGATAAGGTATTTTTTGTATCCACCTAGTATGCTACCATCTTGTGAACTAAATCTAACTGCAAACAGCAGTGTCCAATAGAGCTACATAACATATCCAACACCTTATTAAGTTTAGAATTGATCCCATTGGACTTTCTTCCCACTTTACCAGTACAAAAATACTTTTACCACTCTCCGTCTTATCTCTTAAACAAAAATTGACTTGATACATTGCTGTGTGCATGAAGAATGAACCAGCAAATAGTTTTGCATATAAAATACTGATATTAATTACAAAATGTATTTCTCGTACCTGTAGATTTGGCAGCATCACCAGCTTTAGCTTGTGCAAGTTGTGTGTGCTTGAAAGGACAGCTTAAAGTCCAATGGTCCCCTTGACAGGTTCGGCACTTGAAAATTACACTGCTGGTTTGTGGCTGCAAAAAATATTTGTGAGCCATCAAGATCATATACTTTACTTACTTTTATATTACATACTTTATTTACATATCCTATAAATTGTCTACCCAACATGACTCCCAAAATCCAGATCACCTATGTCATAAAAGATGTTAAACAGAAGTTTACAGTGGATGGGGATCCACCTCTGACATCTTACTGTGATAACCAGCCTCATCTGTCAAGATTGTTGATCGGCAACTTTTTTCATGGACTCCATTTTTATCAATCTATTCACCAATACTTTTCGCATTGTTTAAAATTTTATGATGCAAATATGACCTACCTGTACCAGCACCCAAGGTTGTGAACCCTGCCAGATTTTGAATATGTGGGTGCAAGTCAGAGTGAGATATTGTCATATAGATATTAGATATAACAATGCATAACTCTCACCACTGTAAGGGTGGACATACTCAGAGCAGGGCAGCACATATTCTCTAATACACGGACCAATGTAGCTTAGCATACTTTACAATACTTGTGCTATCCTATGCGCTCTGCAACTCAGCGTAGGCCCACTCTAATGCTAGACTCCCTGGAAATTATCTTGATTGATTCAAATAATAACTGTTTAGAAATGTAATGTTGTATTTTTCAACATTGGTAACATTTATTTTATTCACAATAATGGTCAGCATTACTTTGTGTGTTTTACCATGATTGTGTAAATAAAATGACAAATTAGTTTGAGATAATTATAATTTTTGGATTGACTTAGCTATAGGGATCAGTTCAAATGCCCAAAACCAGGGGGTCTAAATTTATAAATATAATTAAAAGAGGTTTACCTTAAGACCATCAAGATCTCCATCATCTGGGCGCTGGCTCTCCTCTTTGCTGGTTATAAACTGCATGTACACATCCTCAGCGACATTGGTTGTCGCTGGGTTGGGTCCAGGCTTGTCATTGGCTGAATCACCAAACTTGCTCCATGTTTTACGTTTGGCAATACTCTGAAAAAATTTCACACTATTGTTTACTACTAAAGTTATCCAGATTACAGGTTTTACCCATTTCACAGTTATTGGTATATATGCAGCTCATGCCATCAATTACAATCCGTTTGGACTAGGGATGCAACGATTATGATGTGGTGCATCGTTTTGCATCTGTAATCGTAATAATTACGATTAATAACGATGCTTAAAACTAAAAATTCAATACAACAATGTCAATACCAATGCATCCGGTTCATATGGGCTCCGAGAGCTAGATTCAAAAACAGAGCCAAAATGTAGAAAAATATTTTTAGGGTGGCTCGCATACACATAACTTGGGGATGAAATATTTTTTCTGCCATTGTGTAGGGTATCGTTGAATAGTTCTTTCAAAAATATTGAAGGTCTAGGAACACAGTAATTTTTCGATTTAGAGATCCGTTTGCAAAATATTAAGCTTTAAAGTAATAATTTTTGTCAGAGTCGAGCCCGTCTATCTATCTATCTATCTACCTGTGCTTTTAAAAATCTAAAAATTCACAGCAGTAGTATGTATACTGAACTTAAAAGTAAAACTATCATTACTAAGTTGGCTTTACTATTTAACGAGTAATAGTCGACCAAATTATAAAATATATTTGATTGGAGAAGTCATAATGATAATTTCGTACAAATTCAATTCAAAACTACTGTACATCGTCCGACCCTTTAGATACTATTAGCGTTAAACCGTGAACTTATTTTCTGGGCAACTACGGAACCCTACACTGCACGTGGCCCGACACGCACTTGACTGCTTTTTTATTTCTTTTATACATCTCTAATAAACAACCACACAATTTAAGGCGATTTATACATCAGTTGTAAATAACTAGATTAGGATAAGTTTGTCATACCTTTGAGACAACACGCTTTTCTATCTTATATGTTCGAACAATCTTGACCTTCTTGTTATCATTGTCGTATTTGTATTCAGTGACAATCTTCAAACCATTTTCAACAACTTCAGAGGGAGGTGGAAGCGCTCCTTGATCGATCTCCACCTCATCAGCCCATGAAGACTGGATATCGTCGGCTACAGGCATCTGTAAAATGAGAAAAGTTATTTGCCAATTGGTGGTAACATCCAGTAAAAACAATTTTATATATCGACGCAGTTACAGCACTTAGATATTCTTACTAAATATATCTGTTCAAGTTGATATCCAAATATCCATCGAATTACAAATTAAAATATTCGCAATATTAACCTAACCAAGGCGGGATGATTTTAAAATGTTAATATGTTTTTAGATGGAGTTATAGAGATGATTGTTTTTTCCACTTACGGTTTTAAAACGTTGGACTACTGTTTTTTTATATATTTCGAACTATAAATGGCCAATTTTTGGACAATAATTGCAATGTTGTCCACGCATTACTTCATTTAGAAAGATAGAGACAAAAGTGCCAACCACTGAGCAGAAGACAGACGAATGAGACGGACGAAAAGACCGGTGAACGACGTCTAAATGAATGAAGCACAAACTAAATAAAGATATACGTATGTTGTGATCCTTTTGTAATCCTTGCCTTGGGTAAATCATTTATCAATAATATTGATAAATTACACTCACGCACGCACTAATCATGAAAGAAAAGAATGATATTTTGAGAGATTCTTGGCGCGAACTTGAAAAATGGTGGTGCATTGCAATTTTAGTAATTTGTTATGTGTTTTTTTTGTGTTATTGTGATATGGACGGTGTTATACTATCAATTACGCAAAATTGTGAGGGTTTCGACGCGCTCGAAAAGGTTTACCATGTCGAGTACATTCGAATCGTCAAGAATCGTCAAAACAAGCGATAGACTGTAAACAACATTTTATTGAGAAAACTGCAGACGAAAATGAGAAAGAAGAAATATATATTCAGAGTAGGCTGTATGGCTTTGTTCCATTGCCTTCCATTCGGGAGAATTAAACTACTACCACTGAATGTGTGGGAATGACATTAATGAATGAATGATCGAAAAAATAGTCACGTTCATTCGCTGGTTGCGATGTGTGTCTGTTTTTCGTCGTTATCTATTTTTATTGCACGATAATAACTTGAGGGGCGTCTTCTTTTGTTTTGGTAAGTTAAAGTTATATTTAATTAGAAAAACAATAGCTATACAGTTTTAGTTTAATAAATGAAAGTATCTGGAATGTTGGCCCTCTTTGTAGTTCCAAGTTTGCACAATCTAATCTCCACAATCCAGTTTTTGTCGCCACATTGCGTTGACCCAGGGTACGTACTGCGTTTACGAGACGTTAACGTTCAGTGCTTAATTGGATTAGCTGTATATTTCTGGAAAGATGACAATGTCACTTAGAATCCCGTTATCTTTGCTATGTATTTTTAAGTTAGGTTCCTTGCTCATGACATCTCTGTACCAAACACCTATGTATCACGGACACGACATTTAAAAGTAAGTAGGAACTTACTATTTGCTCAATAGATGTACATATAACCAAAAGTTGAATTGAAAGAGATTAAATAATTTGGAATGATTTTAGCACCCCCTTTTATACACATTAACTGAAGATGCTGTATTATATTTATTCGTGGATAATAATTTCCTCCATGTCCTTCCACAGTAAATGAAGATGAATTTATTTGTGAATATTGTTTCCCTACAGGTACATCAACAGTAGGTGAAGATGCTCCGTTTTCTCAGCAGGAGAGGACGGTCATCTAGCCAGAACCGCAACAAACAAGGTCAGAAAACTTCAATCAATAAAAACCTAATACAATGTAAAGTGTTGTTATTGGATGATACTGATATATCAATAAATTTATCCAAAAAAGCGAGTGCAAATGACCTCTATGAACAGGTATTTTATTCATTAGATTTGATTGAGAAAGACTATTTTGGTTTGCAATTCACTGATACTCATAATGTTAAACATTGGTTAGATCCCACTAAAACCATCAAGAAACAATTAAAGATTGGACCTCCATATACTTTAAGACTTAAAGTGAAGTTCTATTCATCTGAACCAAACAATTTGAGGGAGGAACTGACTAGATATCAGTTTTTCTTACAATTAAAGAAGGATATACTAGAAAGCAAACTAGAATGTCCACATTCAACTGCTGTAGAGCTGGCTGCTCTGGCCTTGCAATCTGAACTTGGAGATTTTGATGAGAATGTACACACCCCTGCTTCTGTCTCTGAGTTTAGGTTTGTGCCCAACCAGACTGAGGAAATGGAAATAGAAATACTGGATGAGTACAAGAAATGCAAGGGTCTTACACCAGCACAGGCCGAGGTCAATTATCTGAACAAAGCAAAGTGGCTTGAAATGTATGGGGTTGATATGCACATTGTGCTTGGAAAGGATGGATGTGAATATCATCTTGGATTGACACCTACAGGTATTCTTGTTTTTGAAGGCCCACAAAAAATTGGCCTGTTCTTCTGGCCTAAAATAAGCAAGCTTGACTTCAAGAAAAAGAAATTAACTTTAATTGTAGTTGAAGACGATGATCAAGGTCGTGAGCAAGAACATACTTTTGTGTTCCGTCTGCACAATGAAAAAGCTTGTAAACACCTATGGAAATGTGCTGTTGAACACCACACTTTCTTCCGCTTACGTGCACCAGTTAAGGGTCCATCGGCTAGACAAAACTTCTTCAGAATGGGATCACGATTCCAATATTCAGGAAAAACAGAGTATCAAACCACACAGCAAAATCGCGCTCGACGTACAGTTCAGTTTGAAAGACGCCCAAGTCAAAGATTTGCACGCAGGCAGAGTCATGTGTTAAGGGAAAGAGAGAAACAAAATGTTGCTGCAAAAGTGGAGACTGCCACACCAGCAGAGATAGATAACGAACTACCCAGCACATCTGGTGAAGCTGCTGCTCTTATAACCGAGTCAGGTTTTGATACCCTGTCCAGAAGGAGCAGTGCCAAGTCCCAAAAGTCATCACTTGTTGAGACTGATACAAAATCTGCTGAAGTTGATGAATCACCACCTAAAACTCTGTTGATTGATGAACCAAATGAAGAACTTGTGATATCTAAAGATGATGCTATCAGTAACAAGGTTTTGTTCAATAAAATCGACAAAACATTGGAAGAAAAGAAAAATAACCTGACACAGCTGGTTATCAACAAACCATCATGTAACTGTTCTCCTGTTACTGAAGGTAATCCTCTTAATGACCTTCTCATGAGTCTTGTAAAGGAAAAATTAAACAATGATGATTCTAAGAACGAAGCGAAAAGAGATCTCCTGGACTCTGCTGAAAAGGAGGTGCCCAACAATCAAGCAAAATGCTATCTGTCGTCAACTAATAAGGCTTTACCGCCTGGTCAATTGAAGTGCAATAACATACTTAAAGCACGAGAAAATGAGGTCAAAATAATAAATGAATCTACCAACATAAACCTCTCCATGCCGTCTTCTCCTTCACCGAAAATATTGAACGAGCCACAGCTCACTAGCCCCAACAACTCTCAGTATGTTTCGATTGTTGTTGTAGAACCACCTCTCGCACAGTCTAAAGCTGCATCTCCAAAACCTATTGAAAAGAAAGAAGATGTAACTCCTAAATCACAACCAATATCATCACTGTCTCCTTGGTTGGTCACTTCTGAACCAAGTTCTCCTTCTGGTATTGGAGAGAAGGAAATAACGATAATCCATCGGAAATCGGTTATCACAACGCAACTATGAATTGGCTTTATCTTATCATACTTTTAAGTATTCGAAAAAACGAGAAACTTCACTTTTACGAAACTGACATTAGGAATAAGGTATAATTTATATTTTATAAAATATTTACGATATCTAATTGTAGTGCCTTAATTCCATAGGTTTAAACAATATTTACAACAAATACGTTTTTAATTTAAATTTATTTAAAACTATATTCTATTCTAGATGTAATGATTAAAAACGGTCTCAATATTGTGCTCAGAGATTATTTAACAGATTGAATCACACTTTCGCAACCACCGATGCATTACAACGGTATTTTATTTATTTGGAAATTAACTTGTTTCGCTTTCGAAGTTTCGATGGAAACCTAAAGCGAGATATTTTATCCAAGTACATTATAAAGTTATTGTTCAGCTTTAAAAAATAGCATTCCCTAACTATCTCAAGTGTGATTACTATTTTCTTAGTATAATATACATTTATACTATAGTGCAATTTAATATTCCTAAAAAAATATTTTTTTTAACAAATGAATTTTAATTTGCAAGTTATTTTGCTCTTGAAATTGTATTTTACTTTACTTGAGCATTCCATTAATGTACTTAATATATTATAGAATTGTGATAACATTATTGTAATGGAGCCGTCCTTAGCAATAAACTGATGTAGTATTTAGTACAAATATTGTGACAGTATTAAAAGAAAATCAATAGATAAATTACGTGCCATAGTTACAATATACGCTACACATAGTGAAATCACTTGCCAATTAAATAACACGGACCTTTAACAAAATCTATATGACAAATTAAAATGAAACTAATAATAAGATTTTGTATCTCGAATATTGTATCATAGTGCCAACAAGCTATGTATTAGCTTGTTAATTTTAATAAAGGTGCTTGGGATCAAGATAGCCATAAGTACTTAACTGCCTACTTAGTGTAACTTTTTACATTGAGGCTTTTTTACTACTAGATAGGTACTAGAGATTTTAAGCTCTAAATGCTTGAAACACAATGTGTTTATCTAATACTGAAATGAATATTCATGAAACCATGGTTTTATCACCTTTACTTTTACTTACATTCGTACTTATAATGTTTTATTCGTTTACAATTTATTAATGTTAATTGCAGGACAATTTTATGAATTGAATAAAGTTACTTATTTTAAACAATCGTCCCTTTCATTGCTTATATTATCGAACTTAATCGACATATGCATTTTCACATATATCGTCGAAACATCAACTGCAGAACATAGGCCGCGACTCCCGACCTTTACCCGTCAGTTCATTCCCAACACGTGGTCGGATTACACAGATGACGAAGATACAATTAATATTTTATGTTAAGACACTGTACATGGACTTGGTGACAATGGAGCACCTTTTGAAAACCTTCCAGAAAAAGCAGAGAATTCGGTGAAAGTTCATATAAAACATGTATGCAGTTTAACAAAGAACATTGACATGAACATTTTTTGAAATCGGTTAATAAACTACCTCGTGAGGGTGGAGCAGCTGGAGTCGCGCCACGACGCATCCTTCAAGTCGTTCGTGGTGCGAGTCCCGACCTGCAAGCTGGAGACCTTCATGAGGGAGGATTTCCGACAGAAGGGCGTCGTGTACTGTCGCTTCCGAAGGAGGATAGCGATCAACACCACCAGAGCGGCACCTAAGTGCATTAGTAAATAAGTAGAAATTTTAATTTATTGTACTGTATTTTATATAAACTATGGGTCTTTGTTACCTAATAATAAAGAAATAAATAAAATGAAAACCAAGGAGGTCACCACCAATCAAAATCGTAGTCAAGTTTAAATACTGCCTGAAATTGTTTTTAACTAGATAAATATTTATGTCACTTCACTGACAACTTGCTGACAACACTTCAAACATTATATTCTTTGCTTCAAACAATTATCAAAATATTGAGAAAATATTTATGAAACCACATTTTCAAACGTTCAGCAATCCAAGGGTACATATATTAATCTACGCGTCAATCGATGGCTTCGTCTACAGGGAAATCAACTCTGTCGTCTAAAAGTTCCAAATTCGATAATCCATATGTATACTCACATAAGCGTTATTTTGTGAACAACGTTGACTCGTATCACGGCAAGTATATCGTGGAAGAACTCTCGAAGATATTGGACCAGAATGAGCCTCCGCAACCACCGATGGACATATTGTCGTATACTGGGTTCGCCGAGGACGGGGCGACGGTGGTGCCCCCGCTGCCCGTAGTACAGCCGTACGAAGTTATTGGTAAGTACTGTGATTTTATTTACATATTGTTTTAGTGAGCCCCAATGTAAACGTTCATCGATCTAATCTGGGATTCATTTAAATGCTTGTGTGTAATGAGAACTATAAGAGATCTTTTATGGAAAGAATTTTAGGACTACAAAGTGTTCCGCAGACAAATTGACACTATTTCATATATTTCCATTTCATTTTCATTCCTGAGACTATTTTCTGACTTCCATCTATAAAGGTAAAAAGTGTCTTTAACTTCGTGTGCGTGGATTTCAGAAATGATCCAACGGGAACTACTTGCTTGATCGGGATAAAGAGTAGCCAATGTCCTTTTCCGACCCTTCAACAATCCCTAATACATAAAATCAAGTAATTCTGTCTCTTTGTTCCGACGTAAATGTTGGATAAACAAACTCACTTTCGCATTTAATAGTATTAGTAAATTGATATTTCTCAGGGACGGCCACTATACCAGACCGCGTGAAAAAACTCAAACACGCCATCAAGGTGGTCTCAAAAGAAGGTTGTATAGAGCACATGCTTTCAAGTGGAACTGTTGTCCTCGACATCAGCTACGACAGAGAAGAGCTGAGGATCGCCACGGAGTATTTACAATGTTCGTATTATTATACACAACCGGCTTGCACTTGGCCTTCAAGGCGTATGAAAGAAGCAGTCTCACCCAGTAGCCTTAAGTTATTGAGGCACTGAGACTGCTATCTTTCATTCCTGGAAAAATGCATTCGGTGACAGACTTGGATATAACGTGTTAGCTAGCCAGCAAGTCGGGCATGGTGTCATGCCATCAACCATGCTGACACCGAACAGACACCCGGTTGGAAACCGAACCAGGGATCTCAATAAAAAGTCGTTAATTAAGTCCACTGCTGAACAAGTGCCTCACTAATCGTGTTTTAACGCGGGAATTAAAAGTAATTAACGGTCCGTTCCTGAATATGTGCCTCTAGTCGTGCTTTAACGCGGGTATAAAAAGTAGCTAACAGTCCACTGCTTAACATGTGGCTCTCTCTAGTCGTGCTTTAACGCGGGTATAAAAAGTAGCTAACAGTCCACTGCTTAACATGTGGCTCTCTCTAGTCGTGCTTTAACGCGGGTATAAAAAGTAGCTAACAGTCCACTGCTTAACATGTGGCTCTCTCTAGTCGTGCTTTAACGCGGGTATAAAAAGTAGCTAACAGTCCACTGCTTAACATGTGTCTCTCTCTAGTCGTGCTTTAACGCGGGTATAAAAAGTAGCCAACAGTCCACTGCTTAACATGTAGCTCTCTCTAGTCGTGCTTTAACGCGGGTATAAAAAGTAGCTAACAGTCATCTGCTGAATATGTGCCTCTCTGTCGTGTTTTAACGCGGGTATAAAAATTAGTTAATTCGCACCGGAATATTGTTTCCTTATTGTTAGTTGTGGGAGTGAGACCCGATATCAGGGTTACTCATGAATGCGGGCTTAGCGCGGGTAAACAATATAACAATAGCTAATGAAGTTACGCGTCATTGACACACAGCAAAGGCACCATCTCTATATTAGTGAGTCATACATGATAGAAGAAGAAGGAATAAAAGGAAAAGAAATATGTACTTAGGAATATATGTCAAATGTCGTTTAATGGTGAATAATGTGAGGTTTCAAATTCTATATTCTATTCAAATTAAATTTTCATAGGTTGTTCTGATAATCATTACAAAACATAAACTTACAAGGTGTTTCGATTTATCTGATGAGAAGTATATTTATTTATTGATTGATTTAGTAGCTACATACATACGAGCAATTTAAAGATTACATGGCTATCGTGTAATTTATTGTAAGTTATCTGATATACGTGTTTTTTAAGGTTTTGTGTGGACAGAAAGGTTGAGATGCAAAAAACAAATTCATTTGTATATTTGTATCAAATATTTAAACTTCTATTTTTAACGTTTATAGGTTTGCTTTTGGCCTTTATCTCACACAATGTGTGCTCACCCAGCAGCCTCAAGCTGTTTCATGCCATGATATAATGAACTCTAATGCTTTTAACACTGCTGTTTTACAGCACACTTAGTAGCACGGAAGCCATTGACAATTCCCTGCTGCCAACTATATCGATGTATTTATTCCCCCTTTTTTATTAGTATTGTTTTGTGTAAGTAAATAGTTTATGACTAACTGATTACAGGTCTTAAACTGTTACTGGAAAAACAAACTCCGGCTCATGTAGGAACGCCGAAAGAATCAGGTGATGGTGATGAAGAAGTCAAGAAGCGACAACTGGTGTTCATTTCCACCGTGATGACTTGGGCCAACACCAAACCTCTAGATCTGGTAAATCTCTAAGGCATTAAAACATTATATTTATTGAAAATATCTCATGCTAAATGACATGGTTTTTAGATCGCAAAATATCTACAGATATGAAGCTTGAGATGAACTTAGCGGACAACTAAATTAACACTGCCATTTTCTGAAATGTCACTTTATGATGTCACTATATGTCACTACCGCCAAAATTGTATGAAGCATTCAGTAACCAGTTATGGTTCATGGATATTGGAAGACTCGCTTTAAATGAGTTGCGAACTACGTGTTGGAGAAATGCACACCAATATCGACGAATAGTTCTACATAATCGTCAAACTATACGCTGCACGGCAGATGACGCAGTAGAAAAGTTACTCAAAGCTGATAATTATTGATCAGTTTAATGTAGGGTCATGAATGCTCTGCGCCCAATATTTATTTTTATTATTATTACCTTCCGACCTAGCGTCCCGAGTTGGCGCCCCTGTCAGTAAAGCCCCATTCGCCATTATCAAGGCCCGCCGCGCTGAATCTCTCAACTCAAAATATTTGCAACTTCTTTTTCCTCAGGACAATCCCGAAATGCCTTTCGTAGAAACTGATTTCCGTAAAAGGAAACCGCATGTTAATTTTAAGATGCATTACGATGCTGAAAATGAGGTTATAGGTATCGCCAGGAATTTCAAGTCTCAAATTAGGTAAGCGCTGCAAAGTTTTTATATTACTAAGACAACTTATATATATATCCGAAGGATCAAGCCGTAGCCCTATTGCTAAATGTTGAGGCTACCATGTAGTATGTCGTCTAGTCTGTCAGAGGAGGCTATCACCTAAACAAAATATAGTATCTACCCATCGTCAACAATATGAAATGATAAGCATATTTCAAACCAGCACACATGGAAAGGGAGGTTAAAAATGTAAAATTTTATACATGGACCTTGTAGGGTATCGTAGAATATAACTATTTAAGTAAATTATTTACTCAAAACTAAAAAGTGTGCTAATATGGCGCGGTAATTTTAAGTAACCGAAATCTTAAAAACTATACGAGAAATAAATGATTTGAATATTTCAGCGCAATAGTCGTGGGAAGGGGTTTGACTTACGGCGGCGCGGAAGACGTTCTGTTCTACTGGTTCCAGAAGGCCTGGGAGAATGAGCATTTGTTGCCAATAATCGGTCGAGGAGGCAACATCGTGCCTCTCATCAACGTCCGCGACTTAGCTTCGTTAGTTGCTGTCAATATACATTTTATTGTATGTCTACGAACGACACAATAAGGCTCACGGTCGGTCGGTCGATAGCTGTAGAGTTTCATACACTCTTCTCTGCAGAACAGTTTTTCGAATGAGCAGTAGTATGTACACTCGAGTACAAAAATATGTATCCACTTTTGAACCTTGTCACATTCAATTTAATTGTCATATCCTTCAACACATTACATAGGCAAGAGTGAATGTGACATGTTTCGAAAGTACATACATATTTTTTTACTTGAGTGTACATAGACGTCAGAAAAGAATTATAAAAATTTAATTTTAAGTTTACTTGATTTGAGATGTCAACTGCATTTTACAGGATCGTTTACAATTTGGTGATCGACTTCCCTAAAAAGTTGTACATTTTAGCCGTAGAACAAAATCCTACGAAGCAAAGAGAGGTATTCATTTATAATCACTAACAATATGCAATAATGTTGTTAAGGATAATGCGATAAACATTAGTTTTGTTGCAGATAATTAAGCCGATTGGGAGAATCGTGGGCACGGGAATGTTTAAATGCATCCCTCCGGAAGACGCCTTTTTGATTCCAGAAATAGATGTGAGATAATCCGCTTTCTCATACTTTTTAGATGCGTCATTTTTACCTGAATGTAGAGTCCTTGAAGGCTCTATTTACATTACTGGCTGCTACAATGAACACGTGGTTGAGTTGGCGATTGAATCATCACCGTAAGGAAGACGTTGAGTTAGTGATGCGCATTAGAGCAACTATTTTATACAAAACCCGGCCAAGTACGTGTTGGGTCACGCCTAGCGTAGTCATCAGTAGTTGCCCCTCACTAATATGTTGGTCAATGATATATTAGAGGTATATTCGTTAACTTGTAAATTATGTAATATTTTCGTTTTTCGCTTTTCTGCTATCGAACCACGCGCCATAGTCTCCGCATTGTCGAAAATATAAGAAATTCCTGTATTTCTCAAATAAGTGAATTATTAGTAGTATATTCTTTGGCCACTTTAAAGCCTTACATTATGTAAAGGGATCCCTAAATCGAAATTGTTCTTTTGATTTACGTTTCTGACCAAGTTAGTAGACAAATTCAATGACAGACAACATAGAATTATAACAATTGTATGACATACACCAAATTACACACGTATCATCATCATCAGGCAGGAAACGTCCACTGCTGGACATAGACCTCCTCCATGGTACGACACACTGACCGGGCCCGAACCACTTGCCTCCAGCGACTCCCCGCAACCTTAAGTAGGTTGTCAGTTCATTTATAGCAAGAAAATTATGTTTCTTTCTTTCTTTCATTTAGTAGGAGGACGGCCCGGTTGACGTTTCCCGATACGTGGTTGCCACTAGAAAACTTACTGGCCATCGGTAATCCGTTCTTCGAGAAATGTGGCCTGCCCATTGCCACTTCAGCTCACTGACTCGTCGAGCTATGTCGGTGAACTTAGTTCGTCTACCGTATTCCTCGTTACGTATTTCATTCCATACCCCTTTGAATGACTTTGAGCTTGTTTATTCGGCCCACAGTAAAGTACCACGTATCAGTTCCGTATATCATCCCTGGCAACACGCACTGATTAAAGACTTGGCTTTAGACGCTGAAGTAATTTTGGACGATAAGATATGGCGTAACTTCCGAAACGCTGAGCCGAGTTGGATTCTTCGGTTGACCTCTTTGTTGAAGTTGGACCTACCTAGTTCAACAATCTGACCCAGGTATACCTATTCGTGTACAGCTTCGATTATAGTGTACTACTACTACTGGCTTATGTGCAACACGCATCATATGTGATTTAATTACAGCAAAGAATATTCGATATATTAACGGTCAATCTAGCGATGGAGCCGACATTCATCACAGAGACAATGGGCTTGCAATGGACGTCCGAGCTGAGTTTCGCAGAAAACGTGCCGGCACTCATAAAACAATTCAAGAAGGAGAGGGGCTTGAAATGTACCAAGGTGATGTGGCTTTGAATGTTATTTGACCTTTTGTGACTATAGATTTCAAAATGGTTTATTTTATGATAATTTGTATATCTTTAAGAAATTTGAAGAAGTGGCAATGGGCAGGCCACATCGCTCGAAGAACCGATAACTGATGGGGAGTAAGTGTTCTCGAGTGGCGACCACGTATCGGGAAACGTCTACCGGGCCGTTCCCCTACTAGGTGGACCGACGACCTGGTTAAGGTCGCGAGGACCAGTTGATGTGGCGTATCATGAAGGAGGCTTATGTCCAGTAGGTAACGTTTCACAGCTGATGATGATAAGGAACTGTATTTATGCTGTGTTGCTACGTTTAAAAGTAGGTTCAGGAATTGGCTCAACTAGGGTCGTTCTACAACCGACTATTACGGTAATGATAACCTAGAATATAGATTTAATTAATTTAATGTAGCCTTATGGGTATCCCATATTTATTAAATAGATGTTGTACGTACAGATGTATAGTTGTTCACTTACTAGTTGCACATGTAACGAAAGCTATCAAAAATTTGTTTTTTATTGTATTATGGTTTATATAATTTAAGATTCGTCACAATATTATAGGCTTTGTGAATGTAGTTACTATTGTTATACATGTTTATTATTTTACTTAGAAACGAACCATTTAATTATTGTATCTGCAGGTGCTTATCTATGGGCCTCCACTCGTTGGCAAGACAACGTTAGCGAAGATGATCTGTACAAATTATGGCTTGGTATACGTGTCCTACAACACTGTAGTTCAAGATTTGATGGATGATTTGGTAAGTGCGACACTATGACCTGTTGTCACTATTACCACTTTATTTATGGTTCATACAAGCAGTTGCAAAGCTCGTCAGTGGCAAGAATTGAATTATTCGTGTGATTCAATTTTATTTTTGAAATGTTTCGTTTACTGTATACAATACTCATACAAAACAATTGTCAAAAATGCTGCCGTTTTTTAGAGTCGTATACTATTAACGTCGTATCATATGTAGATAAACTGTTATTTTCATCCTTCATTTTACACGCCTATATTAAAGTTTTACGAATTTCGCTATAAATGTATAAGAAAAAGCAAAGAAAAAGTATGAAAATTGTTTTTGATTTTTGTGAGTTGCTATTTACATTAAACTTCATTTTAAATAACATATTGCGTAAGTACCACATACATAATCTTTTTAAGGGGCCCCTAAAAAGGTATCAGCAGATCAGAGTGTAGTTACACCACCCACTGGATACCAAGGTTCTTTATTTGCTGAACGCATTGATCTGAGTAGTAAAGCTCAATAAGATTAAAAGTGAATAAGTTGATCAAATAATATAGCCGTTGGACGTAATTATCATCATTTTAATGAGGGATACCTCAATTTAATGAAGGATGTAATCTTTTGCGGTCAAATATCAGTGTTGGTTGTAGGCAGATTTAAATTGGAAAATACCGATTTGGGAGTCTTCCAATCCGGAGGACGTAAGCGTACTCGTACCAATTAAAAGAGAATGTGGTCAAACGTTGATCTGTTTAAACTATTAATAACATCTTGGTAGCAGCTAGGCGTATGTACATAGAAAATTACTGGTCTATGACTTTCGAATGTCCATTGCAGTCACGTAGTCAGTATACGCCGCGAAGGAGTATCAAAATATTTTTTTTAATATGCTAGTTTTAAGTTACTACAAATAGTTTACAATATATGTTGTAAATGACGCTTCTCGTGCTGTAAGAGAACATCTGTGAAGAAATCATAACACGATCGATTCGTTCGTTTCATTAGGAAGCGTTTATTCGTAAGTATAAACAAGTTTGTATTGTGTAATATTCTCAGCCATATTGGATCCCACGTGCGCCTCATAACAGTGAATGAAATGATAAATAGTCGCGCATGACTCTCACTATCTGCGAGACATATTGACCTGATTTCATGAACAATAGATTGTTTTTATGCTTCGGATTGATGGCGATACGTTGAACCTAATTGTAACCAAGTATCGTAGTAGCATCTGTAAATATATTTTGATTCTATTTCTACATTGGTTGGACATCTACCCGCCGCCGTACTCTAAAGCTGACTGACAATTTTCAGTGGTAGTACCTACCGGAACTCTATTTGGTTAGTGGTATAGTACTCGCAAACTATGTTTGCCCCTCTGAAGTTAGCCACAAAAGACCGCGAAGTATATATTATTAATGGGAGGCAAGGAAAGTTATCGGGTGGAAAGAAATTTCCTAGTGTTTTATGTCATCTAGCGATAGTTATTATCAAAAACAATACACACACACACACATTGTGATTGTACATGTTTGAAATTGCGGAGAGCTAACTCCAGAGGGGCAAACATAGCGTGCAAGTACTGTAAATAGGACTTTTATTTGTCCGCCTAGCCTAGCTATAACATAAACATTGTGTTAATAGCACTGTGTGATCAGGCAATAAAGTAAATCCATACAATCTAGCACATCATTAACTTGAGGCTTCTCGTACATAACATGCTTATCATCGCTTAAATTAGGTGAGATGGTCCAAGTGTGGACCCATGGTACGGCAAACCCTTTATACAGTTGGGACTGAATACTGGAGATACTTCTCATTGTTTATTGTATATTTCAGGTGTCTATTAAAACCTATCTTAGGTCTCTCTAATGAAATATAATTTCAGTACATAAGTTAATACATTCAACGACAAACACCACTTTCAGACGATCAGCTTTCGTGATCAAGAAGTATATTTTATTAGATTAATAGGAATGGGTACCAACGCCAAAGGTGTTTTATTATTTCATTTACGTACACTATTTGTACTAAAATTCACACACATACACTTTGAAATAATTTACAGACGAAGAATCAAATGAATAATTATTTAATTACAATAAACACTATTCATGAAAAATGTATGTTTGTAAGAAGTATCGCCAAAACTGACGCTTATCACTTCGCGCTGAAACTTTTTTGAATATGTTGGACTTTAGCTTCATTCAAATAATCACTGGTTTCCCTTTTCAGGGGCCAGCCTACCCCTAGAAAATATCTCTAGATACGTCAATACCAAATCCTTAATTGTTTTATCAGACATGGCGCGTGGCACACTGGGAGGTCGGAGAGATGTCGGCGCTCCCGATGCCGGTAACAGAAGATGACGACGTCCCTGACTCCCTGGACGACCTCGGGGAGGAGGAAACGGGCCAGGAGACCGCTCGTCAAACCCTAGCCATATTGCAATCAGGCCGACAATTCACCGAGGAGGAAATTATAGGGTAACTTATTGATTGCATTTGCAATTTCGCTCACCTTCTCAGAAATGACGATAAGGATAAACGCGTAAAGCCGTAAGTTAATGAGGATCTGGCTATGTTATCTTACATTACCAGAACAACCAAACTGACCACCTACTGATACTACGCTGATAATCAATTTCGGCGACTTCCGGATCATCAGTCAGTCATCACAGTAGGTACGAGGCCGTATCGTCATCGATGCTTCGATAATTTTGCGATTGTGACTATCATTTTAGGACCGTAGTGAAGGTTTTCGATACTGTGAGGAAATCAATATAAACCTGAGAAGAAATTAAAGGGTGCGTGCGGTGCGTGTGAAGGCTTAGGGGTACTATTATTTTGGGATGATAGTTACGTCTGCGGGATTTGTTGACACTGCACGTGTGTCACGGAAGCCCTCAGGCTTCCAATTGCAAAGTACAGACAAACTAACATACGATATAAATATAAAATATCCACTGCGGGACATAGGCCATGGATACAACAGTCACAAACTACGATCGGTTCCCACCCGCTAACATCCGCCGCGCCACCGACGGCGCCCCACGATTTTACGATTTTCAACCGACTTCAAAAAAGGAGGAGGTTCTCAATTCGACTGTATGTTTTTAAATGTATGTTACGCGATAACTCCGCCAATAGGGAATCGGTTTTGATGATTCTTTTTTGTTTGGTAGAGTATACTTCAGAGATGGTCCCATATAAATTTTATAGAAATTGATTGAGTGCTTTTTGAGAAAATCAACAAAAACCAAATATGTACCCAGATAATTCAGTCAGTTTTTAGTTGTTGTTTTTTGTGAACGCGTTAATAATTTAGAAAGGTTTTCATTATTTTTATTTCTTTTCAGATATTTACGTAGCAAACTGCTCAGCCATGAAGCTCAAAACAAGGGATGGGTGCTGGATGGATTCCCTACAACATTAGCTCAGTGCTCAGCGCGTAAGTTAATTGAATAGTATTTAGTCAACTTCCATAAAAATTACTGTACAATCTCAAATGAACCTAGCCATTCCGTACGTAAATATATTTTATAATGTAATTCGACACAAATCACGTTTCATGGTTATCCACTAAACTATCTCACGTTTTGTAATTATACTGTTTTTCTAAGTAAGTAGGTACAGTAAATAAAAAATGAAATATTGAAACTTACGTCTCGTCCCCCTGTGTATTGAAGTTCCCTGACAGCACTTACATTAAATAGCAATGAGGCATTAAATTCAACAGTCATTTGCCATCTTATTTTGTAGACATATCGACCAATCTTGACTATCAAAAATATATGACAAGTCAGTAACTGTCACACGCAGTGACGCCGCAGAATAAAACAGCACTGTTCTAAAACTAAATACATTACAATCACTGTACAAAATCGTCTATCTGTACGAGTATAAACATCACTTAAGAACCTTTGCATGTTATTCACTTAAATCAGAAAAAAAAGTTTTTTATCAGGGATTTTATGTTACTTCTGCTAAGACCTCAGCGTCCGAAATACCTCAGCGTCTAAAGACAAAAGTCTTTAGTCAATGCGTGTTGCTAGTGATGATGATGACATACGGCACCGAAACGTGATCCTTTACTATGTCTCGACGAGTCAGTGAGGTGAAGTGTCAATGTGAAGGCCACATCGCAATAACCGGGCGTAAACATTATCGTGTGGAGACCACATACCATCGGGAAATATTTTCCGTCTCGCCTTCTACTAGTTCGACCGACAACCTATTAAAGGTCGCAGGGAGTCGCTGGATGCAAGTGGCTCGGGACCGGTCGACGTGGCTTACCATGTAGGAGGCCTATGTCCAGCAGTGGACGTTTTCCGGCGGTTGATTATTTTATTTTACGTTATCCTAAATATAAAACAAGATACAGGCCTCGCGCCGGGTAAACTGACTGCAGCTAACAATTAGCCCTACTAGTAGATTTTTCTTTTTTACTTTTGAACAGTCTTTGAAAAAGGCGAAGAGGGGGACGATGAGGTCGAAGCAGCAGAAGAAGACGACGAAGATAAGTTCGAAGAAGATATCGGTCTGTACGCGAATGTTCTCAAAAGGATGTTGCCGGGTAATCTCATGAATTTATCTATACATATGTATATTTATTAGTATTCTGCTGTAATGCATGGTTGAAATCAATGTTAACTTCAGCAGCTTTGAGGAATTACCTGGACCAAAATCGTACTTGGTATGCGTTACAATATGTATTTTACGTTAATAAGTAAGATGACTTTAAATACACATAGAAACAATTAAAATTGTTACGGAGACTACCAGTTTCATTATAATTTGCCTGCATCGTTTGTCGCCATTACGTTTGATTGGTACGGCTCGCATTTAGGATGACATAAAAATGTAAAATCACTGAACATTCAGGCTTCTATAGCTATCCACAACGAAGTTACACGGGTCTCGAAAGTGCACTGAATGGCTTCGAGAAAGGGATGGCTGCTCAACTTGACCTAGATTTATAAGCGGACACTGTGAGGTTGCGAGTTGAATCTCCTTTCATACAAACCTCATCATTTACGAGCTGCGAGAGCCCGATCATCATCAGCTACATGAGTCTATTGTTGTAAATAAGCCTTAATACTTGCATTAGCTATTTATACTAGCTTTAGTTCGCGACTTTGCGTGGCATTGAGAAATTATCCCAGGGCCAAATTTACCAGGACAAAAAGTATTATTTATCGCATACAACGTGCATGTATGCGCAATTATGTGCAGAATCGACAAGGTATATCGAAAATAACACCTCACTTTCTCACTTATAATATTAGTGTGATGTATTTCAGATTTTGTTATATCATTAGTTGCTACTGACATATTCATATGCGAGAAAGCGATGCGTCAACCAGATTCGGCCGGGCGATTGGACGAAGAAGTTGTATTGAGACGATTGAGCGAATTCCGAGTGGGGGACACGCAAGAGAATACTCCCCTCAACTTCTTTGACGAGATCGACATTCACCCAACCGTCGTTAACATTAATAATCATGATGATTACGGCATGGAACAAGCTTACAGTGCCATCACCGTGCGTTTCGGACAGCCCTGTAAATACGGGAAACTTATTGGTGAGTGTAGAGAGATGTAAATAGAAAAGTAGATGATCAGAACAGTTGAACTGACCTGTGGTGGTTCTAGAATCTGATTTTCGAGTGAAATCTTTTCGTCAGGTAAATTTTTTATGAACTTCAGACATAGTCTCTCATTTTGGTTTCAGACTTAACAAGTTTATCCAATATCCAATAGGTGTCGTAAAAGGTGACTAACTTGAAATTAATCAGGAGATGGGCATCATCATCTACCTATGTAACAAAAATATCTTACAGCGATCACCAACCCGCCTGCCAAGCGTCGTGATTCACGAGGAAGGCTCATGTCCAACAGTGGACTTATTATGATGAAATCTGTTCATTGGTTATTAATTTGGATATCGGTTAGCTGTTATGGGATAATATTTCGCGAAAAGGATTTTATACTGTTATAATTTTACGATTTTTATTTCAGTAAATATTGCGGCAGAATTAGAACCGTCAGTCGCCTCACAGTCATGCTAGCCCCCTCTTTTTTGTATTAAATAGATATACTTATTGCCCTTTGTAACGAGGTTCGCGTATAAACACTCAGTGTGTTTCTGATTTTCAGCTATGATCGAAGCCGCCGAGAAAAAAGCAAAGCAGGACAAGAAAGTAGCGAAGCTTAAAGAAGAAAAGAGGTTGCGTGAATTAGAAAAGAAATTAAAAGAAGAGCGTGAAGAGAAGATGGAATACTGGGTATGAATTAACCATAAACGTTTTAATAGCAGTTTTAAGAAATGAATGGTAACATAGTATCTGAGGCTTCTGTATTAGCACGTCACTTTGTACACTTGCACAACCAAGTGCAAAAAATGTTTACCCACTTAGTACCATGCCACATTCACTCTTACTTGTTCCTTAGCAGTGTGTTTAATGATATGTTAATTAAAGGTATATCATCATCAGAAAACAAACATAAAACAGAAATTTTTATTCCCAGTCTGAGCTGTACTCTTTGATGCGTGAAGAAGAAGAGGCGGCCCTGGCGGTGGCCGGCGAGCCCATGCGCAATTATCTTATTCACCATATCTTCCCCACGCTGACACCGGCACTGCTCGAGGTTGCCAAACTAAGGCCGGAGGATCCGATTGATTTCCTAGTAAGTTTTGTTTCTAATTAGGTTTATCCACAGATAATATACAGACAGTTTCGAACATTAATAACTTCCTACCGTGCTTCCTACTAACAACCCTCACGAATGAATATAACTTGTGGGTGTGTAGAATAATCTTATAGTTCATTATCGTTACCACGGATGTCCCGTGTGGGGACTTGCCTAATCAACACGCTTGGCAGGCGGATTGGTGGATCTACGCGGACGAAGTCGCGCGAAAACGCTAGTTTGCAATAAATAGAAAAGTTATTTTATCAATAACTGCCGACGATCCTTGTTCCAAAGCGATTTCCCTTTCAGGCTGAATATCTGTTCAAGTTGAATCCGACCGGAAGAATGTTAGAACCGGGGTATAATCTGCAAGCGGAATTATTGCTAGGGAGAATCAAAATTCTCGATGACGCTTTGAAAGAAGTCGATATCAAAATAGATCCTCTGTTCACCCCTGATGCGGAACCCGCCGTGGAGACCATGCCTCACAGGGAAATAGCCAACATGATGAGTGCTCTCTAATTCCAATATTTTCATTATTGACGTATTATTTCGTAATTATTTGTTGTATATTTTATCGTTCGTGTCATAAATTTTACATTCTGAAATCACTTTTAATAGCTTGATTGACTAGTGACCTACAATTATATATAATTGATACCCACGCAACGTTAATTTGAGCTAAAATTCATAAATGAAAGGTCGTAATGCTTTATATGGCACTTATAAGTGTAATGTAAAAAATATTACAATATTGCCGAGTTTAGTAAACCTCATCATCATCATAAGAAGCCGGAGATGCCTGCTGAACGTTGACCACCTATACGTCAGTGACTCATAAACTTGAGACTTTTGCGCGAGACGATTCTATCATAAGACATCGTCACTTACCATCAGGATGAGATGAAGCTCAGTGCAAACCAATCCTGTATCAAAAGATCGGACTTAACGCCAGCGCCTGTCGAATTCGCGTACTCAGGAACAAAACGTTTTGGACTGAATATGATCTGTATCCTGTATGTATTTACTTATTTCACAGGTGACATTTATTTACTATAGCACTTTGAAAATTATCAACAAACTTTGCTATTAGAATATTAAACGGTTACTAATAGTAGGTACTCGGCAATCACGCAACGTACGATCGATCGATATGTTTTGATTTTATCGTCGCTCGCGTGATTGAAGTCAGTTCATTGTTGACTGCGGATGAAAGTGTTGGAGAAAATGTAACACAATGAGAGTGCACCCTGAAACCTCGACGAGAAATGTGCGCCGGAGGAGGTCCAGGGTTCGTGCTTCTGATGGCGGTGGCCTATCTTTATTTGCTGCGAGTTTACGTCATCAAACGACGGAGTTTTTCAATAATTCCACTTTGCACGGAGTACGGTATATCGCGGAAAAAGAACGACCGTTTTGTGAAAAGTACGTAGTACTTCAAATATATCTGTGATCTTTCTTACAGAAGCTTGTACATTTTTGTTTGTTAATAACTTGTGTTCTTTTTGTAGGTTTATGTGGTTCAGTTTTACAGCAGTAGGAGCTGTAACGACATGCATTATTATTGTCAGTTTATGGGAAAAATTTCAGACGAATCCTACGATTACAGGTCAGAACATACCGAATTCTCATTTACCCAACGAATAATGTAGTCAAAATGTCAGAAAATCTCGTATCCTTTTTGCTGGAACGTCATCAGCTCTGAATAATAGTTGTAGTCATAGTCATAAATCTTGCTAAATTATATGTTACAGGCTTGGACACAGATTTCCACAACTGGGACGTACCATTTCCAGCTGTTACAATTTGCGATCTCAATCCGGTGGATGAAGAACTATTAGAGGAATATTTACAGAAGTAAGTACTGGCTGGCGTCACGGCGGCTTTTGCTAGCGTCGCAATAAATTTGCATTGTGACGTCACTCAGCGTTGCAACCGTCTTTACGCGTGCACAGCGAGGCCTCGCAGCTTACAGCTTTATAGTTTTGAAGTTATTGTGATGAATGAATACTTGGCTTATTTATTTAGACTCTCCAGAAGGTTAAGAAAATCATGTATGTTTTACATTATTGCAGGACATGGGGTGATAGCCCTCCAGAGAAAGCAGCAGACATGCTGCGATGGCTCACAACGCTACAATACCGGTCAATCATATCAAATGCGTCCTCTTACGCGCTAGACCCAGAATTAACAGAAGGAGATGCGGCCAAGATCGACCCTAAAGATGCTGTGTTTAGTGTACGTTGTTTACGTTTTTAACATATTTTAAAAAAATGAGGAGGTTCTAGGTTCGACGCGTATGTATGTTTCTTATATATATACATATATAAGAAACATACATACATACGTTTACCGATATATATATCGCAATTAATATATGTCTATGTCTCCGTCCATTGTGTTGGACTGATTTTGCAAATTATTTGTTTGTTTGAAAGGGTTACATAGAATTGATATAATTTAGACTGGTGAAAAAGTAGTTAGCTCTCCGCAATTTCAAACATGTACAGACGGAATGTGTGTGTATTATTTTCGATAATAACTATCCCTAGATTAACACTAGGACATTTCTTTTCATCCGCTAACTTGCCTTGCCTCCCATTTATACGTTAATAATTGATTCTTCGCGGTCTTATGTGGGTAACTTCAGAAGACAAACTTAGTTTGCGAGTACTGTATAGTACAGAAAAGAAATTAGTTATTTTATTTAGTCTAACGCGTAGAAGCAACAATTGGGTGTCGACCTAATAATATCACATCGTTGATTTAAAAAATGTATATTTCATAGATTTTCGTGCGGACGTCAGTTTCAGTATTATAGAGGTATATACTGCAAATAAGAGGTTAACGTGTAATAGTCGACCAAATTATAAAATATACTTGGAGTGGTCAAAATTTCGTACAAATTTCATTAAAAATTACTTTTTAGAAAACCAATTCAACTACGAAGCCCTACACAGGGCGTGGCCCGACACGCACTTGGCTGCTTCTTTTTAGCGTTTCGTACCCAAAGGATGCCCCTGGTAACCTATTACTAGGGCTCCGCTGTCTGTCCACCCGTCCGTTTGTCTGTACGTCCGTCAACCACAGGGCTTTATGTTTTGAAACCTCATAAGTAGACACTTAAAATTACTTATGGCCCATTGTAATGACAAATAAACAAAATAAAATAGTGAAAGATTTGATTGATTTCACAATGCAATTCTTCATTATACGTATGTATTACTAACAGATTGTACGTCGATGCGAAGTACTATTTTACGATTGCGAATGGAAAGGAGATTCTGAAGAGTGCTGCGATCTTCTGATACCGGTGTTTACTGAAATGGGATTCTGTTACGCGTTTAATTCCAAACATGCTGAGAAGGTCTGGCCTTGGTAAGGATACGAGTATTACTACTAATAATTCATTCTTCAACAGCCTATATACGTCCCCACTGCAGGGGCTGGCCGACTCTCCTACAGAGTCATATGGGCCATAGTCCACCACGCGGGCCCAGTGCGGATTGGTAGACCTCACACACACCTTTGAATTTCTTCTCAGGAGTGTGCAGGTTTCCTCACGATGTTTTCCTTCACCGTTTAGCAATCGGATAATGTACAATAGGCTAGTTGACTAAATTTGAAAACTTGGTTAATTATATACTTTAATCTATATTATATCCCCAAAAAGCTATATTTTAAAGAAAAAGCAAAATTTACATTACGTATTTTGTATTTAAAAAAAGCAATTTATATTTCCCTCGAAAACGCTGAATAGTGTCATGGCGTCTTGAATGACGTCACAGCTCGCGAAATAACCTGCACTGTGATATGAAAACGTCAACAACAACAATGATGTTTTGCGAGGCGTGACGTCACACTTTCTTGCGCCGCGTTCTTCGTGTTCGTTGTCACGTGACCTAATGCCTATTTTTTTCGAATCCATTTTCTAAAAATATTAATAATCTTTAACTTTTTTGAGAAATATACTAGTTTTTTCTTATCTTCGTCTCCTCATTTATAATTAGAAACTATAAACCAAGCAATTTGTTATTAGTGGACACAAGCCTATACTACTATACAATATATATATATATAGTCTTGTTCGTGTTGATGATGATGATAACAATATTAATAATTGCGATAGTGTGTTTGATGTTTTGTCCATCTTCCACTCGATGTAAAACTTTGTAATATGCATCTTAAAACTAGGAGAAAAGAAGGCCCTGCTTCTTACACAAGTCGTCAGTACTTAACAGTACTTAACGTAATGGATGCGCCTTCGTGGGTGCGTGCACTGGTTAGCGGGGTTAGAATTGTCAATAGAAGAGGAGTCTCGGAAGGATACAGGTGCTTGATCGACATCGGTTTTCTAAAATGTACTCGTGTATTATGAAAAATGCAACAATAATGTTTCATGCTATAATGTTAATATTTATTTCAGGCAAGCGCAAACCCAAGCGGAACAATTTTCAGAGGCTTTTATTCACGAAACCGATGCCAAATGGTCATTCATGTTCAACTCTTTTCGAAATGACACTACTCTCAATGTAAGTGATTGACCGTAACCTTCATATAGTATATCCTTTTTTTTTAACTTTTACTTGTGACTTTGTATGCTATATTACAAAACATGTACCTACATACGTTCGAATCTTATCCCGGTACGGATCGCCACTCGAGAACTCTCTCCATCTTCTCCGTTCTTCGAGCGATGTGGCCTGCCGCAGATAAGTTTGTTACCTATCGCCAAAGCCTATCGCAAATCATCCTAGTATCTTTCCGGTTTCGTCTCTGAGCGTGTCTCGCTTTTGATACGTTTAGAGAGAAATCCGGATAGGTGCGTCGTCTTATCCCTCTTTAGATTAAAGACTCGTAGACATATTGGACCTTTGCTCATGCAAGCCTTTTAAAAGACCGGGCACTTCTTAAAAAGGGTGACGTGAGATATTTAAAGAAATCAGAAACATTATTTTTTCCCAAAAGTTTCAAAGTACATTTTATAGTCACACAAATAAGGTATTGTGGCTTTGTAAAGTATGTCCTGACCTAAGATCCCCTGTACTACACGAGCCAGGTCTCGTCCACCGTTGTATCAGTAGAACAAACTCGTCATTATGTGACCTTGGCATTTCAGATCTACATTCACTCAACAGAAGAGATGGCCGGCTTAGAGCTAAGTGCGCAGCACGCGTGGGAACGGCGCGTGGAAAAAGTTTCCTTCTCAGTAAAGCACACCTACACTACGGAAGACGCCCGCCAGCTCTCGATACGTCAGAGGCGCTGCGTATTCGCCGATGAACAAAGTTTGGAGACCTCCGATATCTACACGTACTCCGCTTGTATGCGTCAGTGTCGCATGCAGAGGAGTCGCTCGTATTGCAAATGTGTCCCGCATTTTTATCCACCGATAAGTATGTTAAAAATAACATCTAGATCCAACGCAATTTTTTTGCCAACTTTTGTACCATATTGCATTCACCCGTTACGAATATGACCGCCTCATGTGATGCGAATGCTGCAAATTTAATCTGCGGTGATGTGATTAAATCCTTAAAATATTGTGAATTATTGTCACGTATTTTGCCGGCTTACTCCACCATAATTTAGTTTTCAACCGACTTCAAAAAAGCAGAGCAGGTTCTCAATTCGACTGTATATTTTTAAGTATGTTACGCTATAACTCCGCCAATTATGAATCGATTTTGATGATTCTTTTTTTGGGGGGTTGGGTAGATCATACTTAGCTGTCTTACATATATTTTCACATTTATCGAATTTGATGAACGCGTTAATTATGTTTATTAATTTTTCAGAGGGTTACAGACAGTGTACTATAAGAGAACTCGACTGCATAGCTAAGTTTGAAGCCGCGATCACGGACGTAACGCGATGTGCCTGCGAACTGGGCTGCTCGCATACGGTGTATGAAGTCGAGAAGCTCACAGAAATTGAGTAAGAGTTACACCATTATGTTTCGGTTAAGTCTATCATAGAACCCATATACAAATTCCTCAATATGTCTCAACTCCTATATATATTCCTGGTTAGGCTTATAGCAATCATCATCATCATCATCCGGGAAACGTCCACTGCTGGACATAGGCCTCCCTCATGGTACGCCACATCGACCGGTCCCGAGCCACCTGCATCCAGCGACTACCCGCGACTCTAACCAGGTCGTCGGTCCATCTAGTAGGGGGACGGCCTGGTAGACGTTTCCCGGTACGTGGTCGCCACTCGAGAACCTTTACTCCCCACCGGTTATCGGTTCTTCGAGCGATGTGGCCTGCCCATTGCCACTTCAGCTCACTGACTCGTCGAGCTATGTCGGTGACCTTATAGCAGTGACTTATAGCAATAATTTCAGTTATTTATTTAGTACAGTTTTGTTCTCATTCTGTTTTTACATCGTATTGTCAATATGTAAATTATTATTTCAGTACAGGAAAAGGCCCCGGAGCTACAACCTCGTTAGAAACGGAGTTCGTATCTTGGCCAATGGTGCGCTACAAACGTGAAGTGCTCTTCGGTTGGGTGGATTTACTAGGTAAGCTATAGATGATATATAGGTATTATAAATTAATTACTAGGTAAGCTAGGTTATAAACTTTTTATGGTTGAACACATTTAAGGCTGCTGTTTCTACTAAATACAATTTTTTTAAATAGTAGCAATTTAACTCGCTTAATTCCTGGCGATTTCCTATTGGTAATCGATTTGGTTGGAGATGGGGCACCTTCATAAGCCCGCTACATATGCGCCAAGGTGCCTAATTAAATTCAGGCTTCTCTGAACACTAGAAATAAGTATATTAATTAAAACATTTTGTTTCTATTCTATTTTAGTTTTACAATTTTATTTGAGATCACAAACACGGTCAACAAGTATTTTTTCTCAAAATAAGATATTTAAAAGGTATACCGAAGATAGGACTGGTCTCCATGTTCCCAGGGCTTCGAGACAAAACGTTATGCATTTATAGTTTGCATTGAAATAACATGCAAGATGTGAGGTAGCTAAAATATACACACAAAGGTGAACTGTTTTTTAAGGCAGACAGGAGGGCCCGCGCAGGCCGTACTGGCCATCCTGCATGTATGGCCGGTCCGACCCTGCAAACACGGACAGCTAGACCATATTTCCTTAGATTGTGCTTTATTGCAGTGTCGTTCGGCGGTATAGCGGGGCTTTTTCTTGGATTTTCACTTCTCTCTGGCGTAGAGTTGGTGTACTATTTCACACTGCGAGCGTGCTGCGCCGCGGTGCGCGATAGAGATGCACTGCGCCGTGAGCAAGAGGAGCGGAAGGCACAGCCTAAACCTCCACACGATCTCAGCTTAGTTCCTTGGTAAGTTCAATACCTAGTAAAGGACTCAATATTAAAATCATAGCATTTACGGTGCCGCCGTGCAGTCCTGTACCTTCTTAGAAATAGAAAGAGTAGTAATTTAAAAAAACGACGCGAAAAGAAGGTTTATAAGATTGAAGCCAATTTCTGTCTGTGGCATCGTAGCTCTCGAATGGATGGACCGATTTTGGTATGCTTTTTTACGTGAAAGCAAATTTCCTTTGCGGTGGTTCTTAGCTATACTCGTACTTAGTAAACATCGATTCAGCAGTTTGTTCCTTAGGTTTTGTTTAAAATTTTAATTTAATTCACTTGTGTGCGCGGCGTGACGCACGGGCATACGAAATGTCATTTCAACGCCTCCCTTCCCCCACCTCGCTTGTCGCACCCCCGTTTCCTCCCCGCACCACGCCTGTCGCACCTAGGGCGCGGTACAGCGGTGGCGGTCAGACTATACAATGTAGGGTCATCTCACTTTTGATAAATATAAGCTTGTTTTGTTGCCGTGTATACATGTTTAAATTGCCTCTACGAGAAATAATCCATTTTTATACCAATATCAATAATCATTAAAAGCTTCAAAAGTCCACCGGTGAACAAATAGATCCTCTCAAATGTCAATATATTCCACGAGGGGATTTACCATAATCACCACGCTTGGCAGGCGGATTGGTGGTCGCAACAAGATGTAATATCATTGTACTTATCGTATTATATAAATTGTCCGATTAATAATCAGTATCTACATATTAACATCTTAATGCGATCAGCGATCCCACAGGCAAGCGTGTTGATAATGACGAGTGCGCTCCGAAAGCCATATTGATCAACGGGATTTATACTGTATGCTTGTTTCAGGTGGAAACAACCGCCTGCTTCACGCAGCGCTCGTCCCCTGGTGGTTAGGCCCAAGGACGCGCACGCGCAACCACCACAATACTCACCACCTCCAGGGTACACGTTGTACCTACCCTAAAATAATCAATAAAAATCATTCTACCATTCTACAAAACATTCATACACCACATGTATTGCTATTACTGCATAAATGGTACTGAGTCCAAAAATGACATTTGCCATGTTTTATTTTAGTTTTAAATAAAAGATTTTTTATATATTTGACATAACTTTTATTCTGGTCACATCCATCTAAAATGTCACAATAAGTAAAAATCTAATTGAATCACATCACTGTGACGAATCTATACAAAACAGTCAACAGGTCACAGTATTCGAGAGTTTAGAAACGCAGAAAACAACGTATACTAACTACTGTCAATTATTCACAATAATGTAGTTCAAATAACAAGTTTTAAAAAGGTCTCACATTTTAAAATACATCGTTTCAGCTGCGACAATCTTGAAGTACTCTAACTTCCTAATATATCTTTACATGAAACGCACTAAACTAAGCATTTGCTATAAAAAATAGGAATGGATTAAGCCCCTAATTTATACTACATCTGGGCACTAATCGATAAAATGATAATAATATATGCACTGATGAGGGGTTTCTTTATTTGATTATACTATAAAATTTTATTAGAAACTTTGGCATAGTAATACAATTTCTAAAAGATCTTAGGGCGACATACAATGGCGACATATAGTAAAATCATAGGGGTAAAAACTCAGCACAATGAAGATACCAGGTAAAAGGTCAATCAGGGTGATTTAAAATGACTAACTGAATATGTTAAAACTGTTTTAAAATTATTTTAATTGCTTGCTTGCTCTAATTAACTGTTTTAATTGCCATTAATATTAGAATCTAAACTTATCTCTCTGTAGCAAAATAATAAGAGCCCACATTCCATAGGCTTTTTAAGAAGTTTTTTTTACATTAGCAAAAAAAACAACAATTAGCTTTGTTGTTTAGTCCTAAAAATGTTAGCCCGACATTAATAAGACCACATATATTGACACAATAACCTTAGGAACTGATTTTATGCTGGCAATTTACAGCCCTTCTGTCAACTCCAATTTAAATGTACAGGTAATAATAATACATCGTATCAATAATAATGAGACATTGGAGCTATTTGACAAGTATTGCTATGATTAATGAATAACATCAACATTAATTTAAAAATATAAAAATGTACACTATGAAAAACAACGGCGCATTCCATCTACCGCCTGGCTATCTCAAGCAGTTGGGATGTATTGGATTTTTTTCCCACTCATCCCACCTGTTGAAAATCTTGCACAGTTGTGATAATAATATCTACCTATTTTGCGTCACTCATAATCAATGTTTTCACAAATATAAAAGTAACTTACTTTATTTTAAAAATGACGTTTGACCTGAGGACTGTACTTCAGCTAAGTTGGGACAAAGGAAGAAATAGGACCCAGTCGGAGAAGATAGTACGACCCACGATCTCAACATAAGGAACTGAATTTCGTGCAAACCGTAAGTAACAACACTTCATAATATAGAAGCAACGTATTATTTTATGGAACTAAATTGCATATTAAAATTTGTAAGAGTACGTAAAATTTATAACAGAATATTACCGACAAGCTGCGCGGCACATCTTTTTGTAATTCGTAGTTTGAAGTTTATTATAATACGGTAGATAAGTGAAAAAGAATACTTTCAAATAAATAAAATTCATTATTATTCATATGCTGCTGGTTTGAAAAAACACATATTACGAATCTTTGAGCCCCGCCATTTTTTAAACTATTATCATTACATATAACTATTATAAACTTCATTTGTTTTGGTTTGTTAATTAACAACGATCAAACTTCTGTAATATGGACCGCAATTACGACATTATTCTCTTAACGGGAATTAGCTCAGGATGCTTCTATTACAAATTTCTTTCTGCTCTGCTTGTAATCCGATGTCACATTTTTAGATAAATAATGCACAAAGTATCTTACTAATCTTATTGTAAAAGAAATTTAGTATAAAACTTTTGTCGGCGAATTCGCCTTAAATTGTGAATACTAAGTCGCTGCTTAGAGGTATTTTTCTCGGAATATAATACTAGTTTAGATTATTTATACATGGATCGTGGATATTTCTTACATTTGAAAGTAAGTATTGATATGAAGTTAATTGTTATCAGAAATAAAAATACATAATATAAATATTACATATATTTTGGGCTTAAAACGTGAAACATTACAATCTAAAAATAGGATTTTTACCGTATTTATTGTTTAACATTTCAGTACGTGATCGGATCGGAAACACGGAATATAAAGACTAAATGAACTGTATTTGAAAAATTACCAGCAATTTAGAATGTTAAAAAACATATATTTGCCTTGTATAACTATAGTCAAGAAATAACTAAGCAATCGCACTGTTAGACTAAGCAATCGAAAAACTAAATGATAAAATCACAAGCAACGTGAGCGCAACCCAATAAGTACCATGATTGAAGTACAATACCGGTAAATGCAAAGCAATGTATATAATCCAACCAAAATCAATCTCGCCTAACACTACCAAAGCTACACGATTCTATTTACAATAAATTAAGTAGGGCTATAAGTGCTTATTTAACGATTTAAAAGGAGCAACAATATTTTCGCTAAATAGTTAATATTAACACTATTATAAAAATATAAATACAAAACTGTGTATAAATAAATTATTCAAAAAAGGTAACTGAAAGGAGCTTATTCTATTTTTTAAGTCCTACTCCCATTATTGCTAATTTTATGTTGCCGCTATTAAATTTATCTGTGCGAATCGAATATATAGTCGATATGATGGAAATAGGAATTCGCATTTAAATTTCACATAAATTGTTTTATCATAACACTTAAATTCATCATAATGGTACAAATAAAATTCAAATTTTACCTGTACATATATAGTAAGCATGTCATTTTTTTCAATGACCACGCATTTCAACAAAGCGGGACAATACATGTAAACTTTTTGTTTTTGATTCCTATTTCATAAAATTTCAACTCGCTCATTCAGCCGTATACGTTCAATGCTTAATTTAATTGCGGCATTTTAATTAAGTTCCTACAAAAATTTCACTACGGCCTCAGTCACGGAAACTAACTACTTTTAAAACAAAATAGCGCTAGTCGACACAATTTACCTTATCACAAATACGTCACGTGGGTTTAATAGTTTGAATAAACCGGGCGAAAATACTCATTCATACGTCAGTGGCTTACTTTTACATGAGTTAAATTAAGACACATGTTTACTGTGTAACTTGGAAGCTTTGTAAATGATACATCGTCTCAAAATAAAAGAAATATTTGGAGTAATCTTTACCGCGAAAAAACAACAGCTCAGCTGTGCGCCGGGCATTAAATTCGTCTCCTACCTTCAATCACAGGGTAGCGGACCGACTAAATATACAAATATAAATTAATAACGTGTGACGTCACTAGTTAGTAATGTATGTTTGCTGGAACATAAATTTGTTTAATTTGATACAGTCCGCAACCCTATTGCCAAACTAGTTATCTATTTTATAGACAGATATGTCTTTATTGAATCTTCTACTAAGTAGACACTGTACTAGTGTAAAAAAACACTAATGAGGTGACTTCAACGTAACCCTACATAAGCCACTGTCACCGCATCAAATCCATGCATTCAGTCGACTCGCGGGCCGATTTCTGACGCCATCACCTGCAGGCGATTGCAGTCCTTGCGCCTAGGGTGTAGAGTTGAGGGTCGCGTCAGCACACGTGCGCAGGAGACCGCGGGGGCCATAGGGGGCAGGCGGCGTCGCCGGGGGGCTCCTCTTTGTCCGAACAACGACGGCGGACTAGGCGGAATAACGATTTGAACTTGTCCATGTCTGATAGTGTTGCCTGCAAGAAAACAGTTTATTTCATACCTTTAAACGAGAACTAAAACGGTTCGAACGATAATGATCACAGATTAGGGGTCGTACCTTAAAATTCATAGAATACCATTAAATGAGTCGCTAGTTTGAAGTGGCAGAGGGCAGGACACATTGCCCGTAAACATAGTTCTTGGGACAAAGCGGTCTTTGAATAGAGACCTTGGGAGGAAAAACGTCCCAGATGCAGAACACACTTGCGATGGAACGACGACGTCAAGAAAGTTGCAAAGTTGAAAGCAATTGGATGGAAGTAGCGCAGGACCGGGATAGATGGCGCAATCTAAAGGAGGCTTACACCAAATTGGTCTAGAATGGCGGAGAACAAAGAAGAATATTCCATACTTTCTATATAACAGTTTTGTAAATTGTACGGTAGTGAGCTTGAGTGCCTAGATATTGTATTTAAATTAGCTGTTACTCGAGGCTTGGCTATGGTAAAAGTATCAAAACAATGTGTTATTCCCCTGCTGGACATAAGTCTTTCATAAGTTGCTTGATAGAACATGTGACAGAACTCAAAACAGATAGTATATGTAATTTTTTTAAATATTTTCAACGGCATACGCAATGCATACAGAACGAACATCATGGTAATGTTTAGCAGTAAAAAAAATTAGTAGTTTTTCCGTTTTAAATGTTAGCTACCCCGTTGAAGATGTCCCGGTACGGGTCTGTTGGGAATTTTTCTCCCAGTAGTCTCCAGTTACTCATACAACGGGACCCCAACCCATTGTAATGAGAAACGGGACTGCTGGGAGAAAAATCCACAACAGGTCCGTAACTTCAACCTAGGAATAAACAGATACTAACGGCGCATCATTATCATAGTGGAGGCAATTCAGTTGGTAATGTATGGTTTCTCACCTCAATAGCGACAGCTAGTATCAAATGCAATACAGGAATTAGAAGCACGTAGACACGGAACAAAGCTTCATCTTTAGCTGTCGGGGTCATCACATACACCTCCATGACGTCAGCGAGCCACGTCCAGGGGGCGAGGAGGATGACTATCACGAAAATGGATTGTATCACCAGCGTCACCACCATGTAATCTGAAAGGGCATGAGGTCACTTTAAACGGGAGACATAAAGTGAAGTTTATTCACAGGCCGGACATTTCAAACAAATGTAGTGATATTTTTTTTTGAAAGTAGATAGATAATTTTTGAAAGTAACTGCATACAATGGATATATCAGTTCATTATGTATCGTTAAACCGTAATTTTGAAATTATTTTATAATCAAGAGATGTAGAAAAGATTGAAAATACAGAGTTTGAATAAATGTAACTTACAGTTGGCACAAAACGGCTGTCGGAAAGGCCATCCTTTAGCGTATACGCAGGCCATGATGAGATACTGGAACGCCGACACTATGAATATGACAGTGTTCTCCCAGCACAACACTTGTTCTTCGTCCGCATTGTGCTCGTTTGATACCGGATTGACCCTGTGAAGGAGGCTTATGTCAGTGGAGTTTTGTTATTGTTGATGATAGCAGGTAGCAGTTTTACTTGATTACTAACAAATTGAACCAGAAACGGAAATTCTCATCGCTAATTTTAAAATCGACGGTTTTGGTTTATAAGCAAAGAAACTAATGACTAACTATTTGCAATAATGTACCACTTTTATCACAAATAACGTTAAAACACCTGTGATAGACCGGCAGACAAGTTCGCACCGTCAGTTTTTTCTCCATTTCATATCGGACCCAAATGTATACACTGACCAAGATTGCGAGTGTAGCAGGAACACAGAAGCTAGTTGCACTAGCAGCACGAGGGATACTTGTAGAACGAGCGGAAGGATGCTCGAGGGCGCCACCAGCGACACCGGCGGGGACTGCTTGGTGAGGATGGGCCCGGGGGACGCCCGCCCCAGCGACAGCGCCAGAAGCGTCGTCAGAACCAGGTCGATGTACAGGAACTGGTTGTTGCCGAGGATAGAGTAGTACTGAAAATATTGTTACACAACTCTCACAATCTGATGTTGGTATTACGACCGTCCACGCCCATGTCGAGGTCTCGTTGAAAATAGGGTTCCGTGCACATTAAAAGATTATATCAATCAATGCCTCGCCTCTCATACAACCGTCTCCATGGCCTAGTTATTACACACTTGGGACTCACATTTGGTTCCCAGGTTTGATTCCCAGTGGGGGTGCTTATAGGTGGATCTGGTTGGTGGCTATTTTCTATGTCCACCTGGCTAGCTGCCAACATGTTACCTAAGCCTGCCGCCAAACACCAGTGTTAACAGCACTGTGGTGTTCCGGTATGAAAGTGAGCCTGCGTCTCATTCTTGTAAAACTTTTGGGTTCCATCCAACGGCCTAATCATCGTGGCCAGGCGTCGTGATTTCGGCGAATCCACTCATAAAAAGTCCGACGCAGCGATCTATAACAATTTATGTCCATCAGTGGACTTAACTTCATCATAATCATCAGCCATGAAACGTTAACTGCTGGACATAGGCCTCCTCCATGGTAAGCCACAGTGATCGGTCCCGAGCAACTTGCATCCAGCGACTCACCGCGACCTTCGGACCGTCGGTCCAACTAGTATCGGGCTTGTGTCAGGAAACAGCTGTGTCATAGATACAAGAACATTCAAACCCCGTATATCAATACTCACATTGTACAGAATGAGGATCGAGAAGAACTGTATGAATGAGTACAGAGCCATGTACTTGAAGATGGCGAACGACGTGCTCAGCGCGCACCGACCTTCGAGCGCGAGCAGTTTCACGCAGCTGATGTTCTGCTCTTGGGACGTGAACGGCGCCGCAACTGGTGGTTATTATTTGAATTATTATATAAATAAATAACACTAGCTTTTGCTCGCGATTTCGTCTGTTTGGGCTTCAGAAATTTCACGGGATGCTTCACTGGGATATCCGACGCTATGTGAAAGACGAACTAACACACTATCAAAATATTAAATAGGTATAATTTTAATAACCACACATCATCTGAAGATCTTACGAAAACATCTCTAAAGTTTTCTGCTCAGAGAAAAAGAGAGAAGCAAAGAAACTTCGGTTAATGAATCTTTAATAACTAGATGAACTGATTGTATAAAGTCATTTTTAAAATGATCAACATAATTTGGCTTTTCCAAATGACATGAATTTTTCAAACAGAACAATCTTACTCAGTCTTTTAACCGTGACTTTGCATTAACTTCAAAAATCGTCCCACGCGGTACTCCTTAACAGGATAAAAAGTAGCCTAAACGCGTGCCAAATTTTATAAAGATTAGTTTAGCCGTTATGTCGTGGAAAGGAGAGACAAAAACAGCCAGTTACTATAGAATTTACAATAGTGATTATAAAGTTCTTAGATTTGCACTTTAGAAATATTTACCTGACGCATCAGCCTCGGACAGCGATATTCCGACGTGCGCCGCCTTGAGAGCGCCGCAGTCGTTGGCCCCGTCGCCGCACATGCCCACGATCAGATCCTCGTCTTGGAGCGCCGTTATTAACTGAGTCTTCTGATCGGGACCAAAACGACCGAATATCATGCCTGGAAAATAGTATCATCAAAGTAATTACAGTAAGTCTACTGCTGGACGTAAGCTTGGTCAGAGATTGCCACGCTCACCCCTTTAACCCCCCTGTTAAAAAGACCCACTTCTGCAATCATCGCAATTACAGACATGTGACAGACGAATGGACACTGGACAGTAAAGGCTTAGTAATAAGCCTTTGGGTATGAAACCCTAAAAATGTTCATGTTAAGATATGAACTTATAATATTAAATACAAATAAACCTTTAAGATAACATACCTTTTTCCAGTATAGTTTGCATCAGCTCCGGGTAATGAGTTCGCACCACGGACCATGTTTTGCCTTCTAAAGCGATCACGTATGCATCCACTGACAGCTTCGGCGGTCCGCCATCACCCACAACCTGAAACATAGACACAATAAAATTTGGATACAAAATCATTTTTATACAAGCTTTTTTGCTGACGGTACTTAATTATTGTAATCATCGGACCTACGTACTACAAGACAAATCAAACGAGCCCAAACACAGGTTTATCATGTGTAGTTTAGGTTCCTATTACCACCTTCAGTCTCCATCATCAGACCAGCTAACAAGTCACAGTATCTGATCAGTAGATTTCATTACTTTATGGCTCCAACCCGACGGATCAGCTTTACCCCGTCTTATTTCCTTATATCGATTTTGAAGAAAAAAAAGGAGGTTGTATAGTATAAATACATTTCTGGACATTCTCATACCACCGCTACACTTACTTCCATACAGAGAGGCGGTCTTGCGTCAATAGTCTGCTGCTGTCCCACAGTGACCAGCAACAGTTTCTGATGCGGCTGCACCATGCAACAACCCCGTGCCACTGACATCGCCGTCATTATGTTGTCTCCTATAATATTAACAATATTTACATTGTTATCGTAATTTTAAATATGTCCTTTACTGGCGTCTATGGTTATTTGATTTTGAAAAAAAAGCTCAGATATGAGCCAAATATGGCTACGAAAATAAGTTTATTTCATACACAATCAGGATACAATTTGCCATATATCAAACGGGAAAGGTTATAAAAACGTATCTTTTCTTCTTCTTCTACATTTCAACTTTTCGGAAGCGAAGGTAACAGAAATTAGGCAAATACGATAAGAAGACTTTGTAAAAGCGATCTCATTCTGAAAGCTAATCAATTAACATTTAGAAATTATTAACGAGCTATTATTGTCCGCTACTTCATTGGCATGGGATGCATAAATACGTTGGATTTTGAAATAATTTCGAAAAATGCTGGCATTTATATACATATAATACATATCTACATAAATCATATTTGATTGGTTCCATAGATACAGACTTTTGTTTGGAATCACCCCTATCTTCAGCTCCGTAGGGGTACAAATGGGACATAGGTTTTTATACAGATTTTGAATCGAAAACATGTATTTACGTACCAGTAACCATAATCTGTCTAATATTAGCTTCATGCAGCTCCTTTATAACTTGAGTAGTCTCCGGTTTTAGGCTATTTTGCATGACTAGAAAGCCTAGGAAACCCATGTCGCACTCAAGCTGTTCTCTCTTGATCCTCTGTGCGTCCATCCATTTCATCTTTCTGTCCAGTTTTTTGTGTGCCAGGCCGATCACACGGAAACCATTCGATGTATACTCATTCAGGATGTTGTAGAAATTGTCTGGGAGCGTGTCGGGATTGCACATACCTGCAACCTTAAATAGTATATTGATTCGTATTATTGGATATTCATGCGTAAATGACTTATAATGTGTGGGTAAATTGACAAGCTTGGATATGGGGACACGTGCAGTGGAACCAAAGCTGATGTGTCAATATTGACTATTAGTCACTCGCTGGTAGCTTAAGTTACCAGGCATAAAAAGTGTATGTGGACTTTGGACTGTGGAGTGGTGTGACAGGTCACACAAATTATTTCTTATTAGCGTTTCGGCCGCGATACCGTCTGCGTAGACTTCGTTAAGTATCCCACGGTAATTAAATGCTCGATCGGGATAAAAAGTAGCCTCTTTTTCTGGCCTAGTCCTTGTCTGGCTCAACTATCCTTATACAAAAATCAAATAATTCTGACCCGCCGTTACGACGGGCAGGATAGACAAACAAACTCAGTTTCGTATAATATTATAGTATGAATATGGACTGTGAGTACATTGACATTATAACATCACAGTGGAGTATGTAACAGTGTGCATTTTAGATATTTCTTTTCATTATCCGCCAGTTTAATCAGTACCAATCCCTGATGATAAGATATATGTACATTTTCTAATTCAGAATATGAGTATATTATACCGATATTGTACAGCAGTCTCCAGTATTGAAAAGCAGAATAAGCAATACTATTTAACGGGAATTCCCTAGGAATGCTTCTATACAAAATTTCATTTACCATAATATTTTAAAATAAAAAGCTGGTTAGTCCATATCAAACAATTATTATGAAAAGTTATAATTAAAAAATGTGAACCACTATGAAGTTGGAATGGCATTAATGCTTAAAAGTATCTAGCCTCCACAAAGCTGACGATATGTAAACATTTGAATTTAAAACCCATTTTTACGTTAACGTTTTTTTATATGGTGATTGAATAAATAAAGGCGGGGCTTAACCAACATGCTTATTTAAAATGTAAACGCAAATATTGTTTCAAAAAATACCTTTTCCGGCGCACCCTTGACAAAGTAAACCATTTGAGGTTGTCCGAGTACTCTAGCGATGACGCCCATCGACTGTTGTGATGAAGAAAATTGGAAACGTCGCAATAAACCAACCTATAACATAATATAAACAGGAATATAGTACCTTTGTTCCCAACTCTGCGTGGACTTATGAAATTATCCTACGGGGACCTATGTGGTACCTGTATCATGATTTTTAAAAATCGAGATATCGACTTTCTTCATAACAAAATGGTAGGACAAAATTACCTCGTGACCTTTATAGATCTGTAGATCTGATTTAAAAACAATCATGACCAATTGTGGAAGGGGGTGGCAGAATTTGATCGTATAAAATATTGCATTTATAATATTAGGATGGAATATACGAGTATAAAATAGTTTGTTACACTCTGTAGCAGAGTAGGCCCGGGGCCCTTGCCGTGGGGACGTATATAGGCTGTTGACAATAATGATATAAAAAAGAGGTAAAAACTCAATTTTGTTGTTGAATTTTTTATTAAAAAATATATATCATGTATTTATAGTTAGAAGTTGAAGAATTTCTGTCAGTTTTGTACTGTTAAAACATTTGGTTTTTGCAGATATTGTTTGCATAGCTTTTTTGTTAAATTACCCTCGGAATACGTTGAAAAATGACAATATATTTACCTCATATGGCATTTCCATAGTGAAGGGGTCGTAATTGTCTAAATCTTCATCATGGGTCGTCGCAGGCTTCACAATGGCTGGTGTCAAATTGTCGTATCGTGTATTTTCCGGGCCAGGCTCCTCGAGTATCTGTAGATTAAACAAAAAATCAACCACTATAACAATATCTCTTTAATTATGTAATGATCAGTAGAAGTATCATTGAATGCTAGTTTCATTGGGGTCTATTCGATTTCGATCCGATTAAGAAATAATAATAGATTTGATAATTTAAAAATTAAACGTTGTACTGTCACTGTCTTTTCGTAGAAATACAATTATGTTCAGCTGAAAAAACTTGCTTACACTTCTACTTTGTAGGGTGATTTACAATTCATCTATACTAATATTATAAATGCGAAAGTAAGCTTGTTGGTTTATTTGTACTTCCTCCACGTCGTAGCGAGGAGTCAGATTGGATTGATTTTTTGCATAAGGATAATTGAAGGGCCGAAAAAGGACATATTATGTAGTTTTCTTTTTATATAAATTAAACAGTAAGTTCCCCGGCATAATTTAAGAAGTCAACTCGGACGAATTCCTAGGCAAAAGGTAGCACTGTCATAACCACAGAGCCTATAAACATATGTAATTTTTTGTTGTAATTTTATTTTGTGACCTTCGATGCCTTCCATGCCACCTAAATAAATAGAAAAACTACAATTTTGATAACAAACGCTACCACGTACATTGAACCACGCCAAAAGTTCTTAGAAAACAAATATACATAAACTTAGAAGAAAACTATACTCCAAAAAACCAATGATGTACCATACATTATTCAGATAAATGCCCAGCGAATGACGTCATCGTGTGATCAAACAATCAAAAACATCCACATTAGACTTTATATTACACTGTACTACCACTGTAGTACCAAAGTTTACAACAAGCAGCTGACGTCAAGATGGCTTGAGCCGCCATTTTGTCAGGAGAGGCGTTTTTGAATTAACTTTAAATATATATCCCCCGTTTTTTCTTGGTCTATATGTAATGGAACGTAAAATTTTCTACAGTATTTTTTATTTATTTAAACTATTGTACGCAGAAAATATATACAAAAGGAACAGCGCATTTCTATAAGAAATTTCTTAGTCCGGCTACAGTGCTCCACCGACCGTGCGCACGCCTATATTGCTACCGTCGGTCGAGCGCGTCCGCATGCGTGCGTCGGTCGGCCGGCGCGCTATGGGAACATATGAACGCGTTTAGTGCTGCACCCGATGTGCGTATCGTCGTTGTCAAAAAGCGAGTCCGCTCAATTTGTTGGTCAGGAGAGCACTGAATCGTACAAACTGACGGTCAGTTCAAGCGTATCGTCAGGACGGACCGTGCGCACTAACGGTCGATGGAGCACTGTAATCGGCCTTAAGAGACCTTAGACATCATTGATTAACATATAGTAGTGTTTAAAAACCTGACAGATACCCTATTATCATCAAAAACTTACCCACTGCGTGAACTCGAACATCTTCAAATCCAAGGGGTCTCCTTTCAGTTGTCCCTGAATACTGGTGAGTGAGTGGCAAGAGGCCAGGGCCTGTATGAGGGGACTCTTGACCGGCAACATGCCCACGTCCACCACACAACGGCCGAAACGCTCGCCCGTGTACCAGGGGATCACCGCGTACAGGTCCAATCCATCTTCCGTTAGTGTACCTGTCTGATGAATTGACAGTATCAGTACAGGTTGTTTTTGAGATATTCTCAATAATAATACAGCGCGATTGTATTGGTTGCGTAGATCAAACGTGCGTTTATGGTGAATTATGAAAAAAACTGGAAAAGTCCGAGTCGGACTCGCACACAAAGTGTTCCGTACAACAGTACAATATTAATTGCGATCTACAATCCGATCTTTTTGAACAAAAAATACCGTCAAACACGTTTCTTGTATGGGGTGGAGACAGAAAAAGACAGACGGACAGAAAAAGGCAGCTAGCGAATCCTTAGAAATGATCCCGTTGGCACCTTTGGGTACGAGACCCTAAAAAGATGAACACTCGTGCAATAACTAGAGAACTAAATTCACTTATATTAATGCTCTTAGCTCTACGTCTACATTAGACATGCGCAAAACATTGCTTCTTAAAGTAATGTGATTTATGTCATTAAAATTCGTACCGCGTAATATTACACTGTACATTACACATCACTCTAAACATTACCATACGCGCCGTGCGCTGCCATGCAACAGCCATTTTGCTATTGTTGTATTTGTAATGCCATGCTCTCTAAACATCACGTCCCTCTCGCTCGCGCCGCGCTAAGTGCGAGTGAGCGGCATAGAACGATGACATGTGCGCGGAATGCCATGAGTGATGCGTAATGTTTGAGTTGGTTGAATAATGTGTGCTGCAACAGTACGCGGTCGGGTCTCACGCGGCATGCATTACTCGCCTCACTTACATAGTCGCATAGTCTACAAAAAGAAACGAACCTTGTCGAAGCACATGACTTGCAGTTTCCCACATATAATGATCCTGGGTGGCGACACACAGAATATCCTGTTCCTTCGCAGCCTCTGCTGGCTGTACACTATACCTGCCGTCATGGCGGCGGGCAGTGCCGGCGGTACCACGATCGTGATGATATCCAGTGTGCGCAGTAGTATAGTCCCGACGCCACTCTGTATTAACATATGTATAGATATAGCATAAAATATAGAAGAGTAGTAATTTAGTTCTACAGAAATGTCTTTCACGTTAGAAACGAAGAACAAAACTGTTTGACTGCCGAAAGAGGGATATGACGTTTATATCTATTAAATTATAGAGAATATCAGCTCATAACACATATATAGTGTTTTTAATGTATGAGTTTTTGCACTTGTCCTTCATCTCACCTGATGGTAAGTGACGATAAGGCCGTTGGATGGTAAACGTGCGCACCCAGGATCCTCAGGCTAATGAGGCGCTGACTTCGCTACCTTTTATACCGGAACACAATAGTGCGATTAACACTGCTGTTTTGCGGTAGACGTAGGTAACATGGTGGTAGATAGCCAAACGGAGCGTTAGTACAAGCGTGTAGCCATTAGGCCACGTAGGCGGTTGAAAGTGGTAAGCCTTAAAATAAACCCAATTATTTGGTTTTCTGTTAAAAGCACAAGTTGTTTTAAGCCAAATAATTACCCCTCTTTGCAAATATAGCCTAATAGAATATGCCATTCCGATTGCAGCAATCACAGCCATAAACACCACGAACTTAGCGGCGTCCTTGTAGAATTGGAATTCGAATTCTTTCGGGAACAATATACTCTTGATTAGCTCTCCTTTGGCTGTGTAGAAACCGGTGCGTACTACTTTGGCTAAGACCTAAAAAAGAGTTATTAATTATCAACTTTTTTTGTCCGCCGCTTCGTCGTTCGCATCAACGTATCTGGAAAGTATTTTTAATGTTTTTCTAATTATGTAATAAGCCATGGTAGCTCAGTAGGGTAGAGCGTCAGTCCTTGGACAATCGAGGTCTGGGTTCGATCCTGGCTCGTACCAATGACTTCCAATTTGTTTTTTGGAATTTATGTACAAACGATACAAATCATTACCATTGGCTCACTCCTAATAAATTCAAAGGTGTTTGTGAAGTCTACCAATTCGCACTGGGCCCGCGTGGTGGATGGTGTATGGCTCGGCTCATACACTCTCTGTAGGATAGTAGGCTTGAACTACTGCAGTGGGGACATATATAGGCTGTTGATGATGATGATGCAATTTTCACCTGATTATTTCCATAGAATCTTGTCTGTATGACGTGTGTGCCCGCAAAAAGAGTATGTCTCTTGTGTGTTTCCGTTGAATAAATCTCAGGAGTAGCGCAGGGAGGTCCTTTCATTACTGGGATACTCTCACCTGTTACGACAAAACAATTCAGACTCAAAACCTACTATATCATATCAACCACAAGACAATACATCATTATTTTATTTTTAGCCGACTTCAAAAAAACAGGAGGTTATCAATTCAACGGGTATGTTTTTTTGTGTTTGTTACCTCAGAACTTTTGACTGGGTAAACCGATTTGGATGATTCTTTTTTATATGAAAGGTGGTGCTTCTCATGTGGTTCCATTTCAATTTGGTCCGGTTCTGACAACAGCATCCATGAGAAAACGATATAAATCATAAATTTGCCTTAGTAAAAGTAGACTTTTAGGACAATTGAAGTCGGTTTCTAGCTCTTTTTTAACGCATTTACTTGTACTTCTAACATACAGGTGTGTTATTATCGGTCAAGCAGGAAATGGTACAGACATGCGACCAACTTTAATAATAATTTGATATCTGTTTTAACGAGATGTTCTATACTTCGTAAGAATAGAGCTGTTGATTTTCCTTGAAATAAATAATGAATTGTAGCCAATGCAAATGAATGTAATTTGGACGAACATTGGATGAGAGCAGAGAGTGAGATATATCATATTTAAATGTCAAATAAGACACTAGAGGATGTAAAATTATGTCAATATCTCGCTCTCCCCGCTCCGCTCCAAAGTTTTGAATCGATCACAATAATTTTAATCATTGGGTTTAATTATTATTTAAATAACTTACCTGTCAGCATGCTCTCATTAACAATGCAAGTTCCAGTCAACAACATAGCGTCGCAAGGCATCACGCAACCATCGGGCGGTATGACCAGAACATCGCCAGGTACCAACCGGCTGGCATTGACCACACATTCCTCGCGGCCAGTTCGTGACGGACGCAAAACTGTCACCGTGAAAGCGCTCGTCGAGCCCGCCATTTTGTGTAGATTGATGCTCATCTAAACAATAAGGAGTATGAAAATATGCGTATGTCTTTATCATCATCAAACTAGCGTTTGCCCGCGTTTTTCATCTCTGTGGACTTCAGAATTTATCCCTCAGGAACTACTGGCTCGATCGGGATAAAAATATTAAAAAGTAGCCTAATATGTTCTTTTCTAACCCTTCAATTATCCCTGTACAAAAAATTCAGTCATTCTGACTCTCTGTACATAAAGGACCAACAAACAAACTCATTTTCGCATTTTAAATATTAGTATAGAAAATAAGCCATCTCAGGAGATTTTTGTTATGTATGTAAGGTAAAAACTCTAAGAATTCTAACATGTAAACAATAAAAACAATTTAAAACAAAAAAATCAGAATGTCAAAATCGAAAATCGGTTCCAAAGAGACTTACGTTACAGATTTATTAAACTATTCCTAAGTAGCCTTGAAACTAAGCAATGATAATAATCTGTAACTAAGAACAAGAACATAATATTTATTAACACGTCAAGACATTTAGTTCAATGTCTATTTCCTTATATTCAATTCATAATCAACTTTACCTGTTTAGTCTGGTACAAAGCAAGCATGCAGGACCCGGCTGATAGTATGAAAACGCATGTTGCATATTGATAGTACTCATCCAAAGACCAAAGTATTATAGAGAACACTTGGAATAAATAAAAAGGATTGAAGACTTCATTCACGAACAGCGTCCAATAACTTTTGACTTCCACTTCCACTGAGTTTGAACCATAGAGTTTTATCCTGAAACAAATAAAATAAATATTTGACAAAAAAGTTCAAATTAGAACTTTTTTAGGAGATGGGCAGTAGCATCTATCGATGTAACTACATCTTACTGTAATCACCAATTCACCTGCCAAGTTCAGTGACTATGGCAAGCCCCCTCATAGAAAGTCTAAAGTGGCGATATGAGGTGAGTCTATTGTCCAACAGTGGACTCAAGCAGCCTATTATGGTATATAATTTGCACAATGGTGGTCAGAAAGTTAGTATAGGTGTGCCAATACATACTTATCCATCTAATCAGTCGCAGAGACACGAGGCTCTTCCGTACCAAGGACCATCCATCCCATATGAATGACATTCTCAATATTAATGAGTTAAACAAGGATACTATCAAGGACAGTTAACATATCTAGCTTCGGTCATAGTAAACTGTAATGCCTTGAGTCTCATGAGAAATTATTTTTATCATAACACAGAGTATTTTATTTATAGGAGTTATGTATATGTACTTGTGTATTTCCTCAAGCCTCAGACGGTTTAACAATAATTTGGAACCACCATGTCAGACCAAAATCATTTTTAAATTTTAAATATTGTATAATACTCACAGTTCATTTTGTTGTCGCTTATTGATACCAGACATGTTATCCATCAAAAAGCCAAGAGTAATCTTGTCATTAAGAACCAGAACATTTACGAATTGTCCTTGATCATGCAGCCAGATGTAGCGGCTGTGTTGATATATAAAATACCGCAACCTGTTATCCCGTTGATTCGAGAGATTAAGATCAATCTCTATCACATTTTCCATTTTGAAGTCCTTTTCTGTGGTATCCGTTACTAAAAACATGAACATTATATTTTTATACATTACACTTTAATTTGCGCATATCGAAAGCTATAAGAAATATAATAAAAACCTAATAAAACCTTTATAAAAATATTGTACAGGAATGTTTCTGATTTCTGAAAACTGTGGTAGTTATAGATTTATAGATTTCGTTTTTATGTAACATTTACAAACACCTCTATTATCTGTCTTTATTTTTTATTTCGTTACTTAAAAACTTTGATTTCCTTGTGGGCCCTTTTTAAATTATAAATTCTTTAGAATAGAAATAGTTTATTCGGCGTACATACAGATTACAGTACAGTTCATACATTTATTTTTATTTAGCGAGAATTATATAATATAAAATAAATATAACACTTAAAACAAAGCAAATTTAAAGATAGTAAAATTAGTAGTTACAGATGTAAAGTTGTGACAGAGAAACAAAATCCATAAGGAATCATTTATATGGTATAAGTTAGTTTTAAGTTTTAAATGTTGTCTTGTAATTTTTAAATTTTTACAAAGGCTTGATAATTTTCTTTTACAATGTTGTTCTAACATTGTAAAATGATATGTTCCCCTCAAAATTATTTTTCTAAACATACTCACCACAAATTTCTTCAGCCGTTTTCAAACTGCATCTTACGTATTTGTGTTTGTTGTAATAGGGATAGTAAACGAAAGCAAAATACGGCAGTCCACAAAGTAATATGCATATTGTGTGAAATATAGTAGCACGTAATTTTGAATACTGGAACCCGATTATTTTTATAGCCTGCTCTTCATTGAGGTTTTCTAGCATTTGCCATTGGGCCTCACCGATAACTTCATATTCGTCTGTAACATAGAAAAACCAGTCTGCATTCCAAACCGGGGATAGCTGTTGGGTGTTGATAATAACACTGTGTTTGCATTATATTCAGTAGAAATACCAACATGTATGAAATTATTATCTTTGCAGAGTACATTAGATACGCGCAAAACTACGCAATACGTTAGACGCAAACACAAACGTAAAAATCGTCACAAGAACTGTTGACTCTTTGAGACTTATGATTAAAATAGCTCTAGCCCTCACTTTGATGTTAAAATAATAAACAGATTAGACATTATCTATAAAACAAAGTATAATTTTAAAATTATTCTAAAAATGTACTTCTTTTTGAAATAGTTCTATTCATACCATTCCATTATGCTATTAATAATAATCAACAGAAGATGATTATAAATAAAAGTCAAGGTAAAAGGTTGTTTACTTTAGACACACTAATGAAAGATTATAATAACATATTAGATGAGAGATACATAATTTAATAGCATTTAGATATTCAATAAAACAAAAATATCATAAAATTGGTCTAGTGCAATGATGCTCAATCAAAGATCAAGCAGATTTTTAGGTAACATTTATCATAGGTTAGATATTTTTTTTCCACCTGATTCTAAAGTTACTAATAAATATATAACTATTATAAAATGATATAATTTCACAACAAATGCAATTCCTACATATAATTAGTGAGTCACACGATATTCAGTCGAGTAATTCAGATTCAGAATGATGCTAGTGAGATTATAATTGTTGACACTTCTTATTCTATCATGTAACAAAATCAGGTCACATTTGAGGTTCCTGATTATTACAATCAATTGGAATTTATTTCATTTAAAGGCCTATTCAGTATCAATCAAGTTCAATGGGCAAAGCCCAGCCCAGATTTACTTTTAAAGCAATAAAAAACCTCTCAAAATACCTGCTTTTTATCTGTAAACAACCCATTCCTCTGATACAGTTGCTATATCTAAACAGGCATTGTCCATAATATACTTCTTTACATATTTATTTAAAAATGATATTATTATTATTGATCTTAGAAGTAGGGTCCAGCCCTATCAATTATTAGTATTGTTGAAAGGAGGACAATAACATGATCCTCCTCTAAAATTGATTTTCTTACAAAAACATTTGATAGCATTAGCAAGTACCTACTTACATGAATAGTAAACATAACGTCTATGTTAAGAGCTGTGCTGTTTGTAAATAACCAGTTCATGTGCAAAGAATGGATGAAACGGTGAGAGAAACCACACAATGCAACAGCATTACAACCAAATGATATACACATATGGGTTAATAAAACACATATGGGTTAATAAAACACATACGGTGAGTAAATTGAACAGCTGCTTGCAGTATTCTATTAAAATAAAGGCTGTGTTCTTTGCTGTGCATTCAATATCCAAGTACATTATTCTATTGATCAAAAAATTAGTAACAAATATATAGGTATTATTTTAAATACTGTCAAAAGTGCAAACACTTAGTGCCATCACCACACATAATAAACACAAACATACAATTTCAGGTTTATACAATTTTGAGTAAATTAAAACATTATTAAAGTCTCAAAATACTAATTTAAACAAACATGTACAAAGCTATTTGCCACCAACTTTGTGTTGACTTAAACAATCATATTATAGAAACTCTATTGGGATAAAAAGTAGCATTTATCATTTTCCATATTACAGACTACATTTGTGTGTGCCAATAATCTTGATGCCAACATCAGTTCAGCTTCAGTTATGAAAAGTTAACAAAAACAGAAACCAAGACAGTGGACAGAACTTTCTCATTTAATTTTCATATAGCCTATGTTATGTAACATAATTTTAAACACAGTTTCAATGTATTTTAGCAGTATCAAACAAAACATTTAAATTTTATAGCTTGTACATCAATTATGACTTCAGTAATAATTAGCAGTCAGTCATTGTATGTTTATATTTATTCCAACAGTATCCCCGGCTAAGCAATGAATGAAAACATGAGAGTTACAACTCTACCAAATAAGACAAACAATATCATGTGACTTCACACAGTTTGTTCAATTAGAAAAACTTCAGAAGAAAAAAAACTATTTAAACCAAATATTTTTTGAGTACATTATTTATGTAACATTATTCAATGAATTTTATGATATTTGGAAATACATATTTCTTTTGTCCTGTCTATAAAAATATGAGAAATAAAGTAAAGAGAGATACCAAATTTAAAATTTATATTATTTTTAAAGGTACAAAAAGTCAATGCATCAAATAATTGATAATAACTAAACAGTTAAACAACTGGAATTGCTTAATGGAAATGACCCCAAAACAATATCAAGGCTGCTAATATCCAATCAAACAAATATACAGTGACGAAACTCATTGATAACTCTGGAACGAGACATTCCAAGTATTTGAGTAGACTTTCTAGAAGTAACAAAATAAATGATGTCCATATAGGTACATCAATTAAAACTTAACGTTATAGGAAGGGTTACTAAGACATGAACTGTCCCACTAGGGAAAAAATGTTATAGACCTACATAATACCATGAAAATTTGTATTCAATCAAAGATCAAGCAGATTTTTAGGTAACATTTATCATAGGTTAGATGTTTTTTTCCACCTGATTCTAAAGTTACTAATAAATATATAACTATTATAAAATGATATAATTTCACAACAAATGCAATTCCTACATATAATTAGTGAGTCACACGATATTCAGTCGAGTAATTCAGATTTTACTTACCATTGGCGACGGTGGCATTGGCAGAGTTCGGCATTCCCGCAAAAACTTATAATTGCTCACAACACAAAATATTTAAGGCATATTACTAAGATGTTGATCAATGATATTATTTGTAATCGATGCTACCTCATCGCATTTATTTGATGATTTCATATATTTCATGAAATCACTCCACACTCGCACTTTTCGGAATCTTCGGAATGAAGTGAGTGAATGAGTGTGTTTAAAGAATGAAATATGAGTGTACGCTGTGTACGTGAACGACTAAGTAAATGAATGAATACTGAAAAAATGTACAGTGCTGACTGACAGTGCTGCCAACTATTTTGTGTTAGGTGCTCTTTGGTTAGGTGTTAGTTTTTAACGATTTTTACACCAGCATGTGTGCCAGCATGGGGTCAAGCAGCTAGCTTTTAGCTTATTTTTGAGCGTTAATTTAAGAATTACGCTGCGCTACAGATAAAATCTAATTTATTTATTATAATTACAACTTAAAAATTAAACGAAGGTTTATAGATAAAATTAATAATAACGATAATGAGAGACATCCAAATCATTGTTAATTAGTGTATGTGCAGTTTACTTATGCTCCAATCTGATTAAAAATTACGCAAGTTTTACTAATTTTAAGGCAGTTGTATCTTTGTTTTCGGGCGTTAAGGGGATAGTTTAGTTATACTCTAAGCGTCGTCACAGACCTACCAACTGTGTTCTAATTTAGGTTGATAAGAAAAGAATTTGGATTCATCGCCACACACCACACGCTTTCTTTATTTGCGCTCAGTTGTAATTAGCGCTTGCCGAGAGATGTAATAATCTACCTTTTATTTTCGCAGTGAACAACAGCAGGCGTACTGAGGCAGAATATCCGGCTTCGGGTGCAAGCTACGAATAAGGTCTTATTATTTATTTGTAGGTTGCAACTGACCAGTGTGTAACGATATATGTGGTATTTTTAAACCTGTTTTTGACCGGCCAACACGTTCTGTTCTGATATAAGCAAATCATTACAGAATCGGTAGGTGCAGCATAACGTTTAGTCTTGTTGCCCAAATCATAGACAATGAACTATCAGAGGTAAACGATAGATGGTGCTGAAATCAACTTTAATGGAAAAGCGGAAACAGGTATTATTGATTTGGCGCGAAGAAGACTGAAAATGGACGAGCCAAGGAAAACTGGAGCCTGTTTACATAAAATCGTTTGATTTCTTAAAAAACAAAAGCAAATATGTCTAAGGGTGGTTTATCAGACCAAAAGACTGAATTTATAGAAGTAGGTGAATATAATTTTAGTTGGCCTGGAGAAAATGGAACTTTTCAAGATTTCGGTTCAGTAAATTACACAATGCCATCAGGTTAGTAAAAATATGATTAACCTGTTTACTAAGGCTGATGAATTTGCTTTAATGTTGTTATTTTTAGGTCCGTGGTATTGGCCATGGTGTCCCCTTTGGAGGGTTCCACAGCATCCTCTTTTTCAGGTAAAATCAACAACATACAATAAGATCATTTTTATAGTAATTTAAAAATGAAAATAATTGAAATTAATTTTGTTTTAGCTATCCAATATGCTTTTCGTGGCTTCGTACTGTGCTCCTAGCACCAACAAGGGTCAATTGTGGATGCACACCATTCTAATATTTGGTAAAAATCTTTATAAAATTGTTTTATTTCTTTTCACAAAGTTATTTATTTTAACAAAGTTGATACCTTTTTCTAAATATAAAAATACCTGTAACAGAAGGACGTACTCTTAAGGTTATAAAGCTTTTAAACAATTATTTTAGTACACCCACCGAAACATATCAACGATTAACGTAATCATTATTATGTAATATGGATGTAATGAATGAGGCAAGGCTACGTAATATTTGCCAGCTTGAAATTAATATTTAAAATACTTTATATAACATTATTATTATTGTCATTTTTTATTTATATGATACACGTATAAACAATACTAAGAAATCAATCAATACATAATTATTTTCAATGAAAAGAAAATGTACAGAATAATAATAATAATTTACACCCAAATCCTAAAGAGAAGGTGCTCCCTCCGACTGTTTTGAGTGTGTATGTACATATGGTAGTTACCTTATTATAAAAAAAATGTATATGATGTATAATCTCTAGGGTTCATCCTGAAGGTTGGAAAATTAAAAACCAATTGCAAAAGGCATTATGGACAGTTATTAAGTCTGTTCCTGAGTTACTTTTGAAACTATTTTACATTGCCATTTGTTTTTCAGCTTTCATGCTTTACTCGGTGTGGGCGTGGCACGTGATCTGCTCACCAGACGCATTCTCGTGGAATTTTGGTTTCGTGTTCCTCAATTTGGCCCAAGTCGTATATTTGGTATACCAGATGCGACCTGTTAAATTCGACCCTGAGCTTGAAGAGGTCTATCACACATTGTTTGAACCATTTCGAGTGAGTAGAAACAGAAGCCACAAACGACTACCTTTCTATCGATAAAATCAATACAATCTTACTGTGGTCACCAACCCGCCTGCCAAGCGTGCTTATCCATATATGATATCCTCTCGTGGAGAGTCTGACACGGCCATTTATGAGTGAGGTTTATGTCCAACAGTTCATAGTTACAATTTTTGTCGCATTGTCAATGAGAAGCATGAAGGTAAACAGATTATCGCCCGGGCGGCACAGTAACATCTTTTAAGCTTCATGCTGAGAAGCCACTAATATTCAGCTGAAAAGCAACATAATTAAGGTGTTTTTCCACCAGAAATGTGCTAAGCTGAGTAGCTATGAATGTATATGATATCCACCAATAGGATCGCAGTAAAATGTTGGTAGATTGGACCAATGTCCATCTGCTGAAATAATTCCTTAACCATCTGTTTATAATCATTATTTCTGAAATTATCATATCACTAATTTGTAATCAGGTATCCAGGTTACAATTTAAACGCATGGTTTCACCTGATTTTGCACTTGTGATGTCTCTACACGCCGGAGAAGCTTACGCCATGCAAAACTTAACCAAGACTGACCGTTTGGGTCTTCTATTGGCAGGAAAGGTAAGAATGCATGTTCTATACATTTGTAGTATATTGTAGTATAGTATATATACAAGTATAGTATATTTGTAGTATACTTCTGCCAGCAAAATGTATTTATTTCCAGTAAAAGTACAATGCTAAAAACAGTCTCTCTTTGACAAGTTAAAATGTGTGAGTATAAAAGGAGAACCCCACAATAATCACAAACACTATTAATTCTTACTTTTGTTTTGTATTTGTAAATACATTTTAGTTAATAAGGTCATTCATTACCGGGTTGGTCGCGCACCAAGGATTCCGAACAATGGATAGATTGTATAGAGACATATTGAAATAAAGTTAGTGTTCCCGAAATCAAAACGATTTTGAAACGAGACTGCGCACAGGTTAGCGAATGGAATTTTACACACATTTTTCAAGCTAAGATAAAAACTGTATGCTGTGTAGAAAATAACAAAAATATGTTTTAGAATAGGCTTGTGTCCACTAATAACAAATTGCTTGGTTTATAGTTTCTAATTATAAATGAGGAGACGAAGATAAGAAAAAACTAGTATATTTCTCAAAAAAGTTAAAGATTATTAATATTTTTAGAAAATGGATTCGAAAAAAATAGGCATTAGGTCACGTGACAACGAACACGAAGAGCGCGGCGCAAGAAAGTGTGACGTAACGCCTCGCAAAACATCATTGTTGTTGTTGACGTTTTCATACCACAGAGCAGGTTATTTCGCGAGCTGTGACGTCATTCAAGACGCCATGACACTATTCAGCGTTTTCGAGGGAAATATAAATTGCTTTTTTTAAATACAAAATACGTAATGTAAATTTTGCTTTTTCTTTAAAATATAGCTTTTTGGGGATATAGTATAGATTAAAGTATATAATTAACCAAGTTTTCAAATTTAGTCAACTAGCCTATTCAGACAGACTTCAGAGTGATTTTATATGGATTCCGGGTGGATCCTATCGGATGTTCAGAACCCTAAAAATACTTCTTTCACTAAAATAAATACCTATAGCTGTGTCCAAAATACACACAACAGATTCACAACACAAAAAAGAAACGGCGGAGTATAAATTTGATCACATCTACTCGTATGGAATGCATAAGAATGAAGTATTTTCCCATTTTATGCAAGCTCGCGTGTCTGCCCGAGCGTCAACAAAATATGCTAATGAAAATGCTATTCGATGTATCGGGCGCAGGGGAGAAGTTTAAAACAATTTTTGTTAGTGCACGTGCCAATATTTGCAATGAATAAGTACCTATCCCGGAGCCCGGGTAACTGCGGAAACGTGCCCGCTGACGTCATTCTATCGTTCACCTCTGTTAATAATTTATTGGGAAATATTTTATGACTATTACCAGTTCCTACATCTCGCTCCAGCTCTGGGGCCTAGTAGTAATTTATTTTGGGTATCCTTGGGTATAACTAAATTTTTCATACTTTGTTGATTTTATGTAATACCTAACGCTAAATATTACCAAGTTTTGATTGTTTTTCTGAATTGATTGTTTCTTCTGAATTCATAAAAGGAACTGTTAATATATCATTTATATTCGTCAATATTTGTTTACTTCAATTATTCATCTATTGTTTCTATACAGGTTTTGGTGTATTATCGTTATTTACCTAACTTTTTTACCGACCCGAACGCCGACGACGCAATCCTTGAGATATAGCTAAAATTAATGATCTTTAAAATGTATTTCATGCCAACTCTATTCCATTCGTTTGAAACTATTTCTTAGACTGCTTGTGCTTGCCACTACGTTGACTATTTGTGTATTTATGTATTTCATTCGTTTTGAATTAAATCGGGATAATAAATTTTAGCTTTTGGACTGTGTATTGGAGAGCGTATTGCCAAACTTGCAGCCACCCATAGAGTCTGTTGGATATCGTACCGCCTTATTATAAACCTGTAAATGTGTGTTATCCAGTTTTCCGATTCTATTTAGCAGAGGCTAAATCACGGTGGCCTACTCTTTGTTACACAAGCGCGCATGAACTGGACTTCCTACAGCACCACAGCCGTTACAAGTTGTAATGATTTTTATGTTAGTTACCTATTAACATTTAGATTAAATATAAACTTGATATGATAACAAGCACTTTCTATTACGTCACAGAAAGAATTTAGTGAAGGTAAATTGCCAATAATGCTACGGGTCCTAGTTTCTAAAGCTTATTATGAAGTTTATGTATGAGTAAAGAATGTATTTCTACCGAAACAGTCGAGAACGGTTTGAATGTATTTTTTTCTATTATTCTAAATGTATGTGTGGACTATGAATGTTACCTGTGACCCCCCAATATTATACGTAGTCCAACGAGGTAATGTGGTTTTGTTTATTGACAGGTGAACGTAATGAGTGGACATCAGTTTCTTCATCCCATTCTGCCGTGTGAATTCCTCGATTCACCTGAGTTCGAATCGAGTCGGGCAACCATCGATGAGAAATTTAAGGTAGATTATGTGGTGAAACCTAATCTATTCTCTCATTCTTTTCCTTATTCTTCTCACGACTTGAAATATTAAATGTGAAAGATAAAATAGCCCGAGTCTCTATGACTTTTCGGTCTATCGTGGCAACAGATCTGTTAAGTAATGACTTACCATTAGGTAAGATGAAGGCCAAGTGCAACCCCATTCTATAAATAAAAGAAGAGCGAGAAGGAAGAGGCTAACATAGGTGGGAAAATACTAATCAGGTGGGCCTCAATAACTGTATGTAAGCTTAAGAAACCGAAACACAACATTGTCTTCTTTGACGAGAAATCAATTTAAAAATTATTCTATTTCTGAATTAGTTGATTATGTTAATTTAAATGTGCTCATTGTCATAAAGTCATTGGCTAAAGAATATAAAAAGGTAGTTCACACCTTTCAATGCCAAAATCAAAAGAAACTAAGAAGGAATCTTATTAATTTAGCAAGATTTTACTTTGTGATGTGATTTTCGTGCTGAAAGTTTTGCCAACTTAATTTCCTTTCACAAATAATTTTTCACTTGCGATAGTATCTATTTTCACGTCGAAATGCTTTCGTTGAATGCGAGCGTCACCTTGTTAAGGAAGGTAATGGTGCTAGCTAATACGGTTGGTCGGCACTGATGAGTTCATTATTTAGGGGAGAATGGTTTTGACGAAAGGGACCGATTGAACGACCTATATAAACAACTGTTACACTGAGACCCTGACATACATGCCTATATAATAGTTGCATGGTAAACTCGCCGTAAACGGTCGCTCTGAATCCGCTAATATACCTCAATGGCTTAATATTATTTTCAGTATACAGACGAATGCATATGATAATTTTCAAAGTAGCAATTTGGTAACATAGAGACCTTTATATTGTGCAAAATTTAATGATTAATTTTTGCAACATGCTAGAGATGTAATAAAAATCACGGATGTAATAAAATAATGAGAAATCATTAGTAAAATGTGGTCAAATAATTTCTAAACTGTATGTACTCAATCATTACGGAGGTTCTGAAATCCGTTAGATAGTTAAGATATATTGTCCAGGAACTAATAAACTGTCTGACTTTGATAGGTTTAACCTTACGAATGTTTTCTCTCCATCAATTTGCTATAGGTTTACTGCCTCGTAGGTCACAAAGCGCTGGGAATTACACCTACCCATTCCGTTGACCTAATTGTTGTCTGATACCGCCATGCCATACCAGAGGCTATAAAATGCAAGAAACTAGGTTAAATATCGACGAGGTAAACACTTATCGAAAATTTCCGCATCGTAAAGGTTTTTAAAGGAATTAAAGTCATTAAATTAAACTGTTAACTTTAAAAGCATAAAATAACTAGTCATAACACATTTTGTAGCTTTTCCAAAAAAAACTGCATCACTGTCTGCTCCTACAGTTTGATATTATGTAAAAGTGGTTGATTCCAAATTATTTGCGAACCATCTTTAGAGACAGCTTTGTAAAATGTACGCGTACACATTCTCAAATTTCCTTCCCAGGTATCAATAGTAGCCGCGTCATCCTGCCGCTACGTGTATTGGCAACGTAGTTCTCTGGAGTACCTATTTGTAAAGGAGCCTTATTTGGCTTGTGTGGTGTCCACTCTCATAGCACGAGATATAACCACCAAACTGTACGCTATGAATAATAAAATTGTGACGGAAAGGGGGAGCCATTTGGACATAAGATTGCCGAGTATATCGCATGCATTGGCCCGCAGTCCGAGGAGGCTAAGGCCAGCAAATGTTCCTCCACCTACGACTGTACAGCCGGTGCCACCTGAGAAACGACCCAGTGAGTAATTGCAAGATTTTTCCTGAATCAATACCGTAAACGGTACCGTTATATTAGATACTAATGTTTTATCTTTTTGTCACATGTAGTTTGCCAGCCGTTAAAATAAACTTTAAAAATTAAAGTGAAAGGTTTTCTTGTCCCCAAAAGGTAAAACCCAGGCTGATATTAAGAGTTCTAAGTGTGTGTATATCTTTAACTGAGTTGTACCCTAACTCCAAACATATTAGCAGACCACTCATACTTCAAGTATACCGTGTTACAAAATTACTTTTCTCCACAGACTGCTGGACCCGAGAAATCGAACAACCTTTGGCCATGATATCCACCAACATAAACAAAAGAAACGGAGTGAGCTCATCGTTTGCTGGTGGCGATGAAGAACTGATGCCTCTAGCTGAACATGAGGCTCCGGCCGTGTCTTTAGATGACCTGTCCGTGGCCGACAGCTGTCCTGATACTTCCTCTAAATATCACAGTTGCGAGGCTGTAGAAACTGATGACGAACTTAGGCACTGAGATCGCTTGAAAATGTCTTCAATCAGCAATTCTTCCTGTTGACATTTGCTTTTTAATTTTGTAGGAGACGTATTGACTTGACTACATTTTTACTGACGTGTGATTATCACTTTTATACGAGTACATTGGTCAAAATCCGATCGATTTTCCTTTGCATACTTTGTCAGTTTAAATGTATAGACATGCAAATGTTACATTTAGATTTTAGTGCGCGTGCTACTTTGAGTAAACTTATTTTATAATAAAATAAAGCTATTATTATTAAATGTTTAATTGATTTGTACCAGCTCTAGAACCTCATATTGACGATAAGCTATTCGAATTCTTTAACGATTCAAGTCATCGATGTTTTTCTTTGAGTAAAAGTACCCTGAAGCAAGAGCAATAAAAATGATCGGTTAAGATTACTATCGTCTATCTACATACATGCACACATAGCCCATTCATATCGTCAGTAACTAATGTGAGGGCGTTACAACGCTACGTACATATCTAGTTAACACGCCGCGTCAGCCCCTTAGAACCGAACGAATCAATCAACCGGAACATTTAACATCGCTGGAACTGGAACACTTCTGATTTTATTTATCTCCATCGAAAATCATAAATGTATAGGATTTGAAAAATCAAAGTATTTGTCAAGTTTTATACAGATTTTAAAATATTGCAACATAAAATGATAAAGTAATTCGCTTTAACCAGATTACACTTGCGTAAATCTAAATTCGATTAGGTTCTAATGTTGAACATATTACTTTATAATATGTACTTATTTTCAAAGCGTAGCCTGAATACCATTATCACCAGTTTTGCAGACTGATTTGGTTGTACTAGTACATCTACAAGATGATAAAAGTTCCGGAATATATTCAGTGTCATATTGCGTATATTACACGTCTCTAATTCGGGACAGACTACTCTGAAATTTCAAGGTGTACTAAAACATAAAGGGTACGCGAGAATTTAGTTTACCTAATGAATATTAACTTTGAAATTCAACCATTCATAACTTCTGAGCTCCGTGAAGAATTGAATAGAAGGAAGACAGAAGGAGTTTCGTGAAGATTAAGTAAGTAAAGCCAGTTGATTAACTAATCCCCTTAATAGATCCGCAAAACAAACCAGTTCAGATGTTTTAATGAGATAACAAAATGAAGGTTCATTCATAGAAAGGTTCTTAATTTTGGTTCTGGTTCGTAATTTATTAAGATGTGATGTGATTATCATCTTTCAAAATTTCATAAAAGAGCTCCAATATTTTATAGATGAATAGTATCGCTGATCATATTTTCAGAGCTATTTTCAATTATGATGATTAAATATCTGTGTTAATATGGAGACTTGTATAACTATGCTTTCAAAATTAAGTTCTACAGATAAACAAAATTTGCCAATTACTTCATGCACATTGTGTATCACACCTGACTTGTCGATGATGTGTGCAATTTAAAACCTTCATTAATTAATGTTTAGCTGTAGAAGTCTCTGATTGATAATAATGATTATTATGGTCTGATCAACATAAACATTTTAGTTTCGCAGCTTCTGCGCATAAAGCTTCATCGCAATCCTTCATAGCTGTCGAATTAAACACACATACAGTCGTTTGGCGCGCGACCGATGTCACGTTGCCAGCTATAGGGATAGACACCGCGTGACCCTGCCAAGCATCGTCAGCCGCAGATGCAGGCCTTGTAGCCAAATGAAGTCCGTCTAACTAATCATATATGAGACTTTGGCTCTGTGCTACGAGTATTTGGACGCGGACCCAACCGGTGGATGTCAGCTATTTTACGCTCCAACTTTGTTACCTTTTTGGTCCTCTCCACTATGAATCCCTAAAGCGTGATCCACGGAACCTAATGCTTATAGGCTATAGGCTCCTTACAAAAGTATCAAGGGATTTGCAAACCAGTCACAGTCATTAAAAAATTGAAGTTATGGGAAATTGGGTGATAAATAAATATATAAATGATGAATGTTTCCTTAACATACAAGGAATTTATTTAGTTTTCATTGACCTTTCCTTCCAGACGTACACAACTTCAGGTAGACTCGAGTACAAAAATATGTACCCACTGTTGAACCATGTCACATTCACCTTTAATTGACATCTCCCTCAACACACTACATAGGAACCAGCAAGAGTGAATGTGACATGATTCAAAAGTGGATACATATTTTTGTACTCGAGTATACATAACCTGTATGTTTTCTCTTTTCTATTATAGCCTTTATTCCATTTGCTATTAAATTACCCTTTTGTTGCCCTTGTCCCTTTTTACTTTACTTCCCCATAAAATACACAAAGAAACAACATACACATGGGTGCATCATATTACTCTGGCTAAAAGCGTTTACTTTTTACCATCCTCTTTATGTAGTTCGATAAATGATCGATATAAGCGATATCGGTCTTTGTGCGTTAAATAAGACACTGAATATTACTAGAAACAGTCATTTTAAAAGCACCACCATGCCTGACCTAGGTTGTTAGTATCCGGCCTTGCAGGTGTACAGCTTGTTTGCATTCGACAAAGTTTGAACAGGCCGTGATACGACGACAATGTTTATTCGTTTATTTTTTAGCTTCGGACGAAAGCTGTCACGTGGAGCTGAGCTCCACAAAGGGGCTTGCATGTGCACTGGAGTGGTGGAATGAGCGCGTTATTGTTAAAATTACATTGTTTGTAGACAAGCACACAGCTAGTTGTGAACTTCACTCGCGTGAAATTATAAGGAACTTTCGTTTTATGTTTAATGAGTTTGGGCTTGGCCTTCATCTCACCTGATAGTAAGTATCATGACAAGGTATGGTACGGTAAGCAAACTTCGGTTACATTGTGGTAGCTGGCCAGATGGACATATAAAATAATCTAATACAAACCGAGGTACCTGTAGGTATGGGAATCGATAGAGACAGCTACAAAACAATGCAAACTTGAACGCGGCCACGTGCTCTAAACAGACAATTCTCTTAATCGAGTATCAATAGGTATCGCCCTCTGAATTTATATATTTTTTAAATTTGTTTTGTTAGAGCAAGCATGGTAGGCATTACTCAAATAGCTATAAAAGCTACTTTGTCTGAAGTGTGTTTAGACCACATATTTAGAATTACCCTTCGATATTAGGAAGTGGAAATGAGCAGATCATATAACTCGAAGAACCGATGGGCAGTAAAAGTTCTCAAGTGGCGACCACGTACCGGGAAACGTGTACCGGTCCGTCCCTCTACCACATGGACCAACGACTTAGTTAATGTCGCGGGGAGTCGCTGGATGCGAGTGGCTCGGCACCGGTATATGTGGCATACCACGGAGGAGGCCTATGTCCAGCAGTGGACGTTTTCCTGCTGAGGGTGATGATGATTTGGACAAGTATAAGTCACATATAAAAATGATTGCCAGGGCTGTTTTTCGTTTCACATGGTCTCTGTAATGAGAGCAATTTTTTAACAACTAGCCTATTAATTGTCTTATGACGCTGTAACTCAGCTGAATTTTGTATGTTCACTGAGCAAACAGCAAGAAGCTACAACAATTAATTACATCGGACTTAATTATTGTACTTCCATCAGTCAGTGGCCGAACTTTAAAACTCCCAACCTTCCAACACCGTGATTGAGTTCAGCTTCCGCTAGAAAGATAAGGAAAACCAATTAAAACCTACTTCAATCGACATCTTATCAGGCCGTGAAACTTGGACGTCCTATTTAAAGGTAGGAAAAGGTTTAGTAAACTAGGTAAAGGTGTGCAAACGTGGGCTTACCTTTCCGAGCGATCGATTCTACATTACGTAGACGGCCTAGATCAGAAGTTTGCTAATCATGATAATGCCAAGGTATTGCAACGGTTTCCGTGTTTCGGTTTTGCCTATACGAAACCAATAAATGCAAGTCTTGCATTTAAACGTTTCATGGTAGTATTAAGGTATAAACATTCTTTTCACAATGAAACTATTAAAGTTTCGTCGTCAAAGTCATTATGTTACGAAACTATTAAGAGGCCATAGAGCGACAGTGGTTTGTATCGATACATTACAGATGTCGGAGTCGGTGAGAATAACAACGTGTGCATCACAAAGATGGTGGACTTACAAATCAAGTCGAGGTGTAAGATTGATTTTTCTGTAAAGGTAAATGCTTATGTATTAAAGTCAGTAACAGGTAGATTGCCTGCTAGGGAAATCAAGAGTTATACTTTGTAGTTGTACACTTGAGAATAAAACACTTGACACTATTGAGATACTCACATTTATTGACTCGAGACACAATACACTTTATATTATTATTACCTTTTATGAGACATCATTTCAAAGTCCCGGAAAACCTAGTAGCCGGCACGGCACTGGTCTATACCGCGATGCATATGACCAGCAGCGGCATCTATCGAACTCGTGCGAAACGTTTCTACATACCGCTCACCAAGGACTTCATCCTTATTCAGGGTGTCTGGCATCAAGTCATTTGTTCCGCCCACCATGCCGTAACGTATTACAGAATTTATGTTTTCACATCCGATTTCGGAAGCATTATAATTTTTGATAATGGTCTCTTCAGTAAAATGTTTCCTTTGCACCTTAAAGATACAACTCTCACTCGTTGATCGGATCCAGAATGGACGTCTACTATAATACCCAAAAGCTCTTTTGGAGTTAACTCGGGCATCAGGCAACTCTCCCATTATTTGCTGCTGAGTTCTTGCTCTCTCTAGATCCTGTGTAGTTACTACAAATTGAACCGCTTAAAGCGGTCACTTTTAACTGTTTTAGTGATAGTAACTGCATACAAGCGATACATAAATACATACTGTATCGATAAACCGTAAACCAGCAATAACTACAAAACCTCCGGTTTGGTTTTTGAAATTATTATATAATAGGCTAGATGACACCAAATCAGATCGAAGTTAAATTGTATTTTGAACCATAAAGGGAATTATAAAATTCCTATAAAATTTAAAATATCTAATACATTTTTTTCTGGACTTTTACACCTTATAAAGACCGCAAAAAATAAAAATTTGCTCGAATTAAATTTTTTATTTTACATTTTGCTTTGTAATTACATTGTGAAGATTATTTATTAATGGAGTGGACACATGAAAACGTTATTTTACGAGATAATTCAAAAATTGTTAAAAGTTTCATACATTATCTGCTTCAATGCGCAGACGTGACCGATTTGAATGGAGCGTTTTTGCACCACGATTGCATAATCACTTTTCGGTTATACATACTAGGAAAACTATATGTCACATAGAAAAATCTTTAAGACGGCTATTTATCTTTTCACTCGGTCTCTCGAATGAGTGAAAAATTTTTTTTGACATCATCCCTATTGCGTAGAAATGAAGAAAACAGTGAATGTGGACGCCACTCTCTATGGCCTCTTAAATTAAATCAACAGCTTACTTAATGATACTAAATTGTGTCACATCTAATCACATCTATACATGTAAATGGAGAACTGCTTGACGTCTTTATCTGAAGAATGAACGCCTGTATTTACAGCAGGAAGGTGTCTAAACGATATCAGAAGATAAAGATATTATCAGTGAGGGCGCTGGTCAAGGCAACCCTCCTCGCAATGCCCACGATGCTTCCTTGCCTCCCTACACAACGACTGGTCTTGAGCATTACGTGCGATTTACCATTTCAACCGTTATCTGATGGCCTGAGCGGCTTACAAAAGAGTTCTAAATAACGCTCAGCCAAGATCGATATGCTCGGCCGTCCAGTCTTGTGTATAACTCAGGTGTGTTTGAGGTGGATACTGAATTTTCGGAAACTACAGTCGGAAACTTTTGGAACAAATTGCTTGAATGAGTCAATGTTTTATCCAAATGAACGTATGAGTACGTCACTAGGTTTACATTCAAAGAGTCGGTCAAAATGATTTTAGATAGGCACATAAAATGTTTAGGAAAATTGTTGAATATATGTAGAATATTGGAATTTCAGGATTACTAAGTTTTTGTCATTCAGTCTTCGTCAGCACTTTCTTGGTATAATAATTTATTTTCAACCGACTTCAAAAAGGAGGTGGTTCTCAATTCGACGCGTATGTCTTTTTTTGTATGTGTGTTACGGTATAATTCCGCCAAAAGTGAACCGATTTTGATAATTCTTTTTTTGTTTGGTAGAACATACTTTAGAGGTGTTCCCATATAAATTTTATCGAAATTGATTGATCGCTCTTTGAGAAAATTGAAGTCGGTTTTTAGTTCTTTTTGAATGCGTTAATTATTTATTGAAAAGCTCAAAGTGTATGTAGCCGTTCAGAGGGGTAGGGTATGAGAACCGAGGGAAGAGACAATCAATTCCCTTCCCTCGGTTCTCATCTCACATCTCGGTCGAGTTTGTATTTTTACCTTCATGTTTCCAACATATTATGTGTACGAAATATACGTTAATCTTTTTAGTAGCACAAAGTATGTGAACACAAATAAAGTCTAATTACCTAACCTATTTACTTAACCTTAGAAATTCACTTCTTCATTTCAAGCAAGCATTTTATTTATGAACCATTCCAAATTTCAAGTCGATAGAATGTTTCTGAGTTAGACAGTCAAATAGAAATAGACAAATAGACGAGACACTAAAAGGTTTCCTTTTTACCATTTTGGTTCGAAACCTGAACAAAATTACCAGAAATTTCATTAATACACTGTAAAAGTAAACTTCTACTGTGCAGCACTGCTATGTAATGGCAATAGCTAGCTATTGTAGTCAGAACGTCATTAATTTATGGCTCTAGTTAAGCACGCCTCCATAATACGACCTCATTGCCACCCACTACCGAGCGGAATGAAGGCCAAGTTTTAAAAACAAAGTAAGAAAAAGTTGGTAATCATATCAACTAGAAAACTCCTACTACAAGACTAAACTTTCAGTTTAGTGTCCCTACTGAATGTGAGTAAGAACATATTGCTAACGTGGTTCTTAAAATGAAAAACGATGCTTTCTTAGCAAAGCAATGCACTACATTATTTGTCTCGTATTCTAGAGTTTGCGTGGAGACGGAGAGGCTGTGTCGTGTTCCGCATCTTTGCGGAAGCTGGAGTCTTGCCAACCGCTAATCGTCACGCATCTTATACATTCAATCTACGGTCGGACACTTAAATATTAAACCAAGGGGAATCCCGTTTAAAGTCAGAAACGCATCGAGTATCTTTTAGTTTCGGGTAGATTTAAAATTATAGGACCAAATTTAAAAATTAAATTAAGGTACGAATTATTTTGTATCAATAAATACGAAATTCTTAGGTCATAATTAGGTCTTCCGTTGCTTTGCACGACTTAAAATTTCTTCCTAAGGGGTTTTATAAATAGTAAAATGGATCTATAGTAAATTTCAAGATTCTATCTCAAGTGGTTTGCTCATAAAACCTTATTTCCCTTATTCACTTAACTTATTCATCAGTGAAAATGAGTTTAACCGTTGATCAATTCTTTATATACCAATGACTGGTATTCGATGTGTCATAATGGGGACACATAAAAAAATTAAACACTTTAAAAATAATAATAGTTTATAAAAAGTTGAATATATTTTTAAAAAATCCTTAGTTTTTTACAGCATTTTACACCATCAAAGTAATGGATGTTCCATTGGATAACTTTAGAGGTCGAAGAAGTTGGGCGACCGCCCGTTTATAGGTGTAACCAGTAAAAGCGTGTTGGAAGTGGATTCGAAGAAATGTTTCAACTGGCTTGGCGCATGAAACTTTGTATAGATGTTTGTGATAATTCTTCCAAAAAATCAATTTTAAAAACTGTAACGCACAGAATATTTATCTAGTACGAGTATCACAAAACTTTCTGGGTTCACCACGAATCGAAAATTACTCGCATTTCAAGAGTTATAAATGATTTTGTGACTCTTTTGTGAATTGAGTATTTTTGTGAGAACTTTGAAATTGTAAATTTACTTTCATAATAACAAATTAATTTCGTGGAGATCTGGACCGCGACCCCTTGTGCGCTCGGCTCCGAATGATTTATGTAGCCGGAGTTTCGACACGAAAAAATTCTGGAGCAGTGCCGGAGCCAATACTTGTGTCAATACTGCGAGTCACTCGTATGAATTGGATTTAGTCATTCTGTAAAATGTCACCCACTTTACATATTATTCGTTTACTTACCTGAACTTGAAATAATATCTACAGCAACAACAATTATGTCAGAATAATAAAAAAACTAGAAGCTATGTACCCTTAGCGTGTAATGTTTTGTAATTTATCTAGTCGAGTTTTTATTACATAAGTTTTTATCCCATGACACTCTAAAATTCTCATTTATATACTGAACTACTTTGCAAATATTAATTAGCGAGTGATTGAGTGTGTACCTCTTGGAAACTATAAACCGACTTTAACTGCCCTAAAAGTGTACAGCATTTATCACGTCAAATGTTCACCTTTTGATATTTAGTTTTTGTTGATTATGTCAAAAAGTGTTCAATAAAATTTTTATGGGGCCACCTCTATATAAAAAAAATCATCAAAATCGATTCATAACTGGGTGAGTTATCGCGTATTATACATACAAAAAAACATACAGTTGAATTGAGAACCTTTTTTGAAGTCACTTGAAAATAACGCACACTGTACAAGACAAATCCAACGACACCTCATTTATTAGAGTCATTTAATTAGTTTCTATAACACTACGTAACAAACTTAATCTCGTTACATACTCGTACATAGCCTGTGACGTTCATATCCCTTCCGTTGTGGTCTCGCCGTCAGTTGGTTTAAAAGGCTTTAGTGTCCCAGCTGTGACTTTTGATTTGGGATGTAGATGTTTCGAGTTGAAGGTCGATAAATGAAGCATTTGACATCGGCTGCGGCTATCGGACGAGTTGATGTCGTACAATAATTTTATTGATAATATCTAAGTAGGTAGCAGCGAGATGGGAGTAAGGGTATAGCGGGTTGAGGGGGAGGTGGGGTGCGCGCGTGCGTGCGGTGCCGCCGCGCCCGTCTCCGTCGGAGAGCACAGCAGTCAGTAGTGCCGCGCGGCGCTGCTTCCCGCCCCGACTCGCGCCGCTTGCGCCTCCTTGCGCGACGTCCGTATCTACTATGCAGGTCGTGTGCCGCGCTCACTCGTGTTGTGATACTTTATGATGGTACGGCATGAGAGTGCAAGATATGCGGACGTTCCGTGAGCGACACGCAGCACGACTCGCCACCGAGACCGCCACAAGTGGGCGGAGAGACGAGACGCGTCCTCGGCTGCTCAGGTGAGCGGCCCCTCGCATCTCACACCGCTCTCGCTGGCTAAAGACGCTGCGATCTAGGGGTCGATAAGGACTCTCCTCAACTCGAATGTGCTAAACTATTACATTTGCACGCCGACAACTTCATGTTCAGCTACGAAAGTCGTAGACCCTGCTACGCCGCATGAGGTGATCGGAACACAACGAGGACAAAACACAACATTTATATACTCATTGTTATTGTTCAGCAATGTTATCTGTAAGATTTTCTTTCACGATAATTTGCATATATTTTATCATTATCTTTTACAGTTTAAAGTCACTAAACGTTATCTTGCCACCATATGACGATGAACTGTTTCCAAGTGAATCAAACAAAAGAACTGACAGTTAGTATCTTCGTGCCCAATATTTTTATTATCGTAATAATAAAAGGGATCATAAAAAGCACATAAGCGCACATTTTGTACTCGTAAACCACGCGAATACAGTTTATGCACTGTAAGTCGCAAAGTGGGGACATAATGCAACTATAAAACACTAACAAATCAGCGGTTTATAAACAAAATTAACACATTAACACTCTTCGTAGAATAAACAAAGGAAATTGATTAGGTAAGTTTGAGTATATTAGAATAGTATGGGTAGGAGTAGCTGTGTCAACAACAATCTGTGGGCAGGTAATAGAAAGCACATAAAACGTGACTCAACCGCTGAGCAATATTCTATAATTGAAGGGTACCGACCCAAACATCACCAATAGGTACCTACACTACATATAGGTACTCAGAGAGGTATATTTCTACGTTTTGTTTCATCGAACGGAGTGAGTGAAGTCGGGCGCGTGCAGGTCAATAAAGCCCCAAACCATGTTAGAGGGTTATGACTCGTGACTTGAACTCGTCACGCAATATCGGCAATTCGGAAATACAGAGTTATCTGAGGCTAAAGGCTGGGAGCTGCTGTCATCAATCTCAGCCCTCGGAACGCGATCGCTATTTATATCGGCGACGTGATGTTAGCCACGTGGCAGTGTCTGTGTGTTTACCTCGTCCTTATACGTTTTCTATGTAAATGTTACATATTTTTCGTGATTAATTTACATGTTTGTTGTGACGATTTGCGATAACATCGATAGGTAGCGACTCGAGTACGATAGGTAGCCTTTTCACCGTCGGTATTTTTTTAAATTATTGCACGTCGTTTAACAATACATTTTCTTTCGTATATCCAAGTGAGGCTCTGAGTAAAAGAAATTAAAATCACTGCCAGTCAATGTTGTCGGGTACCGGAGAACGGTTTGTGGCAACTTCTCGTGATTGGCTTGAGTGGGGTTAGTATTTGATGTGTAAGGGTATATCATCGAGCAAGGCGCGGCTGGCGACGGACTGACGCGCGTCGTCGGCTCCGCTTGGTGCCAGCTAGCCAAATCACCCTGCAGCCACAGTAATATACCAACCATCGTAAATAAAACTGAAAACTGTTATTTTTTTCAAGAATAACGAATCTGGTTTTGCGCTTTTCCTCCATCTCAGTAAGACACAGATAACAACAAAATAGTTAGAATAGAATCTTGAAAAATATTATCTATCTTTGACTGAAACATACTTGTACTTACTTAGCCGGCAAGATGACTGTTATCGCACACCAAAACCAACAATCAAACCAAGAAATGGATCGGGGATTTGCCAGAAAGCGGAGCAAAGAACTCCGGACCAAACTTAAAAGCGCTTAAAACTAAAACTAATTTATTAAATTTTAAACGCTTTACAGCTACCAAAAAAGATTCAATGCAATTGTCTACTTAACTGTTACTTATAGCATCAGTATAGCCGTAAATTTTCGTGAGTTAATCCCAGAGGAAGTTGCCCATCCGTGTAAGTTACAAACAAGTGTAACAATTCACCTGATGATTTAATTTGTTTATCCGAACTTCTCGTTCCATTGGATGATTAACGACCACTTTGCCGAATTCTAATTACTACTTTTACGTCAGTCGTAACTTAAAGCAGAATTTTATTGTTATAAAACTCTTCGTTTATGAATGTGCTTAAAGTACAGTGAATTTAGTTCCAAACCTCTTTGCGTGAAGATATAATAAGTGAGTGAGTGACAGTGAGTCATCAATCTATATCAGTCAAAGATTTTTGTTTACACCATGGACCCATAATAAAATATAAACCACTTCGCATTTAACATTAAGCATGAGTTATAAAAGATGTCGAATCGAATATTGAAATACGAAAAGAGAGCACATGAAAGCGGAATCAACCGACCTTTGGCGACCCTTTATGCATCGGTGTTTCGTAAATCGCCATGACCGTAATAAGTCGGTAAATGCTAAATCAGACCTACAACTGGGTTCGATGCATTGAATTAAAAATATGGAATGTTTGAATCAACGGTTGGTACAGTTGAGTACAAAAATATGTACCGATTTTTTCAGTAAGTCATATTCACCTACGATTAACATTTGTCTCAACTGCATGATATCAAGAAAAGATGAATGTGACATGGAATAAAAGTTGGTTGTACTCGAGTGTACAAAGTTGCGTAGATAGCTAATGCGTTGACTGAATAAAAAGCGTCCATTACTGACTTACTGGTTAGACGATCGAATATTTAATTCCACGAGTGAAAAGTTTTTGATATTCAAACCAGTTGAAACATAATATTAAAATTAGAAAAACTGATCTATTTGAACACGGTAAAACAGGAAGAAAAAACATTACTATATACAAAATTCTATACTTCTGATAAATTTTCGTCACTACCACTTTAATTTCAAAAATATATAACGTTTACAAATTCATGTTTTTACTGTACTAATGGACGATCAGAAAAAATGAGATGATTATAAGCATGTTTTCGCAACACACTCTTCTTTTCGTTTTTAGTATCGCGACCTTAACTGTGCTAGTCAGTAGTGATTCAATGTGAATTTTCAGCTACGAAAGTGGGCCGAGCGGGTACTATATCAATATTAAAATTTCAAGCTGTTTTAGAGTTACGAAGGACTCGGGACGTTCTTTACTGCTCAATTTATTTGAAACTTTTTGTTTATGTAGAGATGTTTTCACATCTTATGGATAGTTTCAGTTGCTTTTTTGGAATTTTTAGTAGCAACCCAAAAAACTTTAAAAACTAGAATTACAAAATCTGTTCAATGAATTGAATTTTCTACTGTACTATGAGTTTCTGATATCTTCAACATATTTTGGATAGCACTCGTTTTATACTTAAAGTAGCACTAGTATACCACTAATAAATGTGAAAGTTTACTCACTAATATTTGTTTGTTAACCACTAATCGCAATGAAATTTAGTAAATAGAGTGGGATACTGGCTATTTTTTTCCTTCAATATTTTCCTATAGGCTATATATAAATATAAGATCCACGCAGACGAAGTTGGAGATATCTGGTAGTATAATATAACGCAGAAAATGTAGCTAAAAGTCTACAACCTATTTTCAAATCATTCAATACCTATCCCATCTAAAGTAAAATTAGTAGCTTGATACAAGATTAATGTTGTTTTTTACAATGAGGTTGCATACGGCCTTCGTTTCACTTCTTGTTAGGTCACGATAAGGTCATATGATGAAAGCGCAGATAGAAGCTTCAGTTTAATAAAGCACTATCTAAGGCTATGTCAGCAATAATAAGGCTATGTCAGCAATAATAAGACAAAAGGTGCAAATAAGACAGATCCTGAACATTCCCAAATTCCTCCCTCTCCCGCCTCGTGTGTCCGATGTTATCAGCTACGCTCACCTGCTACGGCGCTACGTGTCCGTAGACTTTCGTAGCCAATACGTAGCGGCGTAGTCAACACACGTACCGCATCCACTGCTATCAAAACTTGTTTTTACGGGTTTCATTTAAAGCTACTCCGTTATGCAGGACTTCGGAATGTTAATAAAAGTTTGATGAGGCAATAAAATATTGTTTTCTAACTTTTGAAAGTATTCCAAAAGTCATTATGTTTGGCCCCATAATAAATTTTTCTAGGTTTTTCCACGATCAGATAGGAATTTGAGCAGATTTTAGATTAAAATTTGTATAAAACGATTCAATGTTTATAGAAAAAACTTAACTTGACTCTGTTCCTATCTGAATTTTTTTGAAATGCAAGTAAGACTTACAATATCGTATCAGGCTGGGATAGTAGAATATAATTCTTATGTCCGTCTGGATGACATGTTGAAAGCTACCACTATGTTGTTTAAGAAATCACTAACTCATGTATAGTTTCTTCTTTATCTTATAAAGTTATGTTGTTCTTTCAATCAAACTTATCGTTGGAGCAATGTTTGGTGATGAAGCTCCCTTACCTTACCTATAGATTTATAAAATCAGCAATTTAATTATCACTTTGTTTGGCAGCTCGGATCCCTCGGTGTGCGTTTCTGACTAGTACTTGATATATTTTATCTACGCCATTGCCTATTGAAATAAAACGTTGCCGTATTCTCATCTATGGCTACTACTCACCGAAGCCTACCGAACTGTGGAATAATCCGACGAATTCTAAAATTCGGACAAAACACAGTGCGCGTGATCTCGTTGCAATCTGTCTTGCTTATCCGATGAAAGATGGCGTGAAGACAAAGCCGACTTGTGGTTTGGTACCGCCTTGAGGATATAAAGAGATTTCACGTTGACAAGCGACGTGTTCTCTATTTGTAATGGCTTCAAGTGTTATTTATGAAACTTATACTTTAAAGCTAGGAAGACTCCTAGCAGTGATTTGTTAGATAAGTTTACTGAACGGCAGTGTACTAATACAGCTAATGCCTTAAATGACGAAAGTTGGTTAAGTGTGGAAACTGGACAGGCAACAAAAATGCAGCTGATTATGATATAAAAAATCAAGTTTATTTTATTTAGTATAATAAAAGAATCTAATACAAGTAATGGTTGACAGTAAATACACGATATAGCTCGTAGATACATACATTGCGAATTAAATAAACATATGTATGCAGTATATCTTTAGTATTTTATTATCCTCTTTTATGTCACTGACTATTCCAAGTAGGCATTCACGTACGTTTTACGATCGTGTACGATCTTATTGAAATTGAAAAGGTTGTGTCGGCCGCTGTGCTAGTGAAATATTTAAATTTACTATTGTCCTGAGAATACTGACCTACCTTACGACAAGCGACTGTTTGCTGCGGACTTCTGCTTCTGCAGTTTTCTTCGTTCCCTATAATTAAGTTACAAATTTAAGGCTTTAAAGCTAGAAAGAGAATATTCTCGTCCTAGAAAAAAGACTGGCCGTTCTGTAGGTTACGCTTTAAATAGTTTCTTCGTTATTTCATATATTTTTGTGTTTTAATAAGAATTTATGTACGCTTAACTTATTTTACTCTGCTTAACAGTAGTAGTGCCAGTAATATTTACCTAAATTATTTAAAAAGAAAACTGTAAAGAATGTAGTACTTATTGCAGTAATTTAAGCATTTTGAAAAAATAATAATATTATGTTATCTCACATTACCCCACTACTGGTAGCTCAAAATATGTTTATAATTATAATACACTGAATGATAGTAAAAGTTCATTTTTAAAACACCTTCGATCAATTAAATTAATTACGAATTTGGTAATTCGGAAAATATAACACGGGATCTTAGTGACAGATCTAAATGACATTGCCCGAAACTAATAAGAATAAGGATAGCGTAGTGAAGGCGTGTAGTGAAGGGGTGGCTCATCAAACTAACTCTGTAATGCATCGCCGGGCTCGGGGTAATGCAATTTAATGCAAATGTGGCGACGATGTGGCGATAACACAGCCCTGTAGAGTGCAATAAGGCTTTGCTGGAGGCACGATGACTTAATGGCTTGAGGCATGTGACATGTATTCGGGTCGACATAATCAGAAAGCTAATAAAATTATGGACTTTTATGTGGCACGATGGATGGGATATTAGAGAGGCATTTGGCCAGCCGTGGTACAAGTAAAGGCTGACAATAATACTGTGTGACGATGACTTTTACTACAGAACATGTATTTCCCGTATTCCCGTCGTCCGTGGCATGGCATCCATGGGTGTTCTGTTCAAATGTGAACATGAGGTTGTGATTTGTACAGGTCCGTTCAATTTTTAGGGTTCCATACCTCAAAAGGGAAAATGAACCCTTATAGGATCACTTTTTTGTCCACCAGTCTGTCTGCCAATACCTTTTTTCTCAGGAGGGTGTGAAGGAATCAATTTGAAATAATATCGAATACCTATGCAAATCGGCAGTCCCTAGGATCTGTGAAAACAAGAAGCTTCTAGTTCAACGCATAAAAAGGCTGTTTAAGCCGCATATTCTACGTAGGAGTAATCAAAACATATAGGGTACTTCCCATTGGCCTAGAATCATGCAATTTGGCAAAAAGCAAGGCCCTGTAGCACAAGTATAGGTTTAAATCTGTTAATAATAGCTTATTAAAATTTAACGATTGCAAACTGTTCCAGCGACTGTCGTTATTTGAATTTCAATGTGTAAATTAACAACAATTGTTTGTGTTTTCATCAGGTGCTTATTTTCAGTACGTTAAATATTCGTATTCTGTAAGAAACCTTTGGTGCGCGAGGCTGACTCGCATTCGGACGGTTCTTGTTCGCAAAATGATTTCCGAATGATTACGAATAGCTAGCTAGTTCGTTTGTTCATAGTAGTCGTGTCATCTTTAACTGAACATGTACAAAAATACCTAAAATAAATACGCGAAGAGTGGAGTGGACCGTGCGATATTTTCTTTTTAACATCGCTAAAAATAGTCACACACATTACACTTCTTGGTCAAATAGATTTTGAGTTATATGAGAGTTTAAAGTAGCTTAAAAGGGTGCATGTATGTATGCAACCATCTGACACATTGCCGCATATTCTAGATTTATAATTATAATAAATAAGCTCATGTACCTACGCGCTTTTTGTTTGCGTGTATTGCAGAAATTATGCCACACAGGAACTACTTATTCGATCGTGAAAAAAGTAACTTATAACATTTTCCATCCTTATAATAAAACCATCCAAGTGTGTGTCGGGCCACGTGCAGTGTAGGGTTCCGTAGTTGACCGTCACAATTGGTTCTTGGTTTAACACTAATAACGGCTAATAAAAAGTGATTTTGAATGGAATTTGTACGAAATTTTTATTTTCGTATTTCCATGTGTATTTTATAATTTGGTCGACTATTACTCGTTAATTTATAAAGCTTGTATAAAGCCAACTTAGTCGTGATAGTGTTACTTTAACCTCAGTGTATATATATTACTACTACGTTTTTTCCACATTTTCAAAAGCAACAGTTTAGCTGATATTCGAATGTATTATTTACATACTCGTGCACATATATACAACAGACAATTTGTAACGAATACTCGAATAAAGAACGAAAAAAAATAAATGAATATTCGAAAAAACGTCGCTAAGTTTAAATGTCCCTTATTCATTAGTCGGCGTCGGTTCCTTGCACATCTTCAATGCACAGTAAATGTCGGGGATTACCCGCTAGTCCCGTCCGCCACGTCTCGTTGCCCCCGCACTGAAGACGTCTCTCGTGCCGTGATCCGTGAACATTACTGATATAAATGTCACGGTATAACGATACTGTTACATGATGACTAATTGTATAAGAAAGTAATAAATTTCATAATAACCAATCAAAAATATTTGACCCGACTGACCGACGATGCAAAGATAAGCGAACATCCTAAACGGATATACGAGTATATAGAAATTGGTAACTAGTTAGTTAAATATTTAAAAAATAAGTGAGTGAGCAAGAAGGAGTCTCCCCCTACTCATTTTAATTTTATTTTTTGCTTTTATTGTCTTCCTAATTACAATAATTTAGTTCATTGTTGTTTGTAAAAGTTTCCTTTTATGTACACTTAAATGTAAATAAACGCCTAATTTCTGTCATTACTTTATTTTTAAAGCCATATATATTGTATAAATTATTTACCTTATGGTAATGATACATATTATTTCTTATTTTTTCACATTACAAGTCGGCACACCATCGGGTACGTTTGCCTGCATACGGTATACAGTGTAAAGTATTTTATATGCAGCATATAAATGAAATTAAAATAGGTTTCATCATAAACAAACACCTCCAAGTACATACTATATTATAATAAAAAAGATATTAAACATTTCAAACGCGATATTGGTTTTTTGGAATACATAAATATTCAATGTCAACGTAGATAAATTAAAGACTTTATCCAATAAATTAAGTTGGAAAGTTTGGGACGAAGCTAAACTCGAAAGTAATATCGAAGCGATCGTGCCGTGCGTAGAAAAAAGCTACGAGTATAGCTACGAGCTACGTCTGCGCCGCGTGTCGGCTAATTTTGGAACCTTATCGAATTTATATGCAGGTAAAGTCGCCTCTATAAAAATAGGTACTCAGTTACATCACTAGCTATGTTTAGTCTCTATTAGCATTTTCTCCATTTTACTGAAGGTAGGCGAGTTACGAAAATTAATAACAACAGAGAGTTCCTATTAAAATATTTTAAATTATAGAAGTATATAATTAATTAGAAAATCGTAAAGTAGCTATCCAAGAATTGATTTTACACTACCAGGTCCATGTGAATACTATCCTGAAGCAATATTCAACACTTGCGAGTTCACGAGCTAACCTAATTAATAGACTAAATTGTCTCTTCTCACTGCTCAGTTTAATAAAAGCACAAAACTTTTAATTTGATTTCCCGCTTCAAATTAAACTATTTGTATCCCGCTACTGCTAACCCACAACAGAAATAGAATCGAATAAAGATTAGTTGATGATACCTACAGCGACTAGATAGAAAGTCAAAGGCAGCACATTTTTCGCAGAGGGCAACAACCAAACTACTACATAAAAGTTCAAGGCCGTCGCTACACAAGCGAAGGGCACAATCAGGGGTACTTATTCAATTTTTGTTGGTCTGAGCGGGAACGAACATGAATAAATAATAACTGCTGATCGTTGACAGCATTCCACTCGTCAAAATGTGACTCAGCAACATTCTACTAAGAGAGTACAGTGGTTATGGCTGAGAGTTTTGTTGCAAAATTATAAATACTTTGTCAGTAAAGTATTTAGTCGTACTAAGTATTTAAATTACCATTTCCTTGAAACACAATAATGTTCCAGCTATTGCTAATCAGGTATTGGTGACGCGTTGAGATTGAACTCTCTAGATTTTTAGTTGTCAGTTTATATTGAGCACAAAGCTGACTTAAACGCCTTTGTTTCAGATAGTGAGGCGTGTCGGCTCATAAGCGGAGCGAGTGTGCGGGTGTGGTGATGGAGTTGGTAATATTGAAGGCGAAAGCACAACTGAATCGTCTGTCGTCCGGACAGAGACGCAACGTGAGCGCGGAGAGTGCGGGGGGCGAGTCGGGCGCGGGCGGGGAGGAGGGCGGCGCGCGGGCGGCTGGGCGCGCGCGCAGCATGGCGCCCGGCGCGCCCGCGCAGACCGCAGCGCCCTGGCTCGACGCCGCGCTCTACAACGCGACGCGGCTCAACGTCTCCTTCGACACGGACTATGAACTACTCAACGCTGCCAACTCCACCGACGAACACGACAACCACTGGTTCTGCGCCAAGTGGACCAGCGCACAGCAAGATCTCTTTCAGGTATTACAAATGCACACAGATTGTCTGAACCCAATCATCAGTGTACCTTTTTATAGTTTCAAATGAGATTTTCAACAAAAAATACAAGCAGGCAAAAAATATCCTGGGAGTGAAGTATCACTCTGATATAGTGAAAAAGTGTGTACTGCGTTGATGTCTTTTATACGTAATTTGAATGTTCGGTCGTGAAAATCGTATATTTTATATTATAATATTCGTATATTATAAATCGTATATATTATATTATGATGGTGTCTTTTTTCATTTATTTAATACAACCGTAACTTATTTTACTACGGAACGAGAACAATTTTTAAAGAAGATGGTGACTACTCTATACGATTTCAACTTGCGTACAGGCAGCGAACCTATGCTTCGCGATCGCGTTCCTCGCACCGAAGAGCTTCAAACAGAGCATCCTGGTGCTACGTTCGCTGGCGGCTGCGGGGGCGGTGCTGATGGGCATGTGGGCCGGCGCGGAGGTATGCGCGCCCGACGTGCTGGTCTGGAGCCTGGCGCTCGTGCTCGTCAACTCCATACACACCGTAGTATTGATCATCCGGTGAGTAGCTGTATGTAGCAGCACTATTGGTGCTGCTTAGTCAGAAGTCTTTTATAGATCTCAAAGTGACAACATCTTAATACACGTTTTCTTCCAGTTCCGTTTACTCAATACTCAAAGTATTTTTAATCAAAGGGTAAATTTATGAGAAATCTCTTGACGTTAAAAAATTTTCTACACTTTCGTAATAGTGACCAGAGTGAATAGAGAAGAATATGTTTAAGGAGTAATGAATAACTAATGACTCACTGGCAAAAATGCTGCGTTAACTAGGGGGTTTCAGCCTCAAACCTTACATTTACTTCACTTTTGAAAGAAACTCTGAGATTTTTAAACGTAGAAAAAATACATATTCTAATGAAGCTTTTATATTCTACTTATTAAATCTTATTTACACTTTGAGAAAGTTTATGAAACTAGCTTGAAAAATTAATCATAAGTTTAATATTAATTTGCTGCTATAGAATTTCTGTATCTTCTGCAAAAAATTATTTAATTGATTTAAACAGCAAGCTATAGTTAGTTATCGAGTCGAGAGTCGATATGGTGCGCTGTTGATTACTGTCGCACTCTGACCTGTAGACAGATAGGGTAATGAGCAAAGGTAGGGAGATTCAATATGTAATTTCTTGCGGATACTTGGAACGGATGCGAACGGGCTTAATCAGTGAAAACAGCGAAACAAAAGAGCGCAACGGCATCTAATTGAAAAAAAAATCGATAAAATTCACGAAAACACTGCTTTACATAGTGATGTGCAATTCCATCCATTTTTTTATTATCAATCTTTTATGAATTATAGGTGCCACTTTGTGATTCATTTTTAGAAAGCGAAGTTATATGATCCATGTTTATTTATATTAGGAATATGATTTTCTGTACTACCTATTTTCTTCACAGGTATAAGTGAAGCCGTTATTCCTTTAAAAAGTTTTAAGCAATCTTGTTTGACTCTAGTAATCCTCTTAGAAAGTAGTAACCCCAACACACTCGCCAACTTTTACTCAGCATAAATGAAGTACAACGAGAATGCGTCACGAATTGCCGAGCCCCCTTTTCTCAGAAGAGTTGTTATGTAGGTTATTATGATTAGATGCCCAACGCATGGGGATCATCCACTTTGTTTATGAATTTGAGCCAAAGCAACCACAAAATTTCTGCTATGCGTAGATCTACAAATATCCTAGCTTCCTTCCTATATTGTTTTTGTGAGCATACATTCTGGTGGCACCGTGCCAAACGTTTTGGATCGACATACTCGTACCTACAGTACTTCACGGCAAAATGTTTTGTTGTTTACTTATAACTTGCAACGTGGACTATGGCGTAGACTACAACAACTTTACGCCTTCATATTGTGAAACATTTGTTTGTGTGTTTAAACAAAACATTTACTACAGAAATTTTTTTTGTTAAAAACATTGTGTTTTTATCACTACGAGTAAAATTATAATCTTCATATATCGGAGCATTTTTCTGTTCAGACTGCACTTTGCTTTGAAGAGTATTTTAAACAATTACAAATCTCAATAACAGATAATTATTTGGAAGATTTCTTAACACTATTCTAGAATGTTGGTAATTAACTTCGAAAGCAATGTATTTTATGTGTTGAATAAACGTACTTCTTGTATTCCCATAACAATATTGCACTACGAACTCATATCTCGGTGAAAAGAAAATTTATCGTAGAAATAGCTTTTTGTATTCAACAAAAAATATTTTTTGTATAGGTTCCTACCACCAGCCCTGTCGCTCGAGTTGACGGACCTATACCTAAAGCTGTTCAAACCACTGAAGGTTCACAAGAAGCACTTCCAGGAGTTGACGCGGGAAGCTCGCATCATCCGCCTCGATCCCGGGGAGGCGTACGCGGTGGAAGAAGTCACGCCAGCAGATGAGAGGCTCTCCATACTTCTCAAAGGGAAGTAAGTAAATAGTCATCGCATTGATGTTATATATCAATGTAGTTTTACTGATAAAGACGGTATATTCATTATAAAAGGATGAAAATAACAGCGAAAGTTTACTAAAATTTAGAAACCTGTTGTCAGAAAGATATAATAATTAGCTAAGAGCGACGGAACGGAACGGACGGAACGACCTTGCACACGGATTTTTCCGAAATAAATTACTAACATATATCATATCCATACCCTAAAATATAAATCGATAAAAACAGAACCAACTTAATTTGCAAATAAGTATTTTGAATGTGTAATAATTATAATGTAATAAATCATATAATTTTACATTTTCAGTATTTGCAGTTTTTCAGTAAATGATACAAAAAATCATATAAGTAAATAATTGTTAATTTTATTGCTTTGTGCCTCAAAGCATTTTTGAGATCATAACTCACTCAAAAAAACAGCTACTTTGATGTTTACAAAATTTAAAATATAAATCACACATTCATTATATTCTTAAATAGCATATTTAATCTCTAATAATAATATATACTCTATAAGCCCTGGTAAATATATGTTAGCGTTTATCTCCTACTTTCCATGTATGATCGCCTTTGAATCACAATATCTACCAAAATGTCAGTATGTAATACGTAATAAATAATAATGTAACAGAATACGAAAATCACACCTTCAAGCATTAAAGTGTTTTTAATATCTACCCAGAACAATGCTTAAAATCGACGACTTTGACGGTTCATAAATAGGTATTTTAAAAATTACGCTGACTAAAACAGAAACAGAGTAAAATGTATAACGCTATACATTAATTTTTGGATGTTAGGTTATTTAAGTAATTTAAACTGCATATAAATTTATCATCTACATGATTTTGAAAATTGTAATTGAGATATCTATCTCTATTTTCTAAATCAGTATCTAAATCCAATCGATGTTAGAAATAACTTGATGACAATTAAATTATCACTGAAAACTGTATTCGATAACAAATACCTGTAATAAACGAAAGTTATTCATAATAACATTTTTATTTAGAACTCGCACCGGATCTTCTCAATTTTTATTTTTTCCAGTTTCCAGAAGAGAAGGGTCGTCATCCTTCATCATTTGTAAGCAAAGTGATATTCCCGGACAATCTACACCTCGCAGATATTACTTATTTATTCTCCGTCCCGGTTTATGGATATTAATAGGCCCATCATTTTCTTTGTCTTCCGCGTTGCAAGGGATGGAAAACAGGATATATGATTTCCTCCCCCTTTCTAAGGCCATTTACTTCGTTAGATAAAGGTATCATGGCGTAATCCAATGGCTTTAAGGTTTATCCATCCAGCATCTTACTTATGCCTGGACTTATGCCACCAATTATGATGATAATTTGGTTATGACAGTTCTTATTATCCCAGTTCCTTAATCCCAGATATACATTTGATAATAAAACTGAATGAAAATAGGTATACAAACAAATATGGATCTTAATATCAATAAAGTATGTTTTTATCCTTCTTTTATATACATATATAGAATGAAAACAGACCTGAGTTTGACAAGAGAGTAACATAAGAAAATAAAAAACGAAAATCGCCTGAAGTAGGAATATTTGTTGCGTGCAAATCAAAGGTCAAGCTTACACTTAAGTAAATTGCTGTTTGTAAAGTCATTCGCCTCAATATAACTGCCTACTTAAAGTTAACCTTGTTACAAAGGGTAATCAAATTGGAAAGCAGTACACATCAGACGAAAATTTGTATTCTTTTGTCCCTAAGTGCCATGCAAATAATAAATAATACACGCATGGTCTGATGTTACAGAGGACAAAGAAAATATTTACATATTTTGAAATTGAATGATTTGTTGTTATTATTTCACGAAGTGTTTTCAATCGCTTTCATATCACCTGATCGTAAGACGCAACGAAAATCCCGCGAAGTGCTCACCTAGAAGCTTAAATGTGTGTGATAATGTGTGCAATAGTGACATTGCCGTTGTCAACAGATTTACTCACCGTCCATTACACTCTTGGGTGTTGTAAAAGGCATCAAAGGGAACACATAACATGGGAAGGGCAGAAGCATCTGTCTGTGTACGTCATAAATTCATCTGCCAGTCGTGGTAGTTATGGCATATTTGTGAAGGAGGGAGAGTTATCTCCAGCAGTGGGTTTATGACGACGATGAACAGATTTGGGCAGCATGGTGATGTATACCCCCCGCAAGGGGGCAGGGCATTTTCAAGTGTTAATTAAACTCTGCTTTCCCTTCCTTAAAAGCATAGATTCCCTTTAATAGACAAGAAGACCCCTTTAAAAGAAAAAGAAATTCCAGCGCCCCCTCTTACATAATACTCGTAGTTAATTATGCCAATTTTATATTTCTGTCTATTATTTCTCTTTCAATAATCACAACTTGAAAATTAATTATCTTTCTCTCTAATCATGCTCCTCGAGGTTGTGGGAGAGAGTCGTGATTATTAATCAATTAAAAATATTAATTAATTAAAAAATACAAAAACGTGTATAATGTATATGTATAGGAAAAAACACATTTCGTTCAGATAAAGACAATTTTTAATGATAAAATTATATAACTAAAGTAAATAGCACGCTAGGGTTGCAAATAAACCTTCTTAGCACATTGTTTGGGAGCACAAAGTTAATTCAGGAGATTTCATGCGTTACTGCAAACAGAGCGGCTTAGATCCGAATTAGGTAAGTGCTTAAACGTATTATTTGGGCTTGGCACTAGCTTAGTAGTCCACGGCGTACAATTCCAGTTCCCTAGTAAACCATTAGGGAGCAATATGACAGAGTTACCGCAACAGCAAAATATAGAAATACGGCGTGCTTGAAATGGAAGTGAAATGGTCTCTCGTGCTATGGTTCAGTTTAAAGGTGTTGAATTATAAATATATTTTACTGCCGCAGCGGACTCGTGTTTTACACAGACTCAGTTACTGTTGCATAAAACATACATTATACATAAAATAATACCAGTAACATCATAAAAATAAATAAGAACACTGAGAAAAATCGAAATGTACCGTACCTGAGCTACCCAAAACAGAAATATGAAATGTAGAAATCTGTTAGGTGTCACACCAAAATTATCAAATCGATCATTGTGACGATTAAGACCACAAAATTCGATAATTAATTATCCGTATAGAAGATTACTCTTTAATTTATACAGTGTCTCAAAATTTACGGGAATAAAGTTTAAATTGAATCATTATAGCAATACGAAGAAAGTGAAGTGTTTACGCGAGCAAAATCTAAGTCATATTCACCTTAACATTTGTAGAGAAGTTGTAACAAGGCCGCCATCTGAATACAGATGCTCGAGTAAAGTCATCCATCATGAGACGTAAACATCGGCCAACGTTCCTCGATGAAAAGCCATTATTGATAGGTTAGTACGTATTCCTTGGAAGTGTAACATATATCATCCCATGTCATAGACGCGAGTCATCTCCTGCGCTGTGTTACAACGTACCTACTTGTACAACATCAGGAACAATGACGGTTGATCGTTCTGAAGATGTTGGTTTTGACATAGCCCCGCAATGTTACAAATTAGACCAGTCCATTGTTACATAACCTTAGCCATTGCAAAAAAATGTCGAGTACAGTTTCATACAAAAATGAATACATATTTTCCAAACAGTTTCGTGTATAAGCTTATTTTTTGGAAAAAATATAGCCTATATATCCTTTTGTTTTACATACATATTTTTCAATTTTGCTATGTCGTAGCTAAGAAACTATTATTATATAAGAAAATCAGCCATTTATTACAATTACCAGGCATGCGGTTATAAAATAGCTGATCTCGTATGTATTTCACCGTTACTGCCATGTGTCGTAGAACGTGTAGCAAGCCTCGCTTCTACTCGGACCGAGTTTTCGAAACAACGTAAACAACTTTCTTGTCAACAAAGATCCTAGAATCTCGTATACACTCAACCTTAGGTTGCACTCTCTACAGTCCCTCCTACAGGAGGAGACAGAACATACTGATATTGAACGTATAACGTACGAGATATTGATCCAAAAGTTATGAAAAAATCAATATCGACAGCCTTACCTGATATTCTTCTCTACAATAAAATAGTTTGTTATTCTGCCTGTACTGATCGAAGGTAGGATATGTGACTGTGTGTGTACATACATACTTGCACGTGGGCGAATTTTAATAATGACATTCGACTCAACGAGAAAACATTGTGTATTTACAGCAGTATTCATTTTCATTATTATATTATACGATAATATTTATTACTGATAAAGATATCCTACTAATATTGTAAGTGTGAAAGTTTGGATGTTTGGATGTTTAGATGTTTGGATGTTTGTGACGCTTTCACGGAAAAACTACAGAATGGGTTTGAATAAAACTTTACAATAATATAGCTTATATTGAGCTTATACATCAGAATAACATATAGGCTATAATTTATAAAGACATATTGTGTAAATTGTACAAAATCACACTTATAATATTAGTGGGATTACATGGGCAATTTGGGCATAACAAAAACGCGTTGCCTAGCAACCGACCATAGAATATGTAATTCGTATATACAAACTTTCGCGTTTATAATATTAGTGTGAGCCTATTTGAATGTACTACGTCAGATATTGAAATTTCTTTTTTTTGTTTCTTTAAACTATTAGCCTACGTAACAGAATAAACACTATTTTGTACCTTATGCTGAAAATGGAGATAGATGCCTTCTATGCCTATCGAACAAGTAGAATAAATCCTGAAGTACACGCGGACAAAGTCGCGGGCGGAAGCTAGTGATCTATAAAAGTGACCGATAACTCTGACTATTAGTAAAGCTTCTGTGGAGGATTCAACTACGTGCATACTCGTATAAGGCTACTGTCATCTGTTGAATACAGTGCTTTGAAACTATCACCTGTTGAATTACTTTAAAATTAGGATACAATTATTATATCATTTAAAGAATATGTGGAAAGTTCCGATTAAAGTCACGTTTGACACGATTTATGACTCTTGAACCATATGGTTCCCGTTAACAACGTAACATTCAAAGTGATCTTGAGTCGAAAAAAGTGTAAGGACCACATACAATATGCATTTTCACCCTCAAATAAACAATGCACTTCTTGTCGTTTACCAGAATGCGAGTGAGCTGTGACGAGACACACCTGCATTTCATCCAGCCTTACCAGTTCGTGGACTCGCCCGAATGGGAGGCCAACCGGGAACAATCAGACGACGTCTTCCAGGTAACTAAATGTTTGTCCGTAATCACTGCAAACATAAACAATTACCTTTTACAAAGTCTATTGAATGGCATTCTCATAGAGAGATCCAATGCCGTTCTCATAATAATAATCAACCCTGCAGGCCACTAGCCACTTTCCTTACACTTCATTTTATTATGGTTCAGACTTGGTTCAGACACACGGTAGCACAAGTTGGTCTGTCAAATTTAAGTTATGATTGAAACATAATAGATTTTTTAAAAAATTAGTTTAATTTTTTGTTCTCTCTGATCTGCTTACATTTTCATTATTTTAAATATAACTTTTTTTAGAACGCATTTTAGAATGATACGCGGGTACAGTACCTAACAATGCATATATAATGTGACCGTTATACGAGACCACTTGAAAATGCAAAATTGTACTGCTACGTTTGCACAATCGTGAAATTTTTAACTTGTGACGAAACAATGCTGAGGGCTTTTTCATAATTTTACGTACGAGTGTTTGTGACGAAATGGTTTGTCATAAAATTGTTTTAAAGTTTTTCTTATTCTATCAGAATCCACTTTTATCCATCCACCCCTGCCCCTGCTATTAACCTTATCTTTTACTAGTCATTAAATATTCTTATACTTTACGTAAATACTCATTTCACAGAAGATTATTCTCAATAAATCTTGTTGTTCCCTTCGTAAGAATAACGTTTATTAAGTGGCGTGTATTAATTAGATCGAGGGAGTTTTGGAAAGTAGGTCGTTTACAACAGAGAAGATTGTGAATGTTCAAAATTATGGATACGCCTTTTTACTAGTTTATATGAGCTGCAAAAACGTGGTTTTATACGAATACGTAAAATTCTCACAAACGTGTCTCAACCACTTATTTTTGCTTCTATGATTCACACAGAGCTAAATAGTAAATACGACAAAACATTTGTACGAATATATCAGAAGATTGTTTCGGAAGATTTACCAAATTTTAGTTTGCATGTTATTCCTTACGTATCATTGTTACATTTTCTTTGAACATATCTAGACTATAATTGCTATTCGAATTTGAAATTTTAATGATATGAACTGCTAATGAAAATTCAGTTATTATTTCCAAAATGTTTAAATTACGTTATGTGACATAACATTACTCTCATGAGGTTTTAGCCATGAGGTAATCTACTCAATTTTTATCCGGCGTGTAAATAATCGTGTAAGCTTGTAGCGCCACCATGTTTCGTACTCAGTTTCCGTTAGTCAATGATTCTGTAGCGTCTCATTGTAATTCGACGCACGGTTACGCTCAAACAATTCGGAGCGAGGCGCGAATAAAGCGTTATCCCACCGACAGGAGATTTAACAATATTACGGTAATACCAGAAGACGTGCATTCCACGGGAGCCCGCACAGTTGTGTGTGAAATCATTCTGTTAAAGGTTTGAAGAACCGCAGAATAAAGTCAACAAGCACATCTGCTCTTTTCGTATGGTTTGTTGGGATCCAATGGAAATAACTGTTTTCAAACAGAAACATCACATATCTTAGAATACAGGTAATACAAACAAACCTAGCCCCCAACATCTACTTATAGTCTTCAAATTCTAATGCCTACTTTTACATCATTTAAAATCAAAACAAATATTTATTTACTTCCACAAAAAAAACAGCGATTTCTTTGGTGAAGTAGGGTGTCATTAAAAGATTTTCCACTTGGTTATAAGTCGCGATCGAGCGAGAGATTCCATTGTGTTTATTAATCAACAAGCTATTACCTGAAACTTCGGCTGGTTTTAAGGAATTATAACACGGGAACACTTTGCCGGTACAAAGTCTCCGGTCCAGCTACTAGTGCCAAAACTGATTTTAAAAACTTGACATACGAATTGGAATGTGTATATAATTGGTTCAAATTGTAATACAGATTTGTAATCATCCCCATTTACCAGCGACTTCGATGTCGCGACGACAAATGGTGGTGGATAAAATCAGCTATTCTCCTATCTCTCGTATTATGCAAAAAAACACGTCAATCTGTTTCTCCGTGAAAGTCAACAAAAAAAATTCGCATTTATTGTATGGATGTAATGCCACTTTTCAATATGATCCTACTCAACATTAACTGAACCTATTTCTAAGCAGAAACCTAACAGCTCCTTTTCCGTCAAAATTATATAATGTAAAGAGTTTACTTAGCCAAAATGTATCCGAACCCAAACCGGTATAAACTTACCAAGTAGATGCAGACATAAAGTAGAAGTTTATGTTCACCCCTCTCAAGTTCCAGGTACTTGGAAGTGCAAAGTTGTCAGTTACAGCACCAGCAGATGCCTCCTCCCTAATGACTTGCCCATTTGCTCCCACAAAGTAAACATTACAGTGTCAGAGTACATTTAACTAAAATGTGTTATATAATTCTGGTTCGTAAAAAAAATTGATCAGCTACTCTGAGCTTGATCGAAGTGCTAGATCATCGATAGGGAGAAATAAGTATGTTGATACATATTTTATGTATGTGGAGTGCACCCATTATCCAATTGACCAACCCTGTCGACATCACTCCGATGTTTTTTCCTACGGTTCATGCAGACAGATTGTGGAACTCGTTGCCTCACACTATACGCGACAGTAAATCTGTTTTTTAAAGGCCTAGGAACATTTTCTTTCTCTTACAAATAGTTTATAGTTTGATATTATTGTTTATATGTATGTATAAATATTGATATTTGTTAATATTTTGTATCTCTTATTTATGTAATCGTATATTGTATATTAAATGTACACGCTCTCCTCTCTTCACTATTTCTCTCTTGACCCAGGACTGCTGTAAGAAAATTCTTATAGAAATAAGCTGTTCCTATTGTATATGTATATCTTTTCTGTATCTTGTGTTTTGAAGATATTTTCTGTGTACAGTAAATTGTTTAAATAAAAACTAAATAAATTAAATTTTTAATAGGTAACTAACAGAGATGAAAAAAGTGAGACACAATCATTTTATCACTTGTTTTCTAAAAAAACTTGAAAACCAAAACTACCACCTCTGTAGCATAGAGGCGGTTTAAATTCACAGACAGGATTTTTTTCGTCCTGAGACTTTCTGACTTTCCCAGATTTACCAATATTTATAGAGCATTTGTGTTTCGGTAGAAAAAAGTACGTATACGCAAAGCATCTTGAGAATACTAGGTGAGCACTCTTCCTCACACATCAAGGCTGTGCGAGAGGTCATTTTATAAGACATATTCGTAACAAAACCTTGTAATGTACGTTTATAGAACTCATTGAGCGAATCAATGTATCCTTAACTTCTCCAACTTAAACCATTACAGTAATAGAATGCCTCAACTGACACATTCTTCCGTGAAACCTGACTTGAATAATAAGACTTCCAGTTTCTGAACTTAAAGAATGTCGGAGTACAGAGCAAGATAAACTTACGAGGAATATATATTTGATACGTCCCTGGGTAGCGGACGAACACTTTATGCGCCAAGTTTGTTGTTCGACGTGAGGAGTCAATGTGTATCGAGTAGCTTGTAGCTTCATTGAGTGACCGAAAGAAAACTCTATATTATTATCTGAAATGATGTTGCTGTTATCTGTATTAACTATTTAAGTTTAGATATGCAGTGCTGTGACGTAGCCGTGTGGTCTTTGGCGGAGGCTGTAGAATATGAACAAATGTCATTTCATCTCTTTCCGTGAATAGGAATACAGATAATTTTTGAGGAGATGGACAGATGTATATGTAAACAAGATGTAATTGCAAGTCTGCCTATGCGATCTATGAGGGAGGCTGAATACTTTGTTCAAGACAATACAAGATGATCTCGTTGTAATCTGTGTGTGTGTAGTGATGTGTGTGTGTCTGGCAGGTGACGGTGGTAGCGGAGGAGGTGTGCACGTGCCTGTGCTGGCCGCGCATGCGCCTCGAGCGGGTGCTGCGGCACCGGCCCGCCCTCAAGGTCGTGCTGGACTGCCTTATAGGTCAGTACTCTTATTTTACCTATACTTAATAGCATTAGAAAAAGTACAATGCAAATTTACGGACCTCGGAACTATTATTATTTATTTGTACCCAAAAATGCTACAATTTTCAAATCGCCAAACTGCTTCTTTAAAATTGTGTTGTAGATACAGCTATGTAATTTTGCACGAACATAAAAACTACATCATACATTCGTTTATTGTTTGTTTTAACAATTCATATAGGCATAATGCATATTCCTTGTTTTTCATCATTCCCTATAACATTTTAAAAGTACTCAACTCCATGAATTTTAAGTACAGTATCACGAGTGATGGATGGCGTTACTGTTCTTGAAATACAAGGTTTCAGCACTGTGATTGGGAATTTTATTCCTAAAATATCAATCAAAAAAGTTGCCTGTCAAAAGGCCAGTGTTCTAGTTGTCTTACCTACTTTCCTGCTAAGACTGCTAACCCTGCAATTACACCTTTCACTCTACACATTTTCCAAAGTACCGACATCCGCTCTTCGCCTGTAGCATACTTATATTTTTTATTTGTAATTGTAGTTTTTGTGCCTTGCTACTATTCTTCACCTCATTACATTATGAAACTCAACAAACAGTGACCGACTTGTTGTTGGATTTTAACAACAAAGAAATTGCGTTTGGCTTGGATCACATATTCTTACACAAATCGTTCTATGTCAATATTTGTAATATCATTTGAAATATGTAGATCGTAAATACTTTCAAAAAATAAAATAATACACATATAGCTTTTACTATTGTTTTCTTTGATAATTTTGTGTAATTTGTTGTTTTTGTAAATTACTTTTCACCTATCCAGCCCAAAAAGAGTTGTTTGGTATTCAAAAACTCGCATCAAAATCGATTTTTGAAAGTGATTCAAATTTTTCTCCCCAACTTTTGGACTAGATTCAATCAGAAACTCAATTTGACCTATAAGCATAGATTAGATATTAATACTGCATATGCTATAAGCTCAAATAAAAAATCTTAAGAATTAATCGTAATCTTATTTTATTTAATATCGTAAATTGATCTTTTTTATCGTACCATATCAAATATTTATAATTAAAAATTGTAAGAATTTATTATTATAGTAATTATCATAATCTTCAAAAATATCAAGATTTGTTTATAAATAACAACAGGATGGATTAAACATTTGACGTTTCCAACGAGGCATAAAATTGATCAAATTCGCTCTCGTCCATCGAAAAACCAGTTTGCGTATATAGAATGATAGATTGCTCAACCTTTAATCCATCTCTAGGGTATCGACGACGTGACGGTCCAGTTTGGGTTGATTGGGCTCTAATACATAACTCTCTATACTCGATCAATCTCTAACAGTAAAGCTATTAACGTAAGTGAATACTACACGCTAAAAATACACTCTAACTCATTCTTTACAATGCTTAATTTAGTTTAGCAACTTGAATGGATAGCAATTTAGAAGTAAAGCTACTTTCTTTAAAGAAATTCGTATACAAAAATAATACTAAAACAAATTACTGATCGAAAGGTTGGCGATGGCTGGCACTTGTTCTGAAGATTATGCGTCGATGACGCGGCACTTCTGCTTCCCTGATATACTCAAGCAGGCTAATGTTTATAATGGAGCCACAAGATAAGCAATACAAAGAAATCACTCTCCGATGAAAACTTTATATTAAGAGAAATTCAATTATCGAGTGTATATACAAGTATTATACACGAAACGACTTTTTTCTATTCTTTTAAATTCTACAACTAAAAATTTGTCTGGTTCCTGAAACGACGCGCCATCGGAAACATTCGCCAGGAAATAACGTTTCGATAAGTGAGATGGTGCAGGATGTAAGCGAGCGAAGTCTCACATAAGCTTTTAACTTTCAAATATAATCTCAAAATAAAAACACTGAGCTGACATTGACTCCATCTATCAGTCGCCTTCACTGACTCTGTCTGTGTAGGTATATCAAAGCGGTCGAAATCAGAATATAGGTCAAGAGGCCACCTGTTAAAAACTCGTGTCAAATATAATCACACTAAAATAGTCGGCAGCATTATTCTACCCCATTGAAAATACCCCGTACGTGTAATTTTATTTTCTTGGCCACTACCTGGCATATAGAGCACTCCCACTGAGAATTAGGTTGTCCGCATGTTGAAGCGACGATCCATTATTGCTAGTATGCACGACACGGAAGTTCACTTTGACGAAAGTAAAAACACTCGCACCGCTCAGCTTCCTTCGAAACTTTCTCATTGTTTCTAGTCTTCGCCTTCATTCAGTTACACCGTTCATTTACACCAGCTTTAGAATTCGTGACATTTTAAAAGGCAACGTACCCGTACCCATAAGCCTCGCTCTTCAATTAACGTTTCGTCAGCTTCAGCGTAATTATGGCCCTTAGTTACTTGTGCGTAGCTAACCAATTTAAACATTTCACAAATAAACGAGGAGAGTTGAAACAAATTGAAGCTTTAAAAGAATAACTCTTCATCTACGATATAACATTGCTAAATATTGGTAATAGCACGGATCAGTATTCTTTAGGTTAGTCTTCGTTAATACTGTTAAGCGAAATTATGGTCTGGGATGGTTTACAGTTGTCTAGAAATAGCCTATTCACTCTGATCTTGAAGATATCCAGCTTGAAGTTTGGGAAACTCACAATCCGGCAAGGCATTACACTCCTAAGCTGTACGCATAATAAATAAAGAAGCAAAACACTTAACGCGAAATATTAGAAACGTAATGATGAATATTTTTATGCAAACCTGATTTATGTTACAACTTTTCCTGTGAAAAAACTGTTCCATGTGTGTTTTGTTAAAAATGTTGGCTGTGTACTGGTATTTCACAAGCAGGTATATTTACCGCAACGAGCGAGCATTTCCCGCCCTATCGGAATCTCAATCTACCACAGTACCACAACGAAAATGTGCACGAAATGAGCGCATAATGTAACACATAGTTAACCAGATTATACGCCAATTACGTTGATATTCGGATATGCTAACTTGAAACCTATTTGTAATACTACTACTACTACTGATGTTAGCATGTTGGTAACAAGCATTTGATATGTTCAGTTTTTGAATTAATTTATCATTGTTTCTGGATTTTTGCTTTTGTTAAAAAAGCTTTTATTATTTATATGTAGATAATTTCATAATGGAGAATCACCTCAAGGGAAACACGGTTATACATGGCGATCTATAAGGGGAGCTTATGTCCAACAGTGGATCTACGTACTATGTACCAGTTGATGAGGATGAATTTTCAATAAATCAAATAACATCAGAATGTTTTAATATTTCGAATGCTTTGTCCGCGTCATCGCTGAATGATACGAGTATGGTAATCCATTAACTGAAATTAGCAGCTCGTGAAATCGAATTAATGCAGCAACAATTTCCAAATGAACTTATCACTATGCATTTGTGAAATATCGGAATATTGAAATCGAATGACAACACAGTCGTACATACAAATGAAGCGAATCGTCGGGCCGTCGAGGGCTATCAGCCGTCGATGACAAACTCTGATTACTGTGCGTGCCGCTGCCGCTACTCTTGGATGGCAGTGCTCGATACATTTTGATTTATTGCTGTAATTACAACTCGACCCCTTGTTATATGCTGTTATATGTACTGGAAACGGATTTCGTACAACCAGCGGATGTACCTGCCGAGTTATTTATGACGTAGAGTTCCGCACCGGAGCGTACGTAGAAACACTGACCAGCATTTTCAACAATTAATACTGAGAACTGATTTGATTGAATACAAAATAAAGAGTGCAAGATATCATATTTCTTACATATATTTTAATAACATATCATTTTAAAATTATACTTTACAAATTTATTCTGCTGCTTCTCCTTTTCCTTCTCATTTAGTCCTTGCTTCTTGCAAAATTTTAGGATTCTAGGTAAATGGGAAGTATAGGTTTTGATTCATTGCGCTGCGAGGATATTGACACCGAGACACACATTATTACACGACACCTACGTGACGACATGGGGTGGTCCTATTCTAAAGCCGGGACCACACGGACCAGATCTACATATACAACGAGACAACACGTTTTTGAATGGTACTGAAGAAGTATCTTTATTTCTTCAATGAGGGACTTTCAGAGACCACTGGCGGTAGAGCTGAAAATTAATCTGTCATTAATCACCAGGCAGTCCACTCTATATATATAAACTCCTTGCTTTTATACATACAAAGGATATATATTTGTACGTTGTTACGACTTTTTGAAAGTCCCTCATTGACAATTGCATTGGTTGAAACACGTTTCAGGCAAAGACATAACCCACAAGCTGTACTCTGTGAGCGAGGGTCTGGGAGCGAGTGCAGCCAGCGAGCGCGACGCGCTGCCCGCGCACCTCACGCGCTCCGCCAGCGTGGACGCGGTGCACGAGGGCGCGAGGGGGCGCGTGCGCAGCGATGCCTGGCAAGAGCGCACCACTACCAACGTACCCACAAAAGGTTGTTGTCAATTTTTATTATTTACGCTAGAACCAAATATCAACGCGATCGACAGACAGACAGACAGACAACAGATCGAATCTCAGTGACTGTCTCTATTCTTTTTGAATAATTATGTTATGTTATGTTGTAGTTATGTTGCGGAATACACACAATATTTTTTTTCACAGTCACACTGTAGTGTTACTTTATATATTACCCGTAAATAAAAAAGGCAGAATCTAATGGTTAGCTTCCAATCATTTATTTAAAGAACGTAAATATTAATTTACGTGATTTGTTGATGTCTACATCCCCATTTTTAATTTCACAGCGACATCATATTGGCAGCCGGTGACTGCGCGCCAGTTCCTGCGTCAATCCCCGTTCGGCCGCGGCACTCCGCATCCACCGCGCCTCCTGCCCCAGGCGTCCTCAGCTAGCCTGCAGCCTGCGCCGGCGCCGCGCCGCCGAAGCCCACCTCGGAGAACCACCTCCTTCCGTCGCGAGGTCAAGTTCGCCGAGGTAGTCCCGGAGCCGGTGGTGTGACGCGGGCCGCGGCCCCAGCCTGAGCTGGTGCCGCTTGTCGCGCCGCGACCCCTCTCTCCTCTACCGACCCCACACACACCCCCCGATCCATGACCACACGAGGGACTCAACATGCCTCATACGACAGACTTCTAGCGTGGAATCGTGGAATCGTGGCGTGAGCGCGTTCAGACGCTACTGTCATACCCGTATATCACGGCGGCATTATGTGGTTTCGTTGTGACATTAACTGATGCCGCGGAATGTCAGCAGTGCAAACTCGTGATCTGTTCGTTCAGTGTAATACCCGCTGCAGTGTAGTAATGCAATAATAGAACAGTGAAGGCAATCAATTACGTATTTTAATTTTCTAGAAAGAAAGAGCTTCCCGTTGTTAACTGTACCTAGATTTGTTACATAATGTGTACCTAAAGTTACGTTTCTAGTAAGGCTTCTAGTTAGCTGTGAACCGATCAGAACTAATATAAGCTTGTGATTGTGAGCGTGAAGAAGTGTTAAAATAGTGGATAGTGACAAACAATGGTGACTATGGATTACGAATAAGTGATGAACAATTTAAATTGTAATTACTGTGTGAGACTGTAGACTATCATAGCGTTAATATTGTATTTACTGTATGTATGTTACGTTGCAAAGCAGATACCGCTCGGGCTCTTCTAGCTGCATACAAAATGTTGAATGTTGAGCGTGGATCTAAAAATATTGAAACAGGTGCACTGACATATATGATAAATTACGGAATTGTGTTTTTATTTATTATAAATCAAAATGTGGAATTCTAAAAGTATTTTAATGTTAAAATAACTGTTTATTAGTATTAAGATGTGTTAAAATCGTGATAAAATATTTAAAAGTTACAGCAAGGATTTATATGCGTAAATAATTATAATGTAATTATTTTGGTTTTCTACGTTCCTCGAAACGCCTAACGATAGTATTTGTCTTCGCGAAAGTCACGATCACTTTTATTGATATTTTTTATCAACGCTTTATCGATCATGTATTTTATAGAAAGAAATATCACACACTATTCCAATAGTCTAGTAGTATACTCAATTTCAACTTTCTCAAACACGCCTTTTCAGATGTTTTACAACGTTTTGGGACACAGATTCATAAACTTCAGACACTAAATTTCTTCAACTTATTTATAAACTATTAGATGAGATATATATAAAAATACAACGAATATCGTGTTTTTCTTTATGTGGATTCAGATGATATTAGAGTGTAAGCTCGTCGCATCTCGTTGTCGTGTTACATTTTTATCGAAGCTAATTTAATATGAACTGAACGTTCCTCTGCAATTCTTTTAACAAAGTAAATGTTGCGAATTCATTTCAAAATACGTCTCTATAAAAAACAAGTTAAAGCACAATAACTTAAGGCGATCCACCTCCATCAAAGTTTCATACAAAATTTCTGTTGCCATAATCTTTTAAAATATAATAGCTGGACTTGTGTAGTAACTATCTAAAAATAGGACATCAGTTTGTGAAGTCGCGAAATGAGTATCATTAACATACAACTTCACAGTAAATCCCATTTTTCAGTTTAAACACTTTTTTCTATTATTGTTCAAAGCGCCATCTATGAGCCATTAGCTGCGTAACTGATATTGTAGCTAACTATAAACTTGTAAATTAATGATATTTACTTCGCGACACTATAATTTCCTCTACTATTTTTAGGTAATTACATTTCAAAGCCAGCTATTCTATTTTAAAAGATTATGGCAACAAAAATTTTGTATGGAAGCATTAAGAGAAGGATAACGTTAAATAAGAATTCATTTTAGCCTATTTAAACGTTCAAAGTTGCACATTTGAATATATATTTCTCACGAATCCATATAAATGCTAAGAGCCATGCTTTTAGTAAGTGTATGTACTAAGTACTTGCCGCGATTAAAGTGCGGTCGTTAGTTCTTCTTAATTAGGTGTCATCTCACATCAAAATAAATTAACTCACGTCGGTGTTTAGTTGATGTTGTTGCTTCGTTACTGTACGGTGTTCAACTAGATGAGCAAGTAGTGTTCGTATTATTGTATCTTACCCTGTCGAGCCTGCGCTTTGACAGCCAATACGTAAATACAGACATCGTATAAAGACATCGAGGTTACTGTAGCACAGTTTGCCTCCGCCTGCTTTGCTGCAAGTCAAAAGACAGATTTTTACTTTGAGTCGTCACGTGTGTAAAAGGGAAACATGTTTTCACAACCCAATGCAGCTCAGCAGCGCGATTTTTTTACGTTACTCGGTTACGTTTACTTTACATAAAATTTTCACTGTCTCATAAATTAAATATAACGAATATACGGGTAACAGACATTTTAGAACACGTTTCGTATGAGTTCCACCTTGTTACCCTAACCTATCAAAAAATCACTACAAACTTGAGGTGGATAAGACCGGAGGCGTCTGTATGCAGTACTCTTTGATTGTATTACGATGTCTCAAGCGAATACATATCGTTCTTCGTCTTGTCTTGTCTCGTTAGTACTTCTCTAATGACGTAGTGCAAATTGTTCTCGATGGGCTGCATTTTATAACAAGATAGAATAAAGTTAGTATTTAGTACTTTACATTTTTATTTGTTTTTGTTACACTTTGAGTTTGTACGTATGTTTATTTTTAGTTCCTTTTTTTATTTTTATAATTAATGACAAATGTCGGCACAGAGAAAAGTGCAATTTTGATCTTTCTAATTTTCATCAACATTAACATTTTCTATGGCACTGTTCTCTGTGTCTTGTAGTCCCTAACTACTACAAACACGTCGGCCTTGCTCTCATTATGTATTAAAATAAAGTTGTAAAAGGCTAGTGAAATTTTGATAACTTAATAACAACTAGACTTGATAAATTGATAAGGTGTAAAACATAAACATAATAGACAACTTGACACGTTCGGCGTATTTCATACTAAAAAGCTTTTTGTATTTTATGTCTTAAATTGATTTATCGTATCGGATGTGACATGGATTGGACGACTTCGGAAGTGAATGGACGACTATATTATAGGGATTGAGAGAATTTAAAATAGGCTTTACAATATTCATAAATAATGTTATTGATAAGCTTCGCAACTCTACTTCCTTTGTAACTGCTTATATACCAATATATACATATAAATTAGAAACAGTTTTGTTACATGTCTTCCAACACGATCGCCGCTGTATTAAGTGTTGTGATTTTTTCAAACTTCCATTATACGGCAATTTACAATGTATTCATTCTCAGACTCTGTAAAGTTTGTACTTTCAAATTTGGCAGCAATATTAGATAACTAATGCTTTATACAGTAAGCATAGAAATTTGACAGGACCGAAAATGTATTTTTTGTCAGAAAAAAACTGGTTTGGCTCTAGAATATAAATACATACACGTAAAATCAGATTTTGCAATAGATGTAATTAATAGTGACTTCTGAATGGCTAGCTGTCACTGTACAATTTTCCGACACAAAATGATATTGCAGCAAGTTCCTCATTAATTTGGTTATTGTGAGGTTACCCTTCCGCATCTAAGCCCTAATCAACATTATCCTATCATAAACAGGACAGAGGTATAGTAAAAACTATATAATATAAAAAACATATTCTCAGAGCGAAATTAAAAGCATGCTGTAGATGTAAAATAATCAACTGACTGCTTATCAACGATCTAAATGAAAATTTCAGCGATTGTACAAATATGGGAGCAATATACATACATACATACATACATACATAATGTGTTTCTAATGTATTAAATATTTGTATGTATTCTGCTATTCGAAATTTACACGCACTAGCAATAATATCAACGCATCCAGTGCGTCTGCCATGAGTTTACGCAGGCGGTAACGTATATCGAATACTATCGGAAATGCTGCTCAGTCGAGATGCCGGTGACAAGGACAGAGCTATAGTTAACGATACACGTTATCGCCTGCGTAAACTCATGGTAGATGCTCAGATACTATGCTATACATTACGGCACATCGTAATCCTCACTCACCTTTCAAACAATTTCTGTTTATACTTAACGGGGTGATGTCTGCTGTACGACTTTAAGAATTACTGCCTGTGTCATATACGTATGACAAGTCATCAACGGGATATAGTTGTGTTTACAATACCTTAATTATTTAGTTACCAATATATGTTATTGTTTTCAGTTCTGTACTTGGTCTAAACCCTAATCTAAAAAATCGGCCATGTGCGAGTCAGACTCAGAGGGAATAATTAACATACTGAAAATAGTATTTCATAAGAATAAGTTGCGCCTGACTAAAACACGGTCAATAGTACTTGTGCTCTAAGACCTACCCTATAGGTTTAACTTGCAAGGGAAGTCGCCGAAATATATAAACGGCCGTACCTTTGTATTGCGTTGACTTTTAAGATTGATTCTTTACACAGATGAAAGGGATTGCATTTGGTATTAATTTAAATTTTATTTCACCACGGGTTCCTGAGAAAAAGGTCAATACGACCGACAGTAAAAAGATAGACGGATAACCAAGTGATCCTAAAAGGGTACCTTTTTTCCGTTTGAGGTATGAAACGCTAAAAATTAATTTTTTTATTATTTTTAGTTTTGGAGGATAACAGAGAACATAATATTTTAGACTTAAAAAATAAATTATACAATAATAAATCAATCTGCCATCATAAACATTCTCGCTAAGGTAATCTCGTAAAATAAATTATAATTATGAAAGGGCAAGAGAAAGGTTTTACAATATTAACTAAGCAAGCAGCACGAAGGAGTAAATAAAGAAATATGTTACAATAGCACCTGCTTTAAGGAAATATCTCAAAAACGCTCCCAAGCTTCAATATGTGAAAGAGTATATGACACAGGCTGTATTGATTAAATACATTCATTAATTATCAAGGTCAGTCGAATGTTAATTCAATGTATTAATGTAAACATGTTGTGTAAGTCGGTGTAAAAATTAAATATCGCCGCCGCCATCTAGAAAACTAAAATGTGAATTAAGATAATTGGTGTATGTAATGCACACTGTTTGTTGTTTTAGACATGCACTATACACTGACTTAGCAGTACTTTAATTGTTAACTTTTGTGACACTAACGCTTTTATAAAGCGCTCTGCATCTACTACGAAATGAATCTTTATATAGCTTTTAGCTTCAAGAGAGCAATATGTGACTTTTGGAGAGAAAAAACATCAGTTTTCATTAAGGCCCGAAACGAAAGCACTATGTTGTGTCTTATTTCGATAAAAAAAATCCAAAATACTCCGGAGTAATCCAAATTTCCGTATAAAACAGAATATAAACTCTATAGGAGAGTAAATTATCATACCGCCAATCTCCATGGTACAGCTACAATAAACGAGAATAAAACAATGGCAGCCACACAACTATTGAAACTATTGAGACAACTGTCATATTGTTATCATTACTTCTAATCAACAAAATTAAACTGTCTCAGAATTACAAGTCTAAGAGTAATTCGAAGAATATTTTGTCCCCAGTTATAAGTAGTTATTCTGGAGTAATTTCGTGTTCGGTCATGAGCATCTATTTTCTAGCTAAGTTCGATCGTATCTCTTTAAAGAGGAATTCACGATTGACTCAAACTTAAAATAAGATAAACATTGATATTAACAATAGAAATTGAAATAATGTGACGTTGCTCAGGGCTGTCTCAATCTTGGAAATGATCTATTATTATTTGTTTTTAGAAGCATTAGAAAGAAAAAACTTGGGATTAATATTATTTATATTAACCTAATCTTTAAATCTTGCCGTCTGTAGCACCTAAAGAAGCAAAGGTGAACTTATGGAGTGACGGAATATTTCAAGTTAACCTCCTTAGTACTCCGGGTTGCCTAGTACACCGATATGTTGAAAAATCTAGAGAAATCGAGGGAATCTAGAGAAACAATAACTACGGACAATCCATATTATATTTATAATAATTTGCCTTAAAACTGTAAAAGATATCAATACATGTTTAATTTTCCGACATCTTCTAAATTTTGGCAGTTAATAATACTGGACTATCTGGGCTAGGTTTACAATCACTTCTTCTTTGTCAACATGATTTCTAATTCTTTAAAAACGGGAGTATAATTCTTGCCTTAGATCAAACGAGTTATAACCGGAACATGTGATAAGTTTATGTCTTCTGTAAGCGTAAATGATTTTGTTTTGCCTTGTTAAATTAAATGATGTAGCAATGACTCGCCGGAGCGCCTCTGTGATACACTTTAGCAACATACAATTTAGCGTTAGGAGTCGTCGATGTATGTAAATGGTACTCGCAATCTTGTACTTCTCGTTATGGGTTGCCCAGCATCTCATGCATGACATTACAGTTATTGATCATTATATTATTATTATATTTATTCACTTTATTAACATGTTTATTATGTCTTTAATAAAACAATTGCTTATTATATTGGTTTCATTTGGATGTATGACGGGAGACGAATTTAACAGTGTTTTGTCAATTTTTCAAATATTGTTACTACAGGTCCAATTTTTTAAACTAATTCCGATTCTTGTGTGTCTGATGACCTTTAATACCTATTCTTAAAATTATGCTATATTTCGTTTTAAAAAATAATGTCTTACTAACGAATAACTAACGTTTAGCGGTAAATAACACCACAATTACTACCGAACGATCATCGCGTCGACGAAAGTGACAACCGATAAACCAGTATTGACCTCCAGTCGTTTGACACAGCTCTACATTTAAACAAATGAATGTAAGAATTGTATTTAAAATGGTAATCAATGCGGCCCCTGATAACACGATAACAGCCAGTATCAATCGAGCTCTGCAGCCGAGCGGAGCGCTCGACTGGGGCATGACGTCGACGTAACGTTACTCGATATAGTAGTGTGGCACATACTTGCATGTGATAAATATGGCATTTCTAATGAGAAAATGTGTAGGGAACATAAGGAATTTGGGAAAGTGCCGAAAATTGAGCGTTTTGGTGCAGTCGGTAAGTTTCTAACTTGTGTTTAAAGTATACCTACTTCGTATGAATAAGAACTTATTGTCAAGTCAAATTTAAGGTGGAATTCTTGCCGATGGGTTGACCCACGGCTGCTAAGTACTTTGTAGTTTGACACATTTAATGGAATACGGCTTCTATTTCGAATTTTTTCCCTTAACTTTTCACTCAACTTTAAGAAAGACTAAATAATATAGTAAGTCAAAACACGCATATACTTTGCATATGCTTTATATCTTCTACTTTGAAAACATAATACTTACATGTACATGAACACGTAAATAGACGTCATTCGAGCTCAACAGATAGGTATTGGTTTGAAATGTTTTAAATGCGATAAACCAAAGACGCTTCGCACGTTTTTATAATCTATTAAAGTCGTAAATAATTTAAATTGATATTATGACACTAAAGTGTCAAATTTTCATGTCAACTGATATACAAACAAACTGGAATTATCTAAAATCAAATTACACATCATTTCCATAGTAATAAGATAAGACAAGTAGAGAAATAACATCTTATCGAGCATAATATGTGGGTGGGAGTGTAATCAAAACAAGATACGTAATTACCAGCGCTGATTTCATTTCATAAGACCTTCCAATATATTTAAATATTTTGCCTAATTTAACCTTTGTACTATTTTTACAGTGACTTTCTTTAATACAATTTCTTATGGTTGGTTATTAATTAAGACATAACACACGAATGCTTACTAAACAAGCTGACATATTAATAATATAAATCCGAAGAGGTTTTAAAATCGGATTTATTGTTTATTTCATTGATTATTCATCATACTAATATAATAAATGCTAAAAACACTTTGTTTATTTGTAATTACTTCGATAATAACAAATACTATGTAATTTGCCATGGTAGTGTAGAGCATGGAAAAATACATAGCTACCATGGCAAATTACACAGATAACTTTTTTTTATCTTGATTCGTTAAGTGTTTTCTGAGGGAAATTTTCCGTTTTCCGCATAGAAGTCGCGGGCAAAAGCTAGTTAGAAATACTAAATGAAATAATTTCAAAAACCTACAAGTTTTATACTATCAACAGAGAAGTGAGCAGTTTATCATGTCCATTTAATAGAAGGTAATGATTTTCAGGATAGATATAGAAGACCACACGACGTTGCCGCTGTCGTTACTAAGAGCTCGAATACAGAAATCCATTTTAGAAGAAGAGGATTCCACGCGACCAACGTATACAATACAATTGTTGCCTTTAAGCTGTCTGACATCGGCGAAGGTATCCGTGAAGTGGTTGTGAAAGAATGGCAAGTATTCAATAAACAATCCTTAAGCGCATTACATACGACGATGTACAATGTAAAATAACATACAATTATACAGAAAGCGTATCTTAAGACGAAATAAAGGTATTCTAGTAAATATCAGGACACAAATAAATTCCCATTACATAAATAAATCAAGTCAGGTACAAACCAACAAGTTTATAAAAAGCAGCAACGAAGGAATAACTAAAAATACCTATCCAACAGTGAGATGCTGTGTAAATTTGAATCCAAATTAATTAGTAATACTATGAACATTTTGGCGAATAAAAGTCAGGAAGCTGAGGCCAACTGTCTGAGATCAGGAATAGATAACCTCAAATCTGCAATCCTCGACAATCATATTACACAGCACGATACAGGAAAAATAATACCGAACAACATTCATCTGCATTTCAGGTTCGTTAAAGTTGGCGACAAAGTGCAACAGTTCGACAACATATGCGAGGTTCAAAGCGACAAGGCAGCAGTTACGATCACCAGCAGATACGATGGTATCGTGACCAAGCTTCATTATCAGGTGGACCAGACCGCCAAGGTTGGAGAGGCACTTGTTGATATTGAAGTTGACGGCGAAAATCAAGGTATGGAGAAAAAAATTAAAAGTTACTGATTATGATAGTTTGGGGTAAACCCTAAGTAAAGTGATACACGTATAAGCCATTATGAAATTCATTTAAAGCAACTGATCCTTGAGTCATTTACATTCATTTATAAAAATTACGTATACACACATCATGAAAAGCTCAGTTTGGTAGCGTCAGTATTTGAACAATCGAGGTCTGAGTTCAATCCTGGCATGTATCAATGAGTTCCAATTTGGAATTACGATTGATAACAATCATTGCCATCGGCGGTGAAGGAAAATATCATGAGGATACCTGCACACTCCTGAGAAGGAATTCTAAAGTGTGTGTGGTGAAGTCTACCAATCCACACAGGGCCCGTGTGGTGAACTATAGCCAATACACTCTCTATAGGAGCGGAGAGGTCTGAGCTCGTGCAGTGGGGACGTATATATGCTGTTGATGTTTATAAAAATTACGGTACCAACCAGACGGTGCTTTGCGGTAATTCTATTCATAAAATCTTCAACTATATCTAAATATTTGCCTACTGTACACTTTGCACTAATTTATTACACTTGTCGGATTCACTTACGGTTATTATAATTGAAACTCCAAAGCGGTCCACGGACACAGAGTTACATATGCAGCAATAGTGTCAACGCAACTATCGTCTACCTATGTACTATCTATATAAGTAGTGTCATAGCCAAGCGCTGCAATACTTTGATCGATTAGTTGTTAGTTCGGATAATTAGTTCTATGAAATTGTACATTTAAGTTCAACTGGCCTGAGCCCCTGCAGTGGGGAAATATATAGGCTGTTGATGATGATGAATAAAATTCAAATTCGTTAGAGTATTTACGAATGCTTTTTCAGGTTCATCGTCAGATTCAAACATTGACACAACTCCAGAAGAAGTTAAAACGGCAGAACAAAGCCTTGGTCAAAGAATAAAAGTGTTAACTACTCCTTCTGTTAGAAGGATCGCTGCCCAATACAAGGTAACCACAATAAATATAAAACATAAATACAAGCTGAATCAGATTCTAATAATGCCTTTATTATTTTTAAGGTAGACTTAAGTAGAGTAAAAGCAACAGGTAGAAGTGGAAGAGTTTTAAAAGAAGACGTTTTGTCGTACTTAAACATCAGCTCAGATAAGTCCAACGAGTTCCCAGATCCAACGCATGTAGACGCAGTCTCCATACCTCTAACTCAAGCACGCGTCCAGACTGAAGTTTTAATAGAAGACAGAGTAGTACCTATTAGCGGATTCACTAAAGCCATGGTCAAATCGATGACTGAATCAATGGTAAGACATATTGTATATCTGTTTTATCTTAGTAATTTTTCCCCACACCTGAACAAATAAGACCGTAAGATATCACTTATCACTATGCTACATGTATTTGCAGAAAATTCCTCATTTTGGATACAGCGACGAGTATGATGTAACAAAGCTGGTGGAAGCAAGAAATACATTGAAAATCCTGGCACAAGAACGCGGTGTGAAACTAACTTACATGCCGATCATAGTCAAGGCAGCCTCTTTAAGTTTAACCGCGTTTCCAATACTCAACAGCAGTCTCGACAAGAATTGCGAAAATCTCATCTACAAAGCTAGTCACAATATTGGGGTGGCGATGGATACTCCTAATGGATTAGTTGTTCCTGTAATAAAGGTAAGCAGAAATAAACAAATGAATATGTATAATAGAAGTGAGTGCACTTAAATAAACAATTGACACTATGTTACAGAATGTTCAAAACAAAAGTATTCTGGAACTTGGTCGCGAACTCAACGCAATTCAAGAAAAGGGCTCGAAGGGACAGCTTGGGCTCAGTGATATCACTGGGGGAACATTCACAGTTTCAAACATAGGAATTGTAAGTAAACTCTTTACACCTCCCGTGTGACCTAACCGCCTCCGTGGCCTAGTCGCTACAAAATCCGGAGGCCCTGGGTTCGAATCCTAGTGGGGTACCTATCAGTACTTGGTTTGATTAGTGGAAGGGCAAATTTTAATCGTCTACAAATCTTCGGTAGCCCTTGCATACGTTTCATAATTTAACAATGTTTATATTTTTTCAGGTCGGAGGAACTTATACAAAACCAATCATTTTGTCACCACAAGTATCTATAGGAGCGCTGGGCAGGATTCAGGTATGTTAACACAAAATAAATTTCTCTATTTTTTATTTTCTATCAAATAGCTAATATTGTGAATCAGTAACGAGCAATCAAGAGTTTTTTCAAAATAGAATAAGTGAATTGTTTACGAGTACATTTACATACTATGTATGACATAACACTTCCTCAGTTTATCTGAGTACGTCAAAGCCAAAAGGAGGGTATTTGTAATGTATGTAATGCCTAAACACTTTAGTTAGACGAAGTCGAAAAATGGAGAATAACGAATTTCATAAAGTAGTAGAGTTTAAAAAAATTCAAGCCTGTTCCATCCATTCATTTTAAAGTTAAATTAATGACATTGTCTCGTTTTACTTAACAACAGGAAAAAATATTTTCTAATCTCGTTACTGGGTATCTCAAAATAACGTAGTTACAATTGATATATGTAATCTACGAATGTATACATATCCAATCTGTTCGTTCCCAAAACATCGTCAGTGCGTGCGTACCAAATCTTTACGTAACCCAATATTTCCTTGATTCAGGTATTGCCAAGATTCGATTCATCGGGCAACGTGGTGAAGGCACATATCCTGACTGCGAGCTGGTCTGCAGACCACAGGGTGATTGACGGAGTCACAATGGCACGTTTTTCTAACCAACTGAAAACCTATCTCGAAAACCCATACGGACTACTCTTAGATTTATAATTTAGAAATTATAATATGAAATAGTTGGCAACAGAATGAGGCGTTATTTGGCGATATACCATGATCAATTCGAAATAAAATCTAATTTCAAATTTTATTATTATTTTCACCTCTCCGGCACGAAAAGGGTCGTTTTGGTCATCTGCAAGTGAGTAAAAGTCATTCAAATTTCGAACACCAACTTTGGGACTAGATTCGATCCGAAACTGGAGTAATAAATAAATTCCCAAAAAATTAGTTATATTTTTATCTTCATTATCAGCCGGGAAACGTCCACTGCTGGACATAGGCCTCCCTCATGGTACGCCACATCGACCGGTCCCGAACCACCTGCATCCAGCGACTCCCTGCGACTCTAACCAGGTCGTCGGTCCATCTAGTGGGGGACGGCCTGGTAGACGTTTCCCGGTACGTGGTCGCCACTCGAGAACCTTTACTCCCCACCGGTTATCGGTTCTTCGAGCGATGTGGCCTGCCCATTGCCACTTCAGCTCACTGACTCGTCGAGCTATGTCGGTGACCTTCGTTCGTCTACGGATTTCCTCATTCCGGACCTTATCACGTAGAGAAATTCCGAGCATAGCTCGTTCCATTGCTCGCTGAGTGACTTTGAGCTTGTTTATTCGGCCCACAGTAAAAGACCACGTTTCGATTCCGTATGTCATCACTGGCAACACGCACTGATCAAAGACTTTTGTCTTTAGACGCTGAGGTATTTTGGACGAGAAGATATGCCGTAATTTCCCGAACGCTGCCCAGCATTATTTGAATTAAAATAAATAATTTACCTTTTTTGTACGTTTATCTTCTCCTAATGCTTCCATACTAAATTTCTGTTTCCATAATCTTTTAAAATGAAATAGCTGGCTTTGATAAGTAATTACCTAAAAATAGTTGATGAAGTTATAGTGTCGCAAAATAAATCTCATTAATTTACAACTTTATAGTTAGCTACAAAAGCCGTTACACAGCTAATAGTTCATAGATGGCGCTTTGAACAACAATCGAAAAAAAGTGTTTAAAACTAAAATGGTGATTCACTGTGAAGTTTGTATGTAAATAATGCTCATTTCGCGACATCACAATCTGATGTCCTATCTTTAGATAGTTACTACACAAATCCAGCTATTATATTTTAAAAGATTATAGCAAAAGAATTTTAGTATGAAACTTTGACGGAGGTGGATCGCCTTAATATTTATAATAAATAGTAAGATCACTATTCTACATACGAACTATCACTTACTTCAAAAACATTATGATGTGTTTTTGATAATAATATCAGCAACATAAATCCGGGACGAACTTCTTTCGCGATAAAAATAAAAAAGAGATCGCAATGCCCACAGAGTATATTGCAATATGTATACTGAAAGAAATGCCAGGAATCAATTTGATAACATTAGATTGCTGGTGGAGGTGAAAAATTGTATGTTTAACTCTAGAGCAAATTTTTAAGGCCTTCAAATCTCTCGCTTCGCTCGGTAGTCTAATAGTACTCAATTCTAGACTACTTCGCTATCTCGAGATTTAATGTAGGCACACGCACCAAAAAACAACTTTGCTCACTTGTTGAACAAATAACTATTACCAATGTAAAATAATTTGGTGAAATAAGCATGAATTTTCAAAGCATTAAAACCTGGCTTAGGGGTTGTCCACAAATTACGTAACGCAAAATTCTTAATTTTTTTTACCCCCCCTTCCCTTATGTAACAGGCGCGTCACGCTTAGCTGGGGACCCCCCCCCCCCCCCCTCAATACCGTTACGTAACAAGTGCTTTGTAAAAATCTTTAGGGTTAATATTCAGAAAAGAAATTGAAATTTTGCTGTGCAGTGGCTGCTGAAATACTTGAGTGACATTCTTTGTATGCCTTAAAGGCCTTTTGATAAATTTCACCTATTTTCGATGTCATCACCTTTAAATATATTCATTTACATATAATTTAGCGTGACAAATGACACAAATCACAAACTACTGCGGCACTATGCAGCACGGCGCTGACTGTTCTGTTTAGTAATCTGTGTTGCCAGTATTTTCTCAGTACCCGCAAATTAGGGATGTGAAAAACATTTTTTTTAATGAATACTTTTATAAAATCGTGCGTGACGTAACGCAAACCTTGACACCCCCCTCCCCCAATGTAACAGGACCGTAACGCTTGGCCGCCCCCCCCCCCCCCTCCCTCCAATTTGCGTTACGTAATTTGTGGACGACCCCTTAGAGCAGTTATAATTTTTTGTCTCTTATTTAATACTTTAATATTTATCGTAATTTAATTATGTATGTAATCAAATCATATATCATAATAATAATCAAAATCATAAAACATACATTGCCTGCCGTCCGACTGTTCCACAAACAATGTGTCGATAAGACGCAAAATAAAAAAACGCAACTATTTTGTACAGTTTTATTTCAAAGAATCAATTGTTACTTAAAAATCGAAAAATTTACTTGTTTCTTGTAATTGCCAATATTAAGCATGATAAATAAAATATTAAAAATCAGGAACATCAACCAAAATTTGGTAGCACAATAATTATATTTTGCACATAAGTATTGAACGTGCGAGCATTCGAGCAAGCATATGTTGCATGACCGTGCGGTAGTAGGAACTGATTTTCTGATTTCACCGCCGGGTCGTTGATATCAATGGCCGTATCGGAAGTGATATCTTTGATCTCTGGTTAAATCCAGCCGATTGTTCACAGAAATATTTTAAATAACCTGTTGTCGTTTGCTTTGTCCGTTCTGCCGTATTATCTCAAATCGAACAACTTTAAAGTAAGCGATGGTCCATTCGGGGATACAGTGTGGAGTGTACTCGCGATGGAACCTCGCAAATATTTCCGCGAATAACAATGAATCTATGTTGTTGATGGGCACCCACTTCAGAGCTAAGAAGGCCATATCCACGTCACAATATTTCTTATCTGAAAATACATCGTGGGTAATTGTAATCAAAAACGTATTCAATTTCCAGCATATACAAATTTTAACTTTCCTCCAGAGTCCTCAGGCCCTTTCAATCGAAACAAGCTTTTGCCCGGTAAATCGTTTGGATGAACTGCAAATGTATGTTTGTTTCAATGATCGTCAGAAACCGTTAGCTGCAATCAGTATTATCAGGTCGGGTACATACACCACGCGGCAAGAGGCGTTACCACTCTTCTCACCGAAGAACCTCAATCTACTAACGTTGCATTGGGTGGTAAAGCCATTTAAGTTCATCTTTCTGACTAAACTCTTTTTTTAAAGCAAGCGTTTTGTAAATGAAACTTTGACCAGTATTGCAGAGCCAAAAAAAAGCTGTGGCACCAAAAGACCTCTACGATCTAATCGGCCTAAATATAAATCCAGCTAGTGCACCATTCACTATAAGAATTAGCACCTTGACAGTATCGTCATTACCAGGTGCACAGTTCGAGATGAGTCTGCCTCATAGAACGCCACGTATATACGGGAAAGTGATACCGGATTTGTGATAGTAGTAAGATGGGTGGATATGATAACCAAACGATTGCTTAAAAATAGAGTTTAGTCAGTAAGATGAACTTTAATGGCTTTACCACTCTAAGCACCATGTCCACAGTTGGGAACAAACCTTCCTCGTAAATCGCAGAGTAGTACTTTCTCACCAACATGATCCTCAATTCCTCAACCATCAAACATGCTGAACCTAGGCCTCCCCGTGGTACTCGTACGGCACAGTGACCGGTCCTGAGTCGCTTCTATCCAGCGGATCCCCGCGACCTTTACCAGCTGGTCGGTACGGTCCATCTATAGTTTTGGGCCAGCCCGCTACGTGGTGGTGACTTGAGAACTCTTACTCTCCATCGGCTATATCCGTTCTGGAGCGATGTGGTCTGCCCATTGGCACCTCAACTTACGAAGTGAATCACGCCAAGCTAGAATGTAAGTCACAGTTTGGAGTGAATAAAATGAGATTTGGAAAATATTACCAGCAATCCTGATAAAATACACTTTGCGCGGTGATGAGATCTGTATATCGTCCCGTTTAAGGGACAGTAGGGAACGTTGCTTCTCACTCCAGTTGCGTTCCAATTCACGCAACAAGCTCAGTCGCGCCGCCTTCGTCAGCAGCCCATTCAGCTCTGTATATTCACCGCCGCTTATCAACTGAGTGATGCGGGATATTGCCTGGTACCAGAGTGTAGTGAATGTTAGTCTTTTTTAGCAGCGGGAACTTCTATCATTTCTCTCTATCATTTGCTGAACATGGCCCGCAATAGACCGCCGCCAAAAAACATTGTAGGTAGGTATTTAATTGTTTTAAATAAAAATAAGCTTGTAAAAAATTATACAAGGGAACATTTTACCGAGTTACATCACTCTGTTCCTTTTTTGCTGCGTAGAAGAAGGACAAACCAACACTCTTTCGCGTTTAAAATGATGTATCATGAATGCCACTTGATTGTATTGAAAAATAATATGCCTATTGTCTAAGTTCTTTCAAGCCAAGTACAATTCCAGCGGGCAATTTAAAATTGGCATTCAACTGATTGAAATAAAAAATTAAGGCCGTATGAACAAGAGTGTTCATCGGAAAAGTTATCTTTCCATACCGCTTCTATAATATTCTTTTGACGCTTCATGTTTCTATTTAAATTCTAAAGTCACTCCTTTCAAGAATGGTTCGGTATTTGAGAAGTTTTACATATGGACACAGTTCTCTTGGTGAATTAATTTCAAGCGTTGCTCTTACAGATTAGTGTTTCTAATTTGTTTAAGAAAAAATATAAAGAGAGAGAAGGGATCTATACGGGTGGGTTCCTATAAGTAGATAAACTACTTCATGTCAAAGCTTCAAGTGATTGATTCCACTGGTAAACGTACCTGTTTAGTGCCCAGCTTAAAATCTTTTTCAACAAACGTCGGATCCCAAACTGTCCTCAAAACACCAAAATCAATTTTGATCATCAACCAACTGAATGGGTTTTGAAGTAGAATCAATTTTGGTACGCGTTTCTTCTTTTCCGTTTGATCGTCTCTTTTACCGAAAAAGAAATTTTTGGGGAAGCCATTCAAAAAGTTAAAGGAAAGGGTGGAGCTAGAGTCACTAAGCTTGATCCTTTGAGGTTCCAGTTGACGAAACAGAACTGGGAATTTTGGCAAGAGCTGATCAAATCTATTATTGCAAAAATTTCTCGATGAAAAGGATCGCCCGAGCGGTCGCAGAGTTGCCAGTGAAAACCTCGAAGTTAACACCTGGGTCCCGCTATAGAGACATCTTGATATAATAGATGCCGCTCCAGCCATCTAGAAACAATCATCAACATAGCTTCATTATTTCGTACAGTATTAGTAGGTTTTCGACGCCAGATCCTACATACCGTATCCCCATTGCAAATTTGCTAAGATGTAATTATGAAACTTGTAAATTTGTACATGTTGGTTTTATAAAACTTTGCGTTTGACAAAAACTAATTACGGTTGGTCGTGAGGCATGGATTCACATCACTTTTTTGAAGATTATGGCTCCATCGTTTTGACAGCAATGGAACATGATCGAAATTATGGCATGACATTGACATTTTCTTTAAATGTAAACTGAAATCCAGGAAGCCAAAAAGTATTTACTAATAAATCTCAAGCCGCTATTCTTACCCAACTGCCGACAAAGCTGAAAAGGAGCGATGTATTTACCACATATTATGTACTTACAAATAGCACATAGCACTGTTGTGTTACGGGTAAGCCCTGAATAGTACAGCACCGCAGTTATCTAGTATAATCATTTGAGGATAATAAGTACAATTTTATTCCCGTACCGACCGTGGGGAGTCTTATAATTGGCATTAATTTAAAATTACATAAATATAATAAAAATAGAACTCCAAAAGCTGAAACATTTTTGTTAGAAATTTCCTTTTATTAAAGAAACTTTTCTAAAAAGTTCTTAATTATTAATAGTTTCGGAGTTATTAATGAAAAACGAAATTCTTTTTTTCTTCTTAAACTTAATTTGATAAGAGCTTTTGCCGTTTTTGCATGTTAGAAAATTCTTCGAATATATTCTAGATGTTCATCCGAATCCAATGAGATATCGCTCATATTTTAGGAACTTTATAACTATTTAACACGCATTTGAACTTGCTGACAAGATTATGACTGTTCTACATCCGTCTGAGCATCGTCTGAGTAGCTTAATAGCAAATTATCTAAATCTTTTGAATGGCAGAAGCAGTGTTCCGGGCAAGAATAAATAAATAACAGAGACAGTAACTTATTAATTTAGAGTAGCTAAATGATGTTCTATGATATTTGTTACAGTTAATAGAATTTTCTGCATGCATTTCATGCGGAATTTTATGCAGCAGGTAACCACCAAAATAGTTCAATAATCGTACATCTTTGTCATGGTTGATATACTTTTATCTACTCAAAAGGGATGATAATACTGTATTTAATCAGCACACTATCGTCACCTTGATCTAAAAACTTTAAATATAAGAACAAGCGGAAAGAACACACAGTTGTGATTTAGCTGTAATTAGACGTCGGTGACAATATTGCACTGATTGTAAGTATTTTTTTAATCATCATTTATTTCATCAGCCAGGAAACGTACACTGCTTGACATTGGCCTCCTCCGTAGTATGCCACATTGACCAGTCTTTAGCCACTTGCATCCAGCGATTCCTCGCGGTACATCTAGTAGAGAGACGGCCCGGTACTCGCTTCCCGGTACGTGGTCGGCACTCGAGAACTTTTACCCCACATCGGTTATCGGTTCTTCGAGTAATTTGGCTTCTCCAATTCCACTTCAGCTCACTGACTTGTCGAGCTATGTCGGTGACCCTTGTTCGGCTACGGATTTCCTCATTCTAATTCATTCATTTTAAATCATCATCATCTAATAACAGCGGGCCTCCTACAAATAAATGCAGATGTGTCCGACCTGCTTGCCTGCACCTCACGACTTTATCTTATAATCAATCTGTTGCCCGGGACCGTATCGCTCTACTACTCTCAAATCTTTTATGTATATAAAATCTCAATAACGATTCTAACGGTTTGAGAGAATTTCACAAATTGGCCGAACTTCCCTAGAGTTCAGAGTCCCAGGAATCTATTGATTAGGTCTTATCTTCGGGAAATTTATAACTTTTCATTTTATAAGAGTCCGTAGTCAAACCGGCCTCCAACCATTTAGTTCTAACTAATCAAAAGAAATCATTTTAAAGACAAAAGCTTTTGAAGCTTTGGTTTTTCACTTTTGAGATAAACAAGTATGACATGAATCATAAATCAATAAGATTTTCGAGTGATAGTCCGATTTGGACAATATCGGTAATTGCAAAAAAGGTGAAAACAGTACACTTCTAAGAAACAAGTTTTTGCCCGCAACTCCGTCTGCTTGAACGTCGATTATTACCCATACACTTCATAAGTATAAAATTAGCCCATGTCCTCTCCTCTCTGTGCCATAGAATAGACCACGTACATGACAAATTTCATCGACACACACACACACACACACACACACAAAGACTTTGCATTACACATTTAATGATGTGGTGTGTTGTAAAGTGTAGGCTACATTTTAGGACATAATCATCGTTTGCCATTCCAAGGGAGTCGTTAAAGTCGAGAGTAAGGGAAAATGTTTGAATCAGCAGCGTCTATCATATCGTGACACTAACTTACCAGTTACACAAATTTTTCATTCAGCTTTAGCGTATCGGCATCAGAATACATTTTCATTTGTAGCTATTTTACAGAATGATGTGGTCGCTACTAGTAGGTGTGGCGGCCCTAGCATCGTTGGGTGCCGCATGCACCCCCAGCGTAACCACTGTGAGCGGAACCCACGCGCCAGTCACTGTGTGCTCCGGCGCACTCATATTCGCTGACGACTTCCACGAGTTGGACGTTGAGAAGTGGCAGCATGAGAACACATTGGCCGGCGGAGGAGTGGGTATTCATTTATGTATTTTGTGTGGCCGTGTGCTATTTTGTGTGTCATTTGTATGTCTATGAGACAATTTAGGAGTAAGTATGCAGGTAGCATTTATAGTCCGGCCACTTAGATAGTATACACCCGAATGGTATTACGTGGCTATTGTAATAAAGAAGGAGTATTAAATAATGCACATAATTAAATTTAAGCAGCAAAAATAATTTAATCGACCCAAAAATGCACAGCATAAAATAATAATAAAAACATTTTGCTTTACAAGTCAAAGTCAAACACTGCTATGGCACGATATAAATGCCAAATTCACCAGCGGGTGTACGTACGCCGCCGTCGGTCTTCTTTGATAAAGCGTCGGTTTCATTCGGCGGAGCGGAGTGTGACGGGGGCGGCATTTTTCAAAGGCGCGACAATCTAAGCGAACTGACTTCACCAATCCGGTCACGAGTACAAAGTGCAACACGATTATGGTCAATCCCTTCATGAGAAGTCAGTAGGGATCCATGAAGAACACGCAAAATTAATAATACTCGACGTTTTCCAAGTTGCAATCTAAAGGAAAACGGATCTTCTATATTACTATATCTTGTGTATCAAAACAAAATTAATCAGCCGAAAGGTTTCGTTTCTTTGATAACTGTTTATATTTCAGAGATAATTAATCAATCTGTAATTACAATCGATACTGAAGTGATTGCAATAGTGAATGTGTCATTTGATTATTTGGTTACAGAATTGGGAATTCCAATGGTACAGCAACAACCGAACCAATTCCTTTACTCGCGATGGCCTGCTGTTCATTCGTCCATCGTTGACTTCTGACCAGTTCGGAAACGCTTTCCTCAGCAGCGGCCACCTGAACGTTGAGGGTGGTGCTCCTGCCGATAGGTGAGCCCTATGCACCAAGAAACAATACAGATTTCTATTCCTGTTTGCTGTACTATTCTGGCGTAACATACTTGAACTAAACCATGTTACATTATTATTCTGTCATTTTCTAGAGTGAATCGCCTCCGTGGTCTAGTTCCTTTACGAGACTAGGTGTCCAAAGGCAATGTCCAATTTCCTACAACGTTGGAGTTACTATCCCGGGTTCAATTCCCAACATTCTATCTGTTCTCAGTTTGTTCGGTGGAAGGTCATTTTCTTTGTCCATCTGGCTAGCTAAATGTTCTGTTACTCTGTTGTGCCACCATGGTTCAAACAGCAGTGTTCATAGAACTGTTGTATTTCGGTATGAAAGGTAGCAAAGCCAGCTCCTTACTAGCTTGAGGGTTCTGTGTGACCACGCTTACCATCCAACGGTCTTATCGTCACTTTACGTCAGGTGAAAGTTAAAGTTAAGTCCAAACCCATACATTAAAAAGAATTGGGAACTAGGCATCGCATCCATATACGGTAAAGACGAAATATTTGCAGCATCCAAACATTGACAAAGAATTTGGGCCAAAAAATGTTGACTTAACTATATATGGTCATGCACATCTTCTCTTCCAGGTGCACAAATCCACAATGGTATGGATGCGAGCGCAGTGGCACACCCAGAAATATCATAAATCCGATCAAAAGTGCCCGCCTCAGAACAGTCAACTCATTCAGTTTCCGATACGGCAGAGTTGAAGTCCGCGCCAAAATGCCAGCCGGGGATTGGCTTTGGCCAGGTCAGACCAGCACCCTGATTTTCTAAAATCAGAAACTGAAACCAGTCGCTAACTAATCGCGCGACGATTTCGCGACCAAAGTTGAGCGAATTATTCACATCTCTATCCCATGTACCTACCACCATTAGCTCTACCTCAAATAACAGCTGCCACCCACTTACTTATAAGGGCAAACACATGAACCGATTTGATTTCACCGGGATAGGAACTGCTGGATGAGCTTTGCCACTTGTACACTCACGTGCAATCTAATCAATTGTATGTCGATAAAATGTTCATATCTCTGAGTTCAATTATGAAGCTGAAAACATTAGATCCAATATGTCATCGCCACGCCGTTATTACTTAACGGGATCCCCCTCAGTATGCTTCCATACATAATTTCTTTTACCATAATTTTTATAATAGAATAGCTGGTTTGTGCAGTAATTACCTAAAAATAAGAGACGTATTACAGTGTCGCGAAATGAATTTCAGTTGCGTACAACTTTATTGTCAGCTACAATAGCCGTTGCGCAGCTAATGGTCCCGGCGGCGTTTTGAATAATAATAAAAAATGTGGGTAAGAATGAAAATTGTGATTCACTATGAAGTTGTATGTTAATGATATTCATTTTGCAAATTCACAATCCGATGTCTTATTTTTAGATAAATTACTGCACAAAGCCAGCTATCCTAATTTAAAAGATTATGGTAAAAGAAATCCAGTATGAAACTTTTATCGAGCGAAATCTTATTAAGCCATAGCACTACCCTTGCTTTACAGCCATCTGGCTTATGCCAGCTTTCAACGCGTACGGCTCTTGGCCAGCATCAGGAGAAATCGATCTCGTGGAGTCCCGAGGCAACCGCAACATGTGGCAAAACGGGGTCCACATCGGCACGCACGAGGCTGGCTCCACGCTCCACTACGGGCCGTACCCTGAGCTCAATGGATGGGAGCGCACACACTGGATACGAAGGAACAGTGCTGGCTATAACTCCAACTTCCATCGATACCAGCTAGAATGGACACAAAGTAAATATATGTATATTTAAAATATATATGTAAAATATATAAGTAGTAAACAATGACCTATCCAAATATTGACACGATATCATCATCATCATCAACAGCCTATATATGTCCCCACTGGAGGGGCTCAGGCCTACTCTCTACAGAGAGTGTATGGGCCATAGTCCACCACGCGGGCCCAGTGCGGATCGGCGGACTTCACATGCCTGTTCAAGATATGCAGGTTTCCTCACGATGTTTTCCTTCACCGTTAAGCAATCGGATAATGTACTTGAATTGAAAAACAACTCATAGGTACACGGCTGGATTCGAACCCGGTACCCTCAGATTGAGAGTCCGCGCCTTATCCACTGCGCCACCGACGCTTATAAGATTAGATGACACGATATAGATTTATGCAAACTCCCTATTTAAAGACCAACATAGCGATCTATGAGGGAGGCTTAAATCTAACAGGGGATTCATGTAGCCACTTATGATGATAATAAATAATAATGACTGTTATGGACATATATCTGAACGGTTATATTGTAGTGTTTGGAAAATAGCAAGACTTGTGCGTCAGTATAACCAGTTAACCAAAGCCATAGACGTTGATATTTTTCACAATAGTAAATTTAAATTCAAAACCTTAATATCTGATAAGCTGTAAATATTCTTTTGTTATTTTTTTTTTGTTATCGTTCTTTTAATTTCATAACTTTATTATTATCATGTCGTTGTTGCCTGTAAGTAGGGTAGCATTTAGCTATACTATTACATTTGTGTCTTCATGCTCATGTTAATGTATATCCTGTAGGTGACCTTCTTAAATAAAATAAAAATAAAATAAAGACAAGACTGTTTTCAATTATTATGACCACGTCAGTGCAACTTTGATATTTGTTTTAATTTTTGAATCTCCTAAATCTATATTTTTTTTTCAGGTTTCCTAAGATTCAGTATAGACGACATAGAGATAGGCCGCATCACGCCAGGCGCCGGCGGTTTTTGGCAACACGGTGGTTTTAACCAGGTCCCCAACATAGAAAACCCATGGCGGTTCGGGACTAGAATGGCTCCATTCGACCAAAAGGTAACCACCAACCACTTTCCGATTCGATTCGATGTTTATGTGACTGAACTTGTATCAGATAACAATATTAACAATACCCTAAGCAAAGAACGTAAATGTCCTAATAAGCGACTAACCCTATCATAATGTTTTTAGTGTGATAGATAAATCAAAGAACAAGAAGTAAAATAATATTAGGAGAGACCCTTTTCCCCTTACTTTGAATGAGAAAATATTTTTATATACAATCTAAAATTTTCAGTTAACTATTTATAATAAATAATTATTATAAAATCATAGATATAGCTTTTTTACAAATTATACTAACTGTAAATGTGATAATAAGATTGTTTGTGTGTAACATCTTGAACCATGAAACAATGAAGAATTTAAATTAGAATAAGAATTTGGCGCCATAGCGGCACGACCTATCGTAATGTTTGGCACGCAAGTAGTATATATATATATGGGGAAAGACATACTTTTTTTATCCTGGTACGATAAGCGATTTCCGTGGGATAGTTTCTGAAGACCGAAGTCCATGCAGTCGAAGTCGCGGGCAAAGGTACTAAAAGCTACTCGTATGTTTTCATAAATTATTGGCACTTATTGATCATTAACTTGAAATTGCTAGAAAGGAATGCAGATATTTTTTGGAATTGTCCGCGCGAATGCAGATGTAATATTTTAACCATTGAGTGTTCTTTGTTACAGTTCTACATAATCATGAACTTAGCTGTAGGTGGTACGAACGGGTTCTTCCCTGATGGTGTCTCTAATCCTATACCGAAGCCTTGGTGGAATGGATCACCCACGGTTAGTACTTCTTCATTATAATTGAAAATCAACACCGATGGAGACAGTTGAATACAAATCGTTTAGCGCCTTTAGTTATCAGTAAACTATTGGAGACTCGGAAATATTTATATCAAAATAAGAATAGGGTCACAATTACACAATACATTTCAGTATTAATACTTATTACTAAAGAGTTTTATGAGACAGAAATAGTCACATAGCAAACTCAAAAAAGCAGATAGGGTCAAATATAAAGTTGAAAAATAATTATTTGAAACACAGAAAAATTATGTACATTGGACACGAATGCGCGTTAGCCGTGGTGATTAAGTGAGACTACAAATTGTCCAGCTCTAGAGTTTTGCAGCATGATACCTACTTCGCTAGCTCAGTGACCCAAAGAGGAGATTTGCTTCTTCACTTGGCAACGCTTCATGCCATTCGGCTGTTTGGGAGGGCACCCGGACATTCTCTACTTTGTTCTTCCGCGGGGTCTAAGGGACGTCCATCGTCCATTCTTTCTCATGGCCGAGCCAGCGGAGTCTTGCGGCCTTGGTTTCCCCAATGATGTTGGGTTCAGGCAACAATCTTCTATTTGCTTATGATGATATCTTAGTATTAAATGTACTTCTCCAGGCTCCAAACGATTTCTGGAACGGGCAGGCAGGCTGGCTTCCCACGTGGAATCTAAACGTCAACGACGGACGAGATGCGTCACTACAAGTTGACTATGTACGCGTCTGGGCTTTGTAAATTCTGTTATTGATGTAAATATAACTTACGGTCAGTTGTACATAATATGTAAATAAAGCAAATTCAACTATGTCGCTGTTGTTTTCGTTGAAATGTTACGAATCAAACTTTTTAGGAACAAAAGGACGCAACCTGATTCTTCTGGGCTATTAATTGTTGTTGGGCTATCCAATTGTGTTACTGCTATTTCTGTTGGAAGGTAAACTTAAATTTACATATAATCCCGTTTATCCTACTGGCTATTTCCGACTTTACGAACAGTTGCTTGCTAAAATTCAAAGTATCGTTGAACGTAAATAATAAAATTGTAGATAGACGTTTGTTTCATTATACTTAATTTTTGGTTCCAACTTTTTGGTTCGTTCCACGTTCCACCCATATCAAGGGACTTTACCAAGCTTCGTTACCGAGATAGATTTCCATCTAATTACTTATCCGGTTGCCACCCTTGAGTACGGAATCCAAAAAAGTATATGCCCCTCTCGACGCCATAGGATATGTAAGTAAATAATTTATTGTCAAACAGCAAATACAGACAGAATAAATATATACAATTTAAAAATAAAATAGGAACCAAATAGTGTGTGTGCGTGAGAGAGTGATTCTGCTCTAGAATTCACGATCGTACGTACGTAACAGGGGTCGGGCAGTTAGTAATTTACTTCAATATTTTTTTCGTTCTAGTTCAGTTCTTGCCAAATAAAACACATACTTTCCAGAAACATATAATTTAATTATAAACTTATATGGAATGATACAACAGCAACAATGTAACGAGTGTATGGATCCAACGTTCAGTCCATGTGGTAGAACCGTGGACTCATATACTGGGGGGGTCGGTTGCCTGACAATGGCGTGGATGCAGCCGTTATGTACGACGGTATACGTCTCTTGTCAGAGAATGGACTAGCGCGCGAGTAATAACGTCGTTCTATCACCTGAAACAAACAAACTTCGTATAATATTACAAAAAAACTTATTAGAATTGCATTGTACTTTTAATTATAGTGAAGTATTGCCATAGAATACCTTTCAAAATAAATAGTTGCCATCACTGAGCAATTAATGGTTGCCATCTGCAAAAATCTTACTAATAAAATAACCAAAGTGAAGTGAGTGAAACGATGAGAAGTATGAAACTTTGAAGGGTGTTTTTTTTGTGAGTAAAATATAAGTTTGAGTCAAAAAACAAAACACCGGTCCATTATTTTTTCATGTTCTTCAACATATATTCAAGCCAATAATAAACTAGTAATTTTTTTAAGAAACTCTCTGCAGAAGTTAGAGGGTTTGGTCACTTTGTAGTCTAACCTAACATATATAATATATATGTATATGTTATAATAAATAAAATCAGAGCCGGACAGTTGGGTACCTTTCTTTGTTAGTGCAACAATTATCTAAAAAAAATAGGCCACGGGATGATGATGCCAGGCAATAAATTTCATCAACGTAAAACTTCAAAGTGAACCACAATTTCCTTTTTGGAAGCTTTTTTATATTAAAACTCCCTCTAGGAACCATTAGCTGCTAACGGCATTGTAACTTACTTAAACATTGCACTTTATCGTTAGCGAAATTCACGTCCTATTTTTAAGTAATTAAATTACTTATCAAGGCCAGTTATTCTATTTTAAAAGATTGTGATAGAATCATTTTGTTTTGTGTTCTGTCATGGCGTAGTCAGTGACGAATAATTACACAAAGTATACTAAAAGTAGCGTACGAACTATTTTTTTAAAGTGGTCGATAGCTCTACGAATCATGATTACGTTCACACAGGCTTACCTTATCGAAAAACCTTGTCAGTTTTACTGAGTTGCTCGTGCCGGCGGCTAGAGACCTGAAAATAAATGTTTACTGGCTATTAATATTCGCATACCTTTGTGGAGTAACATGAGGTAAGGAGGCCATGTTCAACAGCGGACTTTGCTTGTCTGAATAACCTTGAGACCTCAATATGTCTTCTATGATATAAGTAACTGTAACTATACAATACAATTTTGGACATAAACTATTTTTAGCTTCATGATTGTTTGCCGTGACTCAATAAAGCTTTTATATATCTATCTATCTCAAATCAATTGCTTGCTCTTACTATAATAATAAAGAAAATTCATTATACTCAGCCTTGTCTATAATCCTGAAAAGATCTTAATCGTCTAAAGACAACAGTTTTTAATCAGTGTGTTGCCAGAGAAGACATACGGGGCCGAAACGTGGTCCTTTACTGTGGGCCGAAAAACAAGCTAAGTCCGGACTAAGGTGAACGACATAGCTCGACGATTCAGTGAGCTGAAGTGGCAATAGGCTAGCCACACAGCCAAAGAACGGATAATCAATGGGGAGTAAAGTTATTGAGTGGCAACCATGTACCGGGCCGTCCACTTAATAGATGAGCCGATGACCTAGTAAAGTTTGCGAGGAGTCACTGGATGCAAGTATCTCGGGGCCAGTCATTGTGACATACCATGGAGGAGGCTATGTCCAGCAGTTGACTTTTGCGGGTGATGATGGTGGTAGTTCTGTGAGACGACCATACCTTGCTTGATGGCAATTGACAAATATCTCATCAGCTCCGCACTGCTCTGCAATACTGCTTGCTAATCTTCGGTACTGATTCTTTCTTTGTTTTTCCTCAGCCATGTCGAATTTGGTCCCAATCACTAGTATAGGAATCTGTTAGGGTAATATAGAGGTAAAGAAGTGATATAGCTATCATGGAAACTAAATTCAAGTCTATCAATCTCAGATCTATTTAGGTTTTTTCGTTTATATCGTTTGATTTGTAACTACAGTATTTTTTCCCAACATTGGTCGATAACAGAAATCGCTAAACTTTTTACCTGACTGCGCCAGAAGGAGGGTAATGGTTTTCGAGAGTATGTAAGTATGTATAATTGTTTAGCACTCTCTGCGGCCTGAACGGCTCGATGGATTTAGCTTGAGAAGTGTCGTTAGATTCGTATTTACTATGCGAGTTATACTAGGTAATTCAAAATAATAAAAAGTTAAAAAGAACTACGCAGTCAAGTTTTAAAAAAAGGTGAGCACCCAGGTTAAAAAGCAAACCTATTCATTATAACAAGTTAGCGATTTATGTCAACGACAATTACAGATAACTATTATTTATTTATTCTTCACTCACATTTTTGCTTTTACACTGTATTTTTAATAAACATTGAACCTGTCGCGAAAATATTGAATGTTTCCAAGCAATTTCAAGAGTGTTATGCGTCTCCCACTGCGCCCCACCCACATCCCGCCGACCCACATATTTTTTTCCTTCAAAATAATTTGATATTTTAACCCCCGACGAGCATAAAGAAGGATGTTACAAGGTTTGACGCGAATGTGTGTGTGTGTGCGATTCAGCAGTTTGAAAAGTAGCAGCTGATGTTAGTTATTTTCGTCATAAAAATCAGCGTATGATTATTGCATAGTTTTTAAATTTAATTCACCGGTACTAGTCTTGATATTTCATGAAAAGCGATAACACTGATTGTTTTCGTCATAATAATTCACATAGGGCGATTATATATTTGCAAGTCCCTAGTTATGTTATGCCAACATTTACTCAATAACTTGGTCTTCATCTCACATAATGCTTATCACTTATATTAATTACGATAAGGCTGTAGCAATGGTTCCATCTATTTTTGAACAGGCATCACTAGTACATATTTGTTAAGATAATAATAAAATTCCGATGAAAATAGACTTTTATTATGTCATTGATAAACATTGTTCAATCCTCTCCGCCGCGACGCGAGCGTATTTATTATTTTGAAATTATAACATTGTGGCCTTAATCTATATATTAATACGTGAAGCAAACACTTTTTACCCCTTTTTTACGAAAATTGCGAGGAGTATGAAATTTTGCACAATTATAATTTATATAGAGAAGGAGTGCAGAATACTAATATTTTTTAAATTGTTTAAATTAATTATTGTCGAAATTCCACTGGACGACCACTAGATTTAGTAGTTAGACAATGGATAATTTGAGATGGACAAAAAAGACGAAATGTAGGTAGTTGAATATATTCTGTATAACCGCACAGCTGGATATATTTACCTGTGTTGATCCTAGAAATTGCTCTGGATCCACATTGGAGTTGTCCTGATTCAGTATCTCAGACAGCCATTTTTGTAAGTTAATTTGACTCTTTCTGTTTGTTAGATCATGTATTAAAATTATACCTGAAATATTAAATAGATCCATCAGTTCTTAAATTTTTTTATAAATATTTTAGCGGCCCGCCCCGGCTTCGCACCGATGGACGTTTATTTTTTAAACATTTTAGGATAAACGTAAACATATCTTTATGCAAGACTTAAGCTTTTTTTTTCTGATCAAATCACTATTTTATTTTTCTAATAAAATGTTATATTTTTATCCATAAACCGCTAAGTCGCTGGATGCAGGTGGCTCGGAACCGGTCGATGTGGCGTACCATGAAGGAGGCCTATGTCCAGAAGTTTCCCGGCTGACAGTGAAAATAGCTTTTTGATATTTACAAACTTAACTTTGCAATTTAAAACTGTACCTCGGGTATGTAATTTAACTGCAAAGTAAAGTTGGTTCTACTGGACTAACATTTTCGGTAAAGGATTATTGGGTGCATATTGGGTCCTTCCTATTATTTATGACTTTCAGTATGTTTATTAATCACAATTCTTTACGGAACCCTCAGTGCGTGAGTCCGTCTCGTTGAATTTTTTTCTTATGTTATTTTTTACATTTCATACACAGCTAAATAGCATCGCTAAGCCTCTCTCTCGCACTTCAGTCAGTACTACATTATTTGAATGCTTCGGTTTGGTGTCCGGGTGGCGTTTATTTTTCTATGTGTATTTGATTTTTAAAATTCGCTATATCTTTTGAATGGAATGTCCGATTTCAATAATTCAAAAAGCAATGTACAGGTATTGAAGCAATCTTGAATAAGAAATCATTTATTTGGATTAGGGTTAATATTAAGGTATGACTAACATGGTCCGATTTTTTTCGGAATTTCTATCAACTTAAAAAATGAACAATAGTAGTTATAGTGACATAACTATAATAGTTAGACATATGGTATCGCGAATTTTTTGTAGATGAGATAGATTGTAGATTGTATGGTCTTTAATATTATATAAATATTTTTCTGTTCTATCATCCATAGTTTCCGCAGCTCAAAATACATTTACAGCAAAAAAATTACATCTTGGGTTACATTACTGAAAATTATCATTGTTACTATATTATACTTGTATTATACATATAAACCTTCCTCTTGAATCACTCTAGCTATTTTTTTAAAAACACATCAAATCCATTGCGTAGTTTTAAAGATCTAAGCATACATAGAGACAGATAGAAAGAGGGGCGACTTCAGGCAAGTAGTTCCTAGGTAATTTCTAAAGGCCATGCGGATGAATTTAAAAAAGTCAAAACATGAGTTATTCTTCCTACCATTTTGTGATATTTATTTCTTGTGTGTAAATGTTAAGACAACTTTTTAAGTATGTTTAATCTTTGCAGTAGTTGGTCCCTACTTTATCTATTACTTCACTGGCTCGGCAATTCCTACATGCTCGGTACTAGCTAAACGTCCACATGCGCCCATGGCTCTTACATTTTATTAAATATATTTCACTATCAACATTTCTTTTTCCTCTCATTTAAATTAGTTTTGCTCTCACCATGTGTGGGTTGATAAAATACATTTCTAGTATTTCTATGTCCATTCGACCCACCCACATCCCATAGTTCTACAAAAAATGTATTTTGAGCCTGGGTCCCTTCTTTGTATCTGTGCAGTTTCACTTCTACTGAACACCCTACAGTCCATCCTGGCGACAGAAGTGGCTTGTTGTGGGCAATCAAATAAGTGAGAGAAGTTTTTCCCACGCCTGAAAACAAAAATGTTATGTAAACTTTGGTAATTCTGTCAAAATCAGGTGTCCAAAGAAGAAAATCAAATTCACATTGGAAGATTTGATTCGAGCTCTAGCGCCAAACAATAAGACCAAGTGTTTTTATCATGTTGGCTACTCTGCATAAGTGTCATGGCTACGATCAGTTGGCAAACAACAAGTATAACGGTGTAGTTCTACTGGTTTAAATGTTAATAATGAAGTACATAACACAGAAAGTGCATTACATGAATACGTGAATTATAGTTTACCGGAGTCTCCAAGGACAACGACTTTGACTTTCTCGATTAAAGCCATTAACAGGTAATCACAAAACAAAACTAGCTTTCTTGTAGATTTTGACGTTTCTTCTGCTGTCATGTCACGCTGTTCATTCACTCACGCCAACCTAATCGTTCAAGAAATACATGTGTACCAACTGTCAATAAAATAAAGCTGCGTTCAAAAAAAAATATTTTTAGCTATCCCTCTCACACTCTGTGGGAAAGGAAGAGCGTAAAAAGGAAGTGTCATATGTGTATACATTAGTTACTGTTTTCATGTGAATCAATTAGATTGAATGAATGATGAGTGAGTGAGAGAGAGAGAGAGATAGCGACACGAAAGACTTGGAAAATAAAATTTGTCCCCAAGTAAAATCAATAATAAATAATGTGACGGCCATTGTTCAATCAGAATCTCTGAGGTATTCTTTAGCTTTCTAAAATGCAACGATGTATTAATCTGCACACTGAGCGACAAAGGCTTTTATAACAAGACAATGGACGTGTACTGCACAGCATTTTTTGTGCTTCTTCTTCTGAAATCAGTGCATTTGTATTGCGGTCCGTACAATGGACAAATTTGCAAGAGTTATACAACGGGATACGTGTGGTACAACGAAACTGGCGGCCTTGAAAATGAGAAAATCACTACAGGATTGTGGAAGGAAATGATATCGACCCTAAAAGAACCGTGCATGAGCAAAGCTGAAAAGTTACTGTGTGCGTATGCCTTTCCAAAGTGCGTCAGTAAAGATGGAATAGGCTACATTGCACTACCTCTTTGTTACGAAGATTGCATGGCAGTCAAAATGCAGTTTTGTTACAATGACTGGATCGTCATTGAAGATCAGAAACGACGTGGATTATTCTTTGAATCTAGAGGTCATTTCCGCTTCCCTGACTGTGAGAAACTACCGCGATTTTCAGGGAAAGGCTCGCATGTCACTTGCAATAATGTTGGTATCACTGACATGGATAATGACCAAGTGACCACAACATGTTACAGAGGCAATGGACGCTACTATCAAGGCACTGTAAATGTAACTGAAAGTGGATTAGCCTGTCAGGCGTGGGAGTCACAGTTCCCCCAAGAGCACACAAGACCACCTTTAATATTTCCTGAAGTTCAGAATTCATCAAATTACTGTAGAAATGCTGGTGGTGAAGAACGCAAGCCTTGGTGCTACACCATGGATGCGAATGTCAGATGGGAGCATTGTAGTATCTCAGTCTGTGCCAACTCTAGTGAAGAATATGACAATATTGATGGACCAATAGTTATGGAGAATTATTTTACACCAACTTTTGTCTTATTGCTTGCAATAGGTGGCCTTGGATGTATTTTAGGCATAGCCGCTGTGGCATTACTATGTCATTATTTCTTAAAGAACCATTACTCAAAATGTAATCTATCAAGCAGGAGGAATGTACAAAATATGGACATTGACTTGGATAAACTTCCAAGTAACATGGCTTACCATTCAACAGGAGCACAACTGAATCCTAAGCTGGAGAAGCTAGAGTTCCCCAGGAACAACATTATTTATATCCGCGACTTAGGACAAGGTGCCTTTGGAAGAGTATTTCAAGCCAAGGCTCCTGGACTTGTACCTGAAGAAGAATTTACATTAGTTGCTGTTAAAATGCTTAAAGACGAGGCTTCTCATGACTTGCAATTGGATTTTGAAAGAGAGGCTTGCCTACTTGCAGATTTTGACCATCCCAATATTGTGAAACTGTTAGGTGTGTGTGCTATTGGTCGTCCAATGTGTTTATTGTTTGAATTCATGGGTAAAGGTGACCTAAATGAATATCTGAGAGCCTGCAGCACAGCCACTAACTTTCCGCCTGGTGTAGAAAATAGAGAAGACTTGAGGCTTCTTGCAACTCCATTGCAACATCTAGATCTTCTGCACATTGCAAGACAAATAGCATCTGGCATGGTTTATCTATCAGATAGAAAATTTGTTCATCGTGACTTAGCCACTAGAAACTGTCTCATTAATGATGATATGGTAGTGAAAATCGCAGACTTTGGGCTTTCACACAAAATTTACTTACAAGATTATTACAAAGGAGATGAACATGATGCAATCCCGGTCCGGTGGATGCCTTTAGAAAGTATACTGTACAACAAGTATACTTTGGAGTCTGATGTTTGGGCATATGGTGTGTGTCTGTGGGAAATATTCTCATTTGCTTTACAACCTTACTTTGGTATGACTCATGAGGAAGTTGTAAGGTTTTTGAAGGATGGCAATGTCCTGGCCTGTCCAGACAACACACCGCGGTGTGTATATGACTTGATGAAACAGTGCTGGAATCACAGTCCGAGTGACCGCCCTAACTTCAGGATCATTTATCAAACACTTGATAACATACAATTGATTCTTGAAAGAACTCATTTGGATTAGTGTTTTTGTGTTATGTATTTTTTATAACAAGTATATTCTTGCCCACAAGTGTAGATAATTCAAACTAATTTTTTATTAGTTAATCAATGTTTTAACCATATTTATTGCCAATTTTATATAAATTAACATAAGACTTATTGTATTTGATCTTGAAATATTTATGATCAATTTTACTTTAAATCCTGGTATGATTATTTTAGTGGCACTATACAGCTTTCAAATTATTTTAGTTATTATTTAAGACAATACTATAAATTAAAAAATTCTGAACTGTAACATACTGTTGTCAAATTTTTAAGACTGATTTTAGTTACTATTTTGTCCTTTGAAACATTTAGAATAAGTTAGTAATCATTTATCAATTAGGAATTTTGTACTGTTCCTAAAATGATGTAAGCAAGCAATTGCTTGATAACATTCCTTTGTTTACTTTTTCCCATTAAGATTTAAGTGAACAAGTCAAGTTACTCAACAATATCATAGTGGTTGTGTGAATGTATCAAGTATCGACAATGTTTGTTTAACGTAGGCAGCTGTTGGTTAACTTTAGCAACACACTGTTATTTATTCATGATGCATTTGACCCATGAAAATCGCCAAATTCAATCAGAATTGTAAATAATATTTTTTGAAAAAAATAATTGTTTGCCTGAAAAATAGGTCATAATTATTATTTATGTTAACTTTTTGAGACAATTAGTTTTACAATTAATAGTTTTTAATCATTTATTGTATCATTGAACAGTGTATTTTTGTAGTATGTACTTACCTACATAAATTATATTATTTGAAATTAAGTGTAATGTACCTAAGTGAAAATTAAGGATTGATTAGTTGATTTTAATAAAAATTGTTTTTTCTATCATTACTTAGTTTGATGTTATTATTATATTATACTCCCGATTATTGTACAATTTTGAATTACCCCCGAAGTTATATAGAGAAGTATGTAAAGTGGGGATTGGTAGGTAGGCTTTTACACAACCAAAGTCGCACGGTAGCCATATAACTTGATAGTGGTTTGGTCGCAGTGGGTAGTGAAAATATGGCGAGATAACTAATACCTCTTTGTCATCGTAAAAGTAATTTGAAGAAAAGTCACTGACTTGTATACACTCAAGTCCCAGCACGCACATAGAAATAGAGTGCTTTCATAAAAAAATTCTTTTGCAATAATCTTTTAAAATAGACCGTATGGCTTAGCTAAGTGATTATCTTAAATTTCACCAACGTCCCACTTCAAAATAAGATACGATACCCTTACATAGGTAATAGACCCTAGATGGCGTTTTAAACAGTATAATAAAAAAAGTGCAAAAATTATGATTCATTTCTAGGCATTGTAATCAAAAGTCCTATATATCGGTAATTATTGCACAAAATCAGATAGCTATCCTGTTTAAAAAAATTACATGCTGAAAGAAATATAGCAGGTATGAAACCATTCTTTGCAAACATGGTAAGAGTAATTTGTTCTCTATGAACAGTGATGAGTGTCTCATTAATGTTCATCAATCTGAGGGAAGTGATGAACGCTGATATAACATTATGTATCTGGTGTAGCGATGACGGAGGAGCGCCTCGTCACCGAAGTACCGAGCAGCCTGAAGCAACTGGCGCGGCTTGTTGTCAGAGGGTTCTACACAATAGAAGATGCCCTCATTGTCGACATGCTGGTCAGGAATCCGTGTAAGTACTTCAATATTAACGCGTTCAAAGAGAACTAAAAACCGACTTCAGCTGCCTTAAAAATTCACCCTTAGAGGTATAATTATGTGGGTACATATATCTGGTTATTGTGGATTTTCTCAAAAAGCACTGAATCAATTTCGATACAATTTATATAGGACCACCTGTGAAGTATGCTCTACCAAACAAAAAAAGAATCATCAAAATCGGTACATAACTGGCGGAGTTATCGCGTAACATACAGAAATTTTAAAAACATAATCGAATTGAAAAACTCCTCCATTCTTAAAGTCGGTTGAAAATAGATACCTCTATATTATCATCATACCCTAGCCTTATTCCGAGTTCTCTTTCTGGGTTGGCTACCTAAACCCAAAGTATTGGTACGTATGCACCTACTAGTTTTTACGGAAGCGACTACCATCTGACCCTCCAACCCAAAGGGGAAACTAGACCATATTTGTTGGGAGTTGGCTGTCAGAAGTTCATCAGACCGCCCGAAGGCCTCTTACTTGGAGTAACGACTGCTGTCCAAAGAAAACAACATGGATTCACAGCTTTACGTGCCTTCCAAAGTAATATTTGACCGCGTCTCCGCCGGTAATCGAACCCAGGACGTTCCGTACCTCTATCCTATTGACGTTTTACCCCTTCTTAGCCTAATGGTTACACATTGGACTTATAATCCGAATACCCCGGTTTCAATCAAGTAGGATAGCTACCTCTATACTATCTATACAGTGACAGGAAGACTAAACGCAGGTCCATTGTGTTTTACAGTGCCGTAGGTACCCAAATGGTTGGGTTGATAGCTTTTAAACCCACGTAAGCTTCTCCACAGCGTTACTCATACTTAAAGCCTCTATTAGCTACGCGTAAATGAGGTTTCATAATGTACTTGCACAAAAAGCTGTCTGATGAGTGATGGATGACGCACCAATTTATTGACACATTTCCCCTATTTCTTTATGTATGGTGTGATTGCACTTTGATTTCATCTCACCTGATGGTAAGTGACGATAAGGCCATTGGATGGTAAGCGTGCCCAGAAGCCTCAATCTAATGAGGCGCTGGCTCTGTTACCTTTGATACCGGGAACACAATAGTGCTATTAACACTGCTATTTGGCGGCAGACAACACCTATCAAACCCAGTGTGATTAGAACCCGGACCCTCTGAATTGTTAGTCCGCGGATGTAGCTTTTAGGACACGGAGGCGATTAAAAATAACATAATCATTTTAGGTATGAAAGAAGATGACATATGTGAGCTTCTGAAATTCGAAAGGAAAATGCTTCGCGCGCGGATAGCCACGCTCAAAAATGATAAGTTTATCCAAGTGCGGCTCAAAATGGAAACAGGTAAACATTTTTTAATTCTCACGTCTAACTAATTTGGTTCTGGAAAGCATCTTCGATTGTAAACATGTCTAAATATTTAGACAAAGCGAGAGTGCATATTAATCACTCGAAAGTTTGTTTGAGTGTTAGACTTGGTTATTTGAAGGTTAATGTGCAAATAAGATGTTTTATTTAGTATTTTCCCTTGTTTTTAGGGTTCCATACTAATGCGATGAAAATTTGTTTTGTTGAAAGTTTAGTTTTAGTCACATGCAAATCACCAAGCTCTGTGAAAGTTAACACTAATTAATTAGTCGACCCATTTGTTCTTACAAAATATTTTTAAACTTGCCCATCAAAAACCTGCAAAATCAGAATTCGTTTCTATACGTCTATTTTTGGTCCACCTTCCTTCGGTGTTTTTCCACTTTTTCCATCCTATAGATTCAGATAAAACAAACTGTGTCAGGCATCATACGTGATCCGAACCGAACCCTTACACCGTTTTTCGTTGGATTTACGGAACCCACCAAACGATGTGTTGCACAGGTCCGGATGGCAAAGCGCAGAAAGTAAACTACTACTTCATAAACTACAAAACGTTCGTGAACGTAGTCAAGTACAAACTGGATCTGATGCGCAAGCGCATGGAGACAGAGGAGCGAGACGCCACTAGCCGTGCCAGCTTTAAGTGCCCGGCTTGCGGGAAGACTTTCACAGATCTGGAGGTAAGGCGCTATCCAACAGTCATCATTATCAGCCGGGAAGCGTTCACTGATGAACATATGCCTCCTCCATGGAACGCTACAATGATCAGTCCAACTCTACCAAGCCGTCACTCCACCTGGAGAGAAAGAAGTTGACCCGGTACACGTTTCCCGGTAAATGATCGCCACTTGAGGTCTCTTACTCCGGCCTGCCGCTCTGCAGCTCACCTCACTTTTCAAGATATCATGTCAAGACAAAAGACAAACTAAGGTCTAGTTCGTCTAACTTCTCCTACCTTTCCTCGTCCTGGATTTTATCACGTAGAGAAAATTTAGCATAGCTCATTCCATAACTCGCTGAGTGACTTTGAACTTGTTCATTTGGCCAGCACTTTCTGTGTTTTTTTTTCCAAAACCTCTACTCTTCCCACTACAACTCAAGTAAAACCATCACGATCTAGTAATGCAGCCTGAATACATCTTTGTATATCTATAATATGTAATTTACCTTTAGGCAGATCAACTATACGATATGATGACGCAAGAGTTCCGATGCACATTCTGCAACCAAGTTGTGGAAGAGGATCAGTCCGCGCTCCCCAAGAAGGATTCGAGACTACTTCTGGCCAAGTTCAACGAGCAACTGGAGACGCTGTACATCTTGCTGCGAGAAGTGGAGGGCATCAAACTCTCGCCAGAGATTTTGGAACCGGAGCCAGTTGATATCAACACAATCAGAGGGTATGACATTTTTAGCATTGTGGCCTGCCCATTGTCAAGTCAGCTCACTCACTCATCGGGCTATGTCGGTGACCTTAGCTCGTCTACGGATTTCCTCATTCTGGATTTTATCACGAAGAGAAATTCCGAGCATAGCTCGTTCCATTGCTCGCTGAGGACTTTGAGCCCACAGTAAAGGACTACATTTCGATTCCGTATGTCATCAAACACGCAACTTACACTTTAATAGGGCTAAAACCAATTAAAATGTTCTAGAAGGCGCAACTACACCTTAGCGATAAATCTGTACTAGGTGTTATTTATGCCTTCATTTCGTATATTTAAAAAGAACGGACTGGCTCTGTACGGCATAGTATGTCACGAGATCTACAACTCACAGAGCCACTAGATTAAGGGAATAAAATCAACAGATCAGTCTGTTTATAATTCGCATCAACGTAACAGCAAGCAGATTTTGTTCTGAGAAAATCCTATAACAAACTCACCTCCATTATAGAAATTAAGTATGTTTATTATTATGAATACGGAAGTATGTTGGTTAGTTGGTTGGTTAGCAGCAACCGAAGAACGGATTGACGTAATTCTTTGCATAGAAATATTTTAGAGAGAGTGACATATTTACTTTTTATAACGGTAAAGAAGTCCAAAGTGACAACCCAGTGAAAGAAAAGAAGCTAGAAGCACTCTGATGCTTTCATTAAATAGGTACCCAACTCGATCACGCAAAGAAAGCACAATACTATTTGAAGTCACCAAAAATATACTGCGTCATCGTCAGCTGCTTAAGTCCAGTGTTGGACACCTGAAGCTTCACTCATAGAGACATAAGATTTTTTGCCAGTACCACCACAGATTGGTAATCACAGAAAGATAGAAGTTGCTGTCAATCTCCAAATAATTTTCCTCTGGCTCCTTTTAGGGAATTTTTTAAATGTATATGATTGATAGGTTTGCACTTGGTCTTCATCTCACCTGATGGTAAGTGACGATAAGTCCGTTGGATGGTAAGCGTGCACACCCAGAAGCCTCATTAATGGGGCGCCGGCTATGCTACCTTTCATACCGGAACACAACAGTGCTATTAACATTGCTGTTTGGCGGCAGACTTAGGTAATATGGTGGTAGTTAGCCAAGCGAACACAGAAAATGACTTCCCACCAACCAAACCGAGTACTGAAAGGTACCCCCACTGGGAATCGAACCCGGGACCTCCGGATTGTGAATCCAACATTTAGCCATTAGGCCACGGAGGCGGTTAAACTCCTGTATCAACTGTATGATAGAGTGATAATTCTAAGCCAGGACCATGCGGTAATTCGTATGTAAACTTTGCAAATAGATTGACAAACAAACAAATGCCACTGCGTCCGTCTGGCGAGCAATGGTCCGGCGAAGCCACTCGCGGCCTCGGCCTGGCGGTGGAGGAAACCCGCGTGGACGTCACTATCGGCGAAGCAGACAACGCAGCTGACAACGCAGCACAACGCAAGGAGCGCCCTGTATGGATGGTCGAGAGCACTATCGTCACCAATGATCAGGTAAATACAGCAGCGCAGCCCCGACATCACAAAGCAACTCAAGGAGCGCTTTATTTGAAACGACCTGACACCCATTCCAATGACTACAGGCCTAGTTTATGGTTTGCCAGAGGTAATGGGTTCGGTCTCGGCGACGGTCTAACTTGATCTAGTATTTTATTCGGTCTGTAGTAGTCTTCTAGTATTGAATAATCTGATTATTTTCTTTTCAGGGCGACAGCGTACATTCTGCAGATGCTGCTCTTGAAAAAGCTGCTAGCAACGCTAGTAACATGAAAGCTGAACTTAAGAGAACTGACGACATTATGTCTGTCCTACTTGCTCACGAGAAAACTAATACTGGTAATTAAAATCATACAAACCTCTCATTTTTTTCATTGTTTTTGATAACTAATCAAATATTTGTTTACAGGTACAGCTGTAGGAAATGCTATCAAAGGATTAGAGCCCGAGAGTTCAGATTCTAGTGATAACGAGTCGAAGGACCCGTACAAATTAAAGGATGAATTAGCTGCAGTTGGTAAGTGCATTGCCAGCAAATTTCCTTCGTTCTCCAGTCCGTAGGAGACAGTGTTTTTACTCACTGCGCTCAAATTGCTAGCTTTTCAGTCTTTATTTCGGAATTTGCGCTTGAACTAAACGAACTATTTCCTCTATAGGTGCCAACGCAAGCATGTGTATTGTTAAACAAGTGTCACTCTCACAGTAAATACAAATCTAAAGACACCTCTCAAGCTAAAGTCTCAGCCGCTCAAAAGCTCAGGCCGCAGAGCGTGACAAACATTTATACATACATACACTCGAAAACATAACCCTCTTTCTGGCGCAGTCGGGTAAAAAATAGTATGTGATCATATTTGATGCGCAAACCCCAAATGATGTGATCGTTTTTTAGGATCTTATATGCAAGTTGTCATACGTGTACTATCCGCATGACCAACAGAAGACGCCCCAGGCCTCAGTGCTGAACATATATCTTCCCGATGATGTCCGGTATCGTACCGGGTCGTCGGTCCATTTAAGCAGTATTCAATTTTAATTGTATTCCAGCCGAAATGGAGAGCGAAGATTCCGAATCCGATGACAACGCCCCGACTGTAATGGTGAACGGCAAAGCTGTACCACTGACCAGTATCGATGATGACCTCATCGCACAAATGACCCCTTCAGAAAAGGAGACCTACATACAAGTCTACCAAGAATACTACAGTCATATGTACGATTAGTTTAAGGTGAGAAAGTGTCTTGAAAACTGAATACAAATGTATATTGATAAAAACATTGATTTTTTACTTAAATAATAACTGAGTCAATTTCGAAGATGATTTTGATACTCGTAGTGTATAACAGAGAGCTCTGCTGTGTGGAGTTCTATGATAGACAACTGCTCATATAAACGCAGGCGATCAATATATTTCTCTTTATAAGATATTACAGACGAAAAATAAGGTTACGGCCATTTTGATTTGAATATTTTATAGGAACTGCAGCTTCTAACATTTCCATGATTCTCATTTTGAATTATGACGATTCGGTGCTCATATCTGTGACAAGGCAGTTTAGTAAATAGCAAATTTGTAGTTTCATTCCATGAATACAGAAATAAGGCTGATGAAACTAAGAGAGCATCGAAGACGTCAAAGGTTTTCTGAACTCTGTACATTTGAATTTGAAGACTATAATGAAATTTGTGTGTTGGGGGTCCGTGTCACTAAGATATACGAGGCTGATGTTTATGTACAGTTATTACATTGAAATGAATAATATATATACACTAGAGTTAGAAAATCTAGACAAAGTACTTATTCTTTCCCGTCACATATTTGAAATATTTTACTATCATTTTAGCTAGTGTGTAATCTTGCTGTTGGATAAAAGTATAGAAGAAAAAAACAAGCAAATAAAACAGATTTTTTAATAATTCATACAATAAATAAGTAACAAAAATATTGACTCTCAAATATGTACAGCATAACACATAAATTACCTTTGTACAACATTTTAAAACATCATTAATAATTAAGTAACTTCTCGCACAAAAAACAACTACAACAATCAAATGGCTGACATGTGAACAAAGTTCCTATTTAAAAATAAATTACAATGAAATGAATGTTGTCTAATACTGCGGTGTGTTATCTCTATGCCGCGAGTCTAAGGCACTCATTTAGTAGATATCATGCTCCACATCGAGTTGATATGAGATAGCTCACAAATAAAAAAAATCATCTAATATAATCTACGGTCTTCATAGCCTCCCAATGTGTGTGCGAATCCCAGCGAGGTCTCATCTGTCACTCAGTTTGATTAGTGCGGCATGGCAATTTTATAACTACGGACATATTTCTAAATCTGCCGCCAAACAGCAGTGTTTAGTGCAGCACGGATTTACCTAAGGTGAACCTTTCCAACCTACTGCCATAAATCACTTGTGGTAAGTGACGTCATGGCTGCAAGAAAAATAACAAATGCAAACCGATTAAGCAATAAAAATTGTACTGACTTTTACGTCACTCTCACTATCTACTTTAATAGTCAGATTTGGAATCAAATGATTAATTTGTTTCTAAACAAAAATAACCTTATCGGAGTAGGTACTACAACGCATGATTTCAAGGTATCTACGAAAAACTTACAGAAACAAAGTCTATTTATGAGATTTCTAAAAATCTCTTAATCTTGCAGTAAAAAAATTAACGAGAGCATTGAAATCTATTATTTAAGGATATTGTGAAATGAGTAAAGATGTTAAATAGTCTTCCCCCATTTGTCCCAATAATCGTCGGTCTGCATCTCCATGATACGTGACAGGCACCTGTCGCATGCGAACAGCTCTTCTTCCCCGGTGAATATTGCAGCTTTCGCGTTTTCCTGTAAATAAGGTAACTACTAAAACGACATTAAATTATGACGCAGCCTTATCTAAACAAACATTAAAGCAACAACAAACAGAACAAAAAGAAAACAACAGAATCAAAGAATAATTTATGTTGCGTTTTATTGCGCTTGTCAACTGGGACCCGAACTCAGCATGCGCTGCAGCAGCGTTCGCAGCGCTGGTTGTCAGTCAGACCCTAAGAGCTAGTTAGCTTTGCAGCCATTTGGTTAGGGTGTCATTCTAGTCTCTTTCTTCACTTTGTTCATTTTTAAGTGGTCGTGGATTTGTGTTAGTTACAAACCATGATAGGCCCGTTGCAACAGGTAACGGAATTAAATCATATTTTGCCTTATTTGCAGGATTGATATGTTTCAGTTACTGGCACTGCCCCATTGTTAAATGCCACATTCACATGGGTTTCAAAATGACTTTGTATATGAGGAGTTTGTTCTCTGTATGCAAATACAATAACTTAAAAGGAGTGTCCCAGAAACTATTATGTAAGGTAAATCATATATAAAAGAAAATAAATAAAAATACATTTTTCACTATTCCACCCCAAAATCTAATTGAAGTTATTGAATTTTTATAGATAAGTGTGATTATAGAAGATTTGAAATAATAATATCCAACCATCCTAGAGTTTTTATCAGGCGGATGTTCAGAGTGTGTCAGGAAAATTATATTCACTTGTCACTTATGGATACAATATGACACGTTTACACTATTATTTTCGCCATATACAGCTTTCACTCATCCGGTTGACGCGCCGGATGGCGTTAGTTTAAATCCTGTTTAGCTACACGTGTTTGTAACTGAATGTCCAGCCGCTGGCCTTAACACAGAACATTTAAAAAAGGGTGTTGACAGTGATTAGATATGGAAACAAAACATGGTTGTTTGGAATGGAGCGATGGAACGAGCTATTCTTGGAATTTCTCTATGTGATAAAATCCGGAATTAGGAAATCCGCAGACGAACTTTGGTCACCGATACAGCTCGACGAGTCAGTGACCTTGAAGTGGCAATGGGCAGGCCACATCACACAAAGAACGGATAACCGATGAGGAGTAAGAGGTCTCGAGTGCCAACCACTTACCGGGAAACGTGTACCAAGCCGTCCCTTTACTAGATAGACCGACAACTTGGTAAAGGTCACGGGGAGGCCTATTTTCAGTAGTGGACTTACTTACAGAATCTTTAGTGATTTGCAAATCATCCATGAGGGCCCTGTCAGCGTCGCCAACCTCAGAGTTATCGTCTGCTCTCAATAGATCCTTAGGCTCATTGTCCGCAGCTATCACCACCTGTATAAAACCGTAAAGTTACGAATATATAGAAGAATAGAAAGCTCATTGAAATTATAATAAAAAAGATTGATGCGCTCTTGCATACTCACACTGACTTGTGAGTCACTGTGTGGTTTTCTAAACGTGAAGTGGCGGGAAAAAAAGAGCAGTGGGCGTGCGTGGACGTTTAGCCTAACCTAACATGTGAAGTTTTAGTTAAATGTAGGGAGGACCAACTACTATTGTAAAGTAGATTGTGAAACTGACCTGATTGCATTATTAAGTTTGTTTGTAAAGGTTTTTGATGATTTCTGAAAAACTAGATAGAAAGAGACATTACTTAGGTTTTCCTGTAACTGTCCTATATAACAAAGGCCTGTCTAATGTGATTACTTTAAAAACTTCTGAGATGGTGGGAGAAGGGGTGTGGGTGATGGTATTTTTACACACATTTTCAATATAAAAATCTCGCGCACCGAGGCTCTCGTACAGAATATGGATAATTAAAATACGGAAAATCATAAATAATATGTACCGAACAATCCGCTAACGACGGTGCCCAAATATCATTTTCGATTTAGTTTTGATCCTCGTAAAATAGATGGCGTTACTAAAACGCACACGCACGTCTCAAAAAAACACGTTTGTTGTATGGGAGCTCCTTTAATATGTATTTTATTATGTTTTTTAGTATTTGTAGTTATAGCGGCAACAGAAATACATCATCTGTGAAAATTTCAACTGTCTATCACGATTCACGAAATATAGCCTAGTGACAGACGGACAGCAGAGTCTTAATATTATGGTCCCGTTGGTTACTCTTTGGGTACAGAACCCAAATATCAGTTTCAGAATGTAAAGAAAATAAAGCCCTTTTATGACTGACGCCATGCAGCTTTTTGAAATGACTCCAATTTCCCTTTTTTTAAATATAAATTGAAGTTTATATCAAATATGCACCTGTGCACCAAATTTCAAGTCAATAGCATTAGTAGTTCCTGAAATAATACGCTGTGACTGGTGGATGAACAGACAAATACCAGAGTGAGATTATAAGGCATATTCAGAATCTAGTGTATGTATTTTTAATTATTCTTCTATAGGTCCATCCATCAAATGTACCAAATTTGAGTAGCTGTCATGTTGCTTTCACCCCACCAGAAGATTTTACGTCAGATACTCCGATTTTTTATAACTTAAACAGCAGTATATTGCATAATGATACCAGTAATTTCAAAGTAAAATAATTAATACAAACCCGTACTCTGTTGTCATACAATGTATCGATGAGAGTGATGAACCTTCGTAATTGAGATCTGTGTTTTGTCAGAGACAGCTGATACAGGTCCCTTATGAACACAGTGTGGAAAGTTTTCGATATCACAAGGTAGTCACTAGCACCAAGAGGCTGCAAAAACAAACAATTTGAAATATTCATTTCCTCTCTAAATTACCTAGCACTATATTTAGACCATGACATAAATTAAATAAGTATACTGACTAGTTGCTACTAAAATATATTAAAATAGTACACTGACTTACCCTATCACACAGCTCCTCAAATGTACAATCCAATACTCGTCCACAAGCTTTGGCAAACTTGACATTCCTTCCCAGGATATTAATCACTCTCGGTCTAACCGTGTCATTCTCCTTTGATATGAGGAACTTAAATAAATTGTCTACTGGACTGTTATCAGGGCTGAGTTCACTATTTCTGGAATCAACATGTTTTTATTGATACAGAATCTATTTTTAGAATGATAAAAATAAATCATGTAAAAAATATTGGGCTGTCATATCAAGAATACAAATTATTATGTGGTTTGATTACATTTAAATAATGCAGATTGTAATGGAATTTAGGATTTTTATTAAAGATTTATATCACAGTTACTACAAGCTGTAATTAAAAACAAGAAAATCTAACAATAAAAATATGAAAAAGCAGGTAAACATAGATAAAATAAATATATAGGTAATTAAAAAGTATGATAACAATAAATTTTTAGATGAGTATTATGCTACGAATAATTTTTTATACAATCACTATGCTATTAGGCTATGAGTTGTAGCAATAACTAAATTGTAGGAATTTTCTTTAAAATTTCAAGTCAGTGGAAAAACCAGAGTTTAAATAACCAGCAATTATATAAGTCTATCCTCATGAAAGTAATTAATAAAACTAGGTTACAACAATAATGTTACTTACAAAAAGTATTTGCTATATTTACTCCCTGTGCCTCGTAATCTATAGTCAATACCCGAATCTAACTGTATCACAGAACAATGTGCCTTTAGCACAGGTATGAATGGTATAAAATTGACTCTCTGCAATCCATTCTTGTACAAATCATCAGGCTTCCTGTTACTGGTTGCTATGACAACACATCCATTGTCGAACAGTTGGGTGAACAAGCGTTTTAGGATCATGGCATCACCAATATCTGTAACCTTGTATTACAAAAGAAAATAATAAGAACATTTTTAAAGTAATATCCTAATATGAACTTTAGTTAAAAGTTCTGACTTCTAAGATTCCTTAATGTTGTTTTAGTATATTTTGTGTTTGTAGAACCAAACATAGGACTATACCTATTTTAACCCACCTCTAGCAATTCATCCAATTTAACTAAAATTATTCAGACCCAAAAAAGTGGTACATCTTTTGCCAAATATTTGCCTATATATATAACTTAAAGTATCTAGGTACTATAAGGAAGGACTAAACTTCTTCCTATAATGGCCCTAAAGTCAACATGTCTAAATATGACTAAATACTTACTTGAAATTCATCAAAACATATAAGCCAAGACTCTTCAGTGATGTCAGCAGCTACAGGTGGGATTGGATCAAATGGTTTCGAACCTTCATCACGAAACGAGCTTGCACCTTTACCGGACTTAATTTTTAACTCATGAATTCTGGCATGGATGTTCAGCATAAATGAATTGAAGTGAACTCTTAACTTTTCTTTTATCTGGAAAGTAATATTTACAGATTCAAATGTGAAGTTTTTACAAACCCAATGTTCATCCATAAATGTGCTGTGCTGAACACAGACCTCCCCCATGGTACTCATGTTTTTACATTTGACTTGAAAATAATAAGATAATAATAATAAAGAAAAAAGATAAGAATAATAAAGACAATTAATCTCACAATTCCAAACCAGAAAGAGTGTGATAAGTAAATAAAGTAACCATAAATGTATATAATTCAGGCTCAGGATAAACAGGATCTTCTCTGTTTAGTACACACAAGGAACATTACTTACTGGTACAGTTTCATAAAATAAATCCATAAGCATAGTTTTTCCACCGCCAACACTTCCATAAATATAAAGGCCTTGAGGTGCAATAACTTTCTGAGGTTCACTCTTTTTAAAAAAGCTCAAAAATGAATTATTTGATGATGGTTGCAGCTTAGGCCTTTCAAACGCTACAACCTCTTGGTAGACCTGTTGTAATTGTTGAACAACAGTTTCTTGGTGAAGATCTTTGCACAAGATACCATCTGCTACTTTCTGGGTGTATAAGTGCCAAGGACCTTCATTAGAAGCAGGTTTTGTTTGTACTTGTGACGAAAACAATTTTATACACTGGTTACAACGTTTCCAGTGGTACTTTATCAGCGAGGAAACATGAAAACACGAATTCTGTACGAGCATTTTGCTTGTTTGTCACCTGATCGAACTGTTCAAGGAAAATATCGTCATATTATGTAACCTTCTTGTTTTATACCAGTACTCACTGAAACTAACAATCATTAGATATTAGCATTATAGTTATCTTCTTTCCTATAATCACATATTAAATTAAATAAATAAGGGCAATATCGACATGGGCTACAAATACGACGAAAATACAACTAATGTGTTTTTTTAACAGACAAGAAGATTTCCTAACTTTTTAATGCACCGCCGCTTTAACTGTTACAGCATGTTTAGTTTTTCATTCAAATTAGTGTTGGTGTAGTAGTCAACCACTGTTCATAACTTATATCAAGAGCTACAAAAACTTGAGTCACGAACTGTCACGATTCACGTTGACATTTCGTTAAAATTGCGTTCACAATCAAAGTGCATCGAAATTAAAATATCTATTGAACGCATATTTAATTTAAAGTAAACAAGACAAAATATAACTTGTTTATACAGCGTTATGTTATAATGTATGTAATAATATCGTTGTGTTTGATTGATTACGTTGGATGGACAATTAATCAGCTTACGTAAAAATACATCTCTCAAAACATTTTTCAACCATCAGACAAAAGAATTTCTGTAAGTATGTAAATTAATTGTAAAAAAAAGTATTATTACCCGTGGCTTAGCTTAACTTGATTTAAATAACGAACACTCTCTTTTGGTAAAGGTGCCTATTTGTTTGTTTAATTATAGAATGTATCCTATACATATACATGCCTTGATTAGTTTTATATGTATTTTCAACTCAACATAGGTGTAAGTACCTATAATAACTCACATTTAGGTACTTTGGAAGGTAGAGAGCCCCTCAAACAATGCACAATGGGAACAAAAAAAAGACAATGTACGATACTATATGAATACATAATTATTTAATTTTATTTATGTAAACTTTTAATAAACTTATCTTCCTTCCAAAATCTTCAATTCAATTCCGAAGCATTGATTTCTTTCTAACGATAATATTAAAATTATCAACTGATATTAAACAGAATAGAAATTATTATATTGCCAACTAACTCGACATTAAAATAATACTACGTATATAATACGTCGTTGTTGGCATTGATTTTTGGTCAGAACGAAATATCACGAAAAATATGTTTCACTTACGCACGGTGCACCGATTGACAAGCCATACAATTTAGCTTTCAGTGCATCTAATGCAGTATAGTCGCGGACTTACTTATTGTTTACAGGCGCAAAACTTCATCTGCGGTGATTTCAGAAATCCCACAGAAAACTATCCGAATTGAAATTACCTACCTATTAATCCAAAACATATTGCAATATAATACTCGTACCTTCCAAACAAAACCCAATGAGGAACCCAAAAGCAACAGGCAAATATCCAAAAAGTCAAAAATATCTAGACTTTTATACTTGTTGAATAAACTTGGTCAAGTTACTCCAAGTCGCAATAAGGACTTTCAACACCAACTTCAACAAAATCCTCAAAGATGGCGCTTTCTATGGACTTACACATTACACTGCATTACGAACAGTGCACTGTTTTAGTGACGAAGGGATTTGTTAAAAGTTTAGCTAATTATTAGAAACTTCTAAAAGGAACGGACAAATAGGAATAAAATAAATAAAAAAGTCAATACGTGTAAATTTTATGTTTTTAAAAACACGTGCGTCGCTTTCCAGAGCCCTAGTCCTTGGAACCGAACGGGTCGGGAGACCACGAGCAAGCAGGGCTCTTTAACTCCGTGTGGCAGAACCGTGGGACACCTTGTATACTTTAGCAATATAGTCGATTGAAGTAATACGTATTGGAAACAGAACTCATACACTTTGCGTATTCCGATATTCACTTAAGTCTTTCTTTTTAGCCTAACTATTTGTTATAAGTTTATATTTGAATGAGTACACTTCCATCCTAACGGCCATGACATCTGTGCGTTCAAGGGCAATACTAATTATGTACGTAGAGTGGTGGATATCTAATCTGTGGTGGTGAGTAAGGATGCCTATAACCTATAAGAAATCGCTATAGGTAAACTTAGACGTAAAACCTCTCTGAACGACAAATGGGCTGTAATTATTACACAAAATTCTTTATTTTTCTATGTTTGTTATTATTACAGATTTTTCCCTTTGAAGACTTTAGAGATAAGAGTGGGGAATTGTATATTTTTTTACACAATTTTCATGACAAGTCAACGAAGACAGATGATATGTACCTTTCTATGTCAGCCATTAAAGCTACCTTAATTGAATGTGTTTGAAGTCACTCGTCTGCGATCAACCCCACATAGTTGTGTTGTACCCATTTGTATTAGATTTATTTTACTTTTTTAGGATTCCTTACCCAAAGGGTACCCAACGGGACCCTATTACTCCGCTGTCCGTTTGTCGGTCTGTCCACCTGTCACCAGGCTGATAGTTGTCATTTTCACAGATGATGTATTTCTGTTGCCGCTATAACAACAAATACTAAAAAATTTAAGTATTTACTCCTACACAAAAAACTTAATTTTTTTGAGACGAGCGTTTTTAAAGTATTAGTAACGCCATCTAGTGACGCGTAGCAAAACTAAATTGAAAATGGTATTTATGGATTTCATTTATTCATATTATTAATTATTCATATCCTTTACGGTCAGGACGATAAGGTCAATCAAATCAAATATACTTTATTGCACACACACAAATACAAAACAGAACATAAAAGGTACAATGAAGGCGTCCTTATCGCTAAGATCGATCTCTTCTAGGCAACCTGGGGGCAGAAGAATCATATAATTAAAAAGGTGTAAGTCGAGCTACGTAAATAAATACATACATATAATGTAGAAACAATAGGCAAAATATAGTGGATCAGGAAGAAAAGGAAATCAGAGATCAGTAAGGAAAGAAGAAAGGCTGCTAGGGAATAATCTCTTCAAGGAAATACGTTTTTAGGCTAGTTTTGAAGGATTGTAAGTCGTCTGATGGATTCAGGGATAGAGTTCCATAATCGGACACTCTGCAAGGTCGTTGGATGGTCGGCGTGCGCATCCAGAAGCCTAAAGCTAACGAGGTGCTGGCTTTGCTACCTTACAAACCGCACCAAAACAGTGCTATTAACACTTCTGTTTGGCGGCAGAGCTAGGTAAAATGGTGGTAGCTAGACTAGATGGCCAGGCGTATATAGAAAATGATCTAGCACCCACCACATATTACCGACAGGCTCCTCCACTGGGAATCGAACCCGAGACCTCTGGATTGTTAGTCCAAGATTGTTAGTTTTTCTTCAATTATTGTTTGTAGTTTCCTGTCATTGAAGGAGCACTATTATTGGAAGTGGTTTTTCTTGTAGGATTAGTTATAGAGTTTCTTTATTTGGGCATTTTATTAAATAAATATTTAAAAAACTTTTCCGTGATCCGACGCACTACTGGTTTACTCCATACAATCGATCGAAATAAATATATTAGTGAATAAGTTAATGAAAATCGTTTCTTAAATCTCTCTCATCTCATTCCAAAAATAGAGTCCTGTTTGGCACCCTTTGGGTACGTAGCCCTAAAAAGATTTAAAATGATCATTGAATAATAGCTACACGGTTTTAGAATAAACAATAATTAAAATTAATTGAACCGTGTTATTGCGTATCGGCAGGCAGGCAGACATGCATGTGTCAGGGCGCTTTTCATCGCTACTGTAACAGCTGTTGTTACGTTTCAACAAGACATTGTTATTACGTATAATCACATCCGGATAACGGTAAATCGCCTGAATTATCAGCAGCAGGATGTGTTGGCGGTTTAAAAAAATTACCCCTCGGCAATAACAAGAATATCTTGAGAAAGCAGGATGTGGTCAAATTGAAATCGACGTCCGACTGCATTGATGCAAATAAGTGCATATTGTAATCAACAATTACGCATTATTGTGACATCCTTTTTTTGAATCATACACAAAACGGGGGTGAGAACAGGAGTTCAATTCGTTTCTGAACCTTTTGAACTAATGACACAATGTAAAATATCTAGACACACGGCAGTGTATCAGCCAAGTTCGAAAAGCAAGAAAGGTAACACTGTGGTGGCTTATGTTACATAAACAATTTCGGGGCACTTTTGACCCTTGAAAATCTGTTTAACCGACATTTATATTTAGCACAATATGCTCGCTAAGTTGGTATACACAAACGTAAATGCATAATAATTACATGCCTATATTATGTTCATGCAGTTCATGAATCACAGTTTTTGACATAATTTACACATTACCTATAACTTATGTGCTTCATATATGGATTCTTGTATACATTTAGGCCTAATAATAAAAAAAAGTTTTCTTAAATACATACGTATTTAAGAAAACTTCATCTTTAGATCCAACTTACATTTTGCATTCATTATCTTTAAAAATATAGCAAATAACGCGTAAACATTTGTTGTTCACTTATAAATAGACGAGTATCAGCAAAGTCGTGCCCTCGTTAAAAGGCAAAACTCAACGGAGTTCGCGTAATAGGTACATATACTGTACTGTATTTAAGCTTAAAGACAAGTGCCCGTCCCGTAATAAAATTCTCGCTGCTATTTCTGTATCCTGCCTTGTAAGCTGAACACCAAGAAGGTTATTGTCGACAGTGTCTGTTCGTTTATTTTAGGAGCACTTCTTTTTTTGTCTGTCTGTCCCTCCTGTCTCCTGGAAATTCGTCGGGCTGGTTCATGATTCGCAATGTATAAGCACAGACTGTGACAAGCTATTTTCAACCACTACGCCTCGTGGAGTTGTAACAGCAGTTATTAATTTTCAAAACTTCAAAATGGGAAATAATTTTTAGGCAAACCAATGGTCAATCGGTTCAAATATGTGTACTCAGAGCACTGCTGTTGCGATGATCCTTTGGAAATTGTATCGTGAAAGTTTTTCTGGAATCGTATAATATACCAGAGATTGCTATTTTGGTTGTTGTTCAGAAACAAAACATGAAATTATATATTATATCCCCTTTAGCCACCTACCTACCACCAGCCTACGATAACACTAAAAAGGATGAACAGTATTAGATGTTTTATATCCGTGTGTCGTCCAAATTTATTTATCGTGACTTTCACCTTTATAATATTTAGAATAAGAATTGTTTTTATTATTACTACTAATCACATCATGTAACTACTTAATTCAGTTTTATTGCGGTACTAGGTGACGCCCCCGTTTCACCGTGTAGAACTTCAATAACTTCGCGTTCCTTCCCATGTTGATTTGTTCGACTGGCCTGTCAAAATACTTGAAATCCAAACGTAAAATTTAGAAGAAACCTTTTATGTCAAAGTCATATTATACGAATTTTTCTAAATTTCAACTTTGTGTAGAGTATAATACTAATTTCTCACGCAAACTTTCAACCTTTCATTTTGGTTCCTTGCCTTTTCGTGTTAGGCGAGATGAAAGCAAGGAAAAACGCTTGTAAATTATAACACAATGCATAAGATTGTTTATTTTCTTCTAAGTAATTTGATTATTTTAAATTACTTGATAAGTTTTACCTATCTTTGAAATTCCGCTTTTTCGAACGCAACCTGTTTTTTTTATCGAAAGAAACGTTTCGAATTCAGACGAATTTATATAAAAAAACCTTATTATTTAAAAAGCAGCGGAGTACGTGTCGGGCCCGGTGCAGTGTGAGTTTTCGTAGTTAATCTAGTTTTATAATTTTGAATTAAATTTGCACGAAATTTTCATAGTTTGGTCGACTAGTACTCGTTAACCTTTAAAGCCAACATAGTCGTGATAGTTTTCCTTTTAACTTCAGTATATATACTAATACTGCGAATTTTGACAAAATTTTACAAGCAATAGTTTAGCGGATAGATGGGACGATCGACTCGGACAAAAAAAATATCACTTTATAGCTTAATATTTCGCAAAAGGATCGCTGAATAGAAAATAGATGTTGCTAGAACCTCAACAGTTTTGAAGGACCTATCAATGGGGTAGACGTGAAAAAGATCTTTCATCCCACAGTTAAGTGTATGGAAGCCAATCAATTAATATGTACTGGACCCGTAACAAATTGCAGCTTTTTAGTAGTAAGAGTCTCTGAGCTAAGCCGAGGACGGAGCGAGCGAAACTGTAAGGGTTCCTTGTTTGAGTACAGAACCATAAAAATAGAGGAAGAATGTAAATATTACTTCAAAAATATACACTTGTTTAGAATTTTGATAGATCAAAATCACTCTTTTTGTATTATGTGGAAAACGTCTAATGTCATTTCTTTCACGTCATCTTTGTATTCAGATAAGTATCTGCACAGGTATATGTATGCCTGTATGAGAACTTCGGTACGATTGATCAGTTTTTACCTACCGTACGCCTCGGCCGGGTGTTTCTTCGAACTGACTTGATTCTGTTGGTCCTGCGACCATCACAGCTTCACCCGACCAGTTACACGAGCGCAGAAAGTGCTCAGACAGTTCAACCTCGGCTTAGGACTGTCGCTTTGAGGTGGTGGCTACTCCAACAGGAAACAATTTACGGACATATTATGTCGTGGAAAATTAATCATCATCATAAACCGCCCGTTTCTTAATCAGGGTTGGCTACCTAAATCCAAGTTATTGTTGTAAGTACCTGCTAGTTTTTACGGACGCGCTCCTATCTTAATGTATCTGACCTTACAACCCAGAGGGAAAACTAGACCCTATTTTTGTAATTAGGCTGCTATTAGTTCATCGAGCTACCGGGATCCACAGCTTTTTAACGTGCCTTCTAAATGCCAGAAATATCGTATCGTGGAAAATATATATAAAAATAATAAATAATAGTGTCATTCATAGCACTATAGAAATTATCCAGATTAAAACACGATTATTTTTTAAAGTACTCGGTAGAAGGCAATGAGTAAAAAAAGTATAATTTATTTCCAGGCCAGTTATCATGCCATTTCATAAAATATATATAATTTTAAATTTATCATTATCAACATTCGAATTTCCATATGTACATTTAAAAAGCGAAGGCCTGCATTCTTATTTCAAAAATACTCGAACTGAAGCCACTCCTCTTGGAACATGTCAATGCAGCAAAAAGTATCTAATTAAACAGACCGAGATCTTTGTGCGGAGGTTAGTGCAGAACAGTTGTCTTACACGCTCTCTTACACTTAGGTCAACCTGGCAGTCTGTTATTGAGATGGTGGCCAAGTGTGTTGCAAATAATGCCCAGTGAATAGGCAAAAACACTTTTGTTTTTTATTTTTGAAGGATATACATGAAAAACATTTATTCAGTTAATAAGAAAAACGCACGCCTGCTTTGCAACCTTCTGAAATCACGATCTTTTGGCACGCCAAACAGCTGCGATGCCATGTATTAAAAATTAGAATTTCGTGTTTGGTACATTAAAGGCAACGAGCACATTTCGAAATTTATATGTTACCTACATACATATATCTCATAAGTTTTTTGCTAGCTAGAAAAAAACTTATGCTATGCTAGCTAGCAAAAAAAACTATGACGAAAAACGTATTTTTTTTCTTGATCGTGTTTTAGTTTTTAAACCTTTTTTGTTTTAGGTACTTATGAGTTTGGTTTGGTTTGAGTGAGAATTTCAGTGATTTCATTATTTCTATAATAAAATTTCGTTTCGGACGTGTGTGTTTTCGACATTATTTTTTAATAAAGTAAAATAGAGTTGATTTTGATTGCCTTCACAATAAATAAATTGTATGTTAAAAATATTTAATAGAAAAGACATCAACGACACCCTTTTTCCCCTGAGACCGCGTGGTCCGACTGTCGGAATACGAGTACTTCTTCCCTGTTGGTTCGACTTAATAATCTATGATGAAGACAAGAATAATATGAGATCTAATTTCAATGTAGTTTATTTTTTTGCTAAATAATAAAAAAGATATCGAGAGTTATGGAAATATGTCTTTTATAGGGGGCTGTACTTTTTTCATGAATTTTAATTTTGTTAATACACTGTTTTTAAAATATATGCAGAAAATAGATAATAATGTTTTAAAAATAATTCTAAATATTTCAGCTAACTGACCATATCTTGTAAGATACAAATCCTTTTTTTTTGTTTTGGTAGAGCATACTGCTGAGGTGGTCCCATATAATTTTTTTCGAAATTGATCGATCGCTCTTTGAGAAAAACAACAAAAACCACGGCGGGCTTTAGTTCTTTCTGATTGCGTTAATTATTAGAATTTACTTTTCATTCGCTTGTTTCAGAAATATAGAACCAATACCAAAACAAATAGACTTATGAGTAGACAATCTTATATTTTTGCAGTTTTTGCCAAAATAAAACGCTTTTTCGATGTCGAATTAGTTTGTTATTTCAAAAGGGGTAAAAATAGGGACGGTCGAAATTTCAAAGCAGAGTGACTAGGTAAAATGGGGTATCATATGATAGGGTTTTGTTTGTACGTAACAAAAATTTGTTTTTGTATTGAATGTGTGCAAAACTAACAATGTATTTCTGAAGATTCAAACGTGTAATATCTCAAATAATCAAAGTAGACAGGAATTACTGTAAATATTACAGGACATCCTAACCTATATAAGGTAGAATGTGGTATAGTCGTTGATAAATAATCAAAAAAAACTTGAGAAACAAACGTATTTATGCGGTCGGTAAAATGAACTGCATTTCAAGGTATAATGTCTGTACGCTTCTTTACATCGTTCGGAAGTCTTGGTGCCTGATTCCACCTCGCACTTGGCCGGGCGATTTTTTCCGGGAAAGTCTCTTTTATGTTTTTGATATCAAAACTTCCGGACACTAATAAACACACAAGTATTTGTCCATGACACTTTACATAGACTTCAATCGTTCCAATTAACTCTATTAATAAATAAATGTCTTGTTGTTTCCACACAGTCTGTCTGTCGATAATTACTTTGTATATTCTTCATATCGTCGTCAGTTAGGTTGAATCATACTTGTACACCAAAGTAAAGGACGCGACCATCGGTAGATAAGTTATCGCGGCCGCGGGTACAGATGTCCAAATAGAGCGGTCAAAACAGCGTGACAGGTGTCACTATTGTCGGCAATGTCAAGGTTACCTTCGGCGAACTGACCTACGGAACCTAAATTGCTCTTGAACTCGCTCACACACTGGCCTCAATTGTGCCCCGGCTCTAATGCACCGGTTAACAACCTCTAGTGTCAAGGTGCCTGCTGTTGTTTGCATAGTGAAAGGACGAGCCCGATCGTTACAGTGACCCGAGATATACCGCTCAGAGTACTATACGCGTAATTGAGTTGGAACTGAGTTAGATGCCTGCAGATTGTTCCACGGTCCAGTCCCACACCTGCCTACTCAATAACCATACTCGACAAATGTAATACTACTGAATCAACTGATAACTCTCAGTATCCAGCAAAGTACGAGTATTTCACATATAGGCAGGCATCTATGTCGTTTATTCTTCTTGTCCTTAATCCCGTTTATCTTACGCCCGAGCTGAGTTTAGTACCAATGCACCGCGACGTCACAAGGTCGTTACTATGAAAGACTCAGTCATTTATTTAATTTCGGCTAGGGTTGTCTAAATGGCAGCACCGATTTGTGAGAGAGTTTATTGCCATTGGCGTGCGTGGTTCCGCTCGTTTCCTCAGTTTTGTTCGAGGGTGGTCGAAGCATGCGGGCTCAGCTGCGCAAGAGTTTCGCACGATAATCCCATAGACATTTGCACGGATGCACTCTCTTTCCGCACTCGAGAATAACCAGAGGTGCAAGCGCGTCAAACTAAATGAAAATAATCACATCCAGCAATGCAATCTAGGTATTGTTGTACAAGTACAGAAGATTTATTTACTATAAATATACATAAAAATAAAAATGTAAAATAGAAGCTAGGAGATAAAATATTCTGAATTCTGGATTGGACAGATATAGTTAGATTAATCCTATCGTCATTCTAATGTACATGCATGACGAACCTACCATGGTGACTGTTTTTGAGACTTCTTGTATTTCTTCAAAACTGTCTATCGTGTACAACTGAAATTACAAATATTTGAAAAGCGATTTCTTTATTGGTCCGTCCTAGAAACGAACCCGGAACCACAACACGTTAGTCCACCAGCTTCATATAGAATTCCATACATACAGATTCTATAGCTCTTCCTATTGTCTATATCTCTTGCACCAGACATGTGACCCGGTATTTCACCATTACTCTATTAAACATCACTTTTCCAAAATTAATATTAATGAAACATATGTCTGCCGATGGCAATGACAGCAAAACAGCTCTAGACATCTTGATTCATGGGCAATTAAGGTGACTGCGAGCAGCCAAAACAATCGATCGGTGCAAATGGTCGTTGTCTCCGCAGGCACGCACAGCGACACGCTTGTCTGGGGAGCCCCTTTGGGTCCATTGCTTAGGCTCACTTCCATTGCTGGTGGCACAAGTAAAATTATTATTGTGGGCCTCTCTAAACAAGCAAACTGAAGGACATCGAGAAATTATCGTTTGATTACAGACGTACTCACTTGTTTGTCCTGTCTGGCGAAGCGTTTGATTATTCTGCAGTGTTTTGAGACTTAGAAATATCAGTCTGTGGCTATTTATACAGTGACAGGTGACTTCACATAATCGCTATAAAATTCTTCTTTGTTTCTCTGTTTTTTTACTGAAAAACTGTTCGAGTACAAAAGCAAATCTGCAACAGAACAAGGAAAAGACATTAGAGTTAGTGCCGGTTTTATATTCTCAATTTTTAAATTTTATCATATTTTAGTGGATCATAATTTTAGTGACTAATTATAATTTTGGGATCTACAATGAAGAAAAATATGCTCAACGCTAAATGTATACGACTTAAAATCGATATTCGTAAGTTGATCTAAAACTATATGCTCTCTAACTCTATAAGGCGCTCTTTAGCTACTCTTAGAGTCATATACGAAATAGGTTAACATACCTACTAGTAATCAAGAAAGAAAAAACTGCAAATTACAAGCACGATATGCGCAGAAGTATCGCGTCCTTGTCTCTTGCACGATAAGAGCTATTTATATACTTATAAATGACAAGTTTTAAATGTAACTGGATTTATGAAGAAAACGTGTTTGTTGAGAAGACCAATCTCTATCAATATATCTCAATAAATGGTTAGCGATGGGGTGGGCGATAAACAAATTGTGTCAATTATTATTTATTTGTGTTCGGGAGGAGGGCACTTGGGCGAAATTTAAAATAAAAGAATTGTAACCATACTTTCACAAGTAATCTCTAAATTTTTTCGGGGTCCTTTTATTTTTCATACCTTAGACTTCAGAATAAATTGGTCAATTTATTTGTATACAAGTAAAAAGCCAAAATGATATACCTTAACACTAATTGAAGTTAACTGAAAATTATTGGCCAAGTGCGAGATGGACTCGCATATGGAGGGATACTAATTTAAGTATGGATTTTTATGTAGCATATATTTCCTAAGACATTCATAGATCATAACAAACAATAAAACCATTGTAATTGACAATATTTGCTGTCCTATTAGAGGATATAATATAATATCCCGTGATAATTCGTGTCAAATCATTGCGCATTTTTTATTTGTTTGAGAATATAATGTATTTAAATCTTATATATATTACCTCCCCCCCCCCCCCCCCCCCCTGTTCCGTCGTATGGCCCCTAGACATATTAGTATTTAGTCATGCCAATATGGTCTGTCTAAGTATCGGGTACCCCATACTGTGAAAATCATAGTTTTGGTCATCAAAGCTTAATGATAAAATCATCTATTTTGACAGTTCATAACTTAAATTCGTAATGGACTTAAAAAGTTGTATTCAACGATACCCTTCAAGACTAAGTTATTAAAGAAACATTTTTAACTCCCTTTCCCTCTGTACGGGAAACCTTTTCAACCTTACCTACCTTTTAAAAAAAATTTCATTTGAAAATTATCGAAATGATGTCCATTGTGCTAAAATAAGTATAATGTATACTTATCTCTTCAGGTGATCCCGAAATGCATCCATTCTAAGTGACGTACCACAAAAACGAAATAGACTGATATAGAGTGATTTTGAAGATTGGTTTGTGGACTTGTGTTACCAATAAATTCCGGAATTTTGGACTCGTGTTTTTCTTCAACCTAAACGAACCTAGAAGCTCGTAACAATAATAATAAGATAACTAGACTAAAATGCATATAACAAATACAAAATTAAATGTTAAAAAAAGTTAACTTATTTACAAACTAGAGGTTTTCTACAAGAAGGTGCATAGGTAGCTCATTTGGCAGCCAGAATTCTAAACAGTATCCTCCGTATCCAATTAGGCCCTCTCTTCTTAATTTCACAAAATTACCAGATGTGTCAGAACGAGCTCGCTTCCGTCGAGTATAGACGACACTCAATCTCCGTCAAGGCCAAGTGCAAGCACCGTATATAACATGTGCAGTGCGGAACCATCAAGGTAAATCAGCAATAAACACAGGTTGAAGGCGAGGTGCTGTCTGACAAATTAAAATCCTATTCCCGATTGTCCGAAATCGTAACGTACGTTGAGATTATTAGGTAATGTGTCAGGAATTGTGTCACTCAGTTAAACGGGGGCGGTGCGTTTGCACATCGGACGATTAGAGTCGAGGGCAGTGTTCCTCGGGCGCAGCGGGACAGACGCACTCGCGCCGCGCCGCCTACTCAGTTGCTGCTGAGCTGGCCAAAACAGCGCCGAAGTCAGAGATCCATTACATACTTACAACTCTTCCGGGATGATAGATCACAGTTACACATATCTTCTTAGCTGAAACAATTCTGGTAATGTTAAACAAAACATAAACATTATTGTCACTGATAAAGTTAGTATGCATGAGACATTAAAAGAATAAATGTAAAATAAATATAAATCCATAACAGACTGATGAATGCCTTATGTAATTTCTTATCTTTACTAGAATTCGTTTATGCATCGTAAAATATCCATTTCCAGCCAACGGCAATGAATCCATTCGAGTTTTAAGAATCTAGCTACAAGTCCTCTTAGCAATATAGAAAGTGAATCCTAATGCATAGTTTTATGATAAACCTTTTAAAAGTACTCAATCATGCGTCATTTCCAATTTCCAACATTTTTAATGAAAAGGCGAAAAGGTTTGTAGTGGCGGCCACGCGCCCTCCAGGCCCGTTCATTAAAAATTGCTGAAATCTATTTATATCTATTCCTTTCACACCTCACAAAACAATGCATTAGTGTAATCAATGGTTAGCACAAAGCAGCTGAGTACAAACTTCGAACGTTGCTACAGACAGCAACAGTACGTCTTAATTTTGGCATAACAACCATACTGTTATAATACCTAACTACTCGTAAATTTTATCATCCTCAAAATGCAAAATAATGTTAAACGGATTTGATAAGAACCATCGGTGGTACTTGCACATACTTATCTCTACATTTGCATGTCGTTTTTCTTAATCATTTGGAAACTACCAGACCTGTGCCAAGTAATTAAATATAGTACTCGTACTATATCGTTGCTTTAGAAACTATTTTTACCGTCTGTCACTAGAGACATAAATAATACTTTGTTGTATTTGTTATCAACAAGTAGGCAGCTTTGAGTGAAGTTTACGTTGCGTTATCCGTTTTTTTTACGGTACAACCGACTTCGAATCAAACTGTCGAGTGACAAGAACGAAAGATCAGATAAAAAACTTCGCATCCAGTAATTAATCCGCACATTGATCTTAGAGACGAGATGAGTACTAATTGGAGGAGCGTCTGTTCATTAATTTTTGTGCTAACATTGTCTAATCAGCGGCTCGTAGATTGTTCTGTGATGGTTCTGTGTGACACAGCGAGCTTGGCGTCGTTATCGGGCGCGGTCGAAGCCCCTCCAGGCCTGTTCACGGCACGCCAGATTACATACGTCTCTGAACTTAGATAGCCTCGTTTTTGCTTGCAATAATTGTTTCACCTTTATGCATTACTCTAGATATGCTTTGTTTTCTCAGAGCATGCTGATATCATGCTATAAAGGTTTCTACTAGCCATAAGTAGTCAAACTATCTATCGAATATTGTAAGCCTATCTAATGTTCTATTAGAACCGCCTGAAAAGGAATAGAAGTTTAAAATTTGAATTACTATTACATTAGACTACCCGAGTGGCACAAGCGTTACCTAACCGTTGCAGATTATTATTCAGGTAATGTCCGCGGCGATCGCGATAGTAATCTCAACGACTCTACTTGCTCCTGTAGACAATTGTAGGTACGCGAAGTCCGACCAATCACTACCTAATTAAAATTTGTGGTGCGTGATATGACCACGAAGTGCCTACCACATAAGCTCCACACGTGCCTGTCAATGAACTCTGCAGGCCATAGCGGAGACGTCCACGTGCAGGACTCTCGCGTGTCTTGCACGACGCACGACAACGCGGCACGCCTCTACGACGACGTGCGTAGTACAGCTTTTAGACCATGGGGCGCGATTCTCCTATCAGGTTTTTTAGCAGTCTACGGCGGTTTCTTTTGACCAATTAAGGACGCACTGTAAGCCTACGGTTTATTAGAGTTCAGTGTATGTATTCAGCTGCTTGACTGATTCTCCTTCCTAATTAAGGCCTACAGTGAAGAAACACTCAAAAAAGCGAAAAACTTACAATTAAAAAAATAAGGGCATCGAACTTTCATACTCTTTCAGGATATTTTAATATTGAACAATAAAATATGAATGAGTGATACTAACGTCCGAATATGATGACGTTGTCGGTGCGTGCGAGGAAGTCTTCTGGCTCGCTGTGGGTGACGAGGGTGCGCCCGGGCCCGGCAGGCGCGTCGGCCTGCACGCCCGGTGGCGGAGGGTGGCGCTCCACACGCTCCATCAGCTCGGCGGGAACGCGCGGCAGCATGCGGCCCGTAGTGTTCGGTGCCTGAGAGAAGCCCAGCTTGGCAAGCAGGCTCTCGCGGATGACGCGCAGGCTGTTCTCGCGGGCGCTCTCCAAGGATCGACAGGAGGCGCACGCAAGCTCCGCGGGCGGCGGCTCCTGCGGACAGGCGAGGTCCGCGACAGCGACCGCCAGCCACGCGGCCAGCAGCAGCAGGCTCGCGGGCCTGGCCCGCGGCCCGCGCGACGCGCCCAGCGGACGCGTGGTGCGGCAGAGCGGGGAGGCGGCGCGGCGGCGGCGGAGTGGCACGATAGCGATGTGCGGCCACGGGCGGCGCGTGCGACACTGCACTGGCTCCCGACGGCGCGGCGGGCGGCGGCGGCGCAGCGCGCTCGCACCCCTCACCCCCCTACTCCGTTGACTCACGCTCCCCACGCACCTCCGTGGGAAATGGAAAAGCGCCGCGTCTCTCCCGCCCGCCGCGAACGCAGAGCCGCCGCCGCCCGCCTTTCCAAAGATACTCGTATGTGTTGGTGTTACTAGTTATGTTCGTTAGCTTTGTTAAAGGATTTTTCACATTTTTACTTTACCACCTTAAAATATGTGATTATCGAAGAGTAGAGCTAGTCTTACAATTTCATTAATGTTGTCTTTCATTATTTACATAAGGGCTCCGAGATCCCTCAAACTTCAAATATCTTTCAAATATCTCAACATCACCTTAACTCACCAAAAGAAATTATTACGATTATTTTACAAGTCGCAATGTCGTGAAGATGTGGATTAATTTTGATGTGAACTATTTTGGCATTCATACTTTTACCTTTTTAACCGACTTCAAAAAGGAGAACCTCTGAACTTTTGACTGGGTGAACCAATTTGGATGATTCTTTTTGTATTTGAAAGGCTGTGCTTCCCGTGTGGTCCAGTTCTGACAGCGGCATCCATGAGAAAATGATATAAATCTTAAATTTGCCGTAGTAAATGTAGACTTTTAGGGGCGGGTTCAGACAGCCGAGTTTTCAACAAATTTCTTTTAATTGACTTGTTTTGTATCTATAATGAAATAATTAAAATAGTTTTTTATTTCTCTTCACAACATGTTTATTTATAAATCAAATTAACATATTTTCTTAAGAAATAAAATATTTGCTGGAGAGCTGGTTTCCAATCAAAGCTCGAGGCCTGTTTTATGGGTATAGACCTACGAATAAATAAAGTATAGAAACGGAATTGGTGGCTATAGTCGCGTAAATATGTCTTTGTTTGTGTGTTTTACGGGACATGGTTAAAGTAGTTTAAAGGATGTAGTAAGTATTCTGTTTCACTGTAATCAAGACTTAGTAACCATTGGGACACTAATTTTTTAAACTCGAACTTCGTTATATAAACCGCCGTAGCCGTAAACCTGCCCGAGGTGTATTTTGCGCGATGTGGTGATTTGACTTACTCATGGTATGCTTGAGCAAATAGAGCAACAGCATATTTGTGTTGTTGAAGGCTTCTGGGGGCGACCTAGATGTTCCGAAGTACTTTGCCCGGAGTATTGCTAGTCCTCCGCACCCCTAGAGTCGCAATTGTTCGTACTGGTGGTCCTTGGCTAGTTCGTCTACTGCCAATACTGCCTCTAGAGCTTCTGTGTCCCTTGATTCATTACAGAGTTATGCAGTTATGTCGGCTTGCTTCTACAACTGAATTGTTACATTCTCGTATTAACTGTGATGTAATTATGTTGCTATATGAGGGCCTGTAAATTTGAGGCGATATCTGACAGTATGCGGATTAGATGCATGTGTTATACCTAAACGTTCAGCTTGGTCATGTATATCGTGTTAAATATTTTGATGTTGAAGTCTTCTGAGAGTCCGCTTCGAACCCCTCGGTGAAAACTTGGAGCTCTTGTGGTATACGAGTAGGTCAAGGAGAAGTACCTACGTTGACTTGTTGAAATTGGGTTATGTTCCATAAAAAGTTGGATAACGGTATGACTTGAATGTGCAGCCCGATGCGATTGTTTTAGGTTAATGAGATAACTTTTTATACGTACCACCCCATGAGGTAGGTTAGAAGCGTCGGCCGTGGCTAGAAGGGATTGAATGACAGAGTACGAGTCTATTACTGAGGTATGGGAGCGGTACAGGAGGGTGTGATTACGTTTAAAGTTATGAAGTTATACCGTGCCCATTCCTCAGGAACAGACTCAGTTATGTTATAAACCTGTAGTTAAGCTAATGTTGTCAGTTATGTGCCTGAGATACTTAACGGGATCCCCCTCCGAATGCTTCCATACAAAATTTCTGTTGCCATAATCTTTTAAAATAGAATATCTGAATTTGATAAGTACGTAATTACCTAAAAGTATGAGATGAAATTATAGTGTCGCAAATAAATATCATTAATATACAACTTTATTGTTATCTACAATAGCCATTACGCAGAAATAATAAAAAGTGTGTACATACAAATGAAAATTGTGATTCACTTAACTGTGAAGTTTTATGGTAATGATATTCATTTCGCGATATTACAATCTGACGTCCTATTTTTAGATAATTACTGCACAAAGCCAGCTATTCTATTTTAAAAGATTATGGCAACAGAAATTTCGTATGAAACTTTGATAGAGCAGGATCCCGTTAAGGGTATATTTTAATTTCTTAGCACGGCCTGACAGAAGTTTGGCATGATTTCGGAAACTCAGGTTATTATCGATAACACAAATGTATTTATTGATAGTTTCGGACAAAAACAGCTTATCGTTAAAAATCCTACATAACCCAGCTCTGCGGGAGGAAGTTGGGTATCTTTTGAAGATTACCTTCCGTAAAAAAGGGTGAAAACGATGAGCTAAAATATGGTATTTATTTTCATGTTGTAAAATGGCGACTGGTTAAATAAAATGTAATATTCTTGGTTTGTCAATGCTCTGTCTCGCTCTGTGAGTCTGAAATATTGAATTCTACAAAAGTCTAATTGTGCCATTTTAAGAGCGCTATTCCACTTATCTGCAGAAAACACCAATGCTGTGTCCTCAACGTAGGCAAAGTCTACCAAAGTCTATATCTGTGTTACAAATGTCATTGATGTAGGTCAGGAATAGTTTTGGACCAAGAATGCTGCCCTGAGGGACACAAAACTCTTTTTTTTAAATGGGTTTGCACTTCCTCTCACCTGATGGTGACTTTTTAAAAATGTTATGGGGAAACCTCATGGGGGAAACTAAAGGCGATAGTTTATCCGCCTCCGTGGCCCAATGGCTATACATACACGCTTGGACTAACAATCCCAAGGTTCGATTCCCAGTGGGGTTGTCTATCAGTATTGTGTTGAGTTGACGATAGAGTATTTTCTATGTTCGCATGGATACCATCATGTTACCTAAGTCTGCCGCCAAATAGCAGTGTTAATAGCACTGTTTTGATCCCGTATTAACATCAAAACTAACAGAACCAGAACTCCTGGGTGAGCAAGTTTTCCAACCAATGTCCGTTAGCATCAGGTGAGACGAAGGCTAGCCCATTATATATTTTTATAATCCCGGATATCTAAGTCGTTCCCAAGGGATATACTACTTTAGGGATATACTTTACTTTATAACCAAATAGGGTCGATGACACCCATGAAGTAGGTACTTACTTCATGATGACACCAAACCAGATTGGAGTTAAATTGTATTTTAAACCGTAAATGGCATCATAAAACTCAAATAAAATTTAAAATGTCATATAATGTCCTTGAATTTTTATTGTGGTATGGTGGCCTCCAAAAATTCGAAAACCCAACTTACTCGAATGGATTGTTTATTATTAGATACAGTTTTTATATTACACTGTGATTTTTTTGAGCGCACCGAGAGCTCCTTAGAGAATATGGATAGTTAAAATACGGAAAACCGTAAATAATATGCACTGAACAGTGAACAATCCTCTAACGAATGTGTCTAAATATTATTTTCGATTTAGTTTTGCTACTCGTCATTAGATAGCGTTGCTAATACTTTAAAACGCACGTCTCCAAAAAAAAAACGTTCTTTGTATGGGATTACATACCTTACATATTTATTTTATTCTGTTTTTTTAGTATTTGTTGTTATAGCGGCAATAGAAATACATCATCTGTGAAAATTTCAATTGTCTATCACGATTCATGATATACAGTCAGGTGACAGACGGAGTCTTAGTAATACGGTTCTATTGGTTACCCTTTGGGTACGGAACTCTAAAAACGACCAAACGAAATCAGTTTAAAATTAGAATTTGCTCCAAATCCGAAAGCAATGCTAAACAAAAACCAAACGAAACAATGTTCGGTTACGAAAAAACAAACAAAACATGAACAACAGAATAATAAATTAATTATCCATCCTCATCAAACAAATTTTTGCTATCTTTTACCCAATATGGAATCCGAACCCGCAACCTTCAATAGCAGACAGGGTCACAATCAATTGAACTATCGAATCGCCAAGAATTTAAAAATTTGCGAACGTTAGAGAATAAATAAGCCATGAGTAGTGAGGGCTTAACGGAATCACTTATTACAAATACTTGTAAACTATATGTAGGTAGGTGCGTGATGGATGAGTATTATTTCTTCTTTATTTGTTCTTATTATTTGTATAAAAAAAATTTTTTAAATGAAGAAAAAAAATTATTTTTAAACTTTACTGTGATCATTAATTTTACTGCACACTTCTTTTTCTGTATTTGTGAATTCTAATTATTATTATTTGTTGCAACAAACTGAAATATATAAAAAGACAGTCTATAGAAAGGTCAACGTGGCGATTTATTAAGGAGGCTTGTATCCAATAGTGAACTTTTGCAACCGATTATGAAATTGCTAAATACTCGTAAGTAAGATAAACGTATGTAAAATATATCAGTTAACTGTTGATTGCACCCTGTTTTCAACGGTCCATCCGGTCAGCATGTATTTTTTCCTTCGTTGATCTGCGGTCAGTCAGTAGTAAACTATAAGTAGATATGTTGCTCGGCGTTTTTCGTGTGGGAATCCGGCCATTGCCAGGTCAGTTGGTATCACAGGATTTTAGTCATTTTGACATTGATTTTACATCGCGGGTCTCATCTAATAGGCTGGCGGCGATTCGAGTGCGTTTCAAATGACTATTAAACGAGAATATTCATAAAAAAATTAATTTAATACTGGACTAAGAAATGAAAATCAAAAACCTTTAGCTAAACGAAGTTCAAAACTTGTATTTCAACTAACAGCGGGATATTTATCACAAGTCAGAAAATTATATCTCCGAATTTAGTTTGACCGAAAATATTTCGACATTTTTGGCTAAGTTTTGGTTTTGTTTGTTTGAAACAATACATTGATGACCAATTTTCGATTCAACTTTTTTCGTTGCAGCGAGGTTTCATTTGGTTGAAAACTATGTATAAATATTAAGTTATTCAGAATAACACTCGACCAAAATGATACTTCGCATAAAAATAATTTCACCATATTTTACTTGCCAAACATATATTTCGCCTTGATAATATTCTAAAACACCATTTCTATTTGTGTATCTTTTCTGCTTTGTTACATCAGGCGCTTCTACGCATATTCAAGCACACGATTTTCGGAAACAAGTAACCTACATGCTGGATTTATCAACTTAGTTGATCTTAGGTATATAAAATTACTTCCCCACCCCTTCCCCCTCTCATCAAAGAGAAACAGTTTCTGACGCTGACGGCTACTAATGCGGCACCCACGCTTCGTTGGCGCGCTGTGGTCACAGTTCTAACGTAACCCACACCTTTTTCATGCCAGGGGGAGGCTACCCTAATAAGAAACTTAACGTTTAACAAAATTCACAAATGAATCTATTTCTTATGTGTGCGGCGGTAGATCCCAAAGTTCTTTGTTGTTGTACAGTTATACTTTACAAACACTGATTACGTTGTTTCAAGGGGACGGTAAAGACCTAGCTCACTGGTTTGATGAAACTACATTACCTGGCACTTGGACTGCACCTGCAAAATATAGCCCTGAGTTTTGGAGTTGCGAAGTAATGAGAATTTGGATATACCAAGTACTCAAAATTGAGCTTACATCAATCAGATTAAGGAATTGCCACACTGGATGTGTTCTGCGGGCAGGTCAAATTGGACGCAGCCCGCATTATGTATGAACAACATTGTCGGTCTAGATTTTGTAAAGATATGCGGTCTGACCGTAAGGAAAGGAAGGACGCGTACGGGTACGGGGCAACGGTCAGAGGGCGCGGGTAGGCGGACGGCGGACAGAGCAAATTCAATACATATTACTCTGGTACTCGGTGTTCTCGGTGCAGAGGATGTCCATAGCCATACAACATGGAAATAGGGTCAGTTCTTGCTATTGGCAAACTTATGTATTGAGAGAGGTCATGGATTTTCATCTTTTTAGGAACACCCAAATGCATCAAATCTTATAAAGATCGATTTAAGAAATAAAACCCAATATTACATCACTATCACTGCTGTCAATGTTGTGTTCGAATTATATTGAAACCAAGGCTGACCTTTGAAATTCTCGTCAATAATCGTCAAAACAAGCGATAAAATGTACACATTATACATTTTATTGAGAAAACTGAAGTCTGTTTGATTTGTAAAATATTTAAGCCGATGGTAAATTTGCCAATGCTTCTAATTTTAAAAAAACAATGTTGTGAATTGTTGTATCAAGATTCTTGGCGCGAACTTGAATAATGGTGGTTGATTGCAATTTTTCGTAATTCGTTAATAATACTGTTGTGTGTTTTTTACGCAATTATGCAAAATTGCGAGGGTTTCGACGCGATCGAAAGGGTTTACCATGTCGAGTACATTCAGCATGTGGATTCTTTCGAATAATAATTTACACATTATACATTTTATTGAGAAAACTGAAGAAAAGATATGCTCAGAATAGGCTGTATGGCTTTGTTCCTTTGCCTTCCCATTCGGGAGAATTAAACTACTACTACTGTTGTGTCAATGTCAGTTGATGTCAGTCATATAAGGAAGGAAATATACTAATGAATAAATAATTAAAATGTAATACAAAACATTTTCAAAACACTGAGCAAGTACATAATCACTACGTATTAAAATATATAGTCAGCAAAATTGAGTGATGATACTTAATAACCAAGAGAATGTAAACCACTCTTAATACTTAATACCTTATAATATGGATAAATGCCGAATATGTTTAGGAAAACGAAAAAACTTATCTTCAATATTTAACAACAATAGAAGTGTTACATTTGCCGACATGATCATCTCGATATCAAATGTTAAGGTAATTTATACGTAGATTCTTTGTAATTAGTTATTTTTGTCAGTATTTTCATCACAATTTATTAGCATTACTTTCAGATTATCTGTTACTCTATTTTCTATGTTTAAAAAAATGTCGTTCGATTTGTTACAGATTATCAAAGATGACAGAATTTCTGATCAAATATGTCGTAGTTGTCGAACAAAACTTTCAGAAGCATATGAATTCAAACTGTTGATTGAAAGGTAACATTACTGCTAAAATGTGTTCTTAAAATGTTACAGAAGATTTGTGATATCAAACTACCTTTGAATATGTCCTATTTATAAAAGTTTAATTCTACTCCTATCTATATCATTTCTAAAGTTTATTAAAATTGTATTGGCTATTATAGGCACCTAATTTTAATTATGATAGTATAGGAGAGTTGTTGGATTGGTGTGAACAGTTCCGCCTTAGCACACTCTTTTGTGCACCCCAACCGAACCCTTTCAGGATCACCATCAATTCTGATTTGGTGACAATGAGACCACTTTCAGATGATACCCTTTTGAACAAAAACAATTTCTAAAATTGGTTCACAATTGACGGAGATATCAGTGAACATACACTCAAATTTTTTCAAATTAAATTACATATGTGTCACACACAGGACAGGAAGGAGTTCTTTAAGTCAGTTAAAAATAATAAGTTAATCTTACTACTTTAAGGTCTGATGCAGCTTTATTAGAAAACACAAATTTTAAGAAAGTAAATTTCAACAATTTGTCTGATATTAAAATACAAATCAAAATTGACCCTGACTGCAATGTAACTGTAAAGCAAGAAGACATGAAAGATTATTTTAAGGGTGGAGTAAATGAAATATGCTATAGTGACACAGTTATAAAGAAATTTGAACATCATAAAGTAGAGTTCTTAAAAACACCAATGCCTGTGTTAGATTTCCTTCAAACAATCAAAGAAGAGAGTAATGATTATGATGATGTAAGTATAATTAACCCAATAATTATTGTATTAGGCTTATGAGAGGTTTGTATTTTCTTAATTTAAATTTATGTTACAATTTATTTCTTACTTCATTAATACACATAATATATCCTACATACTTTACATTAGTTATACTTTAGTAATACGTAACCTACATATGTTTATCTTATAGTCTCTTATAGTAATATTAATTAATTACATATAGTTTTAATATGCATATGTAATATTTTGATGTGCCAAGTGTAATGTTCATAATACTAGGTTAATAAAGTGAATCTTGAATCTTATAAATTAACCAACCAATACATAGTAATAGCATCTTAAAAAATATTTCTTATAAAATTAAAGTTACAGTACATTAATCAGATTCTATTTTTATGTTGAAAAATAATACTGTAGTCAAGGGCGGATCCACCGTTGTGGGCACGATGGGCATGCCCACAACCTTAATAGACTTGTAACGTCAAACTTTTATGGACTATTGATATCGATAGACTGATGATAATAAACGATATGCCTTATTAAAATTTAAAAAACACAATCAATCATGATACGTGCGTGATTCGGAACGCAGCAAAGAGCCATAGACGATACGCTGACATGTTATGGCTTATGTCACATTTTTGACAACTTATTGCCGTGCCGCCAAAACTTGCGAGCCGCGTAGCAAGGGGTGCGTGGCGCTACTTAACTGGCGCTGGCCGACTTTACTTAGTACCTACTTTTGTTTGTGCTGTGAAACGTAAGCAACCTAGCATAACCTAAAAAAGATTACTTATAAAGAGTAAATTACTTTGATTATTTTTTGAACATAATATATATTGTTGTATCATGGTAAGTTATTTTAATGAAATTATTGCACACCCCGCGGGGTGTGCCTTATTATCAGAATATTTTCCAGAGCAGTTTTGACAACAAAAAAGATTTTTTTTCTGTCATTCTGTCACCTTAAAATGTTAATATCCATACATCTTTGTTAATGGGAAGGGTGTGGCTTTCCAATTTCACTGTGAATTAAATTTTTTCGACCGGTTATCCCTTAGAAAACAATTAATTAAATAAAAAAAGGGCTAATCGAAAATCTTCACTTGCTTGTAACGCGATTTATGAACGAAGTTGAGGGTTTATCAACTTGATCGTGTATCCAAAATATTCACAATCCATATTTCTCGGCTAAGTTCGAAGATGGATATCACTACTTCACTCGTTTCAATGTAATTATTTAATTTTTAGACGAAATTGACAACTTTTTTACATGGAATCATCTAAACGTCCATAAATATATATATTAGGCGTGGAATCTTGCACTGCTGCCCTCTATCAGTTCGAATGTAAATCATTGTAATATTTACCGACAGCCGTTAAAAACGTCAATTCAATAATAACATAACCCAAAAACTGTATTTTAAAATTATTATAAATTGTGATCTAACGATACTTGTTATGAAGTTTTATTAATCAATGAAATAATCGAAAAATGTGACAGTCAATTCCCTGAGATTGCTTATGTCAATTAAAGATTGACGCTTCATAATATCTACTCGGAATTTGTTTTAATTTGGTTAGGTTATTTTCTAATGTAATGATATAAAAGTTTGTTAGAGAAAAAGGTGATAACGCATTATCATATGATAAATCATTGTTATAATCTTTATTTGTGAGTGATTATACTAAGAAATAAAAATCGCTTGTCTTATAAATTTAAAGCAGTTTCAAGTGTAATGTTATTAAAAGAAAGTGTCATATATAACGGGGAGTTGTGTGGGCGTTCGTCTTCTTCCATCTTCAAATTAACCGAAATAAGGCTTCCAACGTATTCTCTGATTTATTGTGATTAGGATCGTGTTACAATTAGTCGAAAACAATCAAACACTCCTCTGATTAAAGCGGATAACTTATTCCGGAACGCGGTGAAGTCGGTCGTACGCTGACACAGCCGCACGGTCCGATGTTTCGTTCAAAAAGTGCCGGAAACATCGGTGACAGTTGACAACTGTCATGTCTTAGTGTTGCCAGCGCATAGTCCGAATACACCCAAGTCGATGTTGGCTTGACGTTCCGTTCAATCTCCGACACGGCCATCTTGACATGTCACACGTCCCTGTGTGATGCTCCTGAAAGAGTAAAAGTCATTTGCAATACCAGAGTATCTCCACTCGGCCTATCCTGATTAACTCACTTGAAAATGGATCTTTACACAACAAAACAAATCGTACAGGAAATCAAAACTTTATTCTCACATAATTATGCTTACGTCATAAAAAAAAACAACATTTTACAGACCATCGACCAGTATTCACACACTATATACAACCAAAACCAATTACTCTTTACACTAAAATCAACTCTACAATCACCCATCATCAACTCTATGGGTCTCGGTCGTTACTTTCACCTTAACCAGCAATAGTAACTCATGCCACTCTACTGAGCGACGTTATCTCACAACCAGGCGTCACTACCACCTAAATCGAGCGATAGTGACTCATGCCACTTACTCAAAGTGACGATAGCTCACACAGTCGTTACTACCGCCTAAATCGAGCGATAGCAACTCATGCCACTCGCACCAAGTGACGATATCTCACACAGTCGTTACTACCACTTAAATCGAGTGATAGCAACTCATGCCACTTACACCAAGTGACGATATCTCATCCAAGTTAGCACACAAACTTTACATTTTAATTGGTTGAATAGTGGTCAATGGGTTACACAGTTTCTTCTACATCACTAGTTTCCGACTCTACAGGAATTTCATGATCAGGCATTTTTCTTAGTCGGTCGTGGGCGTACTTGTAAGTACGTTTAGAGTTTAAAGCACGCAACGTATAGCGGTCGTTATCCAACACCTCTATGATTTTAAAAGGACCCTTATACTTTGGGTCTAGCTTCGTTTGATTTCGTTCCTCGTTCTGAAGAAGAACAAAATCACCGACAGAAAAGGGAACGATCCTAGCTTTTGTCGCGTCAAAACGAGCTTTGTTGTATTTAGCGTCCTTATCCATATTAGCAACCGCGGCGTCCCTAACTTGTTCTATGTCAACGATAGGCTCTACATCTTCGGCTAACATCACCTCTAACGGTCGACCTACTCTACCTATTAACAACTCAAGGGGACTCGACTTAGTGACGCGGTTAATCGAACAGTTAAGAGCGAGCTGCACGTCAGGGAGTGCATCCTGCCAAGACTTGTTTGATGTTTCAGATGCAGTAAGCATGTTCTTAAGCGTCGACATCACCCGCTCTACTTGCCCGTTGGCACGCGAGCTTCCGGTAGCAATCAAGTGCAGTTTGATATTAACTGAATCGCAAAATTCACGAAACTCCTGGCTCGCGAAACAACGACCTTGGTCCGCTATAAGTCGTACGGGTGCGCCAAATAAAGAAACACTATGCTTCACGGCTCTTATACTGCTCGCGGTGTCGATGTTGCGGGTATGATGCAAAAGAACATACTTAGTAAATGCGTCAATTAAGACAAACGCGTATTCTTTTGCATCTCTCTTGCCACTCAGCCTGCCAGTGGCATCTATGTGCACCGTGTGCCAGGGGACCGCCACCTTGGGGATGGGATGCATCACAGCTTGAATTTTTCCCGAGTGAGATTTAGAAACACGACAAGTTACGCAACTCTCTACAAACTTTCTTACAAACTTCGTCATGTTTTCAAACCAGTAAAAGTCGTACATCTTCTCTACAGTCTTTTCCCATCCCAAATGTACCAGTCCCTCATGCACACTGTGGACAATAGACCACCGCAAAGATCTTGGAACGACAGGAAGACAACGCGTCTTTCCGCTGCGTTGTATTTTGCGATATAATGTACCCGAACGCAATTCGTAAGTTTTGGCGACATCGTCAGAAAGTTTGCCGCTAGCGAGGTCACTAACCAGCTTACTTATTTCGCCATCTCGCTGTTGTTCTGCCAAAAGCCAATTCTCGGAAATTTCCACAACAGAAATTTGTTTGGGCTCTACTTTATCGAAAGCTTTGTTCGTTGTCGGAGGTAGAGGGTTTCGCGATAGAAAATCCGCATGAACCATACGTTTCCCTTCTCTATGTACCACGTCAAAGTCGAAGCTTTGTAGGAAAGCCCACCATCTGTGGACTCTTGGCGTTAGATCGAGCTTTTTACGGGCAGACTTTAACGAGTTGCAATCCGTTACGACGACAAATTTTCGACCGTGCAAAAAGTGTCGGAAATGCTTCACCGCATTCACGACTGCAAGAGTTTCCAACTCATAAGAGTGGTATTTTGACTCTGCAGTCTTGGTGCGTTGGCTGTAGTAGGCAACGACGTGTGGTACGTTATCGACTTTCTGAATGAGGATAGCGCCGTATCCGATTGCACTCGCGTCCGTATGGAGCTCAGTTTCGCGGTCAGGATCGAATATAGACAAAACCGGTTCACTCGTTAAAACTGAAACAATCTGTCGCCTAATCTCCTCATGCTCCGGTTTCCAGTTAAGTTTGCCATTACTTGATGTTAAAGCGTACAAAGGTGCCATAACCTGGGAGAATTTGGGTACAAACTGCCTAAAGTAGGAGGCTAGGCCAATAAACTGGCGTAACTGAGTTACGGTTTCGGGGGGTGATAGAGCGGTAAGTGCTTCTATTTTTCTCGGGTTTGGTCGAATCTCTCCTTGGCAGACTTCAAAACCTAGGTACTCTACCTTTTTCTTTAAAAAGGAACACTTTTTCCAATTAAGAGAAAATCCCTTTTCGGTCAAAGTTTGGAGAACCACCTTCAGTCTTTCAAGCGCTTCTTTGGGATCCTTAGCAATAACCATAACGTCGTCCATGTACACAACGACATACGAATTTGTCAGATCACCTAGAGCGTTAATAACGGCGCGTTGAAAAACTGACGGCGCGTTGCGTAGGCCAAAGGGCATTGCCAAATACTCGTACTGAGAATCTGGTGTAATAAAAGAGGTACATTCCACAGAGTCCGGGTGTATTGGAATTTGATTAAAGCCAGAAGCCATATCTAAGATAGTAAAGTAGTGTGAACCGTGTAATCTGGCAATCTGATCTGAAATCAGGGGAAGGGGATATCTATCTGGTACCGTATTGTCGTTGAGCTCGCGGTAGTCAACGCACATTCGGTCAGTGCCGTCTTTTTTCTTAACCAGAAGAATGGGGCTGGCAAACGGAGACGAACTAGGTCTAATAATATTCGCAGCAAGTAGCTCATCAACTTTCTCACGCACAACTTTACGCTCCTCTACACTGAGTCGGTAAGGACGGCGGTACACGGTCTTATTCGGATCTTTCAGACGTATAACCATAGGTTCGGTATCAGCGCGGGAAACGGGCACACCAGTTGTAAACGAACTTTCGAACGACTTTAAAAGCTCTACCAATTCGTGTTTATACTCGGGGGGTGCATCGGTGTCTATAGAATCAAAGTCGATATTCGATTTAGGCGCATTACAATTATTTACAGTCCTAGTCCAAGAAAATGACAATTTATTGGAGGTCATGTTTACAGCTAAACCTAAAGCCAGCACTTCACGTCCAATCATAATGTCGTGGTGTAGACAGTGATCGGGTAAAACGTGTAACAAAACTTCAATTGAAATATCATCAATTTCGATCTGCGATAAAATCTGTACAGTACTAACAATAGCGGATTGGCCTATACCGGTCAATGAAACATTACAATAGCTACGCTTGCCTTTAAATTTACATGCAATCGACTCTCTAATCAATGAACACTCGGCACCTGAATCATACGTAAAATGAAACTGCTCACCCGCATGATGCAGCATCCCAGTTGGCGCATTGACAGTGCAGACATTCACGCGCTTCTCCTGCAGAGGGCCGGCTGTGGTGTTGGAGCTGCTCTCCCGCCTGCTCCTCTGCGGACAGTTCTTCGCGAAGTGGCCGGCAGCGCCACAGCTGAAGCAGCTGGTAGATGGAGTTGAGGATGACTTCATGTCACTCTGTGTCTTCGATGTGTTATCTCTAGTATTGAAACCTTTTCTCGAACGGCACTGTGCTGCTTTGTGGCCTGATTTTCCACAAACGAAACATTTCACAGTTGAGACATCAGTTGCTATACGAGGTTTCTTAGCGTCGTGGCTATGGTCATTTGTAGACGGCATGTTGCGCTTCATAAAAGAGACAGCCTTGAGCTCTTGCTGTAATTCATTTCTCGTGGTTATATTTTGTGTGAATGACAGCCGTTGGACACGATTTTCAAATTGGGAGATATGTGACAAAACAGTAGACACGGCAATCTGTTCTACCGAAAGATTTTTCCATCTTGACATTAAGGATGACATCAATTTAGACGCATAGGAAGCCAAACATTCACTAGATTTCGGTCTACTACTCTGCAGGTTTATTAAGAATCCAGCAGCAGTCTCAGCACTCTCATACCTGGTAGTGAACAGGTCCTTAAAGTTGCTCCATGTCATACCGTGAAAGGACACTTGGGACAGCCATGTTGATGCTTGACCTTTTAGTGCACGGCTCAAGGTCATCATGAGTGGAGCACCCTGCATGTCCGGATCCGTTATGCACATGTCCGCAGTAGATATCCAGGCACGAGCATCCACGTTTTCTTTGTCCGGATCGAACTCTGGTAACCGGATATCTTTGCTGGCCGACGATGGTGTTTTCATGGCATTGATAAGGGCCATAAAATTACGATTTTGCTGCTCCATCAGTAACAACCATTTTGATTCGTCGTTACTAGTCGAATCGCGCCGATTTTCTTCATGGTTACATCCCACATCTGATAACGGGGAGTTGTGTGGGCGTTCGTCTTCTTCCATCTTCAAATTAACCGAAATAAGGCTTCCAACGTATTCTCTGATTTATTGTGATTAGGATCGTGTTACAATTAGTCGAAAACAATCAAACACTCCTCTGATTAAAGCGGATAACTTATTCCGGAACGCGGTGAAGTCGGTCGTACGCTGACACAGCCGCACGGTCCGATGTTTCGTTCAAAAAGTGCCGGAAACATCGGTGACAGTTGACAACTGTCATGTCTTAGTGTTGCCAGCGCATAGTCCGAATACACCCAAGTCGATGTTGGCTTGACGTTCCGTTCAATCTCCGACATATATATGAATATGAAATTGGATAAATAACAAATCGTAACAAGACTGAAGAGACACATTTCTATGGTTGCTACATATGTTAATTTTTCGACTAATGATCCTGTTATCCCATAATGTTTTTATTCGTTGAAAATTCCGTAGTAGAAATAACGGCCATAGGGGTGTGCACTCTTGGTTTTGCCACGATTTCTATTCTACTGCAAAGCCTTACGCTATGTTTCATTATTTGTAACTTTGTTTTATAGTAAAAAGAAGTAACAAAGAATGTAATTTATTGCATTGTATATTGATTTTTGTGTGTGGCTGGCTGTGGGTACGAAAAAGTTTGTTTTCTTGGTTGGGGAGGTTTTTTTAGCGTTTACTAATAGATAACTAAGTATCTATCTATTAAATTAATTCCTACATCTACTTTTGCAGCTATGCATCTAAATTCTAATATATTATATACGTTGTTACAAAACCAATCCGGCAAACCCTAGGTACTTGAAAATATCCAAACAAAACTTCAATACCTACATCGCCGAAACGTATGGAACAGCTGATTTTTTTACGTAGATCGTTTTAGTAACTACCTAAATAAAGTTATTTAATGTAAAATGTACCCAGCATTTAATTTAATTTGATATTCGTAGAAAATGTAAAAAATAATCAAAATCTCGCCTGGTGGATTTCACTTGCTGATCTCACTTACATTACTTCTGATACAACTATTTACCCAGTCTAGTGACCCGATATTGGCTTACAGGCTACTAGAAAAAAAGAAAAAAATATATAAGATATTGATTGAAATAGGTTTGGATCGAAACTGACTATTTAATTTGAAGAAATCGGGTCCGACTTCCTCCTAAGTTTATATCCATTCCTAAGGCCAAAGTCCTGATGCTCTGAGCATCATGCTCAGAAAAAAGGAAATAATCTAATTCAAAAGTTCATAAACGACTTGCATGATTGTTAATGAGCATGTTCATGCTCCGACTCGTACTTAGCCGATTTTCTAGTAGCTGTGACCACAACCTTTTTTGAGGGCTGGATCCGCGCTTGACTGTAGTCACCTTTTACTGTATATTTACAAATAATAAAATAATATAGATTTTGAGAAATCATCAAAAAACCTTGACAAACTTATTTAGGATGTCGGGGAAAATGAACCTTATGGTTATAATATATGTACGTTACTGGCTACTTCTTTTTTTAAATTAGTGTACAAAGTCTGGATTGGAAACATATATTTGGACATACAGATTAAGTATGTCTGGATTAACACATTTGATACTTTACTTACTTACAAACTGAATTGAGGGTGAAAAGTCATAAAGAAGAGAAAAATAGTGTGACTGCTGTTACAAACCATATTCTTTTACAGACTTTTGATATTAATGATTATGACCCAAGTGACGGTGATAATGATTACACACCTCCTTACCATATGTTCAAAGAAAACCGTGGCAAGAGAAAATATAAGAAAAGAGGTATAAATCCTACAAACTTATTTTTGTTATATTTTACATATAAGTATATAGTATAAAATAAATAAATAAATGTTTTTATTTCAGCTATAATTTCAAAACAAAGTAAAATTAGTAAACAGAGAGACGAAAAAAATATTAGAATTATGCCAGTATTAAGGAGAGATCTCAAATTAGTTTATAGCTATAAAAAATCAGAGACAGTCCCTCAGAGGCCTCACAAATATATTACAAAGCCGAGGATGTGTCCACACTGTGGTATTATGACAAAAACATTAAAATCTCACATGAGGCAGCATACAGGTATTTATGGTTTTGATGTAATAGAAAAATAATTATACTAATCTATGATTTTCATCCAAATCGTTACGGCTGTTTCCGAGACACCAAATATAAGATTTAAAAAAATATAATTTGATAATGACAACTTTTTATGGGTAACAACCTAGGGTTTTGGGTGAGCACGCTTCTGTCACACGTTATCGTCGTTTCTCTTTTAAAGAGTTAGGACCTCTGATGTCTGCTGTGCTAATTAATAAAAAATATTATGTTGAAGGTTGAACATGGGGGAGGTCTATGGACGTTTCCTGGTTGACGATAATGACTATTTTGAAGAGTTACTATCAAGCTAATCCCTATGCCTGCTTATTTTACAGGGGAACGCAGTTTTAAGTGTGACATTTGCAGCAAAGGATATTTTACTAAAACCGATCTAGAACACCATGTGATGAAGCATATGAACAATAAAGAATTCAAATGCGACAAATGTGTTGGTGCCTTTCATGACAACGCCACTTTACTCAAGTTAGCTAAATGTTTCAAATAAATATAAAATGTACATGATTATAAACCCCCAAATTTTTTATTGATTACATATTTTTATTTTTCTAGACATCAGTTGGTTCACACCGAAGAAAAGAAACATATTTGCAGCATATGTAGCAAGGCATTCAGATGGGTATGTACAAGCTATTAGTAGAATTCATAATAATAAAGACTAAAAGTATCATGATAAATGATTTTTTTAAATCGTTAACTTATAATCTGGCAAAATTAGAAAATTTGGAGCTATTAGCTGTCGCTGTATTTACATTGACAAAACTAAAAGTATCCTGTATTAATCCTGAACATCTTCTATGTCACCCAAATCCGATCAACCGTTTGTTTATACATCCAAGATACAATGTATAATGTCGAAACACATAGCCGTCTAGCGTTATTTCACCCCAAACATCCTGATGAAACTGGCCACTTGCGTACATAGTAATTCAATGCTTGCACTGCGGTGAAAAGAGCCCGATAAATTAAGGCCAACTCTGCCTGACGAGTCAGGGCAGGGCTGGATAACCTATTTTAATATGAAAGTATATAACAATAATTAACGCGTTCAAAAAGAAATAAAAACCAACTTCAATTGCCTTAAAAATTTGGTTTTTGTTGATTTTCTCAAAGAGTGATCAATCAATTTCGATAAAATTTATATGGGACCACCTCTGAAGTATGCTCTACCCAAAAAAATAATATCAAAATCGGTTCACTATTGGCGGAGTTATCGCGTAACACACATACAAAAAACATACGCGTCGAATTGAGAACCTCCTTCTTTTTTGAAGTCTGTTGCAATAGGAAGCCAATACATATTTCTCATAAAAATAACACTGCTTGCTTAATTATTACAATTTTCAATTGTAACTACATGAATGTTTGTAATTCGTACAGTCCTTCATTTACATAGCCAAGTACCTTTTTTCTTCATGACAGCCAAAGAGTGAGTCCCGAATTTAGATGTTTAGTCGTACCAACTTTGGGGACCAATACTGTAGGCAAATTATTATTTTATTTTATTTATTAGGTATTAGAATAAGAATGACAACATTTCTGAACTGTGTAGTGAAAAATAAATTGCTTTTCTTGCTCTTGAGAAACTCTCATACCTTTACGTCCAAGTACAAACTGCTGTTCTTTTCTCCATTCAAAGCTTTGTTGTAGAAACACGTTCTGCTGCGACATATTAGAATGCACAATTCCGCCAACAAAATAGTACCCTGTGAAATGTGTAACATGTCCTTCTACGACAAATTGGGACTGAAAAACCATATGAGAGTACATACTGGGGAGCGGCCGTACAACTGTGAGGTAAATGTTCCATCTTGTTCTAGAAATCGAACCTGAGGGAACACGAGAAAAGGCACAATTTAGCTAACATGAAAGTTAATTGTGAAGTGTGCGGTAAAAAGTTCTTTAGCAAATATCAGCTGACGCACCACATGCGTGTGCACACTGGAGAAAGGCAATATAAATGTGAGGTAATGTGCCTTCTTCGTTGAACATATTCACATCAGTACATTTCCTATTAAAACAGGGAAATAGGAAATAAAAACCTTCCGATAATACTATAAATTCTGATAATACTATATATTCTCTGCTGAAGTTCAATGTTAGATACTATTGATTACTTGTTCTGTTCGTACGTAATTTTCGCCAGTGATGAACAGCGCCATATACTATAGTAGCAGTACGAACAGTCGTAGCCGTGGTAGCTCAGTTGGGTAGAGCGTCAGCCCTTGAACAGTCGAGGTCTGGGTTCGATACTGGCTCGTATCAATGACTTCCAATTTGTTATTTAGAATTTATGTACGATAGGTGCTATTGAACGCTTTATGCAGCCTCAAATAAGACACCTTTTTTTATTTTAGATGTGCAATCAACCCTACAGCTACAAACACGATTTCAACCGACACTGTTTTAAGAAACACGGCGTATTCCTCAAACGAAGATCCGTGTTTGTGATGAATGAACAAGTGTTGGCCCAAGAACGAATTCTGATGAGAGATTTGCTGCTTAAAATTAACGGAGTCGTGAAAGATGGGGAACCAATCAATCCGTTTGAGGGCCCGCAGGCTGCACTTGCATTCGAACAAGCCGTGAAAGCGTTAGAAGCGAGACAAATACCTATAGCAGATTACATGTAACTAGCAACAATTTAAAATGCATAATTTTGTTTATGTGTAAAGTGACTTGAATTAAAACACTTATGTCATAGAAGTTTTCCAGAGAAGCTAGACTTATATTACTTATAATTCAATAAATGCAAATCTATTAAAAATCAATAACAACAACAGCAAAGAATTTTCACGATAGTCAGTTGGAAATACGTCTCCCTCATACATTGCCTTGTCGAATAGTCACAGTCAAAAAATAATATTTTTCTATTACTTCCGAATGCGAAATGTATCTATACTAAATAAAAAATTGAATTTTACTTATTTTTTGTTTTAATACTATTCCTTGTACTGAGAATTATGTTTGTTTGGTAAAGGACATAATTGACTTCCCGACAAACTTTAACCTTTTTACAAAACAACTTTACTGTATGATAATATAAACAGACACTTTTACCAAACAATACTCGTACATCGACACAATTGTTTAGGGATATTCTCTACTATATTTTGGTTCTTGCCAATATACTGTTTTTAAATATACAAAGGTTTTACTCTTGGCCTTCATCTCACCTGATGGTATCTAGCGATATACCTTCAGATGAAAGTTAAGAAGGCGCAGACTATTTTATCTTTCTGTGAACGTTACTACGACGACGGAGACACAGTTTTAAATGTGAAGTAGTAGGTAAATACTAAACTAAAATTTAGATTACTAAATTTAACGGTTTCTGAGAAAAGCCATACATAAAAAGTCCGGTTTTCACCTTCGAGGTACATAATCCTAAAACGAGGCAATTCATAGAATATAAACAAGGATACTAGTGGTGACAAAAGGACTAAAACATAGCAAGCGTAAAAGCACTGCGCTTAGGCGGCGTAACCGCAGCGTTTCAATCTTTTGTACGTGAAGTGTTGGGTAAATATTTTAAACCTACTATTATAACTTTGTTAGTTTTGTGATATCTACTATTTCACTCAGGCAATGCGCCCTGTGTGGGACTTTAAGAGGCTATGTTGGTAAGACCACGTGGCCACGTTCAAGGTTGCATTGTTTTGTAGCTGTCCCTCTCCGAGCTCTATCCTACCCGAGCGCGTACGGTGAGACAGCATACATTACGCGAAGTTATCCACCCGTTATTTGAATGTTTCGTAGTCCAGGGATCATTTGAAGGATACAGTATATTATGTAACCATTTTTTTAATACAGTATACTAATGAAATTTCAGATGTCGGTGGTTTTTCCAAATTGTTCTAAATTGATTCATACTCTTGTAAATCAGGTTCAAAGTTGGGGCTTTTTATTACCGAAAAATACAATACTTTGACGCCCTGTAACTCTGGAAGTATATATTTAAACGAAAATCTGACTCACCACCGACACACATATTTGTTTCTAGATTGTGTCTTGAAAATTTCATAGATTTTCATAGCTTAATACTCAAAATATGACTTGACTACGTTTGTATGGGCGCTTTGACAACAGCATACCCTCTTAATGTGCGCCCAAAGAGATATAAATATATTTTGTGTGCGCCCTTTCCCTCAGGGCAGCTAATAAAATTCACAGGCTAGAAACGTAAATACTCGTAAAACAAAGGTGACAGTGGCAGGACAAAACAGGAAACGTACTGCGCCTAATTTTAAAGAATAAAGCCTCAGTTCATTTTCCTCAGCCAATTTGAAATTTAATTTTTATGGACAGTGGGTTCGCATTTGGCCTTGAAATAACATTAATTTAAGAGCATAAGATGGAAACATTTTCACTCAGTACCATATAGCTAATGATGTGCTATACCTGTTTTGTTATAAATATTCAGACTTAATCAGCGTAGAAAACATAATATCCTTGTTTTTCCTGGGGTTTGTTTTGCTGATACGAGTCTAGATTTACCTAAGATTTCCCAGTATCTTTAAGATACTTAGTATATATAGATACTACTCTAGATACCCGTTACATTTCACAACGCCAACCACTGACACCGTTATTACGCCGTTGCTACGCCCTGACATCTTTTGCTGCGACGAAAACCACCGCTGTACGCTGACCGAGGGGTCTTGGCATAGGTACAGAGGATGAACTATCACACACATGTTGCCACCCATGATTAAAAAGCACTGAACGTTGCGCGGCATAATTTGATAAAGCTCAAAAAAGCGCGAGATTTCTCTAGAGGATATTGACAACGTGACGAAGACCCCCGCCCCTGTTACCAAGCGTGGTATTTTGAATCCCCTAAACGGGTCACGTAGTATGAGTACGTTCCCTAAGGTACATTGCGTGTAATATTGACTTACGGCATGTTGAAAACGCTCACCTATATCTCGTTCCTTAATCAAACTGTAGAGCTCCATTTCCATTGTTTATTGACATTACTATGACGAGTCAGGATGACCTATCTATTTTATGATTGCATAACTATGACGAGTGATGACCAAATGTACCAATGTAAAATAGCAATACAATAACAAGGAAACCCCAAACTTTAGCAAATAATGAGTAATAGCAAGTACTTGTTTACCTGTTTCTTGGAATAACCTCCCACCTACAACGCCACAAAAGGATCCTGATTAGTGGTTGACAGGTATTGTCCCCGTGATGGTATCACCTGATACCCCGTTTGCTATAAATAGCTATAAGGATAACTGATTTGGTTCCACTAATGGACCTTTTCTCAAACCTATCAATCAATTTTGAGTATATAAGGGTAGGAAAATTGTTGATCACAGTGAGAAGTGACCTAGCATCCGGTGGAACAAGTGATTTATCATGGTAAGCAGTGTTTTTTTCACATAACAGTGTAATAGGCTCTACTCGCCATATCTTTCTACTTACTTGCATTTCAATACACCGGACTCAGATAAACATTTCCTCCTTATATTTCGACATTCGTCTATTTTCATATTTAATGTTCTAATGAACAATAATCACAATAAAAATACATCGTTCCTCATTATATGTACTCAGAGGCACAGTCAGAGGTGACTTTACACATAACGATGCGATGAAAAAAAAAACTGCACTAAATAGGTATAGCAATAAGTAAGGCATAAATTATTCAGCTTCTAACTTATTCGTGTACAAAAAAATATCTTGTTCCTATATGCAGTTTGTTGAGGGAAATGTCAATTAAAAGTGGTTTTATATTTTTGTACTCGAGTGTACACTTTAGTCATCTTTGGTTGTTTACTCAAAAAGCGATAACCTTTAATTTTTAATATGTGAGTCGTACAGAAGCTTTCGTGGCTATGTTGAGTATCGATATGAGTGTCCTCAATGTCTATTACAAGAAACCCTTTTCTAGACTTGTCGGTATGTACCTATATCTACACATAGTCGCAAAAGATGTGGTATGTCTGTGGCCACATCAGCAAAGCCATATTTGCCAAGGTTTGAGCTACGCCGGATGGTTTTACCCTTATGTAAAATTTGCCTGTTCATAAAAATTGGGCAACAACAAAAACACTTATGAAAGAAAACCGAACTGCGCGTATTGAGCGCATGACCGACGCGACGTAAGATTAGAGGTAGAGCCTTAAACGGCAAATCGGTACACACATTCGCTATTTGTAAAACAAAAATTCAGGTACAGTTGCTAAGTCGGAGACCTAATTATTTTAATGTTTTCCAGAAAACTAGGACCCTTGTAATGATCACAACATGTTCCGGCTGTTTACTGATCATCCAAATATTCTTTCCAAGAGCATCGGCCCTTAGGAACACAAAAAACATTGACGAATTTATGATCGAAGACCAACGTACTCACAAGAGACAAAACTACGTGGTGCAGAGGGCATTCGAAGATGAAATGTTAAGTAACAGCAATAATATTGGCCCGACTTACATTACCGATTCATTCGAGCCTGAAGCTAATCGTGACGAGTTGCCGGGCCTCGTTGTGGACTATGCCAACATGATTAGAAACGATATCATTTTGTTAGATGACTCTGTGCAAACTAGAACCCGGAAAAGGGGTAATATTAAGAAATTTTATGTAAGTAGAGCTTAATTATAAAATTAAATTAAAGGTGTACGTTAAATAGGTCATTATACAGTATTTTAAATACCTACTTATACTGTTGATTATCAAATTCTTACGAAATATTTCAATTTTAGCAAGCGGATCCTCCATGCAGATGTGAGAGCGCTGTAAGTAAAAATTATTTTGTTCTATTCTTGAAAACATTCGTTAAAACATATACAGATTTTCTGTTTAAATAAAAAAACATCGGTGTCGCATGTGATATATTTTTATTTTTGGACTTAAAAATCATTTATCATAATTTAAAAATTATAGTTAGAGCCCAATTTTAGGGTCGAATTAAACCACGCAGCGCTCTCGAGCGTACCAGTTCGACGCGTACATTTTTGTTGTGTGTTACCACTCCGCCAATAGTGAACCGATTTTGATAATTCTTTTTCTGTTTGGTAGAACATACTTCAGAGGTGCTCCCACATAAATTTCATCGAAATTGGTTGATCGCTCTTTAAGAAAATCCACAAAACCCAAATTGTTAAGGCAATTGAAGTCGGTTTTTAGTTCTTTTTGAAGTCGTTAATTATATTTTGCTATTTTCAGAAACCAGAACCATTTAACCTCACAGAAAATTTCTTCCCAAGATCTCTGTATAGTTTAAAGTGTGACGAAAGCATTTGTTCTGCGCCATATCGCTGCATACCGAATTATTATTACGTAAGTATTGCTTGTTGGATGGACTCCGCTTTGAAATAATATCATTCCATATTTCCGTCGTCGCTCGGTCTCGCAAAACACGGCCAAAGGAAAAACCGAGACGATTAGCAACCTCTTTCTGCGATCAACAATCCACCTCCACAGCTTAAAAGTCGTCGTCGTGGCGATCTGTGAGGACGACTCATGTACTGGTAGCTGACTACGATTATGAAAGTATGATTGAAAAATATACTTAAATTGTATGTAGTTACACATACACAAACCGTTTGTGTATATGTGACTGCTACGTTTGTGACAAACGTTGAATTTGGGGTGTAAAAACATCTTTTGCCAATATGGAGCTAGCCTCAACCTCTTTTGTATAATTAAAGACAAATAAATGTAATCTTAATTAGCAAACTAACGAACTCCAATTTAGTATTATTTCTTTACTTATGAAAAAACTAAAATCCCGTTAGAAGGGTGTTGTTATTTTTCATACAAACCACCACAAGACGTGTACACATATTTTGATTGTGATTTACGAGTTATTATAAAACCAAAATATGTAGTTAAAGCCCCTTCAGAGCGATGTACAAAACGCAAAACTGTTTGGCGGCAGACTTAGTTAACATGATAGTAGCCTAGCCAGGCGGACATAGAAAATGCCGTACCACCAACCAAACTGAGTAATGATAGGTACTCTCACTGGGGATCGAACCCAGGACCTCAAGATTGTTATTCCAGCATATACGTAAATGCTGTTATGCATCGGGAGCCATTTAGCCTCTAGGCCACGGAGGCGGTTAAAATTTCAATTGAAAAAAGGGAAATATCCGTTTTCTATAAACAGTTGACTATATAAAAATAGTGAATGTGTGTGAACGTGGGCCTCCTTGTACATACATTCTGCTCCGAAAGGTTTAACCCCTTAACAGCAAATACGCCACAATGACGGGCCCCGGGACACTTGCATAGAAAAGTGTTTTGTATGTTAAAATTATTTATATTACTACTAACTTAGTTATTCGTATTTATTTTTAGGTAACCGTATTGAAGAGGAAGGACAGCACAAAAGAAGAAACGCTTAAAGAAATGCCGACGGAACTGAGCCGTCGATGGCACGCGTGTAAGGTTAACGTTACAATAGCCTGCGCTTGCGTCAGGGATTATGTAGAACTGAACAATCCTACCGAAAGAAACGATCGGGAACCCTGGTGTGATTATTAACGTAGTTTAAAGACTTGTCTCTCCATAAAGTTCCTATTGAATTGTGATTATTTAAGAAATCTCACAAGTTGTAACAAAATTAAAACGACTTGTATCTTGACAAATGTTTATTTTATTATTTATATGACTGTAAGTACAATATACACAACACAATAAGATTAAGTAAGAAAATTTACTTAACTTTTTAAAATGCGTTGGAACATTGGTACATTATTGCTCAATTTATTTACAATTTTAATAACATTATCTTAAGAGAACCAGTTATATTTTAAAAAGTAGTCTAAAACATATCATGCTGTTACACTAGTCAAATCAATGTTCAGTATCGTCAAGACAATGAGTCTTGAATATCTTTTACACACGTCGTGATTTTAATAATTTCCATAGAAAGTAAATACCGTATTAAACTCAGCTTAGTTTGCTAAGCTTCGATGTGAATTTAAAAGAACATTGCTGTGTGACAGCATTTCCGATATTCTTAAAAAATTATAAATAAAAATTGAAAACACATGAAAAACAATAAAATGGCATTAGCTTACGAACGACAGGAGAGCAGAGAGAGTGGCGCACGTTGGGAGAGGCCTATCTTCGGCAGTGGAGAGACACGGGCTGATACTCGTAAGTCAAGTAAATCAAGCTTACGAAACTACCCCTTCAATTCCACCAAGGATCCGTTAAGGTTGACTGTAAGTGACGATATTTTATGACAGATACATTGACAATTACAATTAAAAATAACATTATGCATTGTTGTGAATTTAATTGAACGTTAACATATTCCTTCAAATTAGTATATAATTATTTCTAATCAATTGCTAGTTATAAATGATGAAAAATATTATTGTTAATTAATCTCACTAATATTCAAATTCAAAAGACTTTATTCGGCACAGAATATAAGTATACATAAACAGGAAAGGAATACAATATTAAACAATATCCATAAAATTGCAAAGAACGATAAGTTGTTTCCAAAATAATTTTAGTGAAAATCGACACTCACTAATTGATATCACATATCGCGAACCGCACTCCAAATACACGAGAAATGTCATTTAACGAACACGGTCTAGAAACGTCTGATCTACATAAATAAATTTTGTTGTTATTAAATGATATATATGTAGTTTAAAAAATTACGTGGGATCAAACTACGTTTAGTCTTTGTGGACCAGTCATCTGGAAACTATGTATGTTTACCAGTATTACTTATTAATGGCACAACGAACCGCATACCTAAATATTAGTTTCTCGGCCGTTTTAAAAAACTTGATGAAGTTTTGTTCGTTAATATCTCAATTACAATAAAGTTTGGTTTGTATTAAATAGTCACTCACAGTTGTTTTCTCTTGTCGAAACAGTTGTATACAAAATGTCTTTACAATAAACTATTTAAATAGGATATCTGGCTTCGTGAATGTCATCTAATAATAGAGCATAGCATCCAGGGAACAGCTTTGTGATGAATTTCGACATAATTTTTTTTCATCAGCCATCGCCATCGTCAACGCCATCTAGCGGCACCTCTATAATTTAACTGCTATTGAAACTTACTATGAAGTTATATGTTAATGAAATTAACTTCAAGGGACAATAATTTTATGCCCTATTTTCAAATACTTCTCGAAGTTAGCTATCATATTAAAAAGATTATCCTGTTTTTTTAAATGAATGGAACCACTCTGTAATTCTGTTGTTCGTTAAGTCACTTACAGGTTTAGTTATATTCAGCATGTAGGACAGTTTCATGAGCCGCCGGCGTTGGTACTTCGCTCATCTGCGGCGTTATTTGCATGATCGCCATGCGGGTCTCATTCGCCATGCCGAGCTCTCGCCGGAGGATGTCCTCGGTCACCGTGTGGATGGACTTGAATTTTAGATTGATACCGTGAACTTTCAACACATGGTTGTTCAAGTTCACTTTGTAGCTGAATGCCACATTGCATACCTGTTGAAAACATATTTAGATTCATTATGATGTTGAAGCTGGGTAACTGGATATAAGCAATAAAGTCGTAGTTGTTGGAATGAGTCTCCTTCCATATATCACCACATCAAACGGACTTATTAGCTGAAGGACTAATCAGTAAGATTTTATCGTTTGAACAGCGTGAAACTGTCCGTCTCGTGTTTTTTTAATGTATGATAAGTTTGTACTTGGCCTTCATCTCTCTCATGGTACGTGACGTTAAGGCCGTTGGATGGTATGAGTGCGCACCCAGAAGCCTCAACCTAATGAGACGCTGGCTCTGCTACCTTTCATACCGGAACACAACAGTGCTACTAACACTGCTGTTTGGCGGCAGACTTAGGCAACATTGTGGCAGCTAGCAAGGCTTTCATAGAAAATGCCTTACCACCAACAAAACCGATTACCGATAGTTACCCTCACTAGGAATCGAACCTGTGACCTCTAGATTGTAAGGCCAAGTGTGTAGCCAAAAGACCACTTAGGCGGTTAACTATTTACTCTATCCTTGAGTTAGTCCAAAGCAACACTCGGGGAACACAAAAATCAGCGACCAATTCCACTCCATTTCAGGTTACATAAATCATTGTACACTTCTTGAACATAATTAATATAGCACTACGTACAGAACGGACGGTGACTGCCTCCCGCCGATCCGCGTTACCTCACTTTCCCCGCAAGAGACTGGCGCAGAAAATAACCAGTACGTATAGTGCACACGGACTACTCACAAATGCGCGTGTACACAACCGTCATCCGTTCGATGTGTGCCGATATCACGACAATTGTTCCAAGTGTCAGACGTGTGCCTTTAGTTCCTCCTATCCCTACACCTATATCACGATATTGAAGAGACTAACCTCGCAGGAGAATGGCTTGTCGCCCGTGTGGGTTAGAGTATGGTTCTGGAGGTGGTGGCTTTGCGTGAATCCCTTTTTGCAGATGTCGCAGACGAACCTTTTGTCCCCAGTGTGTATTCTCATATGTCGTTGTAGGTTCTGTGCCTGTAAATGGTAAATATGATAAACGCACCTGGCACGTGTACGGCCGCTCCCCAGTGTGCATTCTCTCGTGGTTTTGCAACTGATGCTTCGCGTTGAACGACATGGTGCAGGTCGCGCACTTGTACGGTTTGTAACCAGAGTGTATGCGCAGGTGGCGGTTCAAGTCGCAACGCTGAAATGCATCATACAACCACGTTTATCTGGGCGCCCTCTGTCTACCCAACTTACAATTAACTACATAACAACACCCGGTATAATCCCATTATTATATCTTGTCACTCACTTGAACGCAGTTTAAAATTTTGCCGGAAATAAGCGTACAGACAAAAAAACGACGTCAAAATACGAGGGGCATACCGAAAAGATCGGTAATCGAGTACTTTCGATTTAATTAGATTAAAAACTCTTTTTGATGAATAAACACTGGTTAGTTGAAAATCGAATACAATTGACAGAATTAAAAAAAATTTTTTTTTTAAAGAACAATATCAGTTTGAAATTGATAGGTCGATAAAAAAATGGAGCTTACAAGAGAAAGTTTCCGTGCCATAATTTTTTACAACTTTCGACGAGGATTATCTCAGGGACAATGTCTCGCTGAGCTTATATCTATATTCAAGAGTGAAGCGCCTAGCCAGACGACAATATATCGCTGGTATTCTGAATTCCGGCGTGGACGTGCTTCTCTTGGCACCGTACCTTCCACAGGCCGGCCAAAAACAGCGGTTACACCAGAAAATGTCGCTGTTGTGCGCCGAATGATACAGGATGACCGACATATTACATATGAGCAGATTCGGGCTACTTTAGGGATAGGTATGACTGCGATACAAACTGTTTTACATGGTGAACTGGGAGTGAGAAAGCTAGTTTCCCGCTGGGTGCCCCATAATTTGTCCGAAGAGCAAAAGGCGGCTCGTGTCAATTGGTGCCGGTCTACTCTGCAACGCTTCAACGGAGGAAAGTCAAAAGCAGTTTATAACATTGTCTCTGGTGATGAATCATGGATCTATTCATATGAGCCAGAAAGAAAGCATCAGTCGGCTGTCTGGGTCTTCGCAGGTGAGATCAAGCCAACAAAAGTTGTCCGCTCTCGCAGCGTATCGAAGAAAATGGTCGCTTCGTTTGTCGCGAAAACAGGACATGTAGTCACAGTTCCCTTAGAGGAACGGAGAACGGTTACCGCTGATTGGTATACAACGGTTTGTTTGCCACAGATGATATCCGAACTCCGTAGAGGTAACCCGAAACGACGCATAATCCTCCATCACGATAATGCGAGCTCTCACACCGCTCAGAAAACAAGCGAGTTTTTGAAGCAGGAAAACGTTGAATTAATGGATCATCCTCCATACAGCCCTGATCTGAGTCCCAATGATTACTTTACATTCCCTAGAATCAAAGATTTATTGCGTGGTCAGCGGTTTCAAGGTCCAGAAGAAGCAGTGGAAGCATACAAATCGACGATTTTGACCATGTCAACTTCGGACTGGAATTGCTGCTATAATAATTGGTTCGAACGAATGCAAAAGTGCATTAACTGCAACGGAGAATACTTCGAAAAGCAATAAAAATAAATTTAGTTATTTCCTGTATGTATTGTTTTATATTCCCGATCATTTCGGTATGCCCCTCGTAGATGCTCATTAAATAACTATAACGCACATGTAAACATAGGTCATGCTGTGATTACGGAATAAACAAGAGTAGCAGCTAATGTTTATTATTAGAATGGCTTGGGTTTTTTATGTATAAAGGGTTTTGCAATTTTGCAATAAGGCCGTTGGATGTAATCCATAAGCTAACGAGGAGTCGTTTGGCGGCGGACTTGGGTAGAATGGCAGTAACTAGTCAGCCAGTAGTTTTCTACGCAAGTAAGCAGATGGTAGTTACAGTACTGTTACAAAAAGATTGCCAATAATCGTTATGAGTCAGCAAAAGTCGGTCATGATGGAACGTCAGTTGGGGAACGTCCACTGCTGAACATAGGCATAGGATTGGTTTGTAATAGTACAATTAGGCCCGCTTAGATACGGTCGCCTTTGTTAAATGGCGCCTCAGCACACGCCACCTCTAGTCAAAGGATGCCGCCGCGAAATCAAAAGCAAGCCAGCTGCGGCGTACACCGGCTGCTGAATTTGGCATTTTCTTTCGAGGCATCGCAGTGAGGCATCACTTCGAGCGATTAAGATTTCTTTGCTGCCGATATCTGCATGCAGCAATCATGTTCAGCATTTAATGCTCGTATTTTTTATTATTACAATAACCATTCCGTTCAAGTGTAGCGATACTATCTAAGCGACTTTAATGTACTATGTACATTCACACTATGTTTTTGTCTATACTTATTAAGACATATTATTAAATGTCAGTGTGAAACAAAGTCGCGTTTTCATCATTGGTGTCAAAACTAAAAAAAATATTATAAAATTTTAGTTAAAAAAAGTTAGTACCATGCCCATAATGCGTCCATACCTTTATAAATCTGAACAGTGCGGTGGTCCAAAATAAAGTCAAAGGATAACATTTGTGGATGTTATTTTTCTTAATCCATAATAAGAAATAATCTGTATGATAACCATGCAAAGCTCATTAACACATCTACTTAAACCCAAGACCCAGATCAAAAATTTAAATATACTTACAGCAATGAACTTCTTGGAACACAAATTACATGCATATGGTCTCTCTCCTTTATGTATTAAATTGTGCCTGTTAAAAAATTAATTTTAGTTAAGGACTTTGTATCAATCAAATTAATTTAAAGTTCATATGAAAAGATGTTTTTTTATGTATAATGGAATTTGGACTTGGCCTTAATCTCACCAGAAGCTTCTATATGGCGCTGGTATAAGACCAGTGAAGATGTGATTTCGTGATAGCAGTTTGCTTTGCAGCTTATCAGCTGATGATTCGAATGAAGATCTTACCTGACTAGAGACTTCTGACTATAGAACCCAGATCCGCATATGTCACAAATGTAGTCTTTGATGCCTGTATGTTGCTTCATATGAACTTGTAAGTTACCCTTTTGCGCAAATGTGCGCGTACACTGTGGGCAGTTGTACTTTTTCTTTTCTGTAAAAATTTACATGTGTACCTGTTTAGTTATCCACCAGTCCAATGTTGGTAAGTAAGTCAGACTTGCACGGATTTGCTCAAATCAAGCAAGCTGATTTGTGATTGCAGTACGGTTGTATTGATACATAGGCAGACACTGCTGCCCATATCCTGAATCTCAGTCACATGGGGTGGTCTTATTCTAAAGCTAAGACCACAAGAGTATTTATTATCTATAATAATTTTTAAAGCAAATTTAAAAAAATTATGAATATAACAATTCAGGAACCAAACAAACCTTGGTGAGTGGCTATATGATTGCCCAGTGTATAAGTAAGTATACCACAAACTGGACAAACAAGTTTCTCTCTCTGCTTGACAACAGGCTTGGCACTCCTCACTATCCTGACAGTCTTCTCTCTAGGCATCTTGGATCCATCTGGCTTTGTCTTATAGCCAGGATGTACCTTTAGAATTGTGGCATCTTTTGGTCGCTTCAATAAGATAGGTGGACCTCTCGAGCCATTCTTCATTATTGGATCTGAAAGGTATTTAAAATTGTTTCCAGAATTATGACAGCCTTTCTATGCAAATATACCTAAATAGACAGATTTACGCAACTCGACGTCATGAGCGCCAAGAAATTCCATTGAGTAAACTAAAAAGATGAAGTGCAATATGGGTCAAAATGAAAAATAAAAATTCCTTAATAATTTAGTCCTAAAAATAAATACACCAAGGCAACCTCTAGTAATAAATGCATTACTTTCTAATTATATCGAAAATGAATTTGTTATTGAAATAATAAGGCTTTAAGTCACATAATGTATAAGAATGTAATCCTTGAGTCTAGTAAATGTTACTTTATTCTAGAATCATTTAAGCGTAATAATATTTTTTTTAGATAAAACTTACAGCATGTAATTGTAGTAGCCCTGGTAGACTTCTCATCTTTTTTACTTTTGCCTCCTTCTAGCTCTTGCTTAATATTGCCAAGTACTTTAACTTTCCTCACAACAGTTTTCTTTCCTTTAAAAACTTTAATGTCAGCCAATGTAGGTTTCTTGAATTTAGTTTTCGTTTTAGTTGGAGGTACATAGTCTGAATCTGTGTCGTCATCTTGAAATATGTCGTCATCTAAGTACTCTGTCTGTAATTTGTATAAAGTTCATAATTATTAAAATCGGCATAATTATAATATAATAAATATACAGTACAACAAAAATATACAGATCATGACTTATAATATCTTTCTCAATCAGTTGCGATAGGAAACTTCAAAAACATTAGCATAGTTGACCAGTTTTTAAGGGTCATACTTATGTTTGAGAAATGTCATATTCAGTTATTTTTATTAATATTTAAATAATTTTCTATAAACTATTAAAAACTGAATCCAATTTAATAACTGGTCAATCTATCTGTTTATCTAGTTCTTAAACTAGCAAGCACAACCGGTACCAGTAACAGGACAGCAGCAAGAGAAACAAAACTATATGAAAAACGGTATTGAAATGCCATCCCCAGTCATTGGAAAATTACATCATACTTTTAGATACATTTCTTATTCTCTTGTTACCCTACCGGCAGCAGAAGTGTACAGTAGAACAGAATAGCAAGCAACAACTAAGAATGAATAATTTTGTATTAATTATATTATATATTGCGGCCCCCTGCTACCTTCACCAGGATAGAGATACTTACATCAAAATCATTACTTGCAGTCATCTTGGTTGACTTCCATGTTAAGTCAACATGATCATTCTCTTCTTTTTTAGGTTTTGTCTCTTCTTCAGCATTGGGATCCACTTTTCTTATCACAGTATTGGCTATGACAATGTCTTTCCCTTCTAATGTATCAACTGGTTTAGCACAGTCTTTTTCAAATTCTATCTCCATTTCCCATTTGGGTTCAGGCTTCACTGTTAATGGACCTATCTCACTTTTTATATCCGTGAATGAGTCGAATGCTATTTTCTTAGTTGGGACATTCCGACTTTGTCTTTGTAACGTCTTTCTAAGCTTTTTGTCCGTCCTGAATGACATATAGAATATTGTATCATTTGTTTAAATTCTAAAAAAAGCTCTAGGTTAAATAATAGAAGTGTGCTCACAGTTAGCAAAAGTGCTTTTAACTTGTTTGGCAGACATGGCACAAAGCTTTTAACAATATTGTTCGATAATTAGCCAGGCTTAGAAGGAAAAGTCTACCAACTAAATGAACAACCATCGACAAGTAACCGATATCACATTGGGGATAGAAACCATGATCTATATATCATCATAACAATCATCAGTTTCTGTACCCATTAGGGAAAGATAGATTTAGAATTTAAGACAAATAAGTTCTAAAAGGTGTAACAAATTAATTACCTTTCAGCAACGGTTTTGAGAAGAAATGCCTTCTCGAGGGCTCTGCAGCATTTGCTGCAAATTCTGTCCGGTAAACCATCATTTGAAGCAACCTATAAAAGTGAATATTGTCTTCATACTATCAACGTTGAAAAACACTACGTTTTTTTACGTTTTTCATTCACAAAAAATAAAATACACTTTAAATTACCTTTACATCGGCAATAGCTGTAAGCATTTCAGCATAATTACCAGACAATTTGTATCTGAACAAGGGGCACAATGGTTTCCTGTTCGATAAACATATTCGACACGATTTCATGTCTACACCTTCTTTTGAATCCATTATCGAAAGAAATAAAATAAATGGTTTCGATAGTTGAGTGATGAACCAAAACCGTAACAAAACAACAATGTCGAAGATTGAGTCTAGGGATTGAACATTGTCGATTTTCGGCTTCCGTGATCTAATAAACGTCCACCATTTTGCGACGGCAAGAATAAAGCTAGGGATCACAAAAAATATCGATATCTGGATAGTATCGATACTTTCGCTTCGATACCGACTATTCGTATTGGCACCGAAGGATAGCAAATGTAATAATATATAATAATAGGTTATAAGATATTATAATTTGTGGTTGTCATAGACAGGGGGCACTTGCGGTGAAAACAGTACAGCATGTATTCGCAGGTAGTAGCAATAACTACGTTTGACAAGATGGTGGCACTCTAGTTTCAATTTTTGCAACGTGCCAAAAGATCATGGTCTATTTTCAAGTTTTATTAAAATCGGGTAAAAATGGTAAAATTCAATAAACGAGATTAGCCTGCCACCGAAAGTGAAATCGTCACTAGGATTTGAAAAAGTAATTTAAATAATATCAGGAGTGAACTACAAACTAACCAAAAATAGTGTAGTATAAAGTAATACAAGTTACTCGAGAAGGTCTTAAACTAAAACAATACTTCATTTTAATCCTTAAAAAGATCGAAGCCCCAGGCAAATCAGTCGATCGACTAATTTTTCAAGCCTTTAATTGAGCATAGACAAATAATATTGTTCATCTGGCAACACCGATATAACCTTACTAAAGATATTTCAAATGAATTTAGACTTTATACTAAAGGGGTAAAAAGTAATTTGGAGTAGAAGTTTTGACAGTTAACTTTCGTTTGATGGGCGACTGTACAAAAAGCAAAAGCACGCTCCGCCTGTCAAAATGCGTAGTAGGAAAACAGGGTTTTGTTGAATTTATTTTTGGTGTCTGTCTGTGTCCATTTCAAAAATTCTAGGACGGATTAGTGTGTATTATTTAGGCCATTATTTAGCCAATTCGTTATTTTGCCTTGTGACAAAATGTTATTATAATGGCCACCTTTGAAAACTGGGTGAATCGAAGAAAAGGTACAAGTTTTGTAAATTTTATTACACATTCAATAATTAATTTATAATGCTGTATTAAAATTGTACATCTAACTTAATCTCGCTCTTAATTTTAGGGAAACAAAGTGTAGATTTGTTCAAGTTGGACACCAAGAATAAAACACCAGAACAGAACATTGTAGATATTATTCAAGGCTTGTACCTGAAGAAATCATTTCACAATGAGACTTCACCGACGAGCAAGAGTGTGCCCGAACTCAAGACTGGGTTCAGGAGTATACAAAAGAGTGGTTCTGACAGCCGCAGATTGTCCTACTTAAATGCCTTAGTCACACTTTTATGTAAGGAAGCTAGAAGTAATTTGGGGTTCACTGGTGATGAGTTGATGACATGGTGAGCGTTTCTTTTGTGATATCTAATCCATATATCATAATAAAGATTAAAGTTTTCATTATAAGTTTATTGACATCGGTGAAATCTAGGTTAGGAAGCTAATTTGCTATCTGAAAGTGAACTCTCTTCATAGAAACAAGTTGAATAGCCTCAAATTAAAGACTAGATTATGGTGATTTCAGCTTGTTTAGTGACATTTGTATTATATATACAAATCTTTGCTTAATGTTGGCATAAAATGGTCATTCAAAATATGTTCATTATATTTCATTACATCAAAATAAAAAAACAATGTATTTAGCAGTAAGAGACTAAAAAACAACAAATAACAAAATTTCAAATGTCGAATATATTTGAAAGTTTCTTTTTGACACATTTTGACTGCAACACAAACATACACAGTAATTGAATGAGTATTATTTCAAAGATTTTATAAAGATCTAATGAAACATTTTTCTTGCAAAAATCAATATTATCAAAACTCAAGTTTATTGAACTATCACACTGTTGAAAATCTTTTATTTCAAATCTTAGTTGAGTGACATCTATCTACCATATCATAATAAGTTCTATGAATGGATTATACTTCAAGTAATATTTAGGAAATCACAGTTACATAAATGGCTATAGTATTAGTTGACTTGACATATATAAACTGCTAGCTATGTGGTATAGGAATTGTTGGTGGCGCAGTGGATGAGGCATGGACTCTCAATCTGAGGGTTCCGGGTTTGAATCCAGCTGTGTACCTATTAGTTGTTTTTCAGTTCAACCATATTATCTGATTGCTTAATGGTGAAGGAAAACACGGTGAGAAAACCTGCATGTCCTGAACAGGCCGCTAATGCTAATGTGAAGTCCGCCAATCCGCATTGGGCCTGCATGGTGGAGTAAGGCCCACACACTCTCTGTAGCAGATTAGTGTACTCGTTACAGCAAATCACCTCATCCTCATAGAAAACTCAATTTGGTGATCTGTATTCAATGGCTCACATTAAACTGTGGACTACCATAGCTGACAAACAAGGAACCCATAGTTGTGAAATGTTGCCTTTACAGTTCTATGTGAGGTCTTACTTAACAGTATGGGAATGTTTTGCCTTTAAGGTTATTTATATTAAGATTTACCTAATGTACTAGTTTGCTTCATAATTGATAAATTATAACATTCTGTTTCAGTATCAGGATAAGCCTTGTTGATGAGTCTATGGTGATCAGGGCTGCAGCCTTGAGAGTTTTGCGTTATTTGATAAAGACTGAGAGTGATGTTGCCACATTCAACACACTGAAACTACCCTACCTTGTTATAAGGTAATATTTATTGTACATGAGAAAAACTTGAAAATATAATATCAAGTAAAAATTAAAAAAAGTTGCAACTTTGCCTGTCGTGACTTTAAAATCTGACTCTGTGTGTCGTGACTCTATTCATAGTTATCAAGATAATAACTGGGAGGTCCTGGGTTTATTCCCGATTATTTTGGTTGGTTGTAGGGCATTTTCTATGTCCGCCTGGTTAACTACCACCATGCTGCTTATGTCTGCTGCCCAACATCACTGTTGTGTTTCAGTAAGGTAGCAGAGCCAACACATCATTAGCTTGAGGCTTTTGGGTGCAAATGCTTACCATTCAACTGCCCTAACTTCACTTTCCTGGTGATCTAGTCAAACATAGTTGATTTAGTGCCGTTACATGATGTTGTATTTGAAATACTTTTAAAAAATTAAATTAAATTTTATATTTTCTGAATTAGTACTGCATGTTTTAATACAATTTTATTATACAGGTATTTGTATATATTGTGTCCATATTACTATTTTATGAATGTAAAAGTTTTTAGAATTTATGTTTAGGTGGGTTACCAGAATCAACAATAGTTTCATAATTAGTTTTCTTAGAAACTGAACTGATTAATTCTTAGCGTGAATCATGAAGCCTTAGAACTAAGAGCACTTAAGCCCCAAATTACTTTAATCTAATTAGGTCCATGGACTTAATGCTACGGAATGAAGAGGAGAGAGCTCAAGCGCTGCGGGTGGTGAGAAGAGTTATAGGAGTGGTGGGGGCTCCAGGGCCTACGCCCCGGCGGCACAGGGCTGCGTACATCGAGCAGGGGCTGCTGCGATGCCTCGTGGCTGTGGCTCGAGCTGGGAGTGCTGGGGATGGCACAGGTGATCGCTTGGCAAGGCCTGCCATCGCCACCTTGGCTGAAATATGTAAGTTTATAAATAACAATACTATGCTTATGCAACATTATGCTTATGTTGTTATAAGTGAATAGAATACTTCTAGATCTGCATATTTAATTGAGATGGAATTAGACACTTTAATTTTGTTACTTTAATATACAGAAATTCCACACGGTGAAATCCATATTACATAGAAGTAATAAAGTCACAGACATAGCTTGAAGTTTATATCTAGTTGATATCTTCCAGGTCATTGTGAATGGTCTTCTAGGCAAACATATTTAATCCTTGAACACATCTTTACCTAAAATCTGGTGAGATTACATGCGCTAAGCATAAGTATAAAATAGTTTCATTTATAATACATTCAGACCACCATCCTGTGAAATTTATAACTTGCAGTAGAATGTAATGCAGACAGAAGTGAGTGAGTTGTTGTGGTACTTATTATATGCATAAGTGCTCTTGGCCTTAATCTAACCTGATGGTCGAAAGTGACGACCGGGCCGTTGGATGGTAAGCGTGCGCACGCGGAAGCCTCAAGCTAAGCAAGCACCAGGCGCTGGCTCTGGTACCTTCCTACTGGAACACACCAGTAATAATAACGCTGCTGTTTGGCGGCAGACTTGGTAACATGACAATGCTTTACCACCAACCAAACAGAGTAGCGAGCTTTACCCCACCTGGAAATCTAGCCCGGCACCTCCGGATTGTGCATAGCAAGTCCATATATCGTGCCACACTGGCTGGTTGCAACCCGGAGACAAAGATTTTGCCTCAGCATGCTTCCAGTTGTGCTCTATTAACACAGCTTAAGTAAAAGGTAAAGTAGTATGTCTTTCGGCAAGCGCTAGATTACAACTGAGCTCCATTTAAGAAAGCACGAATTGATTACCTGAGTGGTAGGTCGGGTCAGCTATTATTCTATAGAACATCACAAGCTACTTCATTACGTACCAACAGGCGTGTTAAACCCGGAGCAGTTTATATCGTGCGGCGGTATCAGCGCGGTGACTCGCCAGCTAGCGGAGTGCGCGACCCCCCGCATGGCGGAGGCGCTCTGCGGCGTGCTCCTTCACACCCTCAACGAGCCCGAGGCGAGGCGCGCGGCCAGGGTCGACCTCACCTGCCTCAGCTCGCCCTACTGTGACTTCCACATGCGACCCACAGCTACCGATACCAATAGGTGAACAAAAACATAATGTATTATAGTTTTTTCTTGTACATCTCTCTATAAAAGGTTGGACTTTTTGTTATCTGTAAATAAATATGAAATTTTTTACAGTTAATGTCAAAGGTTAAATGCAAGCACTATTTATTATTAAAAAGTCTGTTTAGATAGAGCGAAAAGCCCTAATAAGGTATTCTATCTAAAACTAAAAAAACTGATTTATTTACTTTAATAAAAAAACAATACAGATTTAGTGTACATTTTTTGGTCTGCCTGTATATTTTATAAATAGGCGGCATGATTTTAAATAAGAAGTTATGGAAAACATAAGAAACACTAACTGTATGTTTCAGGGATGAACGTGAGATGCGGTTTACGTGTAGCCGACTAGCTTTACTGTGCGTACTGCGCAGCTGGCCCGGGTTATTGCACTTCTGTCACCCCTGCAGCGCCGGAGGGCTCCGGGCCCTGGTAGCCGCTCTATACCTACCTCGGTTAGAGGTCCGAGTGAGTATGGCATCATCTTTGCAACTACATTTCAGGTGGGTTCCGTGACCCTATTACTAAGCCTCCACAATGCACTGTCCATCCGCCTTCAACAAGGCTGTATCTTTTGAACCGTAATAGGCCGACACTTGGAAAGATGAACTTCATTTATACACTCGAGTACAAAAATATGTGTCAAATTTTTTGTGTCATATTCACCTTTGGGAAATGTCAATAACATTTCCTTCAAAACACCGCATAGGAACAAGAAATGGTGAATGTGACATGGTACAAAAGTGTATACATATTTTTGAATTCGAGTGTACATTGTATATCTTTTTTTTAAACTAAAGACCTCAAACCGAAACGAAGAAAACTAAAAGTCTGTAATAATCACAGTAGACTTGTAAATATTGACAAACATTATTATGTGGTCAGGGAAATGAACTTATTTCATGATGATAATATCTGTACCTTTCTTTCCGCGTTTCGAGACCTTTGTTGCGCGAATCCAACTCGCATTTGGTCAGTTTTTATTTATTTACACACAGCTGTCTCCGCACCCTAGTCCCCTAGCTGTCTTCAAAGCCTAGCCTTCCACTTGAACTAATAAAGTACTCAGGTCGGTTGGTGGTCGTTCATATTTATATGCCCGCCTAGTTATTATGTGTATCACCCTTTTATCTGAGCCTTTACCACTTAATCATCACTTAACATAGGTGGAGGCCAAGTGCAATCACAACCCTTGTGGAGTTGGCGTTTCTCTTCATGTCATATCATACGATTAAATCTACTCCTTTCCAGAAAGCAATATTGGACCTGTTATATGAATTAGTTGGACTGCCACAACCAGAATGGACTGACGAGATTTCCGTGGCCTTAGATGCAGTAGATCCGTCAGATTTTCAAGTAAGTTACTTGCACAGGTGAAAGTTAGCTTCTAAACATTTGAATGCAATGTCTACTAGGTAGCTTTCTCAGGTCGTCTGTCATGCTATGAAAAAAGCGTACCATATGGTTTTATCACTCCACTGAAATTGATCTTCCAGAATTGAGGTTAGGCAGGCTCAGGGAACAATGTTCTTTTATTTAAAGGAACAATAAATGTGACGATAAATATGAAGAAAAAAAAAAGTATTTTCTTTCATTTGATTAACTTAACAATACAGTTTTTGGGACACTCCTTTTAAGTTTTAAAAAAACTTGTATTAGGATAGGAGAATATAACCCATGTCTGTCTATTAGTTCCCGTATCCTAAAATATTGAAATTGAGAACACGTTGCCAAATACTACGTATCATGATCGATCGTGATAAAAAGTATTTTTTGTAATTTTTTTAAACTCGTAATTTTTTAATCTGGTCTGGTTTAATCAGTCTGGCTAGAATTTTTTTGCCAATCCAGTTGCGTTTTTTAACATACTAGATTTGATAGAAAATACTTTTCATCCATTTAACAGATGGCTGAAAGTCGTTTTTAATTCGAATCTTAGACCATATTCCTTGTGGGTGATTTTCAGGACTCATGGCGACTTAATGAAGGTTTTGTCGCCGCCGAAGGCACTGCCATATTACCTCATCTTAGTGCGACTGGACCCGACATAACGGAGATTCATCTTGCGCTCTTACTTCAGTGTTTCCTAGAGGTATGTTTATGAACACAATACACAGATTTTTTTATTTCAGATTTCGACATTTTGTTACTTATGAATTTTTATTTAGAAACATATTTAAAAATAGAATATATGAATTTATTTTTCTTTCAAATAATATTGGATTATCCTAATAAATTGGTCAATTAGCTATCAGCTAATCAAAAAGTCAAAACAATTTCCCTACATATTTTAAGAAAACTTTATCCACATATTTTTGAAATATGTAAATACTTTGCTTTTATTTTGATTGTGATATTCAACTACAGGTCTATTGCTTAACTGAGTAAGTTCCTGCGGTAGTAGAGCGGTGCGGGAGGGGTACTTTACATACATGAAACTACACGAGACCACAGTGATGTGTATGCATACCGAGACAGTTATATGTCACCCTTCCCTCTCGAATCCCTCTATTGCATGAACTGTACCGAACTGTGAACTACAAATTAAATATTTGAGTTTGAACCTACTCAGTTACGCGCTTCATGTATGTTGTCTTTATTTTCAGGCTGGACTATTAGATGGGCTAGCTGAAGTGATCGTGACAAGTGATACGTTTATATCGGTCCGGGCGACTGTATTATTAGGGCAACTATTGCATTTAATACACCTATTTCTACCTCCACAAATATGTAGTATAACCCCCGCGCTTCCCTCGCTGATGTCGCAGGCGTCGGAAGGCAAACCTCAAGCCCTCGCAGCGGTCGCGGCTTTGCGCAAGCTCCACGCGATGCTCGAAGCACGGCCGGCAAGCAACAGTTTGTTCCTAGACCACATCATACAGTATTGCAGTGGTGCATTTAAAGAAAGAGAAGAAGACACGAAGAGTCGAAAGGAGAAAGACAACGCGAACATAGCCAAACCTAAGCCAGATGTTTCGTTACACAAAGATAACAGCATCGAATTTCTGAATGAATCCGATAATGAGAATGAGCCAAAGCAAAGACATAGTATCGGCTCTCGTGCAGAGGTCACTACAAGGAATGTTAGTGCGTTAGTGAAGAGCAAAAGTGTCAGTTCACGGACTAGTGCGGCAGTGAGTAAAGTGACTAAATCCGCAAAGTTTTTAAATTTGTTCGAAAGAGATAGCGACAGTTTGATTCGATGTACTATGGTGATGCAGAATAAAGACGGTAATACATGGAATTGGGAGATAATAAGGACTATTTTGAAGGTATGTTTTTTTGTGCATTCTTTTGTTGCTATTTAAAAAGCTGTAATTGCATGCCTGGCGTTAATTTTGCCTTATCATGAAAAATACTTATTCAAAAACCTACCTGAAGCTCCATTAGCACCTTACCACTTGCTTGGCAAGCAAGCAATATAAGTTGGGATGTGGAACCCACTACCAGATTTCCTTAAAGCTATATTCGGGGAGCAATCAAATAACTATATTTTTTTGATAATATTTGAAAATCCAATCCGTACCATCGTCGGCTATATTTTCTCCTAAATAATCATCTTCATCTTATCGTTGATGTGGTAAGGTCGATGAGCGACCTCACACAGCGACCTAGTGTCACATTTGATGAGCCGCTAGAGAGTCTTCTGACATGGCTCATGTAGCTACTACCTGTTGTCCGATAGTAACCGGGACCAACGGCTTAACGTGCCTTCCAAGTCCCCACCGGGAATCGAACCCGGGACCTGCGTGTGTTGCGCGTCTGAGCCTAACGCTCAGCCAACTGCGCCACGGAAGCCGTGGGCCAGACCTATATAATGAAATCGTTGTTAAGGCGTAGACCTAATTGAAAAACAATGACAATTCAATTGTGTACTCTGCATTGCCATCTGTTAAGTAGGAAACTCCTTGCTAGAAAACTGATCGACTTTGCTTAACATTCAAAATAGATTCAAGCTTAGTTTATGTGAGATATGCTAGCTGTCACCTGGGCACAGGCCTGACACTTCAAACAAAAGTCTCGATATCGGTTACTATTCCTATACATCGAATGGAAACGTTTGTATACAGGCGTATGTGTGAGTCAATTACCGATCCTTAAGCGGGTCACTTTCTAGCGGGGCGAGGTTAGGTCGATACCGCGGCTCGGTGGAAGGCCGTGAAAGTCAATTCTGGGTGTAGTATGTATTAATTATGTGATTTGAAATTCTTAAGAGGTGGTTTGTGTTTGTTTGTATAGGAAACAGATGGAGATTCCCTCCTGAACTTGAAAGACAGCGCTCACAGAGCGTGGGTGTCTCGTATCATCAACTATCTGAAGCCGTCGTCCAACAAGTACTCGCACACCGACCTCTCTACGACGGGGCATGGACACTCTGCTACTAGAGCCGGCTGCCAGTTGATCAGGCATCTCTTGAAGCAGAACGATGTAAGTTCATTTATAATTTACGTCCAAAAAAACGTGAGAAGCCATTTAAATGTTCTAGATTTTCACTATTGACGCTTCAAAGAGCGATATATGAGTCGATATATATGTATGTACTTCCTACTAGATATCGCGAACCGAAAACTCACTATGTTCAACTGAACTGTACTGCAATCCACACAGCTATACTTCAGTGTGGCTCTGACATGTTGCTCTATAAGCGATCTAGCGCTGCATGTTTTATAGTTTGGTTAGACGACAAAAATAATGTTTTTTTTTTCTAGAGAGCGCAGCGAACTTCAGTTCTAACCAGTATTTGAACAAATGTTTACTATGAACGTTCTTGTCTGTCGGTAGAATATATGTCAATGTATATATACGCATTAATATTATTTTATAGATCCCGGGATTCAACAGTTTATTTTTATACGTTGGTATTGAAGATGAAAAGATATATATACTTTGCTTTTCAGAAATTATTTCATGGGAGACATGGGCTAGGATACGTTTTACTCCTGTGAATTACATTCTGATAATTTCTGAAGTCCACGAAGAGACGGTTTTGCATTCGCTTTTCTCAAATGAGGCATAATATTTTATACAGGCCGACTCACAGAGACTTCTAGAAGACCTGTTCTACGACGTGAGCCGTCAGATAGAAGCTATCGAGACGGGTCGTCGCGCGCACGAGTGCCTGTTCAGTCCGCAACACATGTGCAACACCATGTGCCAAATGTACTTCCTGTTGATCGGGCAGCTGTGCCACTCGCAGGCAGGGCTGAGACTCTTCAAGCAGACCAGGCTTTATGAAAAGTATGTATTTATCATATGGGACACCACTTAGTATTGATATATTATTATTATTCCTTTATTATCAGGTAATAAACGCCCATAGTTATTACAAAACAAGATAAAAATATAGCCTGATAGTCACGATAAATACCTATTAAAGAATCATGTTCGCACAGAAGCCTCGAGCGAAAGAGGAACTGAGTATTTTATATTTCTTCATTCATTAATACACGCTGCTTGATTGATTGCGATTGCGAGATTAACCGCCTCCGTGGCTACAAGCTTTTAAACTAACAATCCGGAGGTCCCGGGTTCGATTACCTCCGGTACTCAGTTTGGTCGATGACATTTTCTATGTCCAACTGGCTAGGTACCACCATTTAAAAAAAAGATTATTTTCAAGAAGTTAATGCTAATGAGGAGGTGGCTCTGCTACCTTTCATACATGACTTATGTAACATGGTGGTAGCTAGCTAGGCGGACATAGAAAATGCCCTGCCTAACCGAGTACCGGTTATGAGTCCGAGAGCGAAACCATTAGACCACGGAGCCATTACGGTTAATACCCATAAGGAAAGTTTATTAAAAGTATGACAAGTGCTACTATTTTTTATGAATTTCTTCGAATGCCTTACAGTCTCCTGGAATTATCAACGAAAACACACCACAGCTGCTATGTGAAGTTAGTGATATCAAGCTTGGACTACACACTGGACTCGCACTCACGTGATATTCTTGCCAAAACCCTCACATGTACTATACAAGCGTCAAGATTGTACGCCACGCAGTTCCTAAATGTGCTCTTGCGCGCCTCCCGCAAATCAAGGGAACTAGTAAGAAGAAAGTCCAAGTTGAAGAAGAATAACATACAGGAGCATGTCAAGTCGCATAGAGAGGACGAGGGAGGCAATGGCGTCGATATGAGCACGTGGATATTGCAAATGTTGGTGGGGCAGGTCAAAGACGAATCTAAGGCGGTTGTTAAATGTGCGCTGTCTATTTTGGAGGAAGCGTACAGCGTGCCTGTAAGTTTTAACTTTAATATTTCATACATCATCAAAAGGTATTTTCTGAATCAAAAATACATGTCTATATATACCTAATCATTTGGCTACTATTATTAGTTTTACGATTCCAATTCTAGGCATCATTTTTCAACTTCTATGTAGAATGTTTGAATTGATTTTGAGCCAAGAATTTAATGTTATTTCTAAAGTTTTTTAGTTATATGTATATCACTGTCCTAAGGTAAGAACCGAGACAATGCCTAAAATTGCTGCGATCGCTTAAAATGACGGTCGTTTCTGCAGCACGAAATTTATATTCTTTTCGAACTTTGTTTCTCAAATATCCTCGACCACAGTTCAGTACGAAGTGAAATAGGTCTTCAATTTTTGCAAACAGTAAATTGGTGTCTACTCACAGTATTTTAAAAATATTATAATTAAACATGTCTTTGTATTATTCTGTATGTAACAAATAAGTATTTTTAATCTTCCAGGCTTTTGTGGATAAACTTATCCCACTAAAGGAAGTACTGTGCCAGAACTGTCGATTGGAGAAATCTTCGGAGCCAAGTTTGTTGGATTTGTCCGCTGTGGGCGATCGGGGATATCTGCTGTGGCTTGGCCTGGAGGTAGCGGCGGCTGCTCATACAACAGACACCAAGTCCGTGGCATTCATTAAAAAACACTTGGATTTCTGGACGAAGAGTTACAACTACAGGTGAGCTATGTAAATATTTGGATAATATGTGTTCTGTATTACACATGATTAGGTTGTCTTTGATTTGTTTCCATCAAGCGCAGTAGTTTTACTGCTAACTTACGACATTTCTCTGCTGGTGATATAAAAAGCTTTACATGCTGCAGAGAAATGATAAAGTTGGTTCGTAAATTACTATTACTTGTTGTAGATATGTCCGTCTGGTTGAGGCTGGCGTGCACGAGGCTCTGACGCTGAACGAGGAGGCTCAGCGCGGGGCGCGCGCTCGGCGAGCCGCCCGCCCGCCGCCGCACCTGCACGCCGCGCTCGCGCACCGGCAGCCCGCGCCGCTCGCACGCGCACTGCTCGCCAACACGTTGCCCCACCATTACAAGGTAATCAATTATTAATCAAACCATCAACCGCATATTAATTTGGTATAGATTTCGTGCTCCAATCAAAATAGAATATTGACATGAGAACACCTTTTTAACAGATCTTGCAACGTAAGAAATGTTCGACGGAGCAGGAAGTAATGGATCTAAAGGCGTCGCTGTGGGCGGTCGGCAACACGTCCGTCACAGCGCAAGGCCTGCAACAAGCGATGAACCTCACAAACGGCTACCTGGAAGACTCGGTGCCGGTGCACATCGTGCGTCTGGCCAAGTACTGCCCAGTGTACTCTGTGCGCGCCACCGCCTTGTACGTGCTGGGACTATTCGGAAGTACATATGATGGCGCTAATTTGCTCTCTGATTTAGGTAAGAACATCGTGCTGACATTGTTTCTTCTATATTTCTCTCTAGGCAACGAATATTTATCCATACATTATTCATTCATTTCATAAAATGATGCGTAAGCATAATGTTGGACATGAGCCTTCTCATAGATAACGACTGATTTTCCTTGAGGGGATTTCCCATAATCACCACGATTGGCAGTTGGTTTGGTGATCGCAGTATGATGCTGTAGTTACATAGTACCTTACTCGCCTCTAACGACACCCGCGGGATGACATGGCATGGGGTGGTTGTATTCTATAGTCGGGACCACACGGCCGCTCCATCCATTACTGACGTGCCGCTAACTGGGGAATGTAGGTCATCTTCAACTGCTATCTGTCGGGCGTTATATCATGCACTTTACAATTTTAAATCTAAATTTTAAACCCAGCTTCCTGCCGCCTGGTAGAGGTCGTTTTGTTCGCTCCTCCCTTCAGCAGATCTTTTGATGAGACACTCCTCCATGACATGTGCCACTGTTTGCTGCGGGGCGCCACAATCACATGCCGCGGACGTCTTGATATCCTCATGTGGAGGTGATAGTTGCAGCCCGTTTAAAGCAAAAAAAGCATATCATATTAATAATAGCCAGCCTATTTAATTTCTATTAATATTTGCGAGCGGTTTTGTATTGATTGTGAAAAATTGTAATGATTTTTATAGTGATACGCGCTAATTAAATAATAAACATTATGTTATTAAACACTGATTATCTCCCCGTCGCAGGTTGGTTATGCGTAAGGCACACAAGACACGATCAATTCCCCGTCATACCAGACGAGGCTTACCTCACATACGACGCCAATGTTCACAACTTCATCACGTCGCCGGATCGACGATACAACGCCTTCGACGTTGACGTCAGTGAACATTCTGACCACACGGATCAAAGCATGGTCGAGAGTTTACACTCAGATTACACCAAACAAGCGAAAGACCAAGAAAAGGACCAAGACATGGTCGACCATAAGATAAACGTGTCAATAGAACGCAGAGAACCTGACAAACGGAAATCTCACACGCTGCCCAGTCAAGGCTACTCGAGCACTCACGATCGACCAACTTTATCTGAATCTAGAACGGTGGACATACTAAGAGATTGTTCCAATTATGAACGGGCGCCGACTCATGTTAGGGCAGAGAACAGATTGTTGATAAGCAGAATGAACTCTCTGGACCACGCCCATGAAGGAAGAGTGCGGAATACCAGTGAATCTAGTACTAGCGGTGTCAGCAGTTGTGATTCGTTTTTGGGCAAATACGCGATGCCGTGAGTATAGATTGTGTTTTAAAAATTATGTTAAGTGTATCGGGAATCTCGCATAAGACACATGGGAAGAATTTTCTTTTGAGATATAACTTTTGCTATTCACAATGCTATAAAAAGTAAATCAACTTTTGATTTGTTTTGTCAATTTACTTATCATTTTTAGAAAACGTAAAATATAAACCGTTACACCAACATGAAACCCAAGAAATGAAGATAATTACTAAACGTATGACGGCATACTGATACTAATCGAATAATATATGATCTATTTACAGTGACAGAGTGCTGACACTTAGTCCGATACCTAGCTCATCGAGTCTATACGGAATGAAAAGTAGCAGTAGCTCACACCGGCCGAAGATATCAGACTTACAACGACGGACTTCGACTTCTAGTAAGTGAATTGTTTCATATATATGTGGACTAGTGCCCCAGCCAAGTGGCGGTACATATTTGAACCTTAATCCCACATATATTATAACGTCGATTATTTTTGATGATGTATCACTTATTGTATATATGTTTTTAAGGTTTTACGGCTCCAGAAGTATCAAGTTCACCTCCCTCACAGATGGATATGACTGGCTATGCAACATTGAAGTCTTTGAACAAACATAGAAGGTACGCTATTGATAATATCTTGTGGTGAATGTTGAATCAGTAAATCATAAAACAAATGTGTAAAATGAACTTTCTTGTTCTTTGTCTTTCGAAAATAAGTTGTCAACCCTTCGCGTATGTGCTAGTAATTTGATAAATACTTGCCAGGCCCCACCTCTCTGAGAGCGCGGCCACATGCTCCAGCGATCTCGATGACATCAGCTGGCTCCTCACAGACACCAACCGTCGCTCCAAACCTTTCTCGTCCCTCAGAGACAGAACGAAGTCCGCCAGGGAGAGAATGAACAAAATGAGGTTAGTGACTTCTTCAAAAAGTTTACCTAGCAAATATTTGGCATATGTCAATATTATCAAAAGAAAAAATCTAACCAGTTAAAGTCGGTTGCATATTGTAAGACAACATCTACGGGAAAATTCTACAGGACTCGTAACTATCAGAAATGTACTCACGGTATGCGGAGTTACGTGCTAAGTGTATTTGTTGAGTCCCTTCCGGCGTGCGTCGCAATTATTCCGGCAGACGTTTTCTTACAATGTGCGACCGTTCTATTTGGAAAAATTGTTGGTTTGTACATTCCTTATGACGTAACGGAGAGTCAAGAATTACTTGATATTATGTATAGGAATAGTAGAAGGGCCGAAAAAAGTACTACTTCGTATCCCGATCGAGCAAGTAGTTCTCGTGAGAACATTTCTGAAATCCAGTTCACAATAATTCGAGAGAATGTCCATAGCTCGAGATCAACTTAACCAATTTAGACGCCGATTTTCATCCTTATGTATGGCATTTTTGTAAAGTTGTAAATTAGAAAACATTGCTTGAAACTATATATATAATAATATAATGCTATTTAAAACTCTAGAACTATCAGGGGGAAGAGATGTATTCTAATGACGATTGACCCTTTCTTTCAGCTTACTGGACTACGACTGGAAGCCGCTCTCCCTGGGCGACAGTCGTCATTCCCCCCCGCCCGCGCCGCGTGGTCCTCGCCACGCCCCGCTACTGCCATCCAACCATCCGCCTGCTTACATCGGCATATGTCTACCTAGAGACCTCATGGAATTGTTTCCCAGGTGATTACACTTTCTATTCATAAACTAGATACTAGCTGTACAAGCGGCGTCTTTAAAGAGTCACCGAATTAAATCAATGGGACACGCAGAGGAAGGTTACATTCAAGATTCAATTGACCTATTAATATGAACATTACACTCGGCACGTCAAAATATTACATACTATATGCATGTTAAACTATACTAAATTATCCTAATTATATTAACCTAAACATTTAGATAGAAATGAACTGATTGAAATGAAACTAGACTATGACGTCACATAATGAGTCGCGTTTCTAAAGTATTAATATTAATTATGGTTTTTTTACATGTGACGTCTTTTCGTCTCAATTACATCTGGGTGAACACGTTCTCCATCCGATGGCCTTATGGACTTACTACTAGGTAAAGATCCAGTGAAAACCCAATATACATTTAAAGAATAAGTACTTAAGTATGTAACTTTATCAATTAAAGTTAATAACTTGTGAATAATATCAACAACTTCACATTGACATAACTGTAGACAATAATGCAATACTATATATGCCACAAAACTTAGAAAACAGCAAGCATAGTAAGTAAAATAAATGTCAAATTGTAGGCACAGGTAGGAGCCAACATCTTACCTGTAAATAATTTGGATCGTTTTCAACGTTTACTGTCGCAGGGAGGATGACAGGAAAGGAGACGCGGACATTGGTAAAGACACTCGACGAAACAGAGTTCCCTCGTTTATGGTGGATTCGAGCAACGCGAGCACGGAGAACAAGTCGCGAGCAACGCCTGACAGCCAGAAATTTACATACAGAGGTGAGACGATGCTAATTAATATTTATTTTATCTACGTTTTGGTTGGCGGTAGGCCATTCATCTGTTTCCGCCTGAGTAGCTACCATTATCACATTTCGCACTAATACGAGGGGCATACCGAAATGATCGGGAATATAAAACAATACATACAGGAAATAACTAAATTTATTTTTATTGCTTTTCGAAGTATTCTCCGTTGCAGTTAATGCACTTTTGCATTCGTTCGAACCAATTATTATAGCAGCAATTCCAGTCCGAAGTTGACATGGTCAAAATCGTCGATTTGTATGCTTCCACTGCTTCTTCTGGACCTTGAAACCGCTGACCACGCAATAAATCTTTGATTCTAGGGAATGTAAAGTAATCATTGGGACTCAGATCAGGGCTGTATGGAGGATGATCCATTAATTCAACGTTTTCCTGCTTCAAAAACTCGCTTGTTTTCTGAGCGGTGTGAGAGCTCGCATTATCGTGATGGAGGATTATGCGTCGTTTCGGGTTACCTCTACGGAGTTCGGATATCATCTGTGGCAAACAAACCGTTGTATACCAATCAGCGGTAACCGTTCTCCGTTCCTCTAAGGGAACTGTGACTACATGTCCTGTTTTCGCGACAAACGAAGCGACCATTTTCTTCGATACGCTGCGAGAGCGGACAACTTTTGTTGGCTTGATCTCACCTGCGAAGACCCAGACAGCCGACTGATGCTTTCTTTCTGGCTCATATGAATAGATCCATGATTCATCACCAGAGACAATGTTATAAACTGCTTTTGACTTTCCTCCGTTGAAGCGTTGCAGAGTAGACCGGCACCAATTGACACGAGCCGCCTTTTGCTCTTCGGACAAATTATGGGGCACCCAGCGGGAAACTAGCTTTCTTACTCCCAGTACACCATGTAAAACAGTTTGTATCGCAGTCATACCTATCCCTAAAGTAGCCCGAATCTGCTCATATGTAATATGTCGGTCATCCTGTATCATTCGGCGCACAACAGCGACATTTTCTGGTGTAACCGCTGTTTTTGGCCGGCCTGTGGAAGGTACGGTGCCAAGAGAAGCACGTCCACGCCGGAATTCAGAATACCAGCGATATATTGTCGTCTGGCTAGGCGCTTCACTCTTGAATATAGATATAAGCTCAGCGAGACATTGTCCCTGAGATAATCCTCGTCGAAAGTTGTAAAAAATTATGGCACGGAAACTTTCTCTTGTAAGCTCCATTTTTTTATCGACCTATCAATTTCAAACTGATATTGTTCTTTAAAAAAAAATTTTTTTTAAATTCTGTCAATTGTATTCGATTTTCAACTAACCAGTGTTTATTCATCAAAAAGAGTTTTTAATCTAATTAAATCGAAAGTACTCGATTACCGATCTTTTCGGTATGCCCCTCGTATAATGAAGGTGAGTTCGTATTTCTTGAATTCAAAAAGTCATCACATGATTAATATAGTAACACGTATAGAACGGATGTTCCCCGCCGATCCTCGATACCTCACCTCTAATCGCAAGAAAGTGACCCGCTCAAGGATCGGTAATATGGAGCGCGCGTATTCACTCACATGTTCTCGTGTATACAAACGTCATCCGTTCGAAGTGTCCGGCCTATGACGTCACAATCAATCAAAAGCATAGCGTATGCTGTAGAATTGTGCAATTATTGTATCCCAGCGAAATGATAATTATCTGCAGTGTGCACGTTTCCTTACGATGTTTTCGTTCGCCAATCTAAATCTGTAAAGTATAGATAACATAGCCGGCGCCTATGGTCGGAGGATTCATTCTATAGCACTATCGTTACTTATTATAAGGTGTGATGAAGGCTATCTGGAAACCGATTGTATAAATTCATAATATCCTTGCATTGTGCAAGCAAGCAAGAGTAGATAAATTTTTTGTACAAATGATACTAATCTTTCTAGGAGGTGATGTGGTCCGTTCGGCAGCAAATTTCGTGGCAAATGTACTGTCAGGCGCTGGCTCCATTACAGCTAGAACAGTTCCCAGCGCCACTACGAAAGAAACTGAAGCAACCAATATAACTTCAAATACTGTCACTCCTGGAGCCACCTCCGAAAGCTTACTGCCTACTAAAATGAGTAAAGAAGCTTTTGGCATGGCAACCATCGCTGAAAATAACGTTGATAAAGCGACAAAAGCTGTCAAAACTATTAGTGCTGGTAAAACAGAAACGGCAGAAGAAAACAAACCGGGAATCGAAGATGACGGAAAAGATTCAAGTAGAACAGCAACGAGTACGAAATCGACCGCCAGTTCGGCGACTAGTGGTGTTGTAGTAAACCCTAGTGCAGGCGCAAGCGACGCAGGCACCTCCAATACCGCGAGTGGAGTTAGATCCAACGTTAGTATGTGTGCGAGTGAAACAGGAACAAACTCCAACACCGTGGGAAGACCGAACCCTGCTTTAAGTGAAACAGGGAATGTGAAAGCTGTCGGTAATACAAGTGCCTCAGTGAGCGAAGCAGCTAATACTAGTTTGGTTGCCAGTCGGATGGATAGGTGGCGGCATTCCAAAGCAGATTGCTTGGCGTGTGTACCAACGCGGCCGCCTTCCTCCCATGAGTTACGGGAAGCTTTCTTTGCAGGTTAGTAGTTTATTTTTTCAAAACCGTTCAACCATCAATAAAAATAGCTGATTGTTTTGAGCATTTGTTGAGAGCACGTTTTTTCCATGTGGTCTTAGTGTAAGTGGCTGTATGCTTTTGTATATGAAAATTTTAAAAATCGTGTAAATATCGGCGGACTTATTCAATCGCTGCCACTCAATCTGCGGTAGTAATTGGACAAGTTGGGCGAATGTTGGAATGGAAACTATGTCTATCGAGTCGTGAAATGTTACGGCATTCTAGTTCATTTACTGTTGGCTGATTAAACAAGCTCAGAGTCATTCAGCGAGCTATGTGGCTAGTGACGATCGGAATTTTTCTACGTGATGGGCAGGCCATATCGTTTCAAGGATAAACTTCTTGAGTCGGTTAATATATGTATATAAAATACTAGATTTTATTATTAGATTAGATTCTATTGATATTTGTATGGATATATACCACATTAAGACAATATTAATAATACTTTTCAGGCATGGACATGAAGGTAGAAGGCCAGGAATCCATCAGTCCAACGCCTGAGCACTCGCCGCAAGCAGAAGTATTGCGACATGTTCACTTTATGGCCAACCCCATACACTTGCGACAGGTATGTCTGTCTCATTTATACTGAAATAGATGATGGCGGCCAAATGTTTGTAATGAACCAAATACATATTTGTGTACGAACCCATCCATATCTGAAAACGACTTGCAAATGACGAATAATTTCGTGTTCAATTGTTTGTCTATGACTAACCGTCGATAACTTATCTGTCTAAAGAATAGATCTTAATTCAATTCAAACCACAACACAATTATTATTCTAATAGCTAAAGATAATCTGATATAATCTGGCATATGATTTTAAAAATATATGAATAATAGGTTCACGATAACGCCGTTGGAAGGTAAGAGTGCGCACCCAGAAGCCTCAAGCTAACGGGGCGCTGGCACTGTTACCTTTCGTACCGGAACACAACAGTGCTATTAACGCTGTCAGACTCAGGTAACATGGTAACAGCTAGCCAGATGGATATAGAAAATGGTGTACCATCAACCAAACCGAGTCCCCGATAGGTAGCTTTTCTGGGACTCCAACCGGGGACCTCTGGATTTTTACTCCAACATTTAACCATTAGGCCACGGGGGTGGTTATTAAAGGTCCGAAAATTTACATTGTAAAAATATACAATATTATGTACGTGTGATTACAGACGCGTTCAGCTCTTATCTCCATCAAGCAGCGTCACCCCGACGTGTTCCGCAGCGCATGCGTGTACTCCGACGTGTGCGCGCTCCTCTCCCGCGACACGTACATGCTGTGCGCGCGACGCTTCCTGCAGGAACTGTTCCTGGACGTGACGTTCGACTGCTTCCTCCCGGAGCCGGCGCTCGTGCTCGCCAGGCACGGTAACCTCATCACAAACAATACAACAACGGCACAATAACAAAATAATCAATTACGACCTGACGGTTTGAATACACATCAAGCTTCAATTGTATACAAATTATATATGTACATATACTTCATCCCAGATAGGATTAGAATTTATGGAAGACACAGTTATAAAACTTTACATTTATCTCCCGCCACTTTTTGTAAATCTTAATCTTCGATGAAGTATTCGTATTTTAATATGGTTATTAGTGTAAGGGAGTGCCGTTCAAACTATCGCGCCTCGTTGGTTATGTAATGTCGTGTAAGTGAACGTCGCAAACATTTAGAAATGAGCCTCTAAACGATAGCAGTATGAATACTTAAATATTTAATGGTACGTGAAATAAATCGAAATTATAGGCCTATTATGCAAAGCTAGACATGCATATGAGTTTGCAGTTGTAGCGATTAATCGGATAGCTCATTTTATACGCATGGAAATAATAGGTTGCCTTGAGTTGTGCTGTTTATTTGCTATAAGTATTTAGGTAATGCCGCTTAAATATATTTTAATCACTGTATTGGTCACCCAATGTTCAAACAAAATTGATTAAAGTTAAAACAATTTGATTAAAAAACCATGCTTTAGTTAGTGGTCGTAATGAAGCCGTGCATGATGCTTGCTGCTTGAAAATTAGGCTAACTGAATTTAGATATTATTTCGTCATATGGTCTATATGGTCACGTTGCAGATGAACATATGACAATTAACTATAAACATAATGCCAATGTTTGTATGATTTTGTATATAATAATATTAAAAATATAGATTACTCTACCACCTATAACCGATAAAACATCAGCCACTTGCACTTACGCAAGCTTCATATGTCCCGTAAGATATGGGTATCACGTAAATTTTGGACAATCTCGTAACTGTAAATAAGAACATATTGAATCGGTCACATACCCAAAAATGGTCCTCAGTAAAAAAAATATCACTTTCATTTGTGTTTTATCTTCATACTATTTCCGAAAATGAGAAAATCTTTTTTTGAAGAGTTTTTCAAACTTTGTTTTTAGTAGCAGTTGTTCTAGTAATAAGGAAAGACAGAATATGTATTCATTTGACAGATCACGAGCTGGCTACATTTAAACCACAATTATCCACAATTTACGAGAAACTTGTATATGTAAAGAAGTTTATGTGTAAAGAACATATAATTGGGATGGGACTCACATAAAAGTAGCACTAAGCCTTCAAATGCTATCTTACAGAATGAAGAAAAGTGCTCTTTTGTGAGGCCTCACAATGTATTATTTTTTGAGCCTTTTTGTCTTTGTCGGTGAAAAGGATAATGTTTGTCTAGAAACGCTTAGTTTGAGCCATGTTTGAATATGTTCCTCGCTAATCATTCAATAATTAACAGGAATCCCTGCATTTATAGTTTTATCAGTGAAACTATTTTGTTAGTTTTGTCTCTGCTCATGAATAAATAAGTATAGTTACAATAGTAATACAATCTACCGACTGATGTATACCTACCACCATTCCCTATTAATATCAAACAGGTAATTTTAGTGATGTATCCCACCTATACCAACGATACGACATGTTTCCTACTGTAGTTGTTTCATAAACGCAAAGTATATATACTATATTACTATATTCAATTGTTTCTTGCGTTTGCATTTAATTTTCGTTATTAACCTCTTATTATTAAGTTGTTATTTATGTGAACTCGGACAGAATATCGTTTTGTGTTAATTTTTAAATGATATTATAAGTATTATTCATTTTTAGTGCAAGCTTGATGTCACATACTACTGTTTGTTATTATATTAATAATACGTTGTTTATGTTCGAGAAAGTGTAATAACTGTTTAGGTTAAGTTAGATATTTTTTTTGTAATTTATTGAACTTTGTAGAAGTTGTCAAAGATACATCGCAGTATTTTGAAGGCAACAATGAGAGCCGCCCCTTTTCACTGTCCGTTTTAGTTATGTTGTCTAGGTCTGCATTTACTGAACTCTAGCATTGTAATTTAGATATTCACTTTACTTTACTATGTATTTCATTAACTACAATAAATGCTAGTCCTATAAATAATCTTTTTGCATGTGTTGCTTAGATTCTAAAGTATGCACTACCATACACGCTATGAAAATTGAAATGTATCAATATTACATGGAAGAAATGTTCTGAATATGTAAGTTCATGTCACTCGTTACAGTTAGTTTTTTTAACAAAAATAATCTGCTAATGGGGTGTTTAAAAATCGTACATAAGAATCATCTCAAACAGAATACTGAAGTGTTAACTGAAATATAGTGCCATCATGCTGGTTCCTTAAAAGTATATTAGTAACAAAGTGTTGCAATATTATTACGGATTTATCAATAATTATGTCACATTCACTACTTATCCAGTATAATAAATATAATTATTTTATACTGTACCAATCATGTCTATTATTTATCTATCGTTACACCTTCAGCCGAAGTTAGCATGTCAACATAAATATATGGAGTATATGAACTATTGAAACTGGTTCAGCTGGTTCCTGGAACTCTTCGAAGTCTTTATGTTTTTTGTACCTACTATGACTATGTTTTTTAAATTTTTTGTTTCCTCAGAACTTTCGACTGAGTGAACCGATTCTGATGATTCTTTTTTTATTTGAAAGCTGGTGCTTTCCGTGTAATCCCATTCCAATTTAGTCCAGTTCTGATAATGGCATGCATGAGAAAACCATGTAAGTCTTAAAGTAGACTTTTAGGGCGGTTGAAGTCGGTTTCTAGTTCTTTTTGAACGCGTTAACTTGTTCATACAATAGTCCTCTATCAGCAGAATTGTATGCTGATTGAAAAAACAAGATGGCGGCCGGTCCCTAAGGCCAAAATCTTTGAACCCCCTTCATGCAGAATATAATGCAAACAATACAATCCAGAAGCTAATGTTGTAAGCATCACGGTACAAGAATACGTCATCAGCTGTGGTCATTGGTACTAAAACTAAAGATGTCAACTATTTGCAGCACTAGTGACGTATACTTGTGTCCCACTCACTGAGCAACAACTGAACACGTTGTCCCACTTTCTTAAAGAACATACCTTGTTTTATTACCATACTCTTTTACATCTCCTCCTCCTGTCACCTGGTCACCTCCTGACCACAGTACCAAGGGAACCAGGCGAGTTTGGCGATACAGGTCAGCAGATTGGGAAGAGATGCGTCATTTCTTTGCATCTTATCCTTGGCGGCAAACGTGTTTCAGTACAGACAATCCGTCGAGCTGCGCTAATTCAATCTCAGATGTGATTTGTCGAGCTATGGAGTATTTCATTCCGTATTTCGACACGTCACTCGAGAGTAAAGCTCGCCCTTGGTTTAATTCGGAGTGCACGAGAGCTGAAGCACGAAAACACTCCGCTTACCTGGAATGGGCAGATGCTCGTAGTCGTAAAGCTCCGGACACTCGTCGATTAAAGAAAGCGTTCAACGCAGCCGCCAAGTCCTGCAAGAAGACTATGCGCAAGGCTCGGTTTGACCATATTGGCCGTATTGGAGCCAGACTAGTTTCTTACCCTTCTGGGAGTAAAGCATTCTGGTCTCTTGCCAAATCTGTCGAGGCAAATTTCTGCCGACCGTCCTTGCCCCCACTGGTGAAACCTGACGGATCACTGGCTCACTCCGCGATTGAGAAAGCAAACCTATTTGCATCTCTTTTTGCGAGCAACTCACGTCTAGACACTGTGAACAAAACTCCACCAAATGTACCCCGTTGTGATTCCGAAATGCCGGATATCCATTTACATCAAAAGGAGGTACTGAAGATACTTCGCAATCTAGACGTGAATAAAGCCCGTGGTCCAGATGGCATCCCAGCAATAGTCTTGCGGAACTGTGCACCCGAGTTGTGCCCTGTCCTGACACGCCTGTATAAACTCTCCCTGAGCACTGGGAAAGTCCCCGAGTCATGGAAGTTGGCTAACGTGCAGCCTGTGCCTAAAAAAGGCAGTCGTGCTGACCCAAACAATTACCGACCCATCGCAATCACCTCCATACTCTGCAAGATTATGGAGCGTGCATTAAACAACCGCCTCCTGGCATATTTGGAAGCTAATGATCTCCTCAGTGACCGCCAGTTCGGATTTCGCCGTGGCCGGTCCACTGGGGATCTTCTCATTTATGCCACTCACAAATGGAGCGAAGCCATCGAGAAACACGGCGAGGCTATTGCCGTGTCACTTGACATTTCGAAGGCTTTTGATAGGGTCTGGCATGATAGCCTTATCAGTAAACTTCCAGCTTATGGGGTAACTGCTGGCTTGTGCCTGTGGATATCGGACTTCCTGAGGGGCAGATCGATTCGAGTAGTTATTGACGGCTGCTCGTCTGATCTGCTGAGCATCAATGCTGGTGTCCCTCAGGGATCTGTTCTCTCTGCTACTCTATTTTTGCTGCACATCAACGACCTGCTTATAATGCCCGGTATCTTTGGGTACGCAGATGACAGCACAGTAACAGAGAGCTATGTGTCCACCGCACAGGCCAGTAGTCTGAACACCCGTTCCCTCAGAGAGGAAATGGTAGAACGTGTTGAACTGACGCTGAAGGCCGTGTCCGATTGGGGCGAAGCCAATTCAGTTAAATTCAATGCGTCGAAGACACAGGCGTGTCTGTTCACAGCGAAGCGGAGTCCATTTCATCTTGCTCCATCCTTCGAAAATGTATCCATACCAATAACAAACCGTCTCGAGCTCCTGGGATTGGAAATCGCGTCTGATCTCAATTTCGGGAGCTACATCGAGTCCATAGCAAAAACTGCGGCCAAAAAACTAGGCATCCTATCGAAGGTCAGACGGTACTTCCAGCCATCACAGCTCTTGAGTCTATATTGCGCTCAAGTAAGATCATGCATGGAGTACCTCTGCCATCTTTGGGATGGTTCAGCTCGCTATCAACTAGCTGCTTTGGACTCGGTAGAGCGTCGAGCTATGAGACTGATAGGCAACGATACGTTACATAAGGCAAAGTTCCAAAGCCTCGAACATAGGCGTCAGGTTGCCTGCCTTTCGGTATTTTATAGGATACATTTTGGGGAGTGTGCGCAGGAGCTATTTTTGTTGATTCCACCTTCGCCGTTCAAGTACCGGTCAAACAGAAGAACGGCAGACCTTCATCCGTACACTGTGGATATTCCTACAGCTCGCACCAAGCGTTTCGCTTCCACATTTATCGTGCGTACAGCAAAAATATGGAATGAACTACCGGTTTCCGTGTTCCCTGAAAATTACAACTTGGGAATCTTCAAAAGAAGAGTAAATAGGCACCTTCTAGACCAACACGTAACATCGTCGACCTCATCGTCACTTACCATCAGGTGAGATTGAGGTCAAGTGTTGGTCTATCTTCTATAAATAAAAAAAACTCTTTGGGTGCCAAGATGATTTCTTGTTAATTTCTGTAAGTAGTTTTAGCTGAGGGGCTAAACCACTAGCAAGTAATCACTACGTTTTAAACCCTACAGTGATTACTTGCGCAGTGTACTACACCATGTCAGTCAATCATTCATTCAATGTCAAATTTGACAATGACATTTGCTCCAAGTCAACTCAAATAAAAAATCAAAAAACAAAATCTGGTCAACTCGGGTTAGCTCGGGTGGTGGTCAAAATTTGGTCAAAATACTCAAAATTGGTCAGACAAACAATAGATAGATAGTGTACATATGTAGTTGGAGGTATATTATTTGTTGTGTTATTTGTTTGTAAGTTATACAATAGCTCAACAAAGATTATAAAATCTATTTACTCATCATGGACTCGAATAATGTTTCTTGGGATTATATACCGAAATTGCAAGGTTGGAGCAAGCAAGACAAATACAACCTTCTTCAAGCTTTGAAATCATCAAAGGATCTCGAAGGTATCAGACAGGGAATTCCCAATAAGTCTGAAGATGAAATAAAGAAGGCTATATATCACTACAAGAAGCTAGCAGTGAGACACCCAATTATCACAGAGAAACGAAGAAGAGAGAAGAAAAACGTGGTCAAAATTCCACGCATACCTTTAGCCTGTTGGGCTAAACTTTTGACAGATTCTGCAAGATTTGAAAATTTACATACTGAAACAGCTAATGCAATGCGGATGATAGCAGAATTTGGAAATATTCCATCTGCAAAATGTACTAACAATGCAGATTTTAAAAAAATATATTATATTCTGGCAAATGCAATGGATGGAAAACTTTTAGATGGTGACAGAATGACTACTGTAATACTTGATAAATGCCTAATTGAAACTGCATTGTTGAGTAAATCTTTCTTACGCCCTATAACGTTGAAGAAATTTTTAAGTGAAGTAATTATAAGAGAAAGAGAATTCAATACTATTTTGAAGCCCCTGGGATCTAATGAACTTGCTATGGCAATGCATATGGCTTCTCAGAAAAGGTATAATCCCCTCACTGTCCCTATTGAATATCTCAAAAGTAATTTAATGATTCACTTTAACTGAGTGGTATGATTTTTGTGCATAAAGTTTAATCACTTGCTGAAGCTGTTTTTCTTTCAATAAACATTAGAAAAATAATGTGCCTTTTTTACATTTTCATATGTATACCTATATGTAACAGGAGTACACAGTAGTTTAGAAATAATAATATAAACTTAAACATTTCACTTGTTTGCCATTTATAAATAATTTTGTCTTTGTGATGTAGCCTATTGTTAGTTTATTGTTGTCTATTTTTGGGTTGTAAACACTTTATTTTTATGTTTCTAATGGGTTTTAATACTTGGCCTTCATGTCACCTGTTTGTAAGTGATGATAAGACAGAAGACATCATAAACATTCGAATGGAAATCAAGCGCCTTGCACACTTCTGGGTGGAGATGGGCTGTTTCGACTACCTGGCTCCACTTCCGTTCATGCACAATGACCAATGCATGGCTAAGTGCTGAAACTGCCCTGGAATAAAAATACTGATATTTGTAGACTTTGGTTAGTCCCCTTTTATGACACCCATGGGAAGATATGGGACAACCGTTTTCTTGCTGAGACCACCGTAGCAGAGAGTAGCAAACTTAATACACTAAAACCTTAAAACAACTTAATTTGTGGTCAGTACACTATGGTTAGCCATGCCAGCTGTCTGAATAGGTGCCACCACTTCCATTCCATTCACACACAATGGACAACATATGGCTGAGTGCAGAAACCACCCTAGAAAAAAAAGGTCAGCCATGGTAGTTCGGTTGGCTAGTGTCAGTCCTTAAACAATCGAGGTCTGGGTTTAATTCTGGCTATTTCGATTTTATGTAAGAATGATACAAATCATTAACATTGGCTTTTCAGTGAAGGAAAACATCATGAGGAAATCTGCACACTCCTGAGAAGAAATTCAAAGGTGTGAGTAAAGTCTACCAATCCACATTACTGGGCTCGTGTGGTGGGCCATAGATTATTTGTAAGGGAGTAGGCCTGAGTCCCTGCAGCGGGGACATATAGGCTGTTGATGATGATGAGACTATGGTTACCTTGAATCCTGGAGAAAATAAATATGTTGTTATTTAGAATCTTATTAATAAATTATTATTCTATTCTCTTAACAACAGTTTAACTTATATAGTATATATATAGTTTACATATTTTGTAGTTGTGGGAGAATTAGTTCCCAAGCTAAGCTCAAGACCTATGTTACGGGCAGTCAGTATATGTTAGGCGTATATTCCAGCCATTGTGTCGTACCATGGGGAGACTGAGATACTCATATGTTCAGCAGTGGATGTTTAGAGGCTAATGATGATAGTAGGGCATTGGATTCAATGAAATAACTGTGGTTATACTGTAGAATTTTAATTTTTTTACTTGAGTACTTAATTCATCATTTCATATCCATCAACAGGCACTTCGCCAAAATGCACGTGGTGCCGCCCAATCGTGCTTATAAATGACCTTTTTATATTGTAAATAGTTATAGATATCCTCGTATTGTGTTATTATTTTTATTACCACTTCGTAGTATGTAAGTTGACTTGTTGCAATTAACGGTGGAGATATCCGAAATAGATTATTGATTTGATTAATTCCCTCCCTTATTTAAATAAATAAAAATTTTAATTTCAATCTTTATTTACAAATAACATTTACGAATTCAACCACTCAACAAAGCGACTAAACAACTTGAGCGCGACTTTCACGACACGGTCCCAGAAGCCGGACTCCTCCTCTTGGTTCTCACTGAGTCCTGATGGATCATCATCCGTTTCAAAGTTCTCCACTTGTCTCTTCACGCGCGTTAATATATCTTCATAATCTAGATTATCTGAAATTTAAAAAAACAACCACAAATTTACACGAAATAACCGACTTCATAACTTATTCATAAGTTATCCTAATTCATCGTCATCATGATCACTGTCAGCGGGAAATGTCAAGAAAAAATTGAATCAGGATTTGGAAAATTATCCCAAAGCAAAGCAAACGCTAATCTAATCTCAGTAAAATTACAGACGAGGATGTATTAGCAAATGGCAATATTCGGAACTTTTCCGGTTGGTCCAATGGTCCCGATCACCACTAAGAGCCTGCGCGCACTGCGGCCGCAACCGGTGCGGCTTGCTCCCGCAAAAATCTGTGATGTATGAATAACAGTGGAAATGCGCGCACTGCGGTTGCTCAACCGCATGCAGCTAAAAAATCTGTGATTTGCCACAGATTGGTTACGGTGCGCCGCCGCCGCACGGTTTGTTTGCATCATAGGAACTTATATCATATCCCGCGCATTACTGCAGAAAAACCGCACCGGTTTGAAAACTGCAACCGCAACTCGCCGCACGGCAGTGCGCGCTAGCACTTATTTGGGCAGCCGGCCTAACCGGACGGGACGACCGACATCCTGGTTGGTAGCATCTCGTCGGCTAGCCATATGGACGTCTGAGCCAGTCAAAAGTCAACCCGGCTAGTTTGGGATTGTCAAAATAATTCGGGACTTTCTCCCTTCTCAAATACTTACTTGATAAGCTTGATGCGTCCAATGAAATCTGAAATAAGAAGAAACTATTTAATACTGTTTCTTATTTATACTATTTCATGAGCTTAGTTTTGCTTGGAGATTAATGTTCCTTAGGTTCATTTGATTAGGACACCAATTTTGATGCGGTGTTTTTTTACGTGAAAGAAAGTTTCCTTGCTGTGGTTCTTAGCTATATTGGGTAATCGTATGATTATTGAGTAGGTTTTTTTTAAATTTAATTTACTTGTTAACTATGTATGTAATTGATTTTGATTGTAAACGCACACTCTGAAGTTGGTTTACTGACACTATCAGAATCAGGCGAGGGCGTTGGATGAGTTGAGGGGATCACTTGGAAATATAGTGATCTGTGATGGGAATCGAGGGAAATCCTCGTAAGGCACGATTCAAATCGATTTTGCGATTGTAAGTTGGATTTAATAATTACTATTTAATAGATAACTCTTCGATGGGTACTATAGACTAGTAAAGCCCTCGAATTTGAGTTTATTTCAGTGGACGTTTCCCGGCTGATGATGAGTTTAGCGTATTACAAGTGGTAAACTGGGTGACAAGTTATGATGATGAAGCCAGGAACTAGGAAGTAGAACTCTTCAGGTGCTAGTAATTACCTCGAGTTTTGTTTTGACACGTCTAATACATTACGCATAGTGGAGGATGTCTGATGATAGTGCCACTACGTGGGTGCAATATTGACAAAAGCCACTTGCTTTAGGTGTCATTTAAAAAATGTATGCAACCAAGAAACAACCAAGGAAGATTTAAAAAACAGCTACACTAAAAAGTAAGAAAATTTTCAATATACCAATTTTAAAATTAATGATCTGATATTTTTGTGATCAACGACCAATATTACAGATACAACAGATAAATTATATTTTATACAATCTAGGATTCTAGACTGGGTCAAATAGGTACGAGTAATTAAGGAAATAATTCGTGTATTAACATTTGTATGAAAAAAAAATTATACGACGACCAAAAAAAAAACCAAGACCGTGAAAGTTAAAACTTATTTCATAATTATTAGTCGGAAAGCCGAATCTTTTTTTTATATTTTTTTTGGTTATGGAAACGCACCTTGAGAATTGATTTAGTTTAACGTTACTTTTCTCCTAATGCTTCCATACTAAATTTTATGTTGCCATAATCTTTTAAAAAGAATAGGTGGCTTTTAGAAGTAATTACCTAAAAATATTGTATGTATGTAATTATAGTGTCGCGAAATAAATCTCATTAATTTACAACTCTATAGTTAGCTACAACAGCCGTTACGCAGCTAATGGGTCATAGATGGCGCTTGGTCCTATTTTTAGATAATTACTGCACAACATTCTGGCAGAAATAAACATAAATTTAGTATGAAACTTTGATGAAGGTGGATCGCCTTAAGGCTCAGGTTTAAGGATTAATTTTTTATGAATTATTTTACATCCCGTACAGCTGTTCTGGCTTTAGTCACGCTCACATAAAAATTAGTTTCATTTTCCATCTAACGAATATTTCCGATTTACTTTTATCAATATACTATCACTCTCGGAGGTCCGCTTGGACTTACTTGGTATGCCGCCGCGTAAGCTACAAAAATAGCTGCCAGCGCGAATACAGACACGACGAATAAATTAATCGGTGTCATGTCTCTGCAATCAACTGTCGCATTGGCTCCCCATGACTGTGAACTTGCGTTTTATACGAGGGCGTGGTTAACTATGGTCTCCGCTCGATTGTGGCGGAAAATCATGACTTGTACACAGTAATCACAGGTAATTCAACAAGTGTTTAGCGATTTGCGCGCATCTTTCACAAACATATGACACTATATACCTACTCATGCATGGGCCCATGGTAATATTTGATTTGGTACCTAATAAAGTATATAGTTAAATTGCAAGTCAACGGGAATGGTTTCGATTGCCAAGGGGGTATTTGGTATCCGAATTTGTTGTTCTTAGAGAATTTGCCGAACAACTGGTGTTGTTAGGGTTCTGGATTTGGGTTTAAAAAAATTAAAAATTAATACTATTTATTTCAAAAAATAATTACAATTTATTTTAAAAAATTCCAGTGCGCGTAATCTTTCTTTTTAAAAATTATGTGTGCCTGAAGAGTTGCACTGCTATTTTGAGCAAGATTCTGGGGGTGTATCCAACTTTGCGTCGTTGGACTTATTCTGACAGAGGAATCGTTTTATAACGTTTTTCAATTGTTTGTTATTTATTTCTATGTAGTTCATTAAGGGTACAGCGGAGGATGCAGCTCTACACCCTTGCACACAATGTATATTGTTACTTTTGATATTTTTTTCACCGGTACCTGACTGACAGATCTCATGTTTGGTGAACACGCTTTCTTACGGTTTCGCTGTCAGGTGAGAATCATAAAGAACGAGTATAACGTGGAATAGAACCACCTCATGTCATCATGTGGGGTCATAACAGGGGATTAAGAGAGAAAACATTCTATTTTATTCTTCTATTCTTATGAAATATATATTACAACGATCACCAATCTGCCTATCAAGCGTGGTGATTATGGGAACTCTCCACGTTTTACGTTCATCGTGTCAAAAAGTGGAAATGCTGCTGATAGCGAAATAGAACGCGGAACGGCAAAAGTATAGTGGGACGTGTTCAATGTGGCGAACCATAGACCGATCGCTTAAATGAGTCTTCACCCGCGCGGTACAGGGGCGCGGGGGTACCGCCCGCTCCTCTCGATCCCCTGTCGCCGTACCCCCGAGCCGCTGTACCGTGCGGACGAGGACTCAAAGTGGTTTACATATGTTTCTAATGTAATCATTACAGCAGGCCGTTACAAGTGTACTGTTACTAATCTTTTGAAAATATCGCAGCGGAAAGAAAGCACGCGATTAAAGGTGAAACCGTTCTGTGATGGACTGTATCACAAATCTCTAATGTGTCCACATGCTTTAATGAAGTGTTTTTTGCGGTGACCTTGTCGATTCAGTATCATGTTCCGCACGACAGCATGTGCACAATGGGGCTTTACAGTGAATCAGATAGGCGTGTATTTCGAGGCATGGGAGTCCGGTCATCTCCGTCATCGTGCATGCCAGGAACGTCGTGGGAAATTACCTACCGGCGTTACACCCGAAAAAACTTTACATTAAGTATAATGCTCAGTTAGGGTGGTAAGCTTACTCTACTAGCGCGACAAGTCAAATTGGAAGATTTCGTGCACGAATTTTAGTTTTAGCACTAGAGATTCGAAAATTTTGGAGCCTGGCGCTGAAATTTTGCCTTAAAATATGAGGTACAATACATAATCGTAACTTGAATAATTACTAAGATACAGATGTGCGAGCTGGTGATACGGGTCGCCAGCTTACACACGGTATTTCGTTCGTAGTTCTAACAGTTTATCAATGTGATCGTCAATTTTTTTGGCTCTCATTGCTGTAATTGTCCTTTAAATGCCTGACTATAGTCTAAAGCACTAACCTCACTGGTTTGCCTTCCTGGCATGTTTCAGCTGGAGACCCATGTCTCCAGCTGACACACTAAAAACAACTCGCTGTAACTGAGTTATGGTTGCTGCTAAAGTATGGATGCTAAAGTTTGATTGCTCCTAAATTGCCTTAAAATTTGGCATGCCTAGAATTCTTATAGCTCTATGAGGAAGCTGACGACCCACTCATTAATAAAAGTTCAACCGTCTCGGTAGAATGGAAGCCAAAGGAGAGAGGCCCCAGATCAAAATCCTAGCAGGAGTACCCCTTTCGTTACTCGCCTTGTTTGGTGGTAGGGTTTGTGGTAGTGAGCAATACCATTGTGTCTTCTGGTTGAGCACGTCATTATGGGCCTTTATCACTGGTAGTTGGCCTTTATCTCACCTGGAGGTAAGGGATATATAATGAATAGGCCAGTCTGCGGAAAGCAAGCGTGCAGGTTAAGAAGTCTTACATTGATTAGGCAAGTTCTTGTGTTAGCATAATTTAGTTACTGAAACACACTGGGCGGGCAAAGAGTAAACCCTAATTATGTTATGTACCCACTACCTATATTCATTAGTATTCTTTTTTGATTTTTCCACTACATTCTCTCTGCTAAACTGCTTTTAAAAATCCGAAAAAAGTCACAGTATAGTATTCCAGTACTCTGTGGCTAAACTTTAAAGGAAAACTATCACGACTAAGGTGGCGACCTCTACAGCTTCACTCGGACAATGGCGAGCGCGGAAGGCGCTCAACCGGTTAACGAGTAATAGTTGACCAAATTATAAAATATACTTGAAGTGGTCAAAATGAAAATTTCGTATAAATTTAACTCAAAATTACTTTTTATAAAACCAGTTAAACTACAGAACCCTACACTGCGCGGGGCCCGACAATCACTTGACCATATATACTAGAACTTTTGACTGGGTGAACCGAACGGATTTGATGATTCTTATTTTTTATTTGAATTGCTTTTTAAATTGAATTTGCTTCCCGTGTTGTCCCATTTTAATTTGGTCCAGTTATGACAACAACATCCATGAGAAAACGAGAATAAATGTTAAATTTGCCTTTGTAAAAGTAGACTTTTAGGGCAATTGAAGTCGTTTTCAATTTTTTTTGAACGCATTCTCTGCAATTATTTCGAAAAACAAGGACATTTTATTGTCATTGTGGGTTTATGGTTTATCGATACATAATAAACTGATATTTCGATTGTGTGCAGTTACTAATAATAAAAACAGTTACAAGTGACCACTTTAGGTGGTTTAATTTATAATAACTACACATAATCTAAATATGAGTCTATAATTTATTGATCTACCGTAATTAGCAATGACTACAAATAGCCTGGCTTTGTTTGCCATTATTCTATAAATGCAGAGTTTACAAAACAGTGAATAGGGCGCCACTGGTGTTATATATTTTATAAATAAATAGACAATGATAAAGCAAATAAATCATTAATTCCATTTCAGTTTATTGGGGATCAATATGAAAACATTAATATTAAGCATAAAATTTCATCACTACTTCTTAGAAGCACCAAAGCCAGAGAAACCCATAATTTGTGCAAGTTCCGATTGGGCAGGAGTATCTTCAGATTCATCATTATCCTGGACCTTGCGTTTTTTGTCACGACGCCTCTCTCTGCGCAGTTCCTTCATCCTTGCTTCTTCTTCCGCAGCCTCTTTCAGTCTTGTGTCAAGTTCATATTCTCGCTTTTTCTCCTCAAGCCTCCTTTTGTTTAGGGCAAATCTTGCTTTTACCTAAAAATATTAAGTTTGATTTAATATTCGCCACATTTTAATTATTTCAATAGATCCTAAGTTTAGTTGTAATTCTGACTTAAGAATAGATCCATAGGAGGAAAAAAGTGAAGGTTTATTTTGCAGTCAGGAGTTACTAAGGCAGTCCTAAATATAAACATTTATTAGCCTGGATAACCAATTCTGGATTGCAGAATTTTTTAAAATAGAGGGAGCAGTTTACCCCTTAATCTTACTGTTATCACTTGCCATGATTAATTATAGCAAAAACAAAATATTTATATAGAAAAACCATCATTTTGGATTAATGTCAGGAAAGACCCATAAATAGTAATAGATTATTCAGACTGAGAATAAACTTGTTCAAGTTGGTGATATGTGCAATACCAAGATTACTTAAGCATTGGTGTACTGCACCTAGCATCTTCATGAACTTGGCCTTCATCTGACCTGATGGTAAGTAGTGATAAGACCGTTGGATGGTAAGCGTACACACCCAAAAGCCTCAACCTAATGAGGCGCTTGCTATGCTACCTTTCATACTAGAACACAGTAATGCCAAACACTGATGTTTAGTGGCACTAACATAGCATGGTGGCAGCTAACCAGGCTGACATACAAAATGCCCTACCACCAACCAAACTGAGCACCGATAGGTACCCTCACTGGGAATCGAACCTTGGGCCTTCCAACATTTTAGCCATTAGGGTGGCCTAATGAGGTCGTTAAAAACTAATGTCTTTAAATTAAATGACAAATATTGTCACTGACTTCACCTACAAAACATGCTTTTAACAATTGACAAAAAAAAATTCAAACCTGATCCAAACTACTTCTTTCAATTTTCATGGACATGCCAAGGTTCCGTTGATGTTTCTTTCCATTGATATGGTCAAGAAAATTGATAGAATCTTTCACGATACAATCACACACATTGCAGTAGTATCCTCCAGATTGTGAGGTGGGAGTGTTCTTCGTGATCACAACACTCTTCCCTAGCTTCGAGTCCAAGTCTATCTTATAGTCACGCTGTTTTAGCAATTCTCTTTTAATCGGGGGCGCTGAAATATAAATAAACCAATATTGAAATTATATAAAGTTTGACTACAAGTAATACAAATACGTATTCTGGAAGACCATAATGATTTACGTTTCTTTTTGGCTCGTTCATCTTCATCCAATTCTGCTTGAAGTCTTTCTGTTGCGATTCTTTCAAACTCGTCCTTGTCCCATTTTCTACGATGATCTTCTGGTCTAGTGTTGCTCATGTTGACTTAATCCCACTATAAAACGTATACAGATGATTTGTTTATGGAAATATTTGGGGAAATACACAAAAATGAGACGAAATACAACAACCAAATTTTTCCAAATTACTTGACAGCAAGCGGCTTGACAGACTCGAGACGGATAAGTGACATTGACAGCTGGTAGTTGTCAGACACAATTCCGAATCAGCATCTGCAAATGATCTGCCATTATTATTATAGTTTTTATTTATTTTACAGTTTTTTTATGTTTTAGTTTAAAAGTAATAAATAAAATTTACACAGTGCGCTTATCAGTTTTATGGAACTCATTTAAAAAAGGCACATTCATTGTTTTTTTTAAAGAAAATGCAAATAGCTAGCGCAAATATGACTCTGACGTGAACTGGCGTCCTCTATTGTGCTTTCAGATTATATCTTGCGTTCATTTAGTTCATTTGTGTCAAAATGTGATTCTAGATGGCATTACGGTCCTATCCATTATATTTCGTACTATTTCTAAGATTTTGTCGACTACCCGACCCAGCTGCCGTCTTCGAAAGTTTTCCAGTAAAAGCATCGTTAGGTAATTATAATGATATGCTTCTTAATAACATTTCTATATTAGTAATAATTATAGTCTAGACGATGTAATTGTGGGTGCTCGCTCTTACATAACTATTTAATCAGTTTTAGAGATTTTAATGATATTTTATTGTAACTTGAATGAAAGGACGAGCCCAGTTTAGCTTTAATAAATGGTAACACGTGGAACGAGGCGCAGGTTTTCAATATAAATCAAGATGTAAAAGAACGATATAAAAGGTAGATATACCTTTTTCGCTGTAGGGTTTCTGTATCAGCCTTTCTCATGCGCCTATAACGCATTTAGATGACTTCGTTAGAGCGGTCCTACACTCGTCCTTGTTCGGGCCATATCGGGATAAAATGAGCGATGTACCTACCAGAAATATACCAGAGAAAAGAATACATTTATCTAGAGAGCGTAATTTATTCTACATGCAAATGTAGTTTTTTAGCAAGATTATTAAAAATAATTTAACAGCATTGATCGCTGGACAACTTAACTGGACTGGTACTTCTGTTATGTTTTTTTTTAACATTTAATCGATTTGCACTGGGCGTTCATCTTAACTGATGGTAAGTGACGGAGACCTCTTGAAAGCCAATTTACGAAGCGCCGGCTCTGTTACTGTTTTCTTTTATTACTGGAACACATGTGCTGATAACTAAGACATAGGTAACATTGCGGTAACTAGCCAGGCTGACATAGAACAAATTAAAACATAAATCATATTTCTGTGACGAGCTTTTGAACTATTACACGAAACAATAAAAAAGTCGAAAGGCAACGTTGGTATGGTGGAAGATAAGATAATGTGACACGATAATACTGATCTCTTTTTTATTCTTTACCAGGGGGAAATATCAATGAACTGAGGCTCTTCCTTCATTGATGACCGCTTGAAATTTTCCTTAGTTACCTTTTGAGATGAGAGTACTATTGAAGAGTGTGAGTCCTAAAAGTCGAACAACATGTCAATTTGAATCCGATCCTGTAATGTGTCGAGTCTAAGGAATATACAGACTATGTACGAGTAGATAGACAAGCGAGGGATAACGCGAGGCGATTTGTGTCTCTTGACGAAGTGTCGTCGTGTCGAGACCGAGCCCCTGACCCATGGCACTGCTATAACATTATTATGACGAGAAATTTCTTCATTTCGCCCTCACCGCTCGTGGGATAGCGGTATCTGTCATGCCTCGAGTAATATAGCTCGTTCCTGCTCTGCTGTAACTCACGGAGCGATGGTGCGACGGTAATGAGGGGATTTGTCTAGTTTAATAAGAATTGGATTCGGCTCTGTTGTATAATGACACCTGAATGGAACACAGAAGAAAGGTATGTTTTATTTGGGCTTTTAAAATTCAACTAATAACATCATTTCACATTGCGGGAGAGCGTCAACCTCAATTATAAAGTTTTTGGAAACCCTACCTAATATTAGCTGTACCTAATTATCTTTTCACAAGGTCGCTCGAATGAGGGTATATATTTTTTTTCTTCATCCCTATTGCTGAACCCCAAAGTTGATAACGTAAATGAAAAATATCGTTCATTGCGCCACATTTTTCGGCATCGGACTTTTCAAACTTTTTCTTTTATTAGGGTTCCGTACCCAGAGGGTAAAACTGGACCCTATTCCTGAGACTTTGCTGTCCGTCCGTCAGTCTGTATGTCTGTCATCAAGTTGTATCTCATGAACTGTGATATTTACAGTTGAAATGTTCACAGATGATGTATTTCTGTAGCCACGTGGTTGCCGCTTTAACAACAAATACTAAAAAAAAAACAGAATAAAATAAATATTTACGGGAGCTCGAATACAACAGAGGAAGTTTTTTTGCTCGTTTTTATTAATAATGGTACGGAACCCTTCGTGCGTGAGTGTTACTCGCACTCGGCCGGTTTTTTATAGACTCGTCATCACACAATTTATATCACATTTTTTTATTTTATTTTATTTGTTGGAAAATTAACAGCTTATAGACAGTAAATATACATACATATATAGAGCGCAAGATATCAAGCCTTTACAAATTTTCTCGAATAGTACAGTTAAGTAGGCTAGTTTTACGAGTTAACGAACAAAGAAAATATAAATAATTAAAAACCAATTATAAAACCAGTTATAACAGTTTATAACAAAAGTAGCAATGATACTTTTATTAAATTCCGATACGAGCTCGTCACTCCAGCACAGCAAAACGTTCGAGATTCCTCTCTTAATAACGTGGCGTGAGGTGTATTTTTAAGTCGTTTTCAATGTAAATTGCATCGGTCTCGCGAGGCGAACAAAGGTTGACAGGCTGGAGGACGGGTGAGAGGCCCTCGGCCTCCGCCAAAGTCGTGATAAAGCGACTTCAGCTAACAAAACGACACAATTTCGTCACGTACCATCACCTTTAACTTCTAATTCCATGCTCTCAGGAGCGTACCTACGTTTATCCGTAATAGTATAATTAGTTTTTATCTCTTGTAATTACTTCGTTTAGAAAATGTTATCCGGAATATACTTTAGTAAACTAAATAATAAAAAATTAATATACAGTTAAATCTATTCTTAATACATAAAACAACGTGGGGTTTGTCCGAACACTTATAACTCGAGAACGGCTGGACCAATTTTCATAGTTTATGATTTGTTGTATTTGTCTCCGTCCTGAATAGCTTAATAACTATTAAAACATGGGATAAATTAAAAAAAACATTTCTCATACATTCACGAGAGTCAGAATTAATTGATTTTTTAAGGCACAAGCTGGACACATGTTTGTTTAAAATACAGTTAGTTATTACTAATAGTACGGTGTGATGGGGTACTCTTCAATGTCGTATGGTACTGATGCGGTGTGTGGACACGTCCAGAACGATTAATCCACATACAGAGGTACAAATTCTCGCAGCGGGCTAATAATCGTAGAAAGGTATATGTTCGGGATATCTTAGATTAGATGGACCGCATTAGCCAACGTCAGAGGACTAAAGTGAACCGCATAACGCATTGGATTAGTAAACTGAAATAGCAGTTGACTAGTCATATAAGAGGTAGGCAAACGAAGTGTACGACGCCCTTCGGCTAGATGGTAAGAATACTTACGTAAGGCAGCCAGAAGGTTTGTTAGTTGAATGGATGGAGAGAACATGGTCAACTAACAAGTGAACTTTGCGTGTGTGTCCGCGGCATAAGAATGTGCTGATGCATATACGAGTAATAGATAGATGCTGCTGGCCATATCTTAATTGCCTTTTACGACAACCATGGGATGACATGGGGTGTTCCTATTCTAAAGATGTGACTATACTGCCTTCTTTGTGTTTGTGAGAGAGAGACGGTGTAAGAAACAGGACTATCAACGCTGATAGCTATTAGCTGTAGGTCGCACAATGTCATAATGTGTGTGCTGTATGTACGTACAATCCTGCTGACATATATTGTGTGGGTTGCGGTACGGTGTGGAGTCCGATAAGATGAAGCGTCGATTCTTTTTTAGTGATTGTTCAGACTAGAAAAGCCGCCGTAATTGCATTAGGAGAGATTCTAAAATAGTTTGAAGTAGATAGATAAAATCTGTACCTAACGTAAAATTGTTTCTTATTGTTATGACCCAACCCAAATGTTTGGGGCCCAAACGAATCTAATGAATAGTACACGGGGTACGCATACTTTGAGCCATAATTTCAAAGGGTTAACATAACATATGATATTCATAGCAGTGAATCACATTCATCAGCCCGAAGGTGTGCAATAACAACACTTGTGATTGCCATTCCCTGAACTATGTGAACAATGAACATGACACCTGGGGCTGAATTTGCATGAATTAGGTGCTTCGGCCTTCTGACACGGCCCGGAAGCTCAAGGGTTCGTTTGTTTGTAGTTAAATATAATATAGGATGGTACCACGTGTAACGTTATGTACCAAACGTTACAGAAGTTTTACTACTGGTTTATTAGAGGTGTTCAGTGCTTTATTTATGTTTGGTATAGTTCGTAATGCGTTGAATATAGTATATGAATTCAATTTCGTAAGTGACTTATTATTTATTCATGGACATTTAAAAAACCGCTTTTCAATTGTTCGAAGGTCAATAGCTCTTTTAAGGGTCTACAATGACTAAATCTACTATTATTTTAAACAACAAACACTTAAAAATAACAATTTTGTCTGTCAGGGTCGTATTAAAAAAATATTCAAGAATGCTTTGTCTTTGGGACAAGAAGTTAGTTGTAATTTATTCAGATTATTTTTCTAAAATTTGTAGTAGCAACACAAACTTCATTTCGTTCGCGTTGCGTGATAACGACAGCTCGTGAATTGTTTCGAGGGCCCCAGCTTAGAACAAAGGCTGGCAACAGTTCGATTTGACAGCTTCCTCGTCCCGCTGACATGTGACAGTACGATCAATACGAGGGTGGCACGGAAATCAGAAGCCTTGTGACGACAGGCCATCAAATTTAGAAAGGCTCTTTAGGCGACACATCAAAAAATTTAACTTTACTCGTTAAGTAACCATCGTTAAACAGAAACGACTCAACATTAACTTTGGGTGGTACACTTTACTACTTTTAAATTGTTCGTGCTGTTAAAATTTAAATGTACAGATATGGGTCCTATTCGTGAGACCTCGTTTCACTTTCAAGTAAGACGGAACTTCGTGAAGAGACGCTATTGTTAAAGTTCCAAGATTAATGTCTCATTATGAATCTTCATCTAATTTCTGAAGAAATGTAGAAAATTGTGAAGTACCACTTATTCACAGGAGCTTTGAAACAGAAAAGTTAACTTGCTTAACTCGGTTTGTGAATAAGTTGAGCAAGTATTTGAATTTAATAAGACTCGAAACACGGAAATTTAAATTGTATTACCTTTATTATTTTAAAGTTGCAACCATTTGTTTTGTGCATTTCTTGATAAACTTTTCTTTTTATCTGGCGCTATGTTTGTGATTATTCCGATTTCTAAAGAAAACTAGTTTTCCTTTGGTTTGCAGCAACAAATTAAACATAATTATTTTGGTGTATTATGATGATGATATTGACATGGTATGGTATGAATAATACAACAATGGACTTAAGAATTCACTAGTATAGCTACCAGTAGTAAAATCGTAAAACGTTTCTATAAGTACTTGATAAAAAACCTAGCTACAAAAGAAATGAAGAAAAACACGTATTTGAAACGATGACACTTATTAGGTGGAAAACGTATGAACAGTTACCAGTATGAGAAATTCCCCCTATCGGGTCGTAGCTCACTATCGCATTCCAATAAAAGATATCGAAAACAATTTGCGAGGGCATTTGTCTCGAATGTCCCGGAGTCCGGGACTGATCGCACCGGGACGCGGGACACGGCGCGAAGACAGGAATGAAGCGACGGGAACCGCTTATTGAATCTACTACTCGATAAATTTATCGCTATTACGGTCTGGGTTCCTTTGAACCAACTATTGCTCTTCTGAATGAGTTGTGTAATAGAGTCGGAGAGTGAGTTATTGAGAGATTTGAAAACATTTTACACGTACAAAATAAATATTGTGTTCCATTCGTTAAAATTTAATTTTACAAAAATAATTCATTGGTTTTTAAAACTAGATTAAAAATGGCAACGTTTTAAATTAATAATTACTGATCAGTTATACCGACCATTGTTGAAGCATGTCGAATGTCATTTTCATGTGATTGCCACCACGCTTGTCTGTAGTAATAAAGCAGTAGGATGTGTATTTATATGTGTATATATGAGGCTGCGGAAATGGCGTTGCCCCTCTCCGGTGCGGAGTATCCTCAATGAGAGTGAAGGGGCTGGAGCATCAGCTTGACGTAGGTATGTCACGGTGTTCTTTTGGAGGACCCAAAGCTGTGCAATATGAACTGCGGAATGGGCGCCAGATAGGTTTAGTGTAAGGGTAAAAAAAACGGTCCAGTATGTGTCGGACCACGCGCATTGTAGGGTTCCATATTTTAACTGGTTTTATAAAAAGTAATTTTGATTGAAATTTTTATTTTGACCACTCCCAAGTATATTTTATAATTTGGTCGCCTATTACTCGTTCACCTGTGAAGCCACTTTAATCGTGATAGTTTACCTTTAAAGTTTAGCATATATACTACTACTGTGAAAATTTTAAGATTTTTAAAAACAATAGTTTAGAAGTTGACACGAACGCCCTCTGACAAAAATTATCGCTTTAAAGCTTAATATTTCGCAATTTTAATCAAAAAGTGGTGTTCCCAGACCCTAAATTTTTTTGAAAGACGTATTCAACGATACCCCACACAATGGGATAGACGCGAAAAAATATTTCACCTCCAAGTAACTTGTACTGAGCCGCCCTTAAAAATATTTTTCAACATATACCCGTACCAAATTACATTTTTCTAGTAGTAAAGGTCTCTGTGCTAAGCCGCGGACGGACAGACGGACAGAGCGAAACTATAAGGGTTCCTTGTTTGACTACGGAACCCTAAAAAGTTGAGACATTGTTACTCATCTCATGGAATTTTCCGTTAGTCGACTTTTAACGTGGAAAGACATGAGGTGAGCCAAGACCGCAATTATGAATGGAATTTGACTTTTGTGACAAACAAAGATGTTCCCGAAGTCCTCAAAGTTTATTTATATTTTGTCATTGGCATATTTTTGATAACACAGAACAAATAAAACCATATTAAACGTTCGGCAGTTATCTGTCTCTATATATAGTATACGAAACGGCAAACGACTAAAATATTAGTTTCCGGGGTAATCTGATTATGTAATGTCACAAGGCGCACAGTTCTAGCTTTCTAGGTCAAGCGGCGCGTCTAGACCGAAAGCGAAAAGCAGTCAGATACACATTAGCCTCCTTTCTAATGAAAAGTAGCGGGACCAGCGTACAGGCTAGTAATTGAAAAGCTTGGTGTGATCTTTTATTTTCTGCGAGACATTTTCTTTCACTGTGCGGGAATATGTCCCGGACACATTCCGTGATAAAACATCCGATTGAACTATAATCATAGATTAGATAATGGAGATTTATTTATCACCTGCATCATGTTTACTGACTGTATTTGTAAAATATTCATGATTTACCTAATAAACGAAGAAACCTACCCTTACACACCCGGTTTTATTTATACTGACGAATTATTGGCTGAACTGTTCTCGGCTACAATACGGAGGTCCCGGCTTTGATTCCCAGTTGATGATACCCGTAGGTATAGGTTAGGATAGGTTCTCAGTCTGGTTTGTGATAGGGTATTTCATATGTTACCACCACGCTAAACAGCAGTTGATGAAGCACTATTGTACTGCGATATAAAAGGTAGCAGAATCAGAACTTTATTAGGTTGAGGATGGTTGAGGCTTTTGGGTGAGCACAAAACTATTAGACATAAAAATTACGTACGAGCTTTGTATTATACTACTATGTGAACACTAATGTTCAGAAAAAAGTATTTAAAATTATTGATTAGTTTATAAAAATCAAGTTACGGAAACAAGGTAGAACAACATAGATAGTTAATCTCCCATTTCACCAGATGGTGCACCTTTCTATTGGTAGTATAGAATGAAAATAATGGTTATGAGTCACAAAAATACCCATAAAGTGTAAAATGAAACAGACAGAATGGCGAACCTTATTGCTGAACAATAAAACACAAATGAAAACCTTCGCAAAAACGGCAAATTCTACTATTCGATTGAACGGAGCAGGCCTGCGTTACGACGAATATTATACTTTATTCTTTTAGAACTCGTATCGCAATATTGGATATGAATATCACATGAATGGGGGCAAAATGGGTGCAAAAGGTTATGTTATGGGGGCAAATTGGGAGTTAAACAGTTCTTTGCTACGATCAGTCACGGAAAAGACTAAATTAAACATTTTATGAATTTAAAAATGTGGTGTCTCTTTCTGCTTCTAACAATTTGAATATAAACTAGTTTACGCGAAAACGAACTGAAGAAGTAAAGTCAGCAACATTTTTGTCTACGCAACTTTGTATAAAACGCTATAGTAATTTTTCAATAAAATTCCTCTGGATACACTCTACAGCACAGTCACGGTCACATGTATCTATGCAATTTTTGTGCGATGACATACACACACTACGCTTGACATTATGGAGTACAAGTATTTTATCGTGATAAAAAGTAACATATATATCTGTATATTCTATAGGCTACGTGACTAATAAATATCATCTAAAAAGGATCAAGCGTTTAGTCGTGAAAAAGCAACAAAGAGAGAGAGAGTTCTTTCAAATTTATAACATTCAACTCGTGACGGGAATGTTCTCTGACAGGTTTGTCACTGACAGTTGCCAGTACCAAGTCAGCGTGAATGTTACAAGGCAATAAGATGTGTATCTACATAATTATGATAGTGACTGTACTAAATAAAACGTGAATTTATTTTTGAAGAATTATAGAGGCTACCCTGCTATAAATTATGTTTACATAGCAAGAAACCACGTAACTTTAAATGTTATTATTTTCGGATATTTAATATGTTAACGACCCCATCCTTCGTTGTCTAGGTTATATTTGCAGATATTTTTGCTGTCCAATAACATTGGCTAGTTTATCTTAGTTAAGGAGCCGGGATATAACCTACCTATAGCGTGCACGAAACACATGCTCGAGATCATACCAACTTGGTTTCTAGTGCAATGACGAGCTCTACCCCGACCCCGTAGAGTTGTAGAGTCAATACCTAGAGGAAGGCACACACGAGTAAGTTTACGGCGGCGGCGGCATCGCGTCGGTCGCGTTATAGCACGACATTATTCAGCTTATTTCCCAGCGGCTCCTCTTCATATTTCATCGCAAACAGTGCTGTTGAGCTGACTGCACACACATAATGGATCACAAACATAAAATAGAGCTGGTACATGTTAACGTCAGCTTGTTTTGAGATTGAGTTTCTGAAGGATGTTTTAGGAATAAAAATACTCTTGAATTTCGTTTTAAACTGGCATTCTACACTCTCTATCCAGTAGTGGACTCATGCAGCTGATGACGATGGTGCTACACTTAGCTGACACTCATTCGAAGATAAGACGCTTGAAAATAACGTTTTACGTCTTTCCAATTTTGTATTTAACTTTTCGAAAATAGTGAATAAAAAAAATCTACACGTTTCTCGATTGTACGGAGCGAATGCTTCGCGATTTTAGCTATCGGTCGCTTGCCGCTACCGTCTCATATTTTTCGCTATTACAAGAACTGCCAGATAAAACATTAATTTTTTAACAAATAGACTCACATTCACATCTACAATATTACTAGTACTTTTTCCCGGGTCTTCATCTGTGTGGACATATGGGGTAAAAAGTAGCCTATGTCCTTTTCCATGTCTAAATGCATGCTGAATTTCATCACGATTGGGTTGTGCTATCGTGGTGTTAAGTATTAACAATCAATTTTTTATTCTCGACTGTGGTATCAGCAGAATACCTACATAATTGTCCAAAGCTGGAAATACTGAAAACAACAGAATAGAAAGCATAATATATTCGGAAATGCAAACGTTTCTTAAAATACCGATTGTCTGCCACACACTCCGACTGTGGGCCCGGTACATAGTTATATAACACCCTGAGATCGTTTTCGAAAACATGACGAATTATGATATGGGAGAAGGTGAAGCCTAAAACGTGATGGATTTTATAAATATTCGCCCTTGTAAGTAGAGGGTCGGATTATGAAACTTTAAGTAGGATGTCGTAGTTGAGTGATTGAGTTAGGTAGGCATACATTACTGGGCGTGGCGTGGGCGATAGTCTGGTAGAATTATGATATTTTTAACAATTTATTTTTAACTTCACAATTCTAATTTATTCGTTGAAAATTTAACACTGTCAAAATAAGTGCGTAGACTATATTTTCCGTTCCGAGCAGAATGTACACATTCACTATTTTTATATTGTCAACTGTTTATAGAAAACGGATATTTCCCTTTTTTCAATTTAAATTTTAACCGTCTCCGTGACCTAGCTAGCGGCTACATGTTGGGCTAACAATCTGGATGTCCTGGGTTCGATCCTCGGTGAGAGTGCCTATCGGTACAACCCTGTGTATGTATGTGGGTACGACCCTCACAGTATTCCTACCTACACACGACTATGTCTGTTACAGATAGGGTCACAAGACGAAGTATAATATCTCACTGTGAAAAATAGAATCCTGACGTTGATAAATGAAGGAAATCCATTTATTAAAGTGCGCGGCACTTTCGATAGGTCGTCTTCATAAATTACACATCATTACGTACAATTACTCGGTGTGTTTCGTATATTTACGAAAAACTCAGTCAATGTACCTCTACACTGGGTTTATTCGTGTCGTGATACTCCTACATATATGTAGGTAGGTAATAGGTAAAAAAATATAGTTTGATCCTAATAAAAATTTAAAATCTCGTTAACTTTACATTTCGGTAATTGATCAAATAGGTCAAGTTTCGTTGAGGTTATTCTTATTTAAAATGGTTTAAAATAAGAACTGGATGGATTCAAAATCCTTCTACAGAAATGAAACCACTAAGATCGTGCTCAAAATTAGAAGTTTTCCTGAAGAAGTGTTTCTCCTAGAACTAAGATTCCAACATAGTTCTAACTACTTTAGAACGTAATTAAGTTACACTACGAAACTAACTTATATAGTATAAGCCTTTATAAGGAGTACTAAGTACTGACTCACACTGGGAAAACGAGCGAAACTCGAATGGGAAGGAAGGGAGGTTCCGACAGTAGAGATTTCCTTACCATTTCCCTAGTGGGACCAGGAATAGAGAGCACCTCGTTACGTATTCGCTCTTCCTTCCTTACTTCCTATCCCTAGTAAGGAAGAATTTTTCAGGAAAACTTAAAGATAATGTTAACAAATTATTTTGAACGAGAGAAAAGTCTGCTTTCTGTGGATATCATAAAAGGCGACTATTACATTTATGTCTAAGAAGCTTTCAGGACATGAGGATCTACATTTACGAGTTACCAACAATGTCTGATGGTCGGAGTAGGATCTGTGAATGAATCGTGTCCAACAGTGTCCACACAAGACACCTGATGATGATACAGATAATAAAATATTATATTTAGTCACATCTACACTATACATTATTTCTTTTCAATGAAAATTTATTGTTCTACAATACAGTACTTTGCAAACGGTTGTGTATGTTTACTTCTAAAAGCCCTGCTTTATCGCGTCTGGGAAAGGGACTAACAAAAATTATTAATCATCAGTTGCATAGATGTATGAGGCTTCCGCGTGTATTTCTACATGGCAGGATTGTTGACCGCAGGACGATGTTATTGATACATCGGTAGTGATCCTGTAACACCACCGAAAGAATAACAGCGGATGATTCTATTTTAAAGCTGAGACCACATGGTAAGGCCAAAGCTATAAAGTAATCAGCGAACAAATCTTCAAACATAATATTACCCCAACGGGGTAGGGAGAAGAAAGGAGAGTTCATCGATCGCCAATTTCAAATATTTCTATTGAGCAATAATACAAGAGAAAAAATATTTGTACAGTCGAAACGAAAAGCGAAAAATGAAACAAGTGTTATTTCGAATACAGTTCGGAAGCTCGGCTGTCAAAGTGTTTTTTCGCCGCAAAACAATACGCCTGGAACGCTTGAGATTTCCGAGTAATCCCGCTGAGAACACTTTTATAAAATAGAAAATTCAAACGACGAGCGGGATGGTTGGAAGGACGCATAATAACACATTCCAGTTTCAATGATCCACGCTAACACGCAGCGGGAATCCCCGCGTCACATTCAAATATTTCATTCAACAAGTAGGTTTTGCTTGCTTTCAACTTGCCAGATTCGTTAGGGGCACAACATAATACCAGACATATCCAACCATTGCGGACCACCTCATATAAATTATTAAATATATTCTTACAGGTAGATAATTACATAAAATCTTGCCTTATTACCAGTTTAGAATAATTTATTCAGTAAGGTAGTATAGTTTCACGGAAACGGAATAAACAGCAGAGGGCGAGTGAATCCAAAAATTCAATGACTTGTTAAACGTTTTTTTATAATGTTACATATTTGGATTTTGAACTATTTTTAATTTGTTTTATTTTTGATCAATATATTAATTTCTTATGTAGGTATAATTTTTGCCTGCACATAAATTATACGAAAAAAAGGAACATTTACCAATCACAATACGAATTCTTTTGATACGCACGTTTTGTTAGACACAGCATTTTATTAATGTGAATAATTGGTTGAAATGGCTAAACCTATTTTATTACAAGCCCATTCTGCGGATATTCAAAAGATCTTAACATTTTGTAGCTAAAAAAGTAATGATTTGTGGACTTCAGTTGGGGCTTTAGCTCTTCCATCAATAGAGTAAAAAGCACAGTAGCACAACATGGTCGAGGGTAGAGAAATACAAATAGGATTAGAGTTTGGGTTGAGCAAGCTTTCCGCAACAACCTCAACCTACAAGTTTATCCAGCTTAGTTTAGCAATTTGTGCGGAGTGCGGGGCGTGTGCTGTGCACTGATGCAATTACAAAGACCGTAATGTAATAATTCTTAGGGCTAAGAGACTGAAATATCAAACTTAGTACACAACTTTGAGATTGTGAGCATTGTGAGTGTGATATATGCGAGTATTGTGGTATTTATATAAAGATGACTTTGGAATTTACTCGACGAAAGAAATCTAATCATCCGCAATAATGCAAATAAAGCATGAATATGGTAACATTGTTTTGTTTCGAACAACAAAATAGAAACAACAATACGGCAAGGACCATGGGCAAAAGAAGAAGAGGCCGTCAAAGGATTAGATGGATCGACGAAACGAAGCAGCGAAATAATGGAGAAGCAAAGCAATGAGTAATGGAGCAATCTGGAGGAGGCCTAAACCTAGAGTTGGGGTTCCAATAACAGAATCAAATTTACATACGTAGTTTTAAGAATAACATGTTTTGTAAGGTTTTTGGAAATAAAGAGTTTAGATATTATTATTATAGTTTCATTACTTTAAGGAAATTTATCTAAATACATGAATCATCCGAAGGATCCGTAAAACCCTACATCGACAACGATATGGACTATTATTTCATTTCGAGGATCATCAACAACCCACCTTACTTAATATTATAATTACGAAAATTTCTTTGACATTGTTTAAATTTTTTTATTTGTATATAGCAGCACTCTCTGCAGGAGAGTAGTCTTGAGCCCCTGCAGTGGAGACATATACAGGCTGTTGATGATACAGTTTTTAGTTTCGCTATTAATGTAGATATTGTTTTAAGTTACTGTAACAAATTGTAATAAGAACTTATGAAATAAATTGCGAAGATTCGGACGTTTTTATGTTTCTGACTTTATTATCTTCTATGCATACCTCTATAAACGGCTGAACAGATTTTCAGGAAATTTGACACACATATGTTCTGAATTAACATAGTTTAATTTGTCTTTATGAATCTAAAAACTGTGTGAAAATATTGTACACATTGTATGTATTGTATTGTACATTTAATTTTATAGCCATGGTAGCTCAGTTGGTAGAACGTCAGTTCTTGAATCATGGAGGTCCGGGTTCGATCCTGGCTTGTACCGATGAGTTCCAATTTAGAATTTATGTACGAATGATAAAGATCATTACCATTGGCTTTTCGATGGAGGAAAACCTCGTGAGGAAACCTGCACATTCCTAAGAAGAAATTCAAAGGTGTGTGTGAAGTATACCGAACCGCACTGGGCCCGCGTGGTGGACTATGGCCCATACAATTTCTGTAGGAGAGTAGGCCTGAGCCCCTGCAGTGGGGACATATATGGGTTGTTGATGGCCGAAAAGAATAGAATTATGCTTCAAAATTTACAAATAAATACATTTAAATAGGATTACACGAAATCCACAAAAAGTAAACTGGTAATTTACTAAACTCACCTTGGTGAAGTCGCGGTCCAAAAGTAGTAGACTTATATTTGAGGAAATATATATTATAGTCGGGGATATTAACAGGTAGAGACAAAATCTATTGCGCCTATAACGTATAGGAGATAACTACTAAAAGGCAATCCAGTAACATTACATCAACGGTTATATACGCTATACAATGCCACAAATAGCAGAAATATGTTTTCTCTCTCGTTTTATAACGCTAAGTAATGCTCGTATTGATTTATTATTGAATTGTTTACGAGTATTTTCCTCTTATTCCTTCGCGAGCTTTGCTTTCTCCTTTCTAAGAATTCGAGGCTCGAATGTGTATCTCATTTACACAATCTTGTGATCTACCCACACATTCACAGTAAATCTTAGGCACGGCGGAGGAAGGTCTTTTATATTAAACGTGATATAAATGCTTTAAATAGTCACCAGACATGGTGTGGTGTGCTCAGAATTTTTTATGCAATGCTTTTGGTCAGGCCGCAGATAGATAGTATATAAGGCTTGCATTATCTCCTATAGATAGCCTATTTCAATAATACGGTACGGCGTAATCAAACAAGGTACAAAAAGGTTCAGATTTTAAAAAAACGGTCAAGTGCGAGTCGCACACGCGCATCGAGAGTTCCATGGAGATTATGAATAATTAACATACTGAAAATCATAAATAATAAGCATAATAACATACTGTACGTATGTTTTTCAGATTTATTCTTATGGTTATGCTGTGTGATCTTGCTTCCTCCCAAATTTCAGGATTCTAGGTTAACGGGAAGTATCCTATAGGTTTTGGTTCCCTTGCATTTTGTATGGAAACGGTCTAAAATACAGATTTTTTCATAGATCCAAGCGACAGCATATTAGAGTATCCGATATTAATTTCAACTTGATATCTCCACGCGTTCCTGAGAAAAAAATTAAAAGCACTCTAATTTCATACAAGAAACTCATCATGCCACTATTTGATTTAACTTCTTAACTTTAATTCAAAAAAAAGTTATTCACCCACCATAAATAATGAAATGAATATAAAAGGTTCGGTTCGGACTTATTCCAAGTTATCAATGCCTAAAGTATAATGAAACATGAGATTCGTTGAAACACTAGAACGGATTTTATCAACGATATCCCAACCCTGTAATTGTAATGATTACAACGAGGAGCGAAATGTTTCAAAAGAGGAATTCATAAATGACTTCGTAACTGAAATTAGAACGGTTTCGTCCTCGTGGAAATGTTTCAGGGAACACAAATATTTCGGACGCGTCGTAGCGTGATTTAATTTTTTCTTCGACCCTATTTTATTTTATTACTGAGTTACCTTTTTATGGAAATGCTTACGTTTTATTATTTTGCCACATCTGAGATGGAACGGAACACTGTATGCTACCAGTTTGACAGTTGAGATCCTAAAATGGGGTCGGTACGTGATAAAAGTGGGAGCACATAGTGTGTATAGCTTTATGCATTACGACTCTGCGATTTGCATAGGTAAAGCTCTGTTTATAATACAACTATGTGGAAACGTTGTGGGTGGGCAGTATACGAAGGAAAAAGCCTGTATCTCCATGTGTTTCGGGTACTGATCAAATTGTAGAGCACCGGTCCATTGCTGCCGCGCTTTTGAGGTACATTACCTGCACATTCATAATCTTTGGCCGCGCGAAAAAAACTGGGTGACTATATTCATAAAATATACGTAAATAAACGTCACTTTCATACATTCCTTCATTAAAATTAAAATAACCAGTAAATGTTTCTTATTTCCAATACTTTTCTTGCAAAATGTGTTATTGTGTCATTACCAAAAAGGAGACGAATAAATAAACTACATAATAATAATAAAATATATGTATGATCAACGTTATTCATACATAACGTACTTCGGGTGAGACGTATTTAAAATAATTTTAATAATGATTTTAGTTCGTATAGCTAGGCAGAATCACCGTCGCATAGTTTACATTATTCAATAGTTTGCACAATATTGTGAGTTTCAAATTGGGAACGGTTCGTTGAAATATCGGGTAATAAATCGTGGATAGTTTGGGCATTTTGTTTCAGTTTGGGCGGTTGTCGAGGCCACGCTCTCGACTCGCGCGCCCCCATATATCGCGAGCTTTCTGCTATGGACCATTACCGGCGCATTTACTGCGCTCATATGAATATTACCTACGAACACAGAAATTTAAATGACATCAATAGATAACTCATAAGAAATACAATTTTGAAAATTCGAAAGCAGTGCCCAGTGTGTTGGAGTTTCTCATTGTTGTGGGCCGGCACAACAACAAACGGTTGCATACATTTTTTTGAACAGATTTGTTGTGGAGACCTTCGATGCTCAGTGGTTCGAGGCTGGTCTAGGGTTTTCAACTGATACTCGCAAGCAAACACCAAATGACACTTACATTCACCGATGCTCCGCCGCGCCGGGTTCTATTGTCCAGAAATCGATTTCTTTCAGAGGAATAAATAGTTCCAGTTTCACTCCACTCTAGCACAAATAGAGTCACAATAGATCACAAGTAAGTTCACACAATTTAGCACATAGGATTTTGATGTAACACCGCCGCCGCCGTGAGAGGTTGAGTCGGCGAGCTTCCGACCCGGACTACGTACGTCACACTGGTCGCCGCAAGCGACATCTAGCGCTGCAATGCGAAACCAGCCGAAACACCCCGCCGCCTAACCAAGGACCACCTTGGTTACCTAGCCTCCATGGGCAATATACATATTTTTGATACTGGCCTAAGAAGGACTCCACTTTGGGTCCTTACCTCCACTACCCTAACAATGCCGTCTTTACCGGGCAATAATTTTGTAATCCGACCGCGTCTCCAACGAAGGGGAGAAATATCTTCTTTAATTAATATCAAATCATTGACTTTAGGGGGCTCGGTCAATTTGGTCCATTTCGTTCGTGTTTGCAGCGTGTGCAAATACTCATTTTTCCACCGACTCCAAAACTGCTGCGATAATTTTTGGATTAATTGGTACCTAGTCAGACGGTGGATTTTAACTTCAGCATAGGAGTTTTCCGGGAGCGCCACTAATGGCTGACCTATTAAAAAATGACCTGGAGTTAAGACATCGAGATCAGCAGGATCCGTACTCAGTGGACATAATGGCCGAGAGTTCATTACCGCCTCTACCTTTGTAAAGAATGTTGTGAGCCCCTCGAAGGTGAGCTTCACATCTCCGAGAACGCGTCTACAATGCGTCTTGGCAGACTTGACCGCTACCTCAAAGAGTCCGCCGTGATTTGGGCTGCTCGGGGCATTGAATAGCCACGTTATATTTTCTTGAGCTAGCTTCCGCTCTAAGTCCGACCGATTATTCCGCAAAAATATGAATAAATCTTTTAGATATTTATCCGTTCCTGTAAAATTAGTTCCGCAATCTGATCTCACCAAAGATGGAACTCCACGCCGAGAAACAAACCGAGTGAACGCTGCTACAAACGCTTCTACCGATAGATCCGTCACCACTTCCAAGTGGACGGCTTTTGTGGATAGACAAACGAATATACACAAATAGCATTTGTCTATTTTAGCATTACGTAGATTGCTAGTTTTGATATGGAAGGGTCCTGCGAAGTCCGTTCCGACACCGAGGAAAGGTCTCGCACACCTGACCCGATCAGGTGGCAAGTCCGCCATGAATGGTTGCGTGGCCCGCGCCCGCGACCGATAGCATTGAATGCACCGAAATGTAATGTGCCTAGTGATCCGCCGAGAGGAAACTATCCAGTAGTTTCGTGAGAGAATAGCCGAAAGGCTATTGGCACCGACGTGACAATAAATCTCATGATAATGAGTTACTAAAAGCTCCGTAAATGCACCGCTACCTGGTAGCAGTATAGGATGTCGAGCGTGATAAGGTAATTCCGAAGCTCCTATACGTCCACCAACCCGAAGAACATTATCTTTATCAATAAACAAATTTAACCGCCGTGAAGAGTTTTTAATAAGTTTTCCCGAATTTAAAGCCGCAAATTCATGAGTAAAATATTCATTCTGTACGCGTTTGATTAAATGCAAAATTGCATTTCTCCGTTCAGAAACTGTTAGAGCACCGACAATCCGAGTTGTTTTATTCCGACAATTTTGAGAGAACCGCAGTAAGTGGGCCGTGACATTAACTAATTTATCAAATGAACTATACCGAGTCAATAGATCAAATTCCGAATAAGATTCCGAGTCAACAACGTTAACGTTAACAATTTTCTTTTTTGTTCCTGGTAACATTTCCGTAGGAAAATCAGGTCCCGTACTAGGCCAGATGTTCCGTGGTTGATGCAGCCACTGTGGTCCCCACCACAGCCCGTGCTGCAAGAGATCTGCCGCTGTCGCTCCCCGCGACCCAACGTCCGCACAGTTCAGCTCACTGGGAACGTGTCGCCACTCAATAGAAACTTTCGATGAGTTTATATTTGATACACGATTCCCTTCAAACACTTGTAACGTATGCACCGGCCTCCGTAGCCATGCGAGCACTATAGTACTGTCGCACCAACCCACTACCTCTTCAAATACAATGTTTGTTTCCATAGAAGAAACAACATGATTTATTAGAGTGGTAAGTAGCGCCGCACCATCTAGTTCTAGTTTGGGAATCGTCCGTTTGGTCTTCAGTGGAGCTACTCGAGACTTTGCCATGAGTAGCCGCACGAGCACACTTCCATCCGCCTCTTCCGACCGAATATAAACCGCCGCCGCATACCCGACCGAGGAACCATCACAGAAGCCGTGTAATGAGTACCGAGCGTTTCTGCTTGGTTTTAAACAACGTGGTATTGATATTTTCCGCAAGTTCAGTAAATCCGAAATAATATTTTGCCATTGTCGAAAAACGTCATCCGACACAGGATCATCCCAATCAACTTTATTTGACTTGCTAGAAGTCCCCAAAACTTGTTGTAGTAAGAGTTTAATTTTAAAAACAACGGGACTTATCCAACCTAGTGGGTCGTATAACCGAGCGACCGTGGATAGAATACTTCGCCGAGTAACCGTTTTATCCGAAGGTAAGTTAACGTGATAAGTAAAGCTATCCGTTACAGGTTCCCATTGTATACCTAACACTTTAATGAATCCTTCCCCATCAGAATCATCAAAGGTCCGAGGGGTCTCCATGTGATCCGAAGGTAAGTCATTCAGTAACTCCGGTACATTAGACGACCATTTACGCAGCTCATAGCCGGCCGTGTGCATCAGATTTATGAGCTCCGTTTTTAACTGCCGCGCCTCTTCAAGACTATCTGCACCCCCGTTCAAATCGTCCACGTAACTGTTTTTCATTAACAGCTGAGCCGCTCGAGGTTTATTCCGTTCGTCGTGAGCTAGCTGATGTAGACAACGTATAGCTACGTATGGGCTTGACTTCAAACCGTATGTATTAGTAGTCAGCTGATAAACTCTTAGAGGTTCCGACGGAGATGCTCTCCAGTAAATTAATTGATACCTGCGATCATCATGAGAACGCGAGCGCCGCCGCCGTTGCCATTCCGATGAACCGTTTCCGTCGCGTGCTGACGCATGGTTTGCGTGTTTTGTACGAGGCCTCTCATCACGAGGAGACGGCGCGCGCGCAATGCATATCAACTTGTTGTGACCGAAGTTCCCGCAACGATCGCATGGTACACGCCGCTTACAATCAGCTGCATTATGTTCACCAAAGCAACGAAAACATAAACCTTTATATTTGACCCAGTCCTTTCTTTCATGCACAGCTAAATTTTCAAATTTATAACACTCCGTTACCGTATGTCCCGTGTAGTTGCAATATATACATTGTTTTGTCGTGCGTTCTGCGTTTTCAGCAACGTGAACGTTTCTGTCCGTGCGCCGCACAGCACGGTCGCGATCTGTGTATGTACTCGTATAGGTCGCCGGATCGACCGCCGCCGTGTCAATGAGTCTACACTCGTTTTGTAAGAAATCAGTCAACTGTGAAAAGGTGGGTAGCGCACTACTGTTGCCGCCGTACCGTTGCTCAAATCTCGTTTTGATTTCCATTGGTAGCTTAGTTAAAGCGATATGTAATAAAATATAGCTCCAGTGTTCCGTAGGCATACCTAAATTATTTAAAGCCCGAGTTGATTCTAACAATGGATTGAGAATTTTGTTTCTCAGACCCACGGTTTTATTTAAAACCGGTAAATGTAATAACCGAGTGATATGAGAATCTACCAACAGCCGTGTATTTTCATATCGACCTTTCAGTATTTCTAATGCCGTGTCCAATGAGTCATCAACCATTGGCAGATGTTTAATTAATGATTTCGGCTCTTTCTCAACGTGAGAAAATAGGTAATGGAACTTTTCAGTTTTAGAAATGTCTTTTCTCGTTAGTACTAACGACGAAAACAAACTAAAGAAGCTAGTCCACGAAAATATATCGCCGTCAAATGCCGATAAGTTAATCCGAGGAAGCCGAGCCGTTTGCGCACTCTCGGTAGGTATGTGGGTACCGAAATACGGATACGCCGCCGATACCGAGTCCAACTCATTATAAAACAACTCCGCTTGTACAAACTCAGCACCGTAACCGTCAATTTCATTTTTATCTGCGGTCGCGATCAAGGTACTCTCATATGACTCACATAATCCCGAATATTTTTCTTCTAACTTTCTTAACCGCGATGCTATAACCGAAGATTTATGCGTTTTGTCATTTATCATTTCTATTGTGTTTTTAAACCAGTCACACAAAATTTTGAACTTGGTTTCGTAATTTTTTGCCGCCATAATGATTATTTTTTATCTACCTACCAGTATTAATATTTTTATGAAATCCCTATCCGACTCGTTTGGACCAAAATTTATGTTGTGGAGACCTTCGATGCTCAGTGGTTCGAGGCTGGTCTAGGGTTTTCAACTGATACTCGCAAGCAAACACCAAATGACACTTACATTCACCGATGCTCCGCCGCGCCGGGTTCTATTGTCCAGAAATCGATTTCTTTCAGAGGAATAAATAGTTCCAGTTTCACTCCACTCTAGCACAAATAGAGTCACAATAGATCACAAGTAAGTTCACACAATTTAGCACATAGGATTTTGATGTAACACCGCCGCCGCCGTGAGAGGTTGAGTCGGCGAGCTTCCGACCCGGACTACGTACGTCACACTGGTCGCCGCAAGCGACATCTAGCGCTGCAATGCGAAACCAGCCGAAACAAGATTCTAGTATTTTAGTTTGTCAGGCTGTAGGTTTGGGGTGGGTGTCCGTCCGCTGTTGCCCATCTGCTACCGTCTTTACATTCGTGGGTATGGAATTATTTAAAAAAAAATACTTTAACATTCATGTTAAATTACAGTTTTTGGGACACTCCTTCTAAGTTAAAAAAACTTATTATTGTATTCGAATATATTGATTGACGATGATGATATTGTAATATCTATTGAAATAATGATGATATTATAATATATTGTAATATCATCATTATTTCAAGTAAAGGAAAAATAGATATAATGAAAGTTGATATTGTAATATAATCATTATTAATTAAATCTATCATACAAGATTTCAGAAATAACTAGTTTGTACATTAGTACAATGCCTCGTTCGGCGGCAGCGATCAGAATGTTACATCTGTTGTCCGTTTTAAGGTTTCTACCTCTAGTTCCACAACACGAAACATTCGGAAGGAACGTGAAAATTCTGCCTAATATGAATGTCCCGTCCCGGCTTTATTTATATGAATGGGACCATCCACCTTGTAAACAGTGAGTTTGTTTCTGTATCTACGTTGTATTTAATTTATCTACGGTCCAGGTGTAAGCGTGTGCTGAAAATAAGTATTAATAAGCTGTGGAATACACGGAAAAGACGTATACTCTAAATAATTTCAAACCAATTTAAAAAAAACAACATAGTACTAAATTTTTGAATTTCCTCTTCACGTGTGGTTATCAACGTGTGGAAATTCTCTTCTGCTCCTATAGAAAGAGAATTGGTAGTCATATGTATTTAAAATTATGTATTTTAGTAGCACAAACTCTGTAAAGACTGCAATTTACTATTGTTGCTCCGGAAGATTGATCTAGTATGCCTGTTTTCAGGCACGCGGTGCGGTAACCTTGTCGCAAATCGGAATTCGTTGTATAGCCACTGTACGTGACCAGACCCTAAGTACATGCCTCCAAGGCTTTACAAACCGCTACAATCTCTCATTTATATACAGGAAACGCGGACTTTACATAAACTTGTTACGAGATGAATAATATTAATTTTATTATTGTTAGCTTCTTTCGTTTTATGAATAATAACCGAGAGCCTTTCTCTAAAGATTGTTTCCTGTTTCAATTTTCTAAACAGAACCTCAGAGCGAGTTGGGGCTCCTTAAAACTTTGATTAAAAGGGGTTGTGGACCTTTAGTTACTTCCTCAATCCTCGATTGTTTCTCATAACATAACTGACAACATTGTTTAGAATTGATTTGAATGTACACATCAAACCATTGTTTAGGATTGATTGTTTCTTCGACAGATCAATCCGAAACAATTTAAACTGTCTTTAAGATATTATGTATATCGTTGGAGGAGACCTGCTGGACTTGTTCGATTCCTAGTGGTATACCGGTCTGGTACTTAGTTTGGATGGTGCCATTTTGTCGTATATGTGGATAATAAACTGATACTTTATAAGTACTTTCTTTTCTTTATTCTTTACTAACATTATGTTGATACACTACTCATAGAGGGTTAGACAGATGGCGCATGAAGCGGACGACCCACACACCCATCTTATCCGACAACATACCTATTCCATATTTATCCGGCAAAGCCTGCTCAGAATTCTCTGGGACCGAGGTCTAAGATTCCTGATTTATTTCTTTCCATTTTGCTTTTGTGCGAATTCGTCAAGTTTTATTCGTCATCTCTCTGCGAACGAAGTGGAAAACAAGGCAATCACAACTTTGTGAGGAGCTCAGGAAACTTTGAGCCGAGTCTGTGGCAAATTGACTACATTGTGTTACCTACTCGCGGAGAATCATGTAAAAATAAAATTGGTTTTAGTGTAGAGATCTCGAATAGGTTTCCAAGTCTTTATAAAATTTTATTTATGCGCTCAATCATGCATAAATGTCGGAACATATTTGGATGGAATTTGGCACGCAGATATAAGAGAGATAAACAGTATGTTTTGAATGAATACATCTTTAATTTAAGAGTTTTCTTATTAAGACAAAGTGTTTCCGTAGGAGCTTTTCTAAAACTCACGAAGACGAAGTTTACATTTAGTTTAGTTAGGATTTAGAATAGTAACATTCAAGGTCTTCGTGTGCAAGCTTCGTAGAATGCTACTTCGTAAGGGAAATTCAGAAGATGGCCGGCCAGCAACGTCCGCCTGCGTGACATTGAAATCATATTGGGGACACTAGCTCTCCATGGTGAGCAAGGTGAGAGTGAGAGGTCGTTGGCCGCGACGATGTGTTTATCGATTGTTGTAAACGATCAAGACTGGAGGGACGACGATACTGAGATCTTAGGTAAACCTTCTGACAGATTGTTAGGTTTATCAACTATTTAGGCATCTCGCCACAAAATATTGATTTCGAAAATTTTGAAATTTTTCTTGGAGATGATCGTCAAGTTTAAGTCGGTAGAAAATATGTCTGCGGGTGATTTTAAGACAATTTTCAACCGACTTCAAATAAAAGAGGAGGTTCTCAGTTCAACGGGTACGTGTTTTAAATGTTTGTTACGTTTGTTACCTCGGAACTTTCGACAGGGTGAACCTAGTGTGAACCAATTTTGATGATTCTTTTTTATTCCCTGTGGTCCCTTTTCAATGTAGACTAGTTCTGACAATGGCATCCATGGGAAAACCATATAAGTCTTAAATTTGCTGCAGACTTTTTAAAGCAGGGCAGTTGAACGCGGTTTCAAGTTCATTTAGAACGTTTTAACTTGTAAAAAAATAGTCACGTTGACTGTATGTTTAAATTAAGTGGCAAAAATGGATATTTCTAAGTGAACATTTTCCTAGTGACTCGCTCAGTTAAAACGAAGTTCATGTGAAAACCCACTGTGTTTATATCCACAGTGCTATAGGTTTCTCAGCGCCAACTTCCTTTTTGATGAATCGGATATCAGCGGATCGGTTATTGAGTTGATGGTTATCATCGGATCAATGCTCGTGCCCCGTAAATAAAATCTCCAATATCAAAGGCGAGTCATCCCAACTCCATTTCATAAATACTAAATGAAGTATAAACGGGTTCCGTGCGTCCTCGGGTTGGTTTAATGTTTTATTTAGCTCATGGCAATTCCACATTTTTATAGAACCCCTGGGGCCTAGTGTTTCGACGTCGGGGGCAGGGTAATTGGCAACACTGATCTTACTCAAACTAGATATGCTAATACACATTTTTCCTTTACTTGAAATAGAATATCTACCTCTATGTATGTAAATAGGCCATGATTTAATTTGATCATAATGGCGTATCTTCAATATTCGGATAGCCAATATTGTGTTTTTATACCGTTTTTCATAAATAAATTATCGTTTTGCTGCGCTAATTAAAATATAACTAATATGAAAATAAAATGTTGTATCTAAAATGTAGCTGTATCATCTGGGAAACGTAATTAAAGTGTAATATATTAATTAAATTGTCATTCTATGGATTTGGTTTAAATGATCTGATAATCCATCCAGATCTGACAATACAAAAGCCACAGGTGATAGAAGAGCTGTTATCTACCTTCGCCAAAGAATCAGCCTAGCTATCCAGCGGGGTAACGCTGCCAGCATCCTGGGCACTCTGCCCAACGGAGCGGGGTTGGACGACATATTTTATATGGTAGACTAGGTTTAGTATTTATATTTAACTAGGTTATAAGTATTCGTATTACTTATAAGTAGTATAAACTTTTAATAAAGACACTTATTAATAATTCTGCTGTTCAATAAATTAACATTAACAAAATCAAACGATTGTGGTAGTTAACATATCTTTTACGACTTATTTTGGACTCCTCATTTGGTCGATCAGTGTACTGAATAATCCTAAATTTTAATTTGAACTCCACCAGGATAATTTAGCTGTCATAGCTTTTCTCGCTGCTCGGCTATTTTAATTATTAATTCATCGTTTCAATTACGTACCTCCACTTGAGTGGAGGTTTCAACCCGTCGCCGTGCATTTCTCTTTCATAATGAAATTTCCGTATAGAATACACTCGTAGATAAGGTTTTTGTGGCTTGCGGTGAAAGACGGCATGGAGGCAGGGCTCATCATAGCCTGGTAATGTTTGAATAATAGAAATTTAATGACAAGTGATAAATAGCATCATTGTGTGGCACAGGGTCACCTTATGTCTTACAGTGAATTTCGTAAATAGAGACTGTTAGGGTAAAATTCATTATTTCCTTTCATTGAACAGCCTGCCAAAAACCTTCCACGTGGATAGTCCGCTCGTCGTCTTTTCGACGCATGTTCATATTTATCAGAGGTCTTACGCAGGTAATGACAATAATGACTATGACAAACATGCTAGCTTCCTGGATATCTATGAGCCCCTCATTTGTCACCAGAACTTACGAGGGTTCCATGCAGATATCTTTCTTCCATAATTACCACGGTGCGATGGTACTGGAGTTCGCAATGGCTGTTGATCGCAGTGAGATGCCAGAGGTACACATGTCTCGACCCTTGGATTTTTTGCTAGTTTAATTCTAAAGCCGAAAAAAAACCACATTGTTTATGATAACCTAGATTCCTTAGTATAATTTGACAGTCGACTGGCACAAATTGAACATTTTCGCGAAATGTACATTATAGATTAATCACACCACTCCCACTTATAAATGGAGTCCACTCGTTTGTCCTGCCACTTCATACCGCCATAGAACCCAGGGCTAAGTCATGTTCTGACCCTTCCAGAGTATCGTCAAGCTCATTGATGTAACTGCGAAGGATACGGTGTAAACGGATCGACGATGTAATTGCTCGTATAAAGTATCAATTTGGGGTATATTCGTCACCTGCGCCCTGCGGCTTTAGGATCTACACAATTTATGTTGCTATGTAAATGAAGGCTTCCATCTCCCAAGCTGGAACTTAGTCGCTTTTCTTTTGTCGGCGTTTTGTTAATGGGGTAAGTTGTTTTGTGTAAGAAAAATGAGAGGGCGAAGTCGCCGGGTCCCCTTTAAAAATTAGCTTGCTTAGCTTGAGCTGGCCTGGATTATGTATATTGTACCCAGAAGAGATATGCCAGAGAATCCTGACTAGAATAAAGTATAAGTTTGAGTTTGTCGTTAGCAAGTTATGAATGTTCCTATTACTGCTTCTCGTTAGGAGTGCGAATACAAAATGAAAATAGCTATACATTTATTAGAATTAAAGTATATTATTTGCTCATATTTGCGTAGCACCATTTGCCTCTTATTATAGCTATTCTTCTGCTTCAACGTTGCCTGGAAGATATCGGTCGTAGCGATAGGGCCGCCTTCCTGTACCTTTCTCTTTGTATTATTCTAAGTATTCTGTTTTTTATTTTTTCGGTGCAATAAAGTTTATTTGATTTGAATTGAAAATAAATGTTGTGAGTCTTAAAATAAAGAGGTACTTGGATAAAATACAAATGTGAATTTAGTCCCTATAAGTGTAGAAAGATTTATGAAGGCAGTCAATAATGTATCCAAAGAATTGTTAAATGAATATTATTTCTAGCTTTCTAGTAAAATAGTACTCCGTTCAAATATTAGAAATCGCACGAATTGAACAATGGAGGTATTGAAGTGTCCGTATCTACATTGTGGTACCAGTGCCACTTGAATCGCATTCCGAGCACAGCCATTGGGAACTGAATCATTCGCTTTTGCTTCTGTTTGCTGTCTCGGAACAAATAACAGTAGATCACGTGGTACATGTTACAGGATTCCACTCAAAGTAGATATTTATTGTTCATATTTGGTAAGCTTGTCCCGGTTGACAAGGAAAAAAAAAGAGTTGATTCGAGTTCCGTAGGAACTGTCTATGTACTTTGATAGTAACTTGTTTTCATATTTAGAGGAGCAGCTAAGTGGTCTTGTGAAACGGGAGCGAAATATCCAAACTGTTTTTCGGAGGATTTTTAATAAAGAATCCGTCTTATTATCCGTTCGTATGTAATGCGTATTTATATTTTGGGGCTTTCTTTTTAAGTCCTTTATGGTATAAAATACAATTCAATCCCAATCTAATTAGGTGTCTAGTACCCAATTACTTTGTAATGTAATTTAAAATTGAAATGAAATGATGTGTTTTGTCAATAAAATATGAAACAAACTGTTTGAACATTCTTCCACAGTTATTTTCTTATCCACAAATCATCTGCAACTGGTCTCTCTTGTGAAAAATTCAGTGTATATAGGCAATGAATTTGCATTTGCCTGGAAAGCTAAAATTATTTTGACTGGAATACTTATTTACAAATCTTTTTGTCGACTTCTTGCCGGTACATGTTTTTACTTTTCTTGTGAAAAACGTATCTGTCCTAACAAGAAGATGGGTAAAGCGGAACCCGTCTAAAATGAATCTGGTTAAAATGACAAAATCGGCGAAACTTTACTGATGAAATTGTAGTGGCATGGCTTGCACCACAGGCGCTTAGGCAAATGTTTGCGGTCTGGCAGAGGGATTTAGTTGTATTGTATCTACCTCACAAGGTCTTCAGATTCATTGTTCTTGTTTTTGTGAGTGAATGTTTTACTTTTGCGCCCCTATAAAAACTTTTTTGTGGGTGCGAATTTTTTACCGACTCCATACGTAGCGGCAACATAGTTGGATTCGCAATCCTGAGGTCCCGAGATCGTGTCCCAGTGAGCGTATCTATTGGACTCGGTTTGGTTAGTGGTAGGGTATTTTATAAATCGGTCTGTCTGGCATGACACTTGCCACATCAGTGGTATTTTTATTTATTTTATGTATATTTTTATGTATAATGGGTTTTGCAATTGGTCTTTATCTCACCACTGACGACAGGGCCCTTGGATTCTCCAGCTGTCTGGCTGGCTGACCACTGGCTCTGCTATTTTTTGTACCGGAGCAAAACAGTGTTATTAGCACAGCTGTTTGGCGACAGACTTAGGTAAAATGGTGGTAGTTAGCCAGGCGGACATAGAAAACTGTTACCTCCAGATTGTTGGCCCAAACGTGTAGCGATTATGCCACGGATTATGTTTCGGTGTTGAAGGTTAGTCGAGTGAGCGCCTCGCCTGCGACTTCTGGATGGGTACGCTTTCCATTCTCTGGTTTTATCGTATCAAAATGCAAACCCATTACATGTAAAACTATTCCCGACTCCTTAAAGGAGGAACCTGGTGATGTGGGACTCTCATCCACTAATATCCTCAGCGTAATTATATAACCGCACCAGTACTCTCACCCCGCTTTGTTTTTAGCCATGCCCTTGGCATTTCAGCCACTACATCTCCGAAGCTCCGGGCTGCAGGTAACAAAATAAACATTATCGACCTCTAAACTCAAGATTACACTTTTTATTTTTCATGTAGTGTTAGTATGGAGTACTTGTGCTTACCCTAACTAAAATTAAACTAAGTAGAGGGTCGATTGTGTTACTGCGGCGAAATATCACTTTCGCATTTATGATATTACTTGCGTTTTGCCGTCGACTTTGTCCCTGTGGACTTCGGAAATTACCCTACGCGAACTATTTGCTTGATTGGGATTAAAATTAACCAATGTACTTTTCCGGTCCTTCAACTATCACAATCAATCAATCACGAATTCACTTTCGAATTAATAATATTGTTATTGGTTAGTGTATCAGTCAAGTCAAGTATGAACTAAGCGCATAAGTGCGCCAGGCCAAATTCTCACAAATTCATACAATCATAAACAGTGCGCTTTGTGCTTTATAACTCATTTCTTCATTCACTTTATAATCAGTACAATCTCAGAAGCTATAATTACTCTACAAATATTAACATTACAATTAGGTACTAGACACATTTCCAATCGTGGTTGTTCCATTGATCGGAAACGCAATACATAGCTTATTGCCGGCTATATTGCCGGGTTTTGTTGTATACTTATCTGCTTAATACAATCTGACGGGACCTTAGATATTGTTGCTGAAACTTCCAATTTATTTTTCATATTATGCCGGCTTACTTACGTTTGTTCTTCTCAGAAGCCTTATTATTTTCCTTATTGTGTATTTTATAAAACCAGTATTGAATTACACAATGTGTGCTTGTTGAGTAAAATAGATTGTTATTTTGGTTTTATGAAATAGTTTTGCTTTTGGTATGATCAGCAGGAGTGCGATTCCATACGAAAAAAAATCATCGTACTACTCAATTTTGAAAGTGATTTTAACTTGACAAAAGTGTTCACCTTCTATATACTTACGGTATAGTTTCACGCCCTTACAGCATCAGATATTAAATACTCACCGATGAGTAAGAACTTTTTCCGCAAATAATCGCATTGTATAAACGGCGTCGATGGCGCAGTGAATAAGGCGCGGACTCTCAATTTGAGGGTTCCAGGTTCGAATACAGCCGTATACCTATGAGTTGTTTTTCAATTCAAGTACTTATGCACTTAACCGATTGCTTAACGGCGAAGGAAAACATCGTGAGGAAACCTGCATGCCTTGAACAGGTACGTGAATTTCGCCGATCCGCACTGGGACCGCGTGGTGGACTGTACCATACCCATACACTCTCTGTAGGAGAGTAGGCCTGAGCCTCTGCAGTGTGGACGTATATAGGCTGTTGATGAAGAAAATAAAAGTAGTTTCTGTAAGACTATGGTGTGCTGAACCAAAAAAAACTGACCATGATAATTTGTGGTTGGCTAATATCGTGCCTTAGTATAGTAGCATTTAGTACCTATCTTGTCTGTATCATATCCAAAAATATCGAAACATGTATTTATACATCATGGAATCCCATTTTCATCACGACTCTGCCTTCTTTCAGCTATCTCAATTTATCTTGAAGCAATTCCAGCTGCAGATATTTTCGCCCATCCTAAAAAAATATGCAAGCATTTACTGTGAAATCATCAAACCTGGCTTCGGGGCAAATGCCTTATTTATTTACGTGATTGCTGCGGTACGTTCGCTCTCCCTAAATAACGGAACTCCGCGCAAATAGCGCTTTTTAGTTGGGTTTGTTTCGTACTCCATATTTTTTATATTTTCCCTTACCTTACTGGAATATTAGTTTGAGTGGAGTTATTCTTCGTGTGGAGGGAAACGCAAGAGAAAAGTCGATAAAGTTTCGTGTAACAACTTCTAAAGTTTTGTCTAACTACGAGTCCAGCCTGCGTTCCTCGGATATCATCCCTTAAAATATTTTCACTATCATTTTCTTTATAACACAAAAAATGTACTGTGCAAAAGGTGATTTTGAGTTATAGAAAAAGTATCAGATAAAGTAGAGCATACGCTTTGATTCTTTATGACTTAAAAAGGGTATCTCTTTATATGTGCTTAAAATAAGTATGAGTGAACACAACACAGATCAACAGAGTTCATTCGACATACACAAAACAGCGAGATTTGACATTTCCAGTAATGATAATAAATAATTATTTACTTTTTATGCACAATTTGTTTGCACTTGGCTTTTCTATAATTCAATGGTAAATAAGCGACGATGAGGCGTGATCGTTGAGCAGTCTCAATTTCATGAAGTACTTAAAGTTTTAATAATATATCCTTTCATTCCTAAATTCGTACTTTGGGTTAGAAATGCTACAATCAAGCAAATACGATGGGGTATAAAATAACATAAATTTGGTAGGAGACTCTCAGCAACAGTAAAATTTAATTATAAGATCTCTCGCTTCTCTATCTGTTATTTTTTTGATATAGACAACAGATACGTTCTCTGGGTCAGATATCCATTATACGGGTCGTATAAAACGGCTCCGTCCTGTAGGCATAACGGGGTTCGTACTAGTGTCAGAGAGGGACAATTTATATCGTACCCTGGGGATTCTTCCCAGCACCGCTTTACAACACCTGCATACGTCAGCACTGTTATATATCTTTTCCGTAACTATATTTCAGGCAAGATTAGCACAAGGGACAAGGTAACTAAAGCCAACGCCAGATTTTCACAGACTAGTTTGACATTAATGTGTTAAATTATGGCTCAATAAATGAATGTGTTTTTATTTATCTTTTAACAATTATTTATTATTGTATAATTAGCAATTAAAATAAAAGGAACGTAACAGCACCTTTTTAATTTAGCAGCGCTAACCGTCACACGTTCTAGAATGACGTTTAGGCGGACGATGTCCTGTTCGCAAAATGTCACTGAACTGCAATGGATTGCTGCTGATGTCTTTGCCAAGAAGAAGTTGCAAGTTGTGGAGATCCCGTCCCGAGACATTCTAAGTCAATTTCCACCTTCAATCTCGTTGCTTTGAGTTTATCTACCTTCCTACTTACTTCTATGAGATTTTTGTCTTTTCAGGATAATGTTGAACTATATAATAATTATATTTTGATACGTGTATGTGTTCTTTGCTACACCACCTACCATTGTGTCTGTATATCTTCTACCCAAAGATTGCTCGGCAGAGATCGCACTTAGCGATACGGCCGCTTGTTTATACAATGATTTATTTTAAATGAAATTTTGTATGTATTTATAGTTCGGTGTACAGTAACGTAATATTGAGTGTTCCAATAATATTAAGCGAGCAATAGTTTTAAATCTCTATATATTTTATGTGTTAGAAACGGCTCCAATGATTTCCCTAAATAGTGTGATCAACGTTTTGGGGTCACAGGATCCATTGGTAGAGGTCTTGTCCATGTGAATATTCTACTTGTATTTTAAAAGTTAGTAATTCGTAGTGGAAATATGACGATTAGTTCCTTACTTGCAATTGTTTTATTATGTATGTACGAGTATCTTATATTAAACACACTAAACATCGTGCTGTCGTAAAACTACATTGGATTGGTCTAACCCCTGAAAGGTAGCGAAGGATTTTGAGGCCAAGAAACAACTGTGATTCGGAAACTACAATTAGAGGTCAAGAAGCGGTTACTTACGTTGTTTAGTTACTCAGAGTGTCAATTAATGGTCATCCAATGGTTTATCTTTAGAAATAAAATACGTTTAGCGGCAATTCTTTGATTTTATACGGCTGTGTTACCTAAATTAGTTTTTTCAGGAGTATCAAACTATTAAGTAGTGTTAAGCGGATGTGATGGATTAAATATGTTTAAATTTAAAAGCTTTCTTGGTTATATTAATAGGACAACTGAAATATATGTATTTAATAGAAATAATATCGCTTTAGCACTCATCAAGCATATTGTCGAGTTGCGAGCATGCTAACCAATTTAATTATTTTTCATGTGAGTTTCCGATGTTTCGTCATTACTGAAACAGTGTTGTAGCTGTGTTGTATCATGTGTAATGTTGGTAATTTTTTTGTTAAAAATAACATCGCCTAATGAAATGAATCCAGCCGTATCCAGCCTATGAGCTGTATTTCAATTCAGGTACATTACCCGATTGCTCAACGGTGAAGGAAAACATCGTGAGGATACCTGAATGTCTTGAACAGGCATGTGAAGTCCGCCAATCCGCACTGGGCCCGCGTGGTGGACTATGGCCACTCTCTGTTGGAGAGTAGGCCTGAGCCCCTGCTGTGGGGACGTATATAGGCTGTTGATGAATAAAACAATTCATTCAACCTGTAAAAACCCTGGACTGTCAAAACCGAATGCCAGCAAAAAGTTGAATGATGACTGGGATTGAGTCCCCAATAGTCAATGGCTTGTTTCTGTAACAGTTTGATAAAGTGTAGCGCTTGCCGCTCACTGACCATTGGCCGTGGGAGCGAAGCGCGGCGCGTGCGGCTGGCGTAGCGGCCGAGCGACCTAGCGACCGAGCGACTCGGCCTCATTAATCGCAGCGGCGGCGGTGGCTCGCTGCGTGAGGATGACAGCACTCGTTAGTTACCCAACCATTTGCTATGTTGTTATGACCCCAACACTATCTATTAACGCGTTGACACAGTCATTTGGCGACACTACGTCCCGTTTTTCCGGCTTTGTGATTTGATTCACTGTGTTAGCACAATAATGCTTGTTGTAGCTACTGAATGTAGTTGTATCTTCTACACTAGCAACATCTAGATGTGACTTATTTGCAAAGTATACACACCAGTGGAAGACCAGGTTAAATATATAAAAGAACAACAACAATAAATATATCTCGGTTCACACAGAATGAAACTAACAAATATCTCAAAGCAAATGTCTCGAAAACTATATAACAAAACCCTAAAGATGGTGTAGCTTAAAATTGTTCACATGGCGGTCCCTCGGGCTCGCTAACGAGACGTCCAGTAATTTGCAGTAACTGAAGCTGAGGGCATAATAAAAATAAAAATAAACCAAGAATGAACAGGGTGTTCGCTGTTCAACAACTAAGCGGAGCTTAACGAGTCAGCGGCTGGAGCCGGCAATGTTATTCGAACTGAGATGTAAAGTGCAGCGGCTACGACGTTCACTTCAGACACTGCTCTACGAGTATGATCTACATACGCCGCCGTATTGGTAGTTGGGATTGCATGGGCCGCACCACGGTACACGCAATGCAAGTCAACTCTAGGGGTCGTGTTTTCCAAATAGAGATGTAACAGTACACGTCTCCATATGTGACTCATACTTATGACCACTTATTTATCGAACAATCATTCATTTCTAGCTTTAAATGAGGTTTTGTATTCCAGCAGAAACATTTTCCAAAGAAAATAGGTAGGTACGTGTGGTAAACCAAACAACTTCTCGTCAGAATAGTGGCATGTATTTTATATTATATAATTTATCGTTTGAAAAAATAATAATTGTATCACATTTAAACTAACAAACTTAGCATGGGAAGTTGTCAAGAGATTAGAATTAACCTTATCGGATCGAATAAGCATTTTATATCGATTTTTATTTACCATTTTTGTAACTTTTACCAATGTACCGATATAATTCATTATAATCAGAAGAAGGACTTTATATAAAACTTTGAAGCCAATACTTGAGTTTGTCCCTGTACACATGTAGCAGACACATCCATTTCTCGTTGTCAATTCGATAAGCCTCAAGTCGCCGTTAACAAAGTACTATGTCTCCGGCACGACACAGGCTCCGACTAACTTGAATAGACGCTAATATCTTACGCTATCCACTATTACAATAATTCATGTTGTAGGAGTAGTAGGTTTTGACATGTTGCCCTTATTGCATTAGCTGTGAATTGACCTTTAACGGTTCATAACAATTTACTATTGGGAGGCCTCATCAAAATTTCAAGAGATCGCATTGCAGAAGTAAGATAACTTTGTTTTTAAATATATTTGTATAACATGGTATTCAACTTTTGTTTATATACAACTAGTAAAAGAAACTGTACGTTTTTAAGAAAAGTATATACAACAGAAGCGTCGGTGGCGCAATGGATAAGGCGCGGGACTCTCAACCTGATGGATCCGGGTTCGAATCCAGCCGTGTACCTATGAGTTGTTTTTCAATTTAAGTACATTATCCGATTGCTTAACGGTGAAGGAAAACATCGTGAGGAAACCTGCATGTCTTGAACAGGCATGTGAAGTCCGCCAATTCGCACTGTTCCCGCGTGGTGGACTATGGCCCATACACTCTCTGTAGGAGAGTAGGTCTGAGCCCCTGTAGTGGGGACGTATATAGGCTGTTGATGTTGATATACAACAGATGTATCGATATACATACTAAATTATGCTTGTACTGCTACACAATAGTGATAACGATTGTAACATCTCAATAAAGTATTTCCCAGTTACTATTCAATTGCTCACTAGCTATTAATACACGTCGTTTTGCTTGCATTCAACCGCAGTATACACTGCAAATGCCATTATAACAATCTAGACAAGCTTTGACTGGTTAAGTTCAGTAAATTGAGCGGAAATTGAGTTGAACTGAAACGAACGTACATTTCACATTACGTGCAAAATGTTCTCTATTGCGAGCAGTAACTACCACATTAATTTGAAATTTACCTCGTAAGAGAATTGTGAAGCGTACGAATGAGATGAATGGAAATTAATCAAATTCGTTTTACAGTTGACGTATTTGTAGGATCATTTCCAAATACTGAAAATGGGACTCAATAACTTCTCAGGAAGTTTATTATGTATTCCGTGTCAGAAATATGGTAGAACTGTTCATAATTGTTACATATACTCTGATATTTTTAGCCTAATGTTAAAAAACGACACTGTAAATAATGAAGCAATTTATCTTTGTGCAAAATATGAACTGTAATATAATATTGTTGTTTATTTTGTTTGTTTCCCTGAAGCAAAGCAGCAATTACTTATAAGCCTGCAGTCACATCACTAGTGAATTAGTGATGTCACTTCCCTATAGTATTAGAGGTATATTCACTTTATAAAATGGCCGGTGCTCACCTCGTTATTTATTAATCCTTTTGTCTGCCAGATTATTTGTTTCCATTGTCCAGATAGTTCACTAATTGTATTCAAACAGTACTATTACACGTGAAATGATATGTTAATCGTTTCTATCCTAGAGGAGTACCTGGTACATGTGTAAATGGTCGAGGGTCACGAAATGTACGAGCAATTACAAGGGACCCCGACTGAGCTCACCTCGGTAGACCGGGATGTTGTTGTAAATAATTAACGAACGAAGCTTAAGATCTGTTATTATGCCGAAAGGTGAACTTAGAGCGACAGTTTAGTATATGTTTTAGCTTAACTCTGTTTTAGGGTTCCGTAGTCAAACAAGGAACCCTTATACTTTCGCTCTGTCCGTCTGTCTGTCCGCGGCTAAGCTCAGAAACTCTTACTACTAGAAAGCTGTAATTTCATATGAGTATGATATTAATCACGCCGATATAGTGGTAGACTACAATTTTGTATTTTTTAAAGTGTGGCTCGGCTCTCATTCACACGTAACTTGTGGCTGAATTTTTTTCGCGTCTACTCGATTTTGTGGTATGTCGTTGAATAGGTCTTTCAAAAACATTGAGGGCGTAGGAACACAACATTTCGTTCTAGGGTTCCGGTTGCGAAATATTTAGCTTTAAAGTGATAATTTTTGACAGAATCGAGCCCCTCTCTGCTAAACTGTAAATTTGTGGTAGTAGTGGTAGTGGTAGTATATATACTAAACTCAAAAGGAAAGCTATCATAACTAAGTGGGTTTACATGTTTACGAGTAATAGCCGACCAAAGTATGAAATACATGTCAAAGAAAATTTAGTGCAAAATACGTTTAAAATTAATTTTTATTAGACGGTTGAACTTATTATGATGGGTAACTACGGAAGCCTACACAGCGCGTGGACCAAAACGCACTTGGCTGTTTTTTATATCTATTATCAAATCCCAAAAGGTTTGCTGTTGCTGGCATGCAAATCCATAATATATTTGTGTTCTACGAATATAAGAAACCGGAGATATTTTAAAACGATATGAAGATTGTGACGACACATCACTAACCAAACGTCAAATTAGGTTTTGAGATTTCGGAATGCTTTTTCGCACTCTAGATACCAACAAGGTGTTTTCATCTGCTTGAGTTATTTATTTTGAGAGCAATTTCCCTAATAACGTTGACGTTTAAAGGAAATTGGGGACCCGCCTTCTGACACTTAGATCCTTCCTGAATGTTGTCCCTTGGGAAATGCCTGCTTGCTATGTAACAACGACCCGTTGACATCTTATTACCATGAAAAATGTATGCATAAATAATGCGTTTAATTTGGTATAAAATGAGGACAGAGCATAAACAATCAGCATCGATTCTTTTATCTAAAATGTTTTTGCTGAATCTACAATTTATTTTATTCCTTGCGTCGTGTATGAATTGAAAAGACTTAAAATGTTTTTTTTTTATATAAAAAACAGCTAAATGTGAGCCGAATTCCAGCACTGATGGCTTCTTACTACTACAGAATGTTATCATTAATAAATCAGCATCGCAGAGGTGCAATTCACTAAGAGTGTACCGATGACATGGTGCAAGCGGCTCGGGACCGGCTTCGATGCTAACAAATTAGAGCAAACTTGAATTGTATTCCTTTGTTATGTAAGATGTTATCTTTAATATGTATCGCCAGCGTCGGCTCCAGTCAAGACCCGTGCCGTAAATAACGGATCGGGAATGTAATCCGTTTTACAATATTGAGGGCGAATTGGGAGGAGTTGGAGTCTTCACAATAGCACACACTGATTCCGAGTAATGTTTAATCAGAGAAGTAAAATCTAAAACGGGTCCGTTCAAACAACGTCATCCCTTTGTTCTCGTAATAAACTGTCAAGGCACAAAAGAAACCGACGTAGGATGCCAGGCTGGTGAAATTTAAAGCTTTTCTCACGAGATTAACTATGTGAGAATTGTTAGAGACTTCAGCGCTTATTCGAGTGTGGGTTGTGAAAAGAAAGCGTTATCACATGTATATTCAAATGCTTTCAAATACAGCAATTTAAAATGAGAATAATTTAACATTTCGTTTCACTCATTTCACTTTTCAATAAAACTCAATTCAAATACTCTTCATTGCACTTACAAATGTGTTGCTAAATATTATTTATATAAAGAGATGTTATTGTTTAGAGGTTTAATATTGGTCATGGTCAACCCCAATAACGTTCAGAAAACACCGACCGCTGTCGTCGACCTTTAAAAAATATTACGTAAATCAGTCTGGGTTGAAAGACTGATGGAAAAAGTAATTAGAATTTTAGGGATTGCTTAATCTATAGACATAAATCTAATAAAACTGGTCCAGTTTAACTAATAAATGTTTGTTATATATAGATACACCAATCGAATTATAATATAAAACCTTGCATAATAATTATTTATTAATAGAAAGTTTTACACCACCGTAAATCTACTTAGACCGAAAGGATGAGGCTATCCATTCGGGTGTTTAAAAAAAGTATAATTACTGAATATTTTTGCTAATTTATTTTAATGTAATTTTTCATTTAATTGACAGGAGGTCTCATTTTTACAGAAAATATTCCACCTTTAGGGATGGTAAACTAGGATATGAATCCAATGTTGCCTAATTCGAATGCTAGATTTTAATATAATATGTAAATAGTCTTACTTAATAGTTGTCGGCAAATTAAGTCAAACAGTATCGTTACAAGTAATAAAATTGAAATTAAAAAACCTTACGTAATAATAATACGATTGCCAAATATAGCTAGCTATGAACCACCGCAGGGAAACTTGCTTTCACTTAAAAAACCCGCATCAAAATCGATCCATCCGTTTGAGAGCTATGATGCCACAGACAGACCGACCGACATTGGCGTCAAACTTATAACACCCCTCTTTATGCGTTGGGGGTTATAAAGTTTGGTTGGTTCACGTTACGTTGACAGATATTATTATTGTATTTGATTTCATAAACACATGTGTCTGAAATAAATCCGTCAAAACAACATTTACTATGTTAGTGGGGTAGGTGAAGAATAATACCTATCAAATCATCAAATAAATACAATTTTGCCCTTTGACCCATTCCCGTTTGATCGTATAGTAGACCTCTACGACTTCAAAAAAAGAAACAGTTTCAAAAGGAAAATACAAAAGGGAATTGTTTATAGGAGCTGTAAGGCGTGGTGAACCGGAGGTGGCAAATCACCGGCCGTTTCCGGCGGGACGATCCCCCGGAAATTGAGAAAGTCTCCGGCTCGTGACGTCACTACATCGCGATGAAAGTAAAACTTCGCTGATATCACACAATTTGCCATGATTGGCCGGTGTTGCCCAACGCAACAAGACTGCTCGTAGCTCCAGTAATCGACGGTGGACTTATATCAGGGGAATACAAATTGTAATAACTTTCTTTTCAGTTAGTTATTTTAAAACTAGGAAACGGTTATGGCGGTCTATAACTATGTCTATGCTAATTATTTTATCGCAAAAAATTGTTTAGTTTTATCTAACCACAAGATTGAGATCGAGATAAGAAATCTTAAACCTTTAAATCTTTATTAAAATGCGAGTGTACAAACTTGTGTCGTGGTGAAAAATGTGTCGCAAAAATCTCTAGTGTTGTCAAGAAGGAATGTTGACAAGAAAACTATATATTTTATAATATTTCTTTAAAGAAATCACATTTACAGATGCGAGTATGCGAGGTGAGTTCACTCCGAGTGCAAAAACACCCGATTTTATCGAATACATTTTATCTTCCTATCGTACCTGTATTTTTTGTTTTCAGCAACAATGTTTTCGTACCATTATGTTGGAACGTTTCATTCTAGACACTAGTGAGCGGTACTATCCTTGAAATAACTAGAGCCCTTTTCATTGGTAGATAATTTACACCCACGAACCGACAAGGTACTATTTTGGTGTATTGTTGGAGCATGACTTTACTAATACTATTTTAGAATATTCTGCTAGCTGGTTATCTTGTCAGTAACTGAATTTATTATATTTTTAAAATAAGATACTCTCCAGGTTACGTAATAAGCAAGCAAATGCTGCAACCGAAATATTTACAAAAACGTCTATAGAGGTAGTACTCTGTGATATAAATGAAGTTTAATGAATTTATTAAGAAATTGTTATCGTGGTGTTTCTAAACTAGAATAAAAATAAAAACGTACATTGTCATATTGAAAGTACGAGTATATTTATTTAACAAAGGAACACTCACGGCTTTCAACGCCAGGAAATTCCTACATAAGTTATCTAAATTGCCAGATGAATCAATGTTTCAAATGAGATGTTTGTATTTAAGTCAAATCTAGCAAGCTAGAACTTAAAAAAACATAATTTCTTTTATTTTTAACTTTTGACCATGACCAACATACTCTAAGTGAATCACTTTCTGGATTTCCAAGACAAATAAGATTTTTTGAAAGAGAATATCAACAGAGATAATAGAAAAAGTTTTTCTTTCTACATTTTTGTCGCAAAGTTTTTCACTTACAAACAGGTAAGCATTTGCACGGCGCAAATACTCATATATCCTGATATTTTCCTCACGTTTATCAAGTAAGATATGTTGATCCGTCCGTATCTACATCAAAGACAATTTCGTGTGCCTATTCAAGGGAGCGTGTCCACGAAATTGGAAAGAGGGGACGGGACGTGTCTAATGTAAAATCAAAAGGCTTAAAATATATTATTTTGTTTATTCAATTTATATTTATTCAAATAAAATTACTAACGTGTCCCGTTCGTGCTTACACAGAAGCCTAAAGCTAATGTGGCACTGTCACACACTGGACAACAATAGTGCTATTAACACTGTTGTTTGGCGACGTGGTAGATTGCTAGGTGAATATAGAAAATGCCGTATAACCATTCAAACCAAGTAACTATAGGTGGTTATTGAACCAGGAACCTCTGACTTGTGTGTTTCAAGTGTGTAGCAACTGGGCCATGGAGGCGGGTCAAAAAATATATTATACGTTAGGGGTCATGCTGCACTAAAATAAGGCAGGACCAACAAGCTACCCAGTTATCAATTTAATATTTTTTGAATTAGTTTTCTCTGTATTTTTGACATCCATGTTCAAAATAAATTTATTGGCCCAAACGAACATACTTTTGATCATCTAAATCGCTCTCGTGATTCCCGACGTTTACACGAGCGAGCCGACCATTATGTAAAGCTTAAGGTCGGTCAGGTGTTCCCAGCGGCCGCAGTGACTAATGAGCGGTCGTCGCGGCGACTGCTGCCCCCAGGGACGACCCCGGGACCGACGCTGCGTGCCCCAACCGTTACTAACACCAACGTCATCAATTCTACACTCAAAAGAAATAACGTTGGCGATATTATAACACCGACTAAGTCGAAATTCACAGGGTTGTCAGGTATTTTTTAGAATATAACCTTTTTAGGTAAACTGCCTCAGTGGCGCAGTTGGCTGTGCGGCATACTCAGTCGCAACATACGCAGGTCCCGGGTTCGATTCCCGGTGGGGCTTTATCAGATATCACTATGTCATCATTATCACGTGACTTTCCCCAGTTTGGTTAGGACATTGCAGGCGGATTTATATACCTGATTGTCTGAAAAGTAAGATGATTCCGTGCTTTGGAAGGCACGTTAGTCGTTGGTCCCGGTTACTATCTAAGGTAGAAGCAACATGAGCCATGTCAGAGGCCTCTCTGGCGGCTCAACAACTCTGACACTAGGGTTTGTGAGGTCGGTCATCGACCTTATAACCTACACGATAAGATGAGATGGGGTAAACCTGATAAAGACTTTCGTTTGTTGTGTGGCCTCGGCGCTCTAGAATAGGACCACCCGTGTCATTTCCCATATCGTAAAATTCGACTACGGGAAAAATATAGCATCTGCCTATGCAACAACAAATTAATCCAATCACCTATCCGCTTCCCAAGCCTAGTTTTATAAGAATAGGTTCAACAGACGATTATAACAGGCAACCACGTACCAAGCTGTCCTAAGCTAATATGGCGAAATTTTCGTTTAAAATAAACCCACATTTATAATACCACATAATGGGCTTGCAATTGCTCTTCACGGAAACCTAATGCGTAAGTGACAATGCGTCTATGATGAGTCGAAGTGTGATTCAAAAATTATTAGAACATTTGAAATTTAAATAACTACAATTAGTATTTCACTAGGAAAGCAGAAATTACACACACTGTATGTATGCTAGGAGATAATCCAGTAATGCATTGTGCCAGCAAGCTAGACCAGCCCCAGACCGTTCCTGTAGGGATTGCTGTGAGTGACGTCGTGACAGGGACAGGAAAAGTGAACAAATAAGGAAAAATGTGTCATTCGTATGATACAAACAAAAGCTTACAACTATGGCTACCGTTTACCAGTACTATAATATTTATCTCATACATTTCCGAAATAGAGAAAATTAAGAACAAACGTAAATAAAATTATGCTGCGTACTTATTTTATGTTATGGAAGTCACCCGCGCCTGTCTACCTCGATATTTAAAAAAGATATAATTTTTTTCACTATTTAAGTATCAGGAATCGCATATCATGAAGAAAAATTGTAATACACTCATATATATATATATATAAGTAAAATAATACTCGTATCAAGTCATGATTTGAACTAAATGCACTGGATAAAAATGAACTTTCTGAGTATGATTAAAGGAAAACAAAAGAAGAATAAATTAAGATTAAATATTGCATGTGACCTTTGCCAGAAGTATCTTAATAGTGGGTCGATTTTAATGTATTTGCTTTTCTAGTAATGTGGATTTTGTGTTACATCTTCACAAATGTATGTACCCCAATGTTCTCGTATGTTTTACAAAGTATTACAAATAATTGAATTTAAGTATTTTAAATGTAGTTTATTGTTCTTTTTATATAAAATCAAATTTAATTAAACGCGTCTACAGAAGACTAACTAGACATTAAATAAGATTATAATATTGTATTTAAGCTAAGATTTTCTCATCATCGTTATTTGCTGCATATGTATACTGTACTGCTGGATAGAGCCCGCCACGTGGGACTTTCCATTATTAAAGTTCTGTTTTGATATGCTTTAATTGTAATCGACTTCAATCTATTTGGTGACGGTATAGTCGAGTGAAACACTCATTTCGAATGCACAGCTGAAATGAAAATAAACAAATCGCGGAGTGATATTTATATCTTCAATTTGGGCACATTTGTAACACTGACAGATTCCGCTCGATATGTGAAAAACGTCAGCGAGGATGATGGACGACGATCGTTTCGCAATTTGGTATGGAAATATGCTCGGAGCATCGTATACCTGCGACAATATATCATGATACTCTATATTCGTACGTTCTCGGGTCCGATTGACAGTCGCCCGGAGAGAACCATGTTTATGAAGGGACCCAAGATTTACACACGCCTGGCCTAGCCTTGTAATAAACCACAGATAACTCAATTTATGGCTGCGGTGTGGCGCTTCTGTCGGCTTACATAATCCAGTGCCTACATCAACTAGAGCAACGCTAATCATTTGTAGTGTAAGGCTTACGAGAGCATAGGGTGGGTATATAGTGACAATGGAAATATAAATCCACAGTTCTAGTAACGAAAACATCTTACAAATCAACACACTACTAAGGTACGATTACCTAATTCTCACAAAGGTAAAGTGCATAATTTATTTTTCATTTGTTATCCTTTAATCATCATTTGAAAATTAATAGAAACATATAAGCCATTTATTCAACTTATTGCAATTAAATTAATATAATTTAGTGCCCTCTTTTAGCTCACCATCGCGCAAATACTTTTTTTAGAAAATGACGTACAAATTCAATTCAAAATTACTTTACATCGTCCTGTGTGGGCTCGTTTTTAGACGTTATCAGAGTTAAACCGTGAACTTATTGTGACGGACAACTACGGAACCCTACACTGTACGTGGCCAGACACGCACGTTCATTTATTGAACGTCACAAACCTAGACATAATAATAATATGTAGGTAATGAATGATAAAAAAAGCTTTTAACTAAATTTATTAATAAATTCTGACAGGGAATGTCTTTTCTCTTTTGCATTTCGATGCACAGAGGCCCAGTGACCAAAAATAGTACTTGACCCTTCCATCAAACTTTAATCACCTCCATCAATAAAAAATTATGCAAACTCAAACGGTCGATTTGCTAGATGTTAACATTGTGCCCTCGCAGCTAACGAGACGTGTTATAAAATATCCGAATGCATATACTGTTCCTTTTGCATTTGAATTTATATCCCGTTTTTAGTCTGGAAACACGAAAATATGAAACTCTGAAAAAAAAATTGTTTCTAAAGTCTGCGCTGACGAAGTTGCGGGCAAACGCTTATATATTTACGAAATATGTGCGACATATATTTTTTTCTACTTACCGAAATTACCAAGACCATTCATCTCCGTACAGAATATAGAATTGATAAATTGTCTAGCGAAAACTTATTCTACACGACAAGCGTTATGGAGGAAAAATTCTTTTTTCCTTAAAATCAATTACGACGGAAAGTTTGAGGCGTATCAAGTCTCAGATGGAAAATAAAATAGATTGATAAGCTCTAAAATCTTTTTTTATCCTATCTAGTAGCGTCTAGGTTTTATAATAATAGGCTACTTAAAACTTCGGTAATTTCAGTAAAAAAGAAGGCATCATAAAGTTATATCGCTATTAAAAAGCACAAAGAGATACATTTTTCATGTTGAACTTATACGGGGTTTTCACTCATCGTACCTTAGTATCGGGCCATTTACGTACATATACGAGTATGCTACGAGTATATTCGTAGACGCTCTACCCCGTAGCATGTTACGTCACAGTCATTTGAATGTTAGATGATGCCCACTGTTTCACCTGGCAACGCGCTGGACGAATTAAAAGTCTTAAACGCCATGTTGTAAAGGATTAGGTACGGCCGTGACGCTTTTTTGCTCGACTTGGTGGGGGCACTGCCGTGCCCCCAGATACAACGTACAATAATATTTATTAATTACATTTCCGTAGAATTTGAAGTTTAGAACGAGTTTGTATTTAATAATGACGTAAATTGTACTGTGAATATTAATATAAAACCACAATATAAAACAATTTATCGACATATATTTCAAATTAGTCTAAGCATTAAACTTTGATTCAACATTTTTAAATACCCAAAATTTATTTGAGTTCACAGGTCCTGCTCGAGTTTAATTTGGAGCTATAAATTTTGCTGCACGTTTTATTTGCTTTATAACACTTCCATTTTAATTTGTGCTGTAAGTATAAAAGAGGCACATTCGTCACGCTGAACGTGTTAAAATTAAATATTATGATTTCATTTTACGTAATTTTATGTAATGTGTACTATAATTTTAATCAATATACTTTTAATACATTTTTACTGACCTATGTACACGCGTGAAATGTGGTTTTCACATTAAAACGTTTTATAATAATATTACTAAATATATTCGTATCAATATATTTTCGATCGCACAGATAAAAATGTGTAATTGTAACCGGTAAAATACAGTTCGGTTTTAGTAGAAAGGTCCTGGAAAACACGATTGAAGTACTAAATCATGGGTATGCATTATTAAATTCGTTATACAGCCGATTATACTGTGATATTTGCTGGTCATAAAATATTGCCTTTGGAAATTACATCGGGTTTTGAGGAAATACAGACAGTAACAGAAATAATTTCGTCATGTTTTCGCATGACACTGCTAGACGGCGCTTGCGGCGACCATTATGTGATGTATGTATGTACGTTCGGTCTCAGATACTCTGTTGCAAAACGCCTCAGCGGCGGCGGCTACATTATAAAACTGAGTAAATTTTTGGCTTTGTCTGTGCTAACTAACCCAGCTGGAGTGAACTAATTGTGAGCTAACAACAGTGAAATACATATATATGAGCTATAAGGAACTATATCGATCTCTAAAGCAGAGCCGGCCCTACGCTGCGAAACATCGGTCAAGGTAGGTGTCGTTTGGTGTGTATGTGTGTGCTTATCATCTAAAACCCTTTACCAGCCTCTAAACCACTGACTGTCGATGGTCTCCACAACAGGAATGAACAGGGAAAGTTGAGGTGCAATCAACAGCGAAGCGAACGAAAGCGAGCTTGGAATCAACTACGTCAATGTTGACTTTACAAAATCCGACGTGTTTGTTTATTTTTATCAGCCATGCCAAAGTAAATAATGTGAATAATAGAAAGCGTCGGTGGCGCAGTGGATAAGGCGCGGACTCTCATTCTGAGGGTACCGGGTTCGAATCCAGCCTTGTACCTATGAGTTGTTTTTCAATTCAAGTACATTATCCGAATGCTTAACGGTGAAGGAAAACATCGTGAGGAAACCTGCATGTCTTGAACAGGAATGTGAAGTCCGCCAATCCGCACTGGGTCCGCGTGGTGGACTATGGCCCATACACTCTCTGTAGGAGAGTAGGTCTGAGCCCCTCCAGTGGGGACATATATAGGCTGTTGATGTGGTTAAATGAAAACAATAGTACACACCGGTAGAGATGCGCTCGTATTACATAAACATGTCACTAAGTAATTTTTACTCCTTCTGACTAAACATTAATATAACCCTAAAATACCAATACGTTTAAAATAACAGACGCAAGTAAAAATTGCTGACCTTACAAAGACAAATGGATTGAAAGACACAAATGGATTGAAAAAACTTTCTACACTCTGTAGGTACCATAACGTTACGCCGCATATGAACCTGTACAACTACCATGAGTTACTATTATTACTTTTTGATATCGCTAGCGAAATAATATAAAAATCAATTTCTCACTAGCTCATACTGTTTTGTGGGGCCTAAAGAAGGGGTTCTGTGTTTGTCAAAAAAACCTTTTCAAGAATCCTGAAATAACTCTGACTTTTCAATAGTAAAATTAGCATATAATTTTTAGAACTTAGACAAAATTCACTTTAAAACAAACCGTGGCCGCATGTAGTTCATAAATGCGATTGTTTTAATTATTTTCAATTAGTTGACTTCAACAAATCAGTTTTGAAAATGAAATGAAAATGAAAAAAGGTTTATTGCATCATCTACTACAATTAATTTACAGGTTTTGGAGACAAGAGCATGCCTGTTCAGCATCAGCCAATTTTTCACAAAATTAATCAAACTAGTTTGGTCTACGGTATAGTTTTCCGCTGTCGATAGCGACTGTCGACAAAATAAACTGCTAGTACTTAGTAGAGATATCAAATTACGGGTACTATTTCTTTTAGGACGGACGGATTCGTGTGATACCGTGCAACCCTGCCCCTCAAGTAGGCTAACCTTATTACCCGGGGATAAGAATCAGGAGGCATCTGAATCAGATTTCCTTTGTTCCCGCTCAGATGGTAAACTTAATACAAACCTTTGATCATTGGTTAGATAAATAAATAACTTTCAGATGCTTAACTGTTCGTCCGGGAAATAGAATTTGTTACAAAGATGGCTGTTTTAGTTATTTTGTTATATGATGGATAGAACTTTGTCACATACATCGTAATTTTACTTTCGTTTTACATTATAGTACTTTGGTTATTCAATCAGACTATATCTGTATATTTATTAACAATATACACGATCTATTTTCCGGCCTTCACAAAAATTCTTTTGTCCACGAATTTGTAATTTTTATTTAACTTTTGTTATTATGTGAAATGATAATATTTATTTAATCTAACTCATATAAATTTTCACTTTTTATTAGCGCTCAGATACAATACGGATATAAGGCAAATTAAGTTGGTTTATGTTTTTATTGTTAGATTTGATACCTGTTTTAGGAGATTTATACTTTTTATATACCTCTATATTAGGAACCCTCTATATGCGATTCAGACTAGCTCTTGGCCAATTATTTGGTTTGGTGGAAGTGTTTGGACTGACCTGTGCCAGGAACTAGTATGAAAACTACACAATGCCACTCACGGGCATTCAAATAGCAGCGAAACACACCAGAAACGTGTCTAACACTGTAAAGGAATTAAATGGACAACGTAAACAAAATTAATGATTTAACGTAACGGGAGAGTTAACTGTAAACGAAGGGTCTAGCATCAAAATAATGTTAAGGTTAGTTGTTCGGCCAGTCTGGCGCGGAACCCTAAAATTACCGGCAGCTTGTGCTCCGAAAGATAATAAATTATTCAGCGTGATGTGATCATTAATTTTGTTGGTACATATTTATGAAGTGAAATTTCGACGAAATTCAATTTCATTGGTTCAGTTTGTTTGTTGTTGTTGGTTCACTACAATAACGTTTTTCGTTATCCTTTTATGCCTGATCAACATAGTTTAGTCTGGTTTAGGGATGGGTACTACCAGTACTAACTTATTTGACCTGTATACGTCCGTTTCGATCCATCAACTAATACAAAAATCAATTCATTCTGAGTCTCGTTTACGGCATAGGAAGGATAAACAAACAAACGATTTCACGTTAGTATTTGTAACATCTCAAGTACTTGAGAACCGCCTCTGAATTACTCTCTGAAACGAGGGTGCATCTGGATGAGTACAGAGTACTAATTCAAAATATATAAAAAGCGTCGGTGACGCATTGGAAAAGGCGCGGACTCTCAATCTGAGGGTTCCGGGTTCATCATCATGTGAAGTCCGCTATTCCCCACTGGGCCCGCGTGGCCTACTACTACGACCCATATACTCTCTGTAGGGAATAGCGGACTTCACAAGCCTGTTAAAGATATGCAGGTTTCCTCACGATGTTTTCCTTTACCGTCAAGCATTCGGATAAGCTCTTGAGAAAAAGGGTCTTGACAGACAGGCAGATAGACAGACGGCCAACAAAGTGGTCCTATAAAGGTTCCTTTATTCCTTTTAAGGCACGGAACCTTAAACATGATATAGAAATATTTGTAGACAAACTAAACAATCTGAAACCTGTAGTTGTTCACCACTTATTTATTGCAAGCCACATATTGTTGCTGTTGTTGATTGCTGTTATACGCAATATAGTTAATGAATACGTAAATTAACTAATTTAATTCTATTTCCGTTCAATCGCACTACAGCTGTCGGTTATAGAGATCTCCTGGGAACGCCCTTTCTACATTATTGTGTAACAAAATAGTTTGCTCCAGTTGTCGCAAGAACAGAGGAACAATAGAACTTGACGTAAGAATATCACCGGTCTTGCCTCCTAGTCGGCAACTCAACAGCGAATTGGAAATTGGGTGACCGCATCGATTGTAAACAAAAACAACTGCAGGTTGCTGACCAAATGCCAATAAAGTTGCACAAGAATGAGCCAATAAGCCGCAATAACTTTTTGGATTATGACGCTTATCGTCACATTACACTGTTGCCCATAATTCCTCTAAGTGTCAACGTAGTAATTCCGATTGGAATTGGGCCAGCGAGTTCTGATTGTTATTGTGAAGTTTAGTGCCGAAGTTTTGTAATATTAACCAAATGGAGGGATTATGGATACCCGCGGACGTTTCCACCTTGACAATTAAACATGTTGTATTAGTGTTTATTAAATATTGTTAGGAATCACTGCTATTTTACCTTACTTTGAATATGTATGTCTGTCTCGTTTCCGAGTGCAAATGAATATATTCGTGAAATTGACATTGTACTTATTAAAAAAGTTAGGTTCTAATGAGCAGTTTTGAGTGAAATAAGTTTTCCACATTGATTGAACAGAAAATTTCTTAAGAGAAAAGTAAATTCTCTACATAACGAAAACTTCGCATTTTGTCGAAACGAAAGCCGCTGTTGGAGTAATTTGCTTCCTAACTTTAGTTAGTAAAAGCACTTGGATATTGTTTTCGGGAAATCCTTGGGGTACATTTTCAGGATTGTTTTGAAATGAAGTTTTTAAAAGTGCCCTTAGTTTCTTGTAGTTCGCTTTCTTTAAATGTAAATGCCTATTCATTTTCTTTTCTGTGATCGAGGGGGAAGTCGAGGAGCACAGTGTTCTCCAGGCCAACGCGCCAGTGTGCTTCTCTCGCATTTTGTTTTTAGCCCTGCGCCATACTACCGTTGCCTTTCAGTAGTTGTCGATTTGAGCCGAAATAAGGTTCATTGTGACCATCCACGACCAAAGAGCATCGTTGGGACGCGTTTACGAGTGAAAGCAGAACGCTCATGCCGTGGACAATTACGGTCTGACCTATCGCGACCGCGGCTTTCCACGTCACCAAGGCCTACACAGAGCCGGTAGAGATAAGTCAAATCAAGTTATTTAGATCAGAAACTGCTCCATTGTTTGAGCAAGTGCTGCGCATTATTGTGTGACTTCACAAAGCCAATAAATTGAGCAAGTCAGTAGGTGACGTCGCCTATAAGTTACGGCTAGGCCTGAAAACTGGGTGAGGTTCTACATATAACGGAGAGCTTTTGGACATGCCTGCAATTAAGAGTGTGTTGATGGCCATCTGTCTCAGATTCACAGTGACCATGTCCGTTTCTCCTCCAGGAAGAAGTCACCAATGCGAGGATATCGCTTGCATATTAACCAGTATCTCATCACTCATTTCAAAATATACCTTCATTTTGTGTAAGCTGAAATAGAAACTTTTGGCTCTCGAAAACCAGTACAATGCAACAAACCATTAGACATTGACATCGTAGTAATGGTAATAATAGCCTATTACATCCTATCAAAATGTATGCATTTTCTTATTTGCTGTAAGTTTCAAAAATTACTATCATTTAATAATTAATAAGAAAGAAAGAAGAAAGAAAGAAAAATAAATTTATTGCTTTTTACACGAAAAAGAAATAACAGAGATTTAGAAACTAAATATATATTAAAGCAAAAGGCCTATCTCAGCTCATGCTGCAACCACCAGAGTGATTGCAGCGCTGGTTTTCAGATAGGCCTTGACTAATACTAAACTAATCTAATTATCTAATTAAAGTAACCAGCTACTAAATACAAAACACAACGAATATACTACGAACACAGAACTAAAAATATATAAAAAGATTGTACACAGACAACAGTAGTAGCATACACATAAATACTAATAACAAAAATAATAATAATAATAGACTAACATAGACTAAACAAAATGATGTTCAAAAAAAATTAAGAAGTAGAAGCGAAGTCTGTATGCATCTACAAAGAAAATAAATTTTAATAATTTTTTTTTAGATAAGGTGTTCGATGACACCATTTTTTTGAAGATCTAAAAGGTATATCTTTAGTTTTTTCCTGAAGGATTTAATAGAATTTAGTTCTCGAATCGGTGGGGGAAGATTATTCCAGATCTTTGTAGATGCATACTTGAAACAACCTTGAAAAGCAGAAGATTGATGTTTAGGCACTATCAGGATGTAAGTGGAGGCACGTGTTTTGTAGGGATTAGTCTCACTCGACCAATCAAGCAGTTTATGCAAGTATTTTGGCTTGCGACTTTTTACTACCCCAAACAGAAGAGTAGCCAAGTGTGCGTAGCGTCTTGATTCCATTTTTATCACATTGTTTTGGTTGAAATAACGTAGTAATTACAATGACTTTTATCTAAAATAGAACTTCGGATTGAAATGTTATGAAATGAGTACAACTTCTTAGTGAATCACAATTTTCGTTTTAAGACACTATTCTTATGCTGCGTAACGGCTGGTGTAGCTGACAATTTATTATACTCGTAGCTTTATTAATTTTAATATATTATGGGCTTGCACTTGGCCTCAATAGTCATTCAGTTTGACTGTATATAATGTATAAACATGGCATAATATCACTAAGTCCTGTACTTACCCCACTTTGACATAATATACGAGAAAGAAAATTACTCAGTGTGTACTCGTATTTTGCTGTGACAAGTGCAAAAAGAAAACGAGATTTATTCATAGGCATTTTAAATAAGAATTCTGACTATATTCAGGACCGTTATACCTTGCTTGCAATAGTTTAACTATTTCAGCTTTCGTAAGTAAATCGTTTATCCAATTATTTAAAACGCAACGTTCTCAATGTTTGAGAATGAATCGAGCGTTCTCGCACATACTTTTCCCAGTTTATCTCAGTCGTGTAACCGCTTGACGTTTTCTTTTCCAAACACGCGAGCTTCTATAAGTCTGTACGAGTATAATAAAATTGAGAGTGTGAGCAACCACACGTGCGATTTTATAGCTTGGAGGGGGTAGTAAATTGGTTTAGCCTACTATACGTGGTGTGGGCTTGATTTGTTGGTAGTGCTTCTTTATTGTTCTTTCGTCTACTCAATTTCAGTTATATTATGACGCAGTGTGATGTAAGAAAGGTTAAAAAAAGTTATTCCGCTGATAAGAGGTAATCGAAAAGTTCATTTTCTTGTCATTGAGAGAAACTGTGTTACTGTGTGCATATTTTGCATGTGGTGTGTTTTTATTTATTTTCGTTCGGTTTTTGGATAGAACCGCGATGTCTGCTTCTGGGTATCGTATGTGATTTAGAACAAAAATTCTTCTAACATTAAAAACCATTTAATGCTTTAAAAGAACTTGTTGTTTATTGTTACAAAATAATAAAAGTATTAAAAATAACGAAGAAATAGAAGACATAATACACATAGTATTGTAGCTGTAGTATGTTTTTATGAAAACCAACACTGGTGAATATTTGAACAAATATTTTTATCAACACAGGACGACGACGTAGCCCAGCGAAGGACTCCATCTATTCTTTTTGTAGCTCACTCCATTATACTAGCGCAGACTCAGGAAGTTATTACGAGTAATGTAGTGGCGGTAAAGCGGTGCTTTTTGTTGCCCGGACAAAAGGACGACCGCCAAGATAGTTTCTAGCAAACAATGCTGGTGCCTGCCTCCTGTCTTTACTGTTGCATAACTACGAAATAGGACTCTCCAGAGGAACTTTTACGGAAAATCTTGTTTAGTTTAGTCTAGTTCAGTACAAAGTCCATTCTTTACCTGTATCTAAAAACTTTAAAGGAAAACTACAAGAAACTGTATTTAGTCAATCGAACTGATTGCTGTACCATTCAGGTACAGACGACGTGGTTCATAGCTTTTGAGATCATAAAATATATTATTCAGCAATAAGTGCTCCGTGGTATGACACAATCACCGATTCCAAGTCACTTTAATCAAATGATTCCTTGCGACCTTTATCAGGTCATCGGCCCATGTAGTAGGCCAAGAACTCGCCGTTCAGCAGTGGACGTTTTATAAGTGCTCTGCTCAAAATTTAAGGGTGTATTTTTATATTACCTGTAACTAACTATACGGCAATGTTCTCAGAATATAAATTACCACCAGTGTTACCATTTTTCCCATCAGCGCCAGGCCACATGTTACGAGTACTAGTCACCGGCATTACTTTTGTTGAATGTCTAGCGATGTTATTAATTGCACATTTTTGCAACGGTCCGCATATGGTCCACGGGCGCAGTAATCGTGTACCCTATACTCGTACTTTAGCCAGATAAGTCTTTCTTCAAATATGTATGTATCGTTTCATATAACTGATATTTTCTCGGTAAAATTTTATACGATACTTTTGTGAAATGATATTAAAGATCATGTTGGTAATTCATAGAAAATGACAGTGGCCTAATGAATAAAAAAGCCAACCGAATCTTATCAATTTTGTTTATTGAAACTTTGAAGCGAAAATTCTGATGGAATGGAAGCTAGGGTTCTCAATTCAATCAGGCGTTTTATTGAAATTATCATGAAAACCTAATAATGAAAGTGAACCAACACCTCACAAAGTAAACTAGGTAAGATGGAGTGCCCGGCAAACATGTCGGCTCGCTAAGGGAGTGCCGGGTTCCGTCAATGTAACAACGATAACATTGCATTATATACTATTCTATAACTGTTTACAGTGGCCAATTTTATATGTTCAATTGTACATTTATTTTATGTTTCATCTTTTTGAACGATGTGATAAAATATTACCATTCCAAAAAATTAATTTCTATTTGGGTCCCTGCTTAAAATGACCTTATCGTAATTCTAGGCTGTCTATCCACTGGCTATGCTCTTGAAATTCCTGTCTTGTGTCCGCCTTGCAGGTGGTTTGTTTTACGGTAATGTATATTGAAAAGCATATTGAGACGTTGGTCCCGGTTACTATCTACGACAGGTAGTAGCTACATGAGCCATGTCAGAGGACTCTATGGCTGCTCAAAAACTCCTGACAACTAGGATTTGTTAGGTGGCCATCGATCTTCCAACCTACACGATGAGATTAAATAGGTATAGTGATTTGAAGCTAACCCCTTTGTTACAGAGAGAGCCAATCAAACCTACGCAAATGTTTTAATTGCGTAGATAGATCTGACTGTGGTGGCTTTGCAATAGATTGTGGGGTTAGAGAACAATCGTTGGTGTCAAACAAACCGGTCAGGAAACGAGCAAGTAAACATTATCTCTATGGAGGCAACAGCATGAAGACATTAAACTATATGAATAAAAATGTTTAGGGTGAATTAATATAAAATGAAATGTGTCTCAAATGAAAGAATTAAAATATGTCTCAAGCAATTGCTGTGTAGAAGCGATAAAAACATTTTTTTTTCACTTTTTTTTCTTATCACTAGGAAATTTTATGTTGTGTTTGAATGAGATCTCTATTTTCATTATTGTCGGTTTAATAATGTATCCGTACAAATGCGATAGGGAGTTTCTGGTTTGTCCTTTTTTACGTCGTAATAGAGGGTCAGAGTTACTTGATTTTCACTTGATGACACTCCCGTGAGATAATTTCTGAGGTCCAGGCAGACGAAGTAGGCAAAAGCTATTTAACTATAAAACAAAACAAAAACTATATCTACCATTCACATTGAATAAATTGATTCTTACTATCAATGAACTATGATGGAACTTATTTTTGACAATTAAAAATCAAAAATTAAACTGACACGTCCTTAAAAGGAATGTTGAAGATGCAGCAGAGATGCACTGTTGTTCTGCCGTGTGGAGTGGACACAGACAGTGGCTAGTTGGTTTTACTTTAGCGATCTTCAGATTAAGGACCTACAAAGTATTATTTTGACATTCTGTAAAACTTTCGTCTTCTAAAACATTAACAGATTTCTCTTGTATCCGAGAGTGGAGCGTTGTATGCCCGGGGCGAGGAACGATCAGTCTTGTTAAAACTTTTCAGGTCTTTGTCTCGTAAAGAATTAATTTATCCTAACCAAAGAACACAAATACGAAATGGTATAACAACAATTTTTAGGAATTTGTATTAATTTTTATGAACAAAATACGTATATATTTAATGTAAAAATAATTATGTCTTTTTCTGAAGTGTTTTTTCACAAGTTTTCCTTTATGTATATCCATCATTATAAAACTGCTTCAAGGTGTTAAATTGTTTTAAAAATTTAACAGTACCCTAAAGATTAAAAGTTAAATAGTTCAATTATATTAAGAAGCCTTTTTGACTAGATCAGTAATGGCAATGGATCCGTAGTTTGCACAATACTTAGCTTTACAAGCTTTTTGTCTGACAAATTGTTTAAAACTAAAATAAACAAAAAAAAAACATAATCGTCGCGACATGAAATACTTAAGACCTTAAGACGCATATTGAGGGTGCGCGTGATCATTTTATTTTGATATCATGGTGTTCATTTGAAGTTCCTTCCTATTATAGTAAAAAAACTAACAATACAGGAGAAACATACACAAATTGTTCGAATAAATACAATCATGTCACTTGCGACGATAAGCTAGCAATAAAGACAACAAAAAATGTTCCAAAATGGGTTAAAAACCCGCTCAATTATGTTGGTCCAATGCGGGACGTCTCTGTCGCATAAACATTGAAAGAGAAGGTAGTACGAGAGAGGTCCGACGTCAATGTGTGTGCTTCGAGGTTAGACTTTGAATAAATCAGAGCTTAGGAGGTCACAAGGTGAGCGACAGTCGTCTGCAGGCCCACCGTGACCAATACCGCATTTATATGAGTTCGTTATGTGTCCCCCGAAACACTATCCTGTTATCGAACTTCCGACCTCCCAGAAGATGCAATTTGGATTTTGACGACCCTTTGCCCTCTGAGAACCTTTGCCCGCTAATCCTGGTAGCCTACCGGCTTTACGTCCACCCTGCTTATCTATCGCTCCCGTTTGATTCCCTGGTTATTTATTTTCTTTGTTATTATTTATGAGCTTGTGAGGAACTGAGGAATAAGGAAACGATATAGAAGCTCATATTATCGATTTGTATACTGTGTGTATTAGTAGTATACATGTAATAAAATAAAATATATAGATATTACATGTATACTAGGTAGGTAGTTAGGTAGTTTTATATTTCCTACAAAAAGAAGGGTAGTCTAGGTACGTACATGTACCATGGCTATTCAATTGTCGTATTAAGTAAGAAAGCAAGAAAGAAAATAATTTATTCCAAGCTAAAAATAAATACAACACATAATGAAGAAAAAAAGACACATACAGAGAAAAAATACAGCAAAATAAAAGCAAAATTAAGTAAGCTTGGAATACGGCACCCGCTCAGCTGCTGCAGCCCGATGCTGTGACCCAAAGACCACAGCGCTGATTTTCAGCTGGACAGTAAGCGAATAATTTCGTTTGTATAACATCTGCTCCTATCAGTGTGCTTAGGAATATTAGTGGCTTCATCAAAATTTCGGTATAAGCGTCGGTGGCGCAGTGGATAAGGCACGGACTCTCAATCTGAGGGTTCCGGGTTCGAATCCAGACGTGTATCTATGAGTTGTTTTTCAATTCAAGTACATTATCCGATTGCTTAAGGAAAACATCGTGAGGAAACCTGCATGTCTTGAAAAGGCATGTGAAGTCCGCCAATCCGCATTGGGCCCGCGTGGTGGGCTATGGCCCATACACTCTCTGTGGCAGAGTAGGCCTGAGTCCCTGCAGTGGGTCCGTATTTAGGCTGTTGATGTAAAAATCAGGCATAACAGTGGAAGCGGAGAGGAGGTGGGAATGTTGATGTTGTATGATGTAAACGCACTTTAACACCAACTTTTTACATAAATGTGAAAGCTTGTATGTTTGTGACTAAATGCTTGAACATATGTGTATGTTACTTGACATACAGTAGCAATATCATACGTTTACCCCGCAAATTGGGATACTTTATGAAATCCACGTTGACGACACCAAATATTAAAGCAAAGTTATAAAATCAGTCTTATCTGGTAATGTGTTAGCAATTAATCAAAAAACCTTACATAGTTTTGCCCCGTAAACGTTACTACTAATTAGAGTCTAGGAAATGTGGGTAATTTAGCTAACATATTGTTTTCTGATTCTTGACGATAATTTCAGTAATGTTTTTAAGGTGCCGTAGTCAAACAAGAACCCTTATAGTTTCGCTCTGTCCGTCTGTCCGTCCGCGGATTAGCACAGAGACCCTTACTAATAGAAAGCTGTAATTTGGTACGAGTATACATATTAATCACGCCGACAAAACGGAAGAATAAAATATTGAAAAATATTTTTAAGGGTGGCTCCCATATACTTTACTTTGGGATGAAATAATTTTTACGCATCTACCCCGTTGTGTGGGGTATCGTTGAATAGGTCTTAAAAACATTGGTGGTTAAGGAACATCACTTTTCGATTTAGTGATCCGTTTGAGAAATATTAAGCTTTAAAGTTATAATTTTTGTCAGAGTCAAGTGTCCCCTCTGCTTTATCTTTTTAACTATTGCTTATAAAAATCTGGAAAGAAATTCACATTAGAAGTATGTACACTGAAATTAAAAGGAAAACTATCACGACTATGTTGGCTTTACAGGTTACTGAGTCATAGTCCACCAAAGTATAACATATACTTGGAGATGTCAAAATGAAAATTTCGTACAAATTTTCATTTAAAATTACCCTTTAAAAAACTAGTTTAACTACGGAACACTACACTGCGCGTGGCCCGACATGCACTTGGCTGCTTTTTATGACTAAATCCTCCCTCTAGCCGACGTACGTCCTAGATGTCCATTTAGTTCACACATTTCTCAGATATCTCAAATTAGCAATAGCGAAGGCGTGATTAGAGCGATTCGTTTGATCTTAGGTCGGGGGTGAAGTAAGTAAATCTAGCTCACTAGTGTCCGCCTCTAATTAGGCCTAGACTCACACTGCTGGCTGGCTTTCTAATAGCTCACATTCCTTATCAGCTTGTTTCAACTTTATCTACGAGTACATCTGCTCGTCCGATCTGCTGGGCATAAATGCTGGTGTCCCTCAGGGGTCTGTTCTCTCCGCTACTCTGTTTTTGCTGCACATCAACGACTTATTACTAATGCCCGGTATCTTTGGGTACGCTGATGACAGCACAGTCTCGGAGAGATATCTGTCTACTGCGCAGGCCGACAGTGTCCTAACCCGAACCCTCAGAAAATCTATGGTAGATCGTGTTGAGCTGACACTTAAGGCCGTGTCCGATTGGGGCGATGCCAATCTTGTCAGCTTCAATGCGAAAAAGACACAGGCGTGTCTGTTCACTGCAAAGCGGAGTCCATTCCATCTTGCTCCATCTTTCCAAAATGTTTCCGTACCTATAACTAACCACCTTGAGCTTTTGGGGCTGGATATTACATCCGACCTCAACTTTGGGAGTTACATCGAGTCCATTGCAAAGACCGCTGCCAAAAAACTCGGCATCCTATCCAAGGTGAGACGCTACTTCACGCCTGAACAGCTCCTAAGCCTTTATAGAGCTCAAGTTCGATCATGTATGGAGTACCTATGTCACCTTTGGGATGGCTCTGCTAAATACCAGCTAGCAGCCCTGGACTCGATAGAACGACGTGCAAAGAGGCTCATTGGCAATGATTCGCTCGTGGAGGCCAAACTCCAAAGCCTTGAACACAGGCGAAAACTGGCCTGCCTTTCTGTATTCTATAGGTTACATTTTGGAGAGTGCGCGCAAGAGCTGTTCATGTTGATTCCGCCATCGCCATTTAAGTATCGATCCAACAGACGAACAGCAGGGCTCCACCAATACGTCGTTGACATTCCTATGGCTCGCACTAAGCGCTTTGGTTCTAATTTTATCATGCGTACAGCCAGGGAGTGGAACGCGCTGCCGGCGTCTGTATTCCCAGAAAACTATAACTTGGGTGTCTTCAAGTCGAGGGTGAACAGGCACCTTCTAGACCAACGCGCACCATTGTAGGCCACATCGTCGCTTACCATCAGGTGAGATCGTGGCCAAGCGTTGATCTATACTCTGTAAAAAAAGAAAAAAACAACAACAACACCCGTGACGCAAATAGTTACGGAATTATATTACACAAATAGTCGGACCATCGTATATATCGCTTGAACATGATTAATTTATACTGATTAAAAACAAAAGAAAGAACATTTAGCTTCTAACATTTATAAACTTGAAACGAAGAAATCTAATTAAAAATGACACCGCGAATATTGTTCAAAAACAATTGAATTTAAAACTCTGTCATTGAATATTCAAACAGCAATCTGATTTCAGCATTATAATCATACTATTTTGAGAGATGTGATTTTTAGCACGAGCCTTTATCTCAAAATCAATAACAAAATCCTCCCTCAAACATTGCCACGTCGGACTTTCCATGAGGGGATTTGGCATAATCACCAAGCCTTGATTGGTGCTCAGTGTCCACAGTGAGATAATGTTTACAGGCGCTGCTGCCCTTGTGTTAGGAATGTGTTATTTATGAAATCCAGGGAGATTCATTCATGGGGTGATCCTATGCTAAAACTGATAATAAACAGCATAAGAATAAGGGACATTATATGGAAAAATATAAATATGTTTTGGGATCCAAAAATCACTAAAAGTATGCTAATATTTCACGTCCCGTAAAAACTTTGAACGAAAAGAAAATCTTAAAAATTTTCGTGCGGTTCGGTTTCTAAACTGTTTAACATTTTCATAAATTTAAGTCTAAACTGGTTGCGCGCGTGGACTGACACCTGCCACTCGTTCTATCCGGGGCTTTTTGTATAGCGAGCCTTAGTCGCAGCCTTTATTTAGTGAATGGAGTTGACTGACGTAATCTAAGCGCCTTTAAAGATTACACATGAAAGGTATCATAGGTTTAGAAAGAAGTTGAGAATGCAAAAACCTTGAAAACCTGGGTGGTGTTTCAAGTTTCGAATCTTTCTTCACTTAACATATTGATAAAGGCAAAGTGAAGTATTAAAAAAAATAGTCCCCAATCATCCCATGGTATCCCATGATCGAGATAAAAAGACTTATCTTCCTCCTCTCTCCTTATCCGTGCCATGGGCTACGTACACGCAATTTTTTTTTTCAAGATTATTTCACTTATTTTCAATCAGCACCCGTAAAAAGCCAACAGACAGAACAGAGACACGTTTCAAATTCGTGATTGTTGGTGGACGTGGATTGCCAACATTTAATACACGTATTTTTTGGAATGCGTCTGGTGCAGGTTACTCTTGTATAAATAATATTAATTTCAATCTGTTTTGTCCACAACTAAAATTATTCCGTTGAAACGATGCGAAGCCTAACTCCATTGGCCTCTATAACCATAAGCACTCATGATTTCAGTTTAAACCTTTCTCAATATAATTAATCGAAAGGGAAGCATAATTACTCCGTCTCTCGAGAGGATCAAACGTGTAACGAATCCCTAAAAGCGTTCTTTGATATCTTTACTAATTTTCCCGAACGCACCTTATATATACGAGTGAGTGCGAAGAAACGTGGTTATTCCTATTTACCGCAATGCTTTATTAATGTAATGGATGCTCGCTCAACCGGTAAAATATTACCTGACAAAGGGCGTCCCGTCTTTCCCATTTCATACGCCCTGACGACATTACAAAATCGTAAAATAAAAATGACTGCGTCTATATTATACGAGCGCGATGAGATTTCGAATGGCTGCCATGAAATAAAGGAGCCAATGTAGCGAGGCAGTCACCTGCGACCCAGTGATATATCGCCTTATTATGTGAACAGCATTAGACCAAGACGACATCTCATTAAAAGTTAAGACACTGAATTTTGCTCTCTCACATCAAAGATTGTATTTTCTCGTGGAGTTTCGTCATTCTTTTTTCCTTTGTTTCGGCGAGTCCGTATAATTTTCAATTTACATAGGTACTTTCTCATTACAGAAAAGTTTTCTTAACGGAAATCCGAGTGCCTACATAATCGGTCGTTCCTGAAATTCTTTGACGATACAACTGCTCCCTTCGCTCGAGTAAACTCAAGAATGATGAAAGGAAGAATTTGTGTAGTTAAGTAATGTTCTCTTTTATTTGATATTGAATATTAAAGCATGTTTATACAGTCAGTCGAATTGAATTGGTAAGGAGAACAGCGATGGTTTGTCTATAAAAAAAGGCCAACCGAATTGATACGACCTTTTGAGACAATTTACAACTTTTGATTTATGGATTTAACTTGAAATAATCTTTATGATGAATGATTATTTATGATTCAATATGAGTTAATATAACTTGAAATGTAAATGTTATCAGTTGCACGCAGAAAAACAAAACCGGTACTTATCGCAACGAGATATACACTTCAATTTTTTAGAATATTCTTAATAAAATGTTACTTTATTAACTCCATTTTATTCATTCGCTTCCGGCGTTTTCACCGAAAAGTGCTCAACATACTTTTCAGTTCTCAATCTCATTACCTTCTTCATATTGTGGTCTCTATTCACTGCCACATGCTCTTTTACTTTTATTATTATTCATGTTTCATATATAAACCTACTCTAGCCGTAGCCACTTATCTATTTATATTCATTATTCAAACTGTATTGTAATATATTTCTTTATTTACTTCTTCGTGCTACTTGCTTAGTTAATATTGTAAAACCTTTCTCTTGCCCTTTCATAATTATAATTTATGTAAACCTTAGCGAGAATGTTTATGGCGGCAGATTGATTATTTATTGTATAATTATTATTTTTAAGTCTAAAATATTGTGTTCTCCGTTATTTCTCCAAAACTGAAAAAATAATCACTTGAATTGATAAAACCAGTAATACTCGCAACGAAAACGGAATGCAAAGTACTCAGTACTGAAAGAACCGTCAATGTTAATCAATGTCAGTGTCAGTCTTTGGCGTTGACTTTTAGTCTATCCTCCAGCATATAGTTTTATTGAGACCACTTATTACCACATATCACTTTATATTTTCGTTAAAGGAGAGCGCTCGTGGCGCGTCGAGCGAATCAAAAATAGAGCTGCAGAGCGAATTGAATTTCCGTCATAATTGGTAAAAAAAATTTTTAAAATTCTCAGTTTTTGTTCAAACCACTTGTAAAATCAATGTTTATGACTACAATTTAATACCTACAAAATATGAAACATCTTTCTTCTTCATTCGTTCATCTTATACACTGTTAAATAAGTTATTTTTCATGTTTTAAACTCGTTAAAGATCTGAATTTAAAACTAGGATTGTAGCTAAGAATCAGAAAATAATGTTCTGGATATAACCAGAAATAATTTTAAATTTATGAGAGTAAATCTAGCGGATATAATAATCTTAAATCGCTTTTGAATTTGTAAGATCATTTGTAATTTGTAGATCGCTTGGAGTTATGCTTTTTAGAAGTTTCTTCTCGGTTCAGAAGTTACGAGTCACGTAGTGAGAAACTGTAGCAATGCCGCTCCTTAAACTCCATTTCATAATACTATACTGTAGAACAAAGTACGGCCAACGTGACTCGGTTTATAAATACTTTTCATTTCGTTGTTTCTGATACATTCAAGTTCTATTTAGGCTTTTGTTGCCTATAAGTTTAGTTTTTATCATCATTAGCCAAGAGGAAGGGTACTTCGAGCAACATAAATAGGAAGAAATGCACGACGATAATAGAAAGATCTTTTATCTTTCCATAATGGCGGGCTTTTAATCGCAGTAAGTTGTCGGGGAACGCAGGTGGATTTTGCTGCCTATCGCCTCTTTAATGTACCCTTGACCGCCTTTATTGACACTCCCAACAGGATATGGGGTCATCCTATTTAACTTCCGAGATCTTCATTTGGTAAATTGTTACCGTTGTATCTGTGTACCAGCTGATTACGGCGATTTCATCCACGTAGAAAGTAGTCAATTCGACCTTGTGTCCTTTCCGGGGTTTCACTATGCTGGACTGGGTGATCAAAAACATTGAACGTTATTTCACTGTCTGAGGGATTGATTTTCGAACCCCCCTCCCCATTTTCCATGTTATGATTTTCAAACACATCAGATGAAATTGAACCATTTCAAATGACGTTTTGTCTATGTGAGTCTGTGTTGTATGTAAGCCCACACGGTAGTTTATCACTAATTGAGTACCACAGCACCCGGTGCACTGTCTGTAGTGTAATGATGCTCTGTTACTGAAATTAAAGATCATACTTGCCTACATTGCTTACATTGTCAACGGTTCGCGAAAGCTACTTTATACCATGTTGATGGTTTTACTATTCATGCTGAGTGATCAGTCAATAAAAAGATTTGCAGTAATGTACAATTAATGGTCATATTGGCCAAAAATATAGGGTGCTTCCAAATTAGATGTGAATATTTTAAAGGTGGAATAATTCCATCATAACAATCCTTGTATGTAATAAACTTCGATTACAGATTTCAAATGAAATTTATCTATGAAACTTGAGTTAGATTAATGTCGCGTAGTGTCTAACACAGAAACTAAGCGAAATTTACGAGGAAAGGGCAGCGGAATCATGTGGTAGCAAGTTCCCTCCTTATGGATAACTGTCTTTTGTGTCCATCTTTGAGGGAAAGGAGACAAAATGGAGAAATGGTAAGGAAAAAAGAAAGAAGAAAATAATTAGGAAACATACGAACCAGTAACGTTTATATACCGACAGAAAGCAGGACTTATTGTGTACCTCATAATTCTCGTGTCGCACCTCTCCCCCGGGGAGTCGCGGCACAGTGTAACTTTTGCGGACTTGTTGTCTCATTATGGTAATGTCTCGTGGGAAAGAAGACATTAATATTGTTATTTAGGAAACTCTAACCTTTTGATTCAGTACGGTAGGGGTGAGCTTGCTTACCCAACTACACAGACGCGGATTAACTTTCTAACAATGCCCATCTCATTGCTAACTAAAAAATAGCCAAGTGCTAATTGGAATCGCGCACCAAGTGTAACAATGGAACGAAATATTGAAATAAGGTTTATTTTTCTGATTTCTCAAAAGCTACACAAAATACAGACCTTGCTTAGGTTTTGCTGTAATATTGACACAATGTAATGTTTACTATGATTTTTACAGATTTGAAACTTTGGGAAATTCGGAGAAGTGTAGGGATGAATTGTATTATTAAACACTTTTTCATTAAGGGAAAAAATTAAGCAGCAAAGGAAATAACAAAAACATGTAAAAATAGAGCCCTTTCACCTGGTGATTTCATTTTCAACACAGACGGACAGACCTACTGACACCAGAGACACAAACTTTGCCCAATTATCGTTTCGCCCTAAAGCAAATAATCATAGTTTTATAGGATGCACTGCTTGTTGTTTGTCTTCCATAAATGTAGTGAAAGTAAATTTAATCACCACTTCGACAAACATGAACCCAATCACAATTATTTACATCAAATTCAGTTCTTGAACACGGAATTATATGAATTCACCTTAACACACGTAACGTAGATTGGATTGAATCTTACGAATGTTAAATGGGTTACAACTCGCCGAAATAAAAACAGATTTTGATATCCAATTACATCTCTTTTGCTACGTACCGTTCCTGCGTATGTTACTTTACCAACGAGATGGAACGGGGGATGTATTTGTAACTGTTTTTGGGCCGGGAATGTACGAGATCAGCTGCTATGTATAGGATATACTTGCATCATGTCGAAGGTTCATAGAAGTGAATCCTACAGCTCGTTGGAGGGACAAGTAGTGTATGAAAGCTAGCCCTAAAGTGATGGTGTTTACCAATTTATGTATTAAAAGTACGCGTAACTCACATAAAAAATAAAACCATACGCGTCGAATTAAGAACCTCCTCCTTTTTGAAGTTGGTTGAAAAGGAGAACTTCCTTGCATAAGGTACTATTTCAAATTTTTATATGTCCTATAGAATACACTTAGTTTTTTTAAATACTCAAAACAAAATGACTTTACTTTCATTTCATCTTAATATTTAATATTGTCCTGAATGATTTTGTGCTTTGTTAGGAGCGGTAACAGTAAAACAATTAAAAAATATACATACTAGGTTTTATTATTCTGTAATATTATTTTGCGGATGATGATCATACAGACATGTATTTGATAACCTTTGTTATAATTTAAAGCTATTTTATTGATATTGTTGGAGGGTGAATTGCTGTATATTGAAATAAAATAAATCCCTTCCTTTTTTCTTCAGAAACTATCAATCTATTTTCAAATTGCTTTCGATTTTTCTTTCTTGACTAAAGGTCAAGCGTCAAAATGACTTGCTTTTATTTATTGGAACCGCTTTACGTCTTGCTTCGTTGAAATCGTACCAATTTAAATTGCTATATGTTTGTTCTCTGAAGCATCTTGTGGGTTGACAAAGGGAAATCAATGGGTCGTACGTAATCACGACGGGCGGCGCGGGCACGGTCAGTTAAACGCTTTGGCTGTCTTATTGATTCTTATTATGAGAGATTATATCGTCAAAGGAGAACCATGTTTATTTAAGACGGTTGGAGGCGCATTTGGTGCTGAGTTTTCCGGGCACAAGTAAATAAGGCGCAATGTTCCAACGAAATGCAAAAATAATAAGGACGTTGTGTACGAAAATTGTTACAGCTTCAGACAATGATTGAAATATAACAAAGATGAAGATATGTTCTTTGTGTATGAGTTTTCTTTACAGTTTTATTTAAATAACCTGAATCGGCAGCAATGGACTATATTGGACTCAAAATTCGGAGATCCTAGGTCCGATTCCGGATTGATATGTATTGATATATATACCTACTTTTTAGTGTTACGTAGTCAACGAATAGCCCTTATAGTTTCACCATGTCAGTCCAAATACGAGCTAAAAGTTAATCGTTATAGTGATCATTTTTAAGGTTCTGTACCTTAAAACGAAAAAAGATGCCCTTATCTGTCAAGACCCTTTTTCTCAGTAATGCGAGGAGGTATCGTTGAAATTAATATCACCTACTCAAATCTGTGATTTTGAGCTATGAAAGAAAGCACGGCTGTTTATGTCGCATATTTTGACGCTTTTCCTGACGTGAGCAAGGGAATCAAAACCTATGGGGTACTTCCTCTTTATCTAGAATCCTGAAATTAGGCAAGAAGCATGGTCTTATAGAACCAGTACAGAAATAAATCAGAAAACTATTGTTTCTAGCAACAATCACATTAAAATTTTCTTTTTTACAATAAAGAACTTACATTTGCATTTCAAGCAATAATCATGGTAAAGGTATGTGATATCATTTTTTTCAACGGGAAAGTTAAGTTTGTTATAGATAGGTGAAATTTACGTTACGTTGATTAAAAGTTGACCAACATATTGTGATGAAAAAACTACGGAGGCCTAAACTGCGGGTGGACCAACATTCACTAGCTTAAATTTTTTCAAATAACAGTAAAATAAATAAATAAAAATAAAAAATTTCATTATATTTATATTCTCCATCAAGTTTTTACATCTTGTAAATAACATAATACTAGTCATTTCAAAATAACAGTCAGTTATTTCGCATAGAATATGGGTTGACCACAATAGTAGCATATAATGTGTGGTGCGTAAGTAGCGACTGCTGTGAATGTCCTGAAAAGCCCAGGACAGGTGCTGCATATCTAAACCAATGAAGACATAAGGTTGTACTCGAAAAACGTTTAAAATTCTGAGAGTACGTTTTGGTACAAATGATAAATATATAAAACAGCACAGTACGGAACCTTTAGGACGTAAGTTCTTATTACACTAGCCTCATTCTAGAAGTTTAATAATATCGGTGAAATGAGTACAGGTTGGGCTGGGCTGATCCAGGTCCACTTCCTTGCGTGCGGCCGCTTTTCAAAGAAGGAGTTCATCGCAAAGAGTCCCTCCTTCTCCATAAAGTCAGCCAGCCTCTGCCCCCTAGGGTTCCGTTGCCCAATCCCAAATTTCCCCACTCTCAGCTCATCGCCGTTCCTTCTGCCTAGTTTTGCGTTAAAGTCCCCCATGACCACAGTGTAGTGTGTCTTTGTGGAGTGTATGGCTCTAGAGATGTCCTCATACATGGCCTCTACCTCGTCATCTGGATGTGACGAGGTGGGTGCGTAAACCTGTATAACCTTCAGCGAATACCGTTTGGTTATTCTGAGTATAAGGTACGCTACCCTCGTCGAGACACTCTCCACCTTCACTACATTGTTGACCAGGGACTTCCAGACGATAAACCCGACACCGCCCTGTGACATTTTGTCGCCTTCCCGGTAGTAGAACAAGTTGCCAGACTTGAGGATTATCGTGTCCTTTCCCTCTCTTCGGACTTCTGATAATCCAATAACGTCCCATCGCAACTTGTCTACTTCTTCCTCAAGCTCCACGATCTTCTCGTCAGTCCTCAGCGTCCGTGCGTTATATGTCGCCAGGTCGAGTCGTCGTTGGTAGTAGCCGAATCTCTTCCGGAGATTCTTCGCACCCCCTGCCCCGCCGTAACCGTGACCGCTACCGTAGTCAGGAATAGCGGGGCCGCCGGGGACTGGGGGCCGTAGTAATAGGCGTACTGCCATAAGGGGTTTTAGCGTAATCACCACGCTTGCTAGACGGGTTGGTGATCGCAGTATTCGATTTAGTTCTTTCAGGAGGAGGCTGCTGCCCCTCCCCCCGGTGTAGGTTTTCCCTTAGTCGCCTCTTACGACACCCACGGGAAGAGATGGGGTGGTTACATTCTAAGCCGGAACCACACGGCGGAGCCGGAACCACACGGCGGCAAGACGAAAATCATGTCAAATGTCCATGTTGCACCTATGCCGGTAGTGGTTGGGAACACTACAATCGAAGTTGTAGACGAGTATGTATACCTGGGACAGATCGTTCAACTAGGTAGGTCCAACTTCGACAAAGAGGTCAACCGAAGAATCCAACTCGGCTGGGCAGCGTTCGGGAAATTACGGCATATCTTCTCGTCCAAAATACCTCAGCGTCTAAAGACAAAAGTCTTTGATCAGTGCGTGTTGCCAGTGATGACATACGGAACCGAAACGTGGTGTTTTACTGTGGGCCGAATAAACAAGCTCAAAGTCACTCAGCGAGCAATGGAACGAGCTATGCTCGGAATTTCTCTACGTGATAAGGTCCGGAATGAGGAAATCCGTAGACGAACGAAGGTCACCGACATAGCTCGACGAGTTAGTGAGCTGAAGTGGCAATGGGCAGGCCACATCGCTCGAAGAACCGATAATCGGTGGGGAGTAAAGGTTCTCGAGTGGCGACCACGTACCGGGAAACGTCTACCAGGTCGTCCTCCCACTAGATGGACTGACGACCTGGTTAGAGTCGCGGGGAGTCGCTGGATGCAGGTGGCTCGGGACCGGTCGATGTGGCGTACCATGAGGGAGGCCTATGTCCAGCAGTGGACGTTTCCCGGCTGATGATGAGTACAGGTTTCGAGCTTGATACGGTCCCATACATTCTATGAAAACACGGAACTCTCATAATATTCGCCATCTATGAAGTGGACACAGATAGAAATGCATATGAGCATTTTAAGTACAAATGATAGCATCAGCAATGACATTGGTCAATAAGAAATCAACAAAAAGTGCGACTGAGAATCATTAAATACACTAAACACGTTATTACCTCTAGATCCGTGCATGTACTCAAGCGGAGGTGCGGAAAGGTCCCATGTTTGACTGCGGCGATTTATTTAACGAGTAGCTTTATTTGTTTGCGAGCCGCCGCCGCCCGGACCGCGGCCCTGCCACCCCATTAACTCCATGCTCCCGAATTATAACAGTTTCAACTTTATCATTTGCCTGCTAAGATTGATAACGGGCTCAGGGCTGTCGTCTGCGACTGTACTGTTTAACTAATGACTTAATAGCGGCTCGTCTTGTGTTTACACAGACAGTGATGTACTAGTACAGGCTACAGACTAGGGTGTACAGTACGGGCGGGTACTCCTAGTTGTGTAGTTTCTAGCTCGTCAAGGGCTGTTGGGGTATATTAATAACCTAACGTCGCTTGAAGATAGTACAATACAGAATATCATTATTTATGTAGGGCAATGTTCATCTTAGCTGGTTTGGTTTTTGTTTAATTATTGAGTTGGGTTGATTACTGTTATAATCTGTACTTGTAGCTCTAGTTTAGAACTTTATTTTAGTGTCATTTGTGCTGAATCGTGCCATTATAGAGTATCATTTTTAAACTCTGGTGGATTAGAACTTATATTAAAAGCGAAGCTCCATGTAGATTAGATTCAGTGTCGTTAAAAAGATTCACTAAATTATGTTTTGGAATTTATAGATAAAGTTAGCTTACTTATGATGTAGGAGAATTAAAACGGAATTTATTTATTGAAATTATATAACTAAGTATATTAATAGTCATTTTTAAATTATATAGATTGCAGTAGTAAATAATTTTTTTTCTTATTTAATAATATTTTTCAGTATATTATTAAATAAAATACAAATAAATAATCTCTTGTTCACGAAAATATGTCTGTAACTACGAACAAATAAGGGTACATGTAACGAAAGTTGAGTTCTACTTTTTCATGCCACTTAATAAAATCTTTTGTGATTCATTAAATATTTCACATAAATTATCACAGACAGTTCCACGCGGAACTCATTTGTATTTTTGCAATATACATTATTACAGTAAAGTTACTGAGACAACACATATTCTTTGCAGAACTTACAGTTGCGTGCTCACAACTGGGTGGCAGGTTGGTGACTGACAAATGTCCGCATAGCTAAGTGATACTGTTCTGTCACCTTCGGGTATATCTATCTTTATCTTTTTCCTGATGAACGCAAGTAGCTCACTCCTATCATTATCCTATCATATTTCTGTCAAGCATAGAATATCAAGCCACAAATAACAAGCTTTCAATGAGTAGTAATCGCCATGCTTAAAGCTTTATAAAACGCAGTATGATTTCAGTACAAAACGCTGTTAACAGTATATGTCACCTTATACGACACAAAAGGGCTTATCAGTCATAATTATCATCTGGGGTACGTTCATTGCTGTACATACCCTAACGGCACGCATCCGCTATGGAGTAAGAGTTCTCGAGTGTCGACCATGCATTGGGAAAGTACTGTTCGGTCCCCTTGTTGGTTAAATGACTGATTCGTTCACAAACAGTACAAACATGTGTATTAAATTATAGAGCTCATGGTGCGCTAATAACATTGAAAAATAATCACACTCAGAAGAAATACTGATAACAAAAACATGTGAAATAAAAATATTATCCTCTTATCGCTTATGAAATCTGTTACCGAAAACTGAAAGTGATCCTAATTTGAAACTTAAGCTAAGATGCCGTAAACTAGCTACATACATTAAATTTATATTTAATTTACCTTCTACAGTCTACACGATGGTGATAGGTCAAGTTTATCTGTTTATGAAATTCATCAGTTGCAAAAAAAGAGACGGCAAGCAAAAGCTATTACGATGTCGGAGAAGGTAAAAAGATATCATGAATCATTTGAAAAGATTTCATATTTACATTTTCTTTCAGAACGAGTGCGTCGCTTCCCCTAATCGTAACATTTATATTACACTTCCGGATCTCCCGTCCCAGGAAACGTTGGGTCAGGATTATCACGCCGTCTCGTTCTAATTAAGTTAGACAGTTCAACATGGTTACAGTGAGCAATTCCCTAACAATTTAGCAGAAGTTACGCTTATTTCGTTACAAAGATAGCTTTACCCCGAGCGCCTAAACAAAGTCGATGAAGCGTAATAAATTTTTAGAATAAACATTTTGAATATTCAGAGAGGCGTTTGATGAAATTTCCTGCTAAATTGGTTTAGTAGGTATAAATTGACGTATTCGAGAGTGTCGCCCGCAAAACTCTTCAAATCTAATAAGTTGGGGCTCCGCTAAGCCGGCGAAGATCAGAAGGGTCGATAAGCACCTCTCCCTGCTTGCATTTAGATCAGATTAAATGTTATTCGGCTGCCGGGACATAATACTCACTATTATAACCGATTTATATCGTGGTTGAGATTTGCGGTGTTGTCAAACTTGTGAGATTAACTGTATTCAATTGAAATGCTCCTGTTAATACAATATATACGGGATTCCAATTTAAACACTCGTGATAGTAAAAGTTTTACAATCTCTTTATTTGCCACACACCGCTATGTCTTCTAGTTAAACAAAAAACGCTCTTAAGTTTAATCAGGCTGAAAAGCTGTGTAGCCAACAAGTTGACACGTCACACTCACTGTTTGTACACTCGAGTACAAAAATATGTATGCACTTTTGAACCATGTCACACCTACCCTTGCTTGATCTTATATAGTGTGTTGAGGGAGATGTCAATTAAAGGTAAATGTGACGTGGGTCAAAAGTGGATACTTTTGTATAATTCAGAGTATAAAATGGTTTATATATAAATATTGAGGTATACAACCCTAAACTGAACACGAGAAAATGATTTTTCATAGTCCACAAATTTCATTGTCCTTGAATCGATACCAATAAACATTCCTATTGAATTATTCAAAACCAATCTTACAAGAATTAAAAGTCTCGATTTTAATTTAATATAATAATATTTGAATATTAGTTACAAAGCCTAGATTACAGCTAATCATATTGTAAGCATACATAAATTCCAAAGTACAGCCATAAAAAGCCAATTGAGTTTTGAGAGCACTTACAGCGTCTTGGCACGAACAATGCCACAAATGCAAAAAGTACTGTAATTCTAGGGACATTAGTTGCGCAATACTACAGCACAATTATACCCAAGTTTGTGTACAGGTATTGACTTACAAGAACTAGAGACACGTAACTACATACAGAATGCAACAAAAAGTAAATTACTAATAGCTCATGTTAACTACTCGATTTCGCGTCAGAAAGCGGCGAGCTTACAGAGGACGATAAGGACTTATAGGATTTTTTATTAGACATTGTCTTTATTGTTCATGCAATACTATTTTCCACTGCAAAGGGCAGGGGGTGGCCGGGATAGTTGCTGCAAATAAGCATCACGCTGAGGAGCATCAAAACATTTGTGCAAAAATGATTCATATTTGACTAAGCATATTCATGATTTCTCTGGCTCGGGACCGGTCGATGTGGCGTACCATGAGGGAGGCCTATGTCCAGCAGTGGACGTTTCCCGGCTGATGATGATGATGATTCATGATTTATGTAAAGGACGCAATGTAACTCAATCGTAAATTAGTTTTGTTTGTTTGTTATACATCTGTTATTACAACATACAGAAGTAGATATTTGGTCAACGTATGCCTCTCACTAACGGCAGACAGGTAAGTTCCACAACACACTCTCAATCCCTGCTTTCCTCCTCATTCATCACAAACATACTTTTTTCTGGGCAAGCCGTGATGTTATGGAACACACTACCACGTGATATTTCGAGACCATCGCTTCCTTCGAGAAACAACACAACTCTTTTTAATTATCACATACTTAGGCACACTTTCAGGCAGTCGCAAAAATAATTTAGTTTTATTATTGTAAATTTTGAACACTACAAACAATTGTAATTTTGTATTACATATTATAGGATGGAATACATTTTAGAATAATCATAATAGTTTTGTAACTCGAATTGGTTGTCCCAGAAATAAAACACGGAAAATAATCTAATTTAACATACGACATTGGATACGAAGCTAGCCTGTTTAGTGGCACGTCTATTATTTCAGTAAATCTATGGATAGAACAATATTTTTCCTCATTTTTGTGGTCCCGTCGAAGGAATACTTTCCCCTCACCTGCGCCTGAGTGATGAGTACATGGGCCCGCCTTAATTCAATTATCCAGACGGTATCGGGGCCAGCGAGATAACATCCCCGAACATGAATATTTCTGTCTCCCTCGTCGACGTAACCTGACGTCGAGACAGACTGATCACGGTTATACTCGATACCCACGTTTATTTCACTGAACGCTTTCACAACCCTTCGCTTTTTTACTTTATTTAAGGTTTTTACATAGGGTAGCGTGGAACAAATTATTTGGACTAACTAACTAATAACTTCGACTGTGTCTTTAAAAATTACCCCACCCAAACTAGTAGTTCGATCTGGATTAAAAGTAGCCTTGCTCGAACCTTTCCCTATCCCTAAATAGAAAATCTAATTATTTTGATTCTTCGTTGCAACGGCGTGAAGGACGGACAAACAAACAAATGTGAAAGTATGGATATGTCACTGTTTTTTGCAATTCAGGGATTTATCTATTTTTGTGTTTTTGGAGAAAAAGGATATAGTTCCCTGAGCCAAACCATTCTTTGTGATCTTGACTACTACTCGCATACTACTTAGATTTAGATACGGAACTTCTTCGTAGATCTTCTTTGTGGGTAGATAATGAATTTCAAAATAGCGGGACAGTGCTTTTTATTTTTTATTTTTCTTAATGTCCTATATTAAGTGATATTAAAACCAGCCAGGTACAAACACAAAGAGATTTTTCTGTAATTTTATACATACAAAATCTTTTTCCCCGACATATTATTTCCAAACCAACTCACACGTTTGTATAAGTGAAGAAGAAAAACAAGATGCAGGGACCTCATTACAACAAAAGCGAGCGATACTTGAGGTCACATCGTATTCCTTTCTAGATTTAAGTTGTTCTGGAAGTTTATTACCATATTTGATTTATTCAAAATGCATATTGAAGTATGATTTATGGAAATATAGAAGATGGATCCTTTATCTCGCTTTTACTCTGATCGGAGATAAGTTTTTTATGCACAATGGGTTTGAACTTGGCTAAAATCTCACCTGATGGTGTGTGACGACAAGGCCGTTGAATGGAAAACGTGCTCACATAGTAGTCTCAACCTAAAGAAGCGCTGGCTCTAGTACCTTTCACATCAGAACACAGCACCGTCATCATCAACAGCCCATATATGTCCCCACTGTAGGGGCTCAGGCCTACTCTCCTGCAGAACACAACAGTGTCATGGATACTGCTGTTTGGCGGCAGGCTTAGGTAACGTGGTGGCAGCTAACCAAGTGGTCATAGAAAATACCCCACCACCAACCGTACCGGTAGGTACCCTCCACCGAGAATTGAACCCTGGACCTGCAGATTGTTAATCCAAGGGTGTAGTAGCTATAAGGCCACGGAGCAATTACCTAGTAGTACGTGACGATTACTCCGTAGAATGGATGCGTGAAGCCTCAAGTTAAGCGAGGTTTCCCTTTGGATTCGAAAAAACATTACCACGAGAGCGAAACTTCGGACTGTTGATATCAGACATGAAGTAAATGCGAATGTATAGTAAGAAAAACCTAATACCCTTACATTACCTACCTTCTTCAACATAGTCTAATGACTCTCTCAATTCACCTGGGAGCATCTTTACCGAATAGGCAAACCTCAATAGTAATTTATTGCGACGCAAAGTTTATGGTGACAATCAACCCGCAATAGACTATGTACGCAAAATAGAGTAGATCGCACAGAACGGCAATTTAAAACAAAGTTTGGAGATAATATTTTAGGAAGAAACAGCGTTTTGATGCCCTTTCATCATCGCGATCCTTATCAGCTATGAAATCCACTGTAGGACATTAAGCTGCCTCATAGATCGCCTTATCTAATACCACACTTGGCAGGCGGATTGGAGAATTATGAAAAAGTAAGAACTAAACTCATAAATTATAACTTATGTTCAAATGTCACAGTTATACATATCTCTGAGTCTAGTGGTCTAGGCTGTTAGTCTGTTTGCTTTATAAACAAACTTTATAGATACTTAATATATAGCAAGATCGTAAATTATCACAATAAGAGTATTAGATAATTCGTTGTTAGCGATCATAAAACCTTCAACCAAAAGTACCACAGTAGACACAAAAATACATAGATTCTCAATATACTGCCATTAGGAATTTTAGACAGTCACCACGCTGCACTGGTGCGAAGACATTATAATCGTTAACCTACTTGTATTTTTGCATGTTACCGTATTAGCATTTAGCGTAGGTAGAAATGGGTAGATATAATTCCCGCAAAATCTGGTGCTTGCTAGTGTTTCACCGACTTCAAAAAGGAGGAGGTTCTCAATTCGACGGGTATGTTTTTGTATTTTTTTTATATGTTTGTGTTACCTCAGAACTTTTGATTGGGTAAACCGATTTGGATGATTCTTTTTTATTTGAAACCTGGTGCTTCTCTGCAATTTGGCCCAGTTTCGACAGCGGCATCCAAGAGAAAAAGATTTTAATCTGAAATTTGCTTTAGTCAAAGTTGACTGTTAGGGCAATTGAAGTCGGTTTCCAGTTCGTTTCGATCGCATTTACTTGTTTTTAAAATTTATATATCATATTGTCTGATCAAAAATGTGGTCTATTATGGTTCACGGTTGCCTAGAAATAGCCTATTCACTCTGGCCTTGAAGACATCCAAGTTGCCGTCGGGAAACACAGAAGCCGGCAGCCACTCCTTAGCTGTACGCATAATACATGAAGAAGGTAGTAAAACAAATAAAAGTACGCGTGTCTAGGTATTTCTGTGATGGAAGTAACACTCTTTTGAAGGATTGTCCAATATTTGACAGCTGGACACGTTGTGACTAATGGCTAAGCTTGAGTAAGAGTGAGAGAGCTATCTGCACGAGGTAGTCTATGTCCCCTGCTCGAGTTCGTAGAGACCGCGACTTATTAGCGAATACCCATTACTACGACTTGCCTCCCTCCACTGCTTCCTCGTCCGGCTGCTTTCGTCGTCGAACAATTTATCTTTGGCTCAGTGGTCCATTACGTTAACGACCGCGAGGAAACTTCCGGACGGACTAATATAAAGGCAAACTAACACCTTCGCGGGACCTTTGTTTACTACGTTAGGAAAACATCAACTCTAATAGATTCCGTTTTTCTTTACCTAAAAAAAGGTTGCGAAATGTAAAAAAAATGCAATTTGATTACGTCTAATTAAATTGTTAAAAATATGGTTTCGCTTTATTTATTTATCGTTTCGTTTCGTTTGGGTTCCTTTCTGTCTCTGCCTCGTGAAGTAACGGCTCGGTAATTTATCCTTGTCTAACAAACCGCCAAACGGTTAATTATCTTACAGTTTACATGACGCGCTATAAATGATCTCTCTATTTCTTGTTTCTTGAGCGTTAAATTGAATATTGAAAGCAATTAGATCAAGCGTTGGTCTATCATCTTTAAAAAAGAAAACCCAATTAGAGTTGCAGAAATTACATTTATTTCTTTAAGAACTTATTTAAGATTTTAAAACACCCAAAAATCTTTGTTTAGTTTATACATACATAAAAAAGCGTTTTTAAGTGTCTAAGAGCTAACTAGAAAACACAACTAATACCAGAGTTACATATTTTTTTACGGATGCCGGATTGTTCAACGTTATTAAATAGGAAGAGAACCGACAAAGTTACACATTCATATTACTTCGTAGGGATTAATTATTAACGTGATCCCTCAGGAAAGATAGTCCTGATCTGATATGAAGCGTGTTATTAAATTCTCTTTACAAGTTGAACATTAAGCTACCATGGAGGATTATAATAATACAGCAAGTCGGGTTTGTACTCATATTATGTACTTAAGTAATTCCACATAAAATTCAGATACGCTCATTTGAAGTAACACATCAAAGAAGTATGTCGAACATAAACATGGTGAGATTATTTAAGAACCTCACATACGACGCTAGTCTCGTACGATAGAGTGATTAATTCTCGGAATGATCCTAAACAATATTTATTTTAGCATATTTTTTTAAATAGTACTGCTGACTTTGATAAGTAGTTAGGTACCTACGAGTAAAATAGATCATTAGAACAAGACGGCGGACAATGAATTTCACTAACGTACAACTATAATTTAAGCTACGCATCTAATGGTCCCTAGACGGCATTTTGAACAATAATCCAAAGTGTGTAAAAATGAAAGTTGTCGTTCACTGTCAAATTTTATACTCATTGTCCTATTTTCAGATAAGTAATGCACAAAGCCTGTCCAATTTTCACAGTTTAGGGTAAATAAAAGTACGAATCTTTTATTGGCGCAATCATCTTAAGTGAAATTAAGATATGAATTACATTTTATGAAAAGATTCTTTTTTCAATGCCTGTGAAGGTCTTGTGGTCACTAATGAATGACTAATGATGACGCATATTATGCAGGATACATAAGTGGCGATAGCCCTGTTGTTTAGCGGCAAAAGGTAACGTTGATAGACAAATAAAAATGTCTTACTGTTGGGGTTCTCGTTTGGAGGTTTTTACAACAACAAGATAAATAGGTTAGTTATTGATGAATTTTGAATACGTAATGTCGGGCGGATTTCCTGACAGAGGTTTTTAAACGTTAAAAATTCGTAAAGGCTGCTTCCACAGGCATCCTTCATGCGTTCTGCCAACGGTCCTTTTTCCTTTCCTCAGCGCTCGCTAGATAGCGCTAGTGGCTGGCGTAGACACCACCAATATGTTTGCTATTCGGAGTGAGGATTGGTAGTAACTCGGCAATATATATTCAAATCAAATCAAATCAAATCATTTTATTTGTCCAACATAGGTATTGAAGATCTTATATTAAACAACGGCCGCTATGTGGAGCCTTGCGGCGTACAAATATATACATAATAACATAAAAAATTATATGTCAAAAAATAATATTAAATTAAATACAAATCAAATAATAATAGAGTCAAATTCAATTTTATAAACTAAACTAAAAACTAATAACAACAAACATATTCTTGTTATATATGCTGCACTTTATTGAGAAATTCATCAATCGTGTAATAAGTGTTGTCTGACAGGTAGTTGAACAGATTTCGTTTAAACTCTTTTAGATCTTTAAGCTCTCGTATGTTTTTTGGAATATTATTGTAAATTTTTGGAGCCATGAACATTACACTTTTCCTGTATAAAGCCGTTTTGTGTGGGTTGGTTTTGAGGAAATCTTGGCGACGACTGCTATGGATTTTTGGAAATAACCCCTCATTTTTCCTAATAAACAAAGCTATTTCATATATATATAATGACGTCAGTGTTAAAATTTTTGAAATGAGGTCTGCAGCTTTCAAATCTCTTTAGACCACGCATGGCTCGTATACAGCGTTTTTGTGCTTTAAATACATTTTGTGTGCCTGCAGCGTTACCCCAGAAAATTAACCCGTATCTGAGCCTCGAAGCTACATATATAATATATACCTATAGCTTATATAATATATATAAGCTATATTTAAATCTCTTTGTAACTCGTGTATTATATTATTATGAATATGTGTGTATAAAGAACGGGAAAACAATTCAGCGAAAGCCGTCTAACAAATCGTATAGTTTAATGTGCCATGAAATAAAGTAACGATTATTAACATTTAAAATAAAAATGAATTTCTTTCTCCCACCTACACCTTACTAACGCAATACATGTGTGTGAATAACTGTTAATAATGCACGTTTCGTATATCCATTCTAAATACGTAACTGGAAGCAATCAACTCAATTCGTAACCTACTAATTCCGTCAATAGGTTAGTTTAATTACGAGCTTGTGTTTTGAGACATGGAAGAGCCTCAAATCAAAGAGCTTGTCAAGGCGATACACCACGTGACAAACACACAAACTAACAAGACATGTGCTTAGCTAATTGTGTACAAGTGTGGCACAGACGTGTTTCCGTTTACATGTCACATTCACGAGGACAACTACGAAAACGTAATAAAGATTATAGAAGGGTACAACAACGAAACATTACATGTTATATGAACTAAAAGGTCCAATACTTAATCTACGCACTTGCATCAATGAAGAATGTTCAAATTAACATTATGTGCACAGATGCCTGTTTTAGTATACCTACTCAGTTGCTTTATTTGGCACCAGAATGCATTTTATAAAAAACCATGAAACTTAAAATAGAAAAATCCACACGGATGAATTTGCGGACCCAGCTAGTTTCATAATAAATGACGAGATGCCCCACAGTAAATGCAAATTAATAGCATAGTCATATTACAAGTTTAGTAGTAGTCATTAAACAATAACAGAAATGAAAAATTAAAAACATATGAGGAGTTATTTGATAAATAGCTGTTTGAATTTCCGTATCAAAAGAGCTGAACCATATCCGGGACGAATATATTCATTAGCGGGGACCGTAAAGTGTCCGTGAGATTATTTGAATTATACTCCCAATATATATGTCGCGGTCAAAATTTCTCGGAACAAATCGTGTTGATTTACGTCCGCTGCGCCACCCATGTCGCCATACGGAAATAGAACGCGGCCGCACTACACTGCATCTTTTTATATGATATTAATATTAAACAAGGTAAGTGACCTATCCAATGTACCTATAAATAATAAAGGAGAGAAAAGTTGAGACCAGGTAAAATGAAAACCTTAAGACAATTTGTAGAATTTACTAACGTTTTTTTATGAGTTTGTCCCACTACAGCACTGAATATTAATATGAATAAGGTAGAAAAGGAGCGGACCGTTTCAGACTAAAATGTTCCTTGTTTGGTTTATATCCAACGTTATTAACAGCTACTTAGTTGTAACAGTAGTCTAAACGAAATCCAATATTTTATTTTTCTATGTCTCGCTATATTGTCTCGCTCACTTGAAACAGAATTAACGCTTAGAGAGTCTTATCTCAGTCTCAGGTGTTTGATCTAATTAGCAACAAAGCATGTCATTGTACATATTGGTTCATTTTCCGGGGACATAATTCAATGATCTACCAATGATGTAGGCGTAGGGGGAATTGAATGCAGAAAACAGTAAGATAACGAGGTTCATTCAGCTCAGGCCTGAAATGTCAATATTCCTAAAATGTATTTTTTCCGAAATGTCTGCTTTTTAGGGTTCCTTAGCCAAATGGCAAAAAACGGAACCCTTTTGGATTCGTCATGTCTGTCTGTCCGTCCGTATGTCACAGCCACTTTTTTTCCGAAACTATAAGAACTATACTGATGAAACTATTCTGTGAACCGCATTAAGATTTTCAACAAATGAGGAATCATCAACAAAAATTTAAACAAATTGGGGTATCCCCATACTTAGAACTGAAACTCAAAATATTTTTTCATGAAACCCATACGTGTGGAGTATCTATAGATAGGTATTTAAAAATGATATTGATGAAACCTTCATGGGCGAGTCCTACTCCCACTTGGCCGCTTTATAATATCTGCACGTCTTTTTCGGACATTATATAAAAGACATGGAGATATTATGAAAAAGCAGACATTTTGGGAAAAATAAATTTTAGAAAAACGGACAATTCAGGCCTTAGCCAACGACGACTGTAGAATAAGTACGTTACTACAAACCAACCAAGTATAAAGAGAACACGAAAGTTGGCGGAGCGGTTCAAAATTTTCCACCTAGCTCTTTCTGTAAGTTGCCTTAGTGAAAAATGTTCATGGAAAACTAGATTTTTATTTAAAACAGAGCGACTAACTTTTATTCAGGAACGGAGGAAATGAAAAGAGATTTACCTGCAGTTTACCTCATTATGCCTTAGTTGTGCACTGTTTGTTCATAATACGAGAGTGTGTGTTTACGTTGCTCCTGTAATGTCTTCCTATAACTTACCAAAGTACATGGTTCAATACTCAGCTCTAAGTGGAGAACTTATATTAAAAACTGACAAAGTATTGGATATTACATTGTGGAACTATTTATAAGCTTTGAACCTGTAAAACCACAAGTATCTTTTGAAATAAAAAGTGTTTACTTCAGGTAAAGTCCAACAAGTCACGAAAAATCTCAACAATTATATCAATACGAAATAATAATAAATAGAGCATAAAATACATAGTGCACAAGACACTAGACAGCCCACTTATGATTCGATTCGCGCTGCACAGATACCTAATGTTGGAAAACTGTATTGTCCAGAACGCTTGCACATCTTACAACTCACTCTTTGATGTACGACCGATTGTAAGCGATCTTAGATTGTACTACATGGTATCACAGTACAATAAATAAGTTTCTGACTGTGGCAAACAAGCCCGACGCATTAAGTGAAAGATTAAAGTATCCTGAATATCATTAAACTGGAACCTGAAAGTGGTGATTTTAATGTAGTATAATATTTTTTTTATTTGTTGTTATAGTGGCAATAGAAATACATATTCTTTGAAAATTTCAACTAATAAGAGCTACCTAATACTATTCAAATTACTACTACTGTTTACAATATGATATTATGTTTTTCACAACGATAAGACTTTGAGAGATATCAATGTGTAAGCCACTCCTCACAAGACCATGGAGGCGGTACGTTTCAATATTGTAAGAGCTGTGACTAACAATAGCCACAAACCAGCCAATATTCAAGACCTTTACATTCTGTACCTATATCCTAACCGACGACTTCTTAGGTGTGGAATTATGTGTCTCATCTAAACTCAGAGCTATCGCTCTTATCCCCCGTCTGCAATTGCCCTTACATTTAACAGCTATAAGGCGCTAAGAAGATTCATCAAATATTAAAGGGCTTCTTTCCTTGTCCACCTGTGTTCAGTAATGCCAAGCTCCAGCCATGTGATACAAACACGCCTTCACTTACCAAAATGTTCCTTTTATACATGTTTTCCATTACGACAAGGATAAAGATATATTAGAACACTCCAGAATATAACTTTGGGGCTAAATTTTTTGTTTTATGATTTACATTAGCGTCTTTTGAGTGGAGTTTCAATTGATTGGTCTGGAAATTGACTTAATAAACCTCACTGAATAACAGTTTGCCTGTTGTTTGTTTTTCTTCGGCTGAATTATTTTGTTAACTTTAAAGGTAGTATGGTAAATCAGTGGCATGATAATTTAATTAAATGTTAATTTTAATTACAAGTCTACCTAATATGGAAATTGATCAAGGTTTGGTAGTTTAACCATCACCGCAGCCTATTGCCTACCAGTAGATTCAAAATCCAAAGGTAGCTGATTTGATTCCAAGCGGGGTACGTACGTACATACCTAACATTACCAGTTTGCCGATAAACAACAGTATTAGTAGCACTGTTTGTGTTCCAGTAATGACATACAAAAAGATTTCTACTCATTAACTTGAGTCAATATCATCACATGAGATGAAGGCCAATGATGAGCCCATTGTGCATAAAATAAGACATACATACATTTTACAATATCATTAAATATAAGTGCGAAATATAAGTCTACAATGTTAAATGTATATTTGTTTTGTGCTTTACGTAACGGTAAAGATACTGGAAATATACATATGTAGTCATAGAGTCAGCACAATCTCCGTTACTAAACTAATTAGTAAATGAGTTTAACTTGTTTGATTGAGTTTAACGCCATTACTCGCGTTTCACAGTCGAAAGGAATTCCCTCGCGTGCTCCGAAACTTCGAATCAACTCAATTACACGCGTGTATCACAACCTATTTTCATCAAATTTGATTTTCATTTCCTCTCTTACATACAGTCCACAGAAAGAGTAAAAGGAAAACCAAAGATATCGATATTCGTGCCTAAGTTTTCTTTATACATTTTGATGTCGCCACGCAGGCTATTAAGCGACTGGCATATAAAGCGAGTGGTACATTATGAGTTTATACTAATTACTAAATTAATTGTTTTCAGCCACCCAAATTAGTTGTCTTTGTGAAGGTTTGAATTTGGTGACTATGCTCTAAAACCATGACCATTTGTAAACAGTGTGTATAAAGTCTTCTCTATAAACAGTTTTTAAATATGTCGTTTTTGTTTTTTCAGATTTCCTTATTTAAACGGTGACAATTAATTACAAAGGCTATGCTGTCCGTCAGTTCGTCTGTCATATGGCTGAATCTTTTAAACTATAGTGGATTAAGAGAATTTTCAAAAATAAATTACTAATATACATGGTTAAAATATATTTTACGCTAGTACGGAAACATTCGAACTCGTACTTTTTAGGTGTTTAATTCCTTTGTGGTAATCTATAATGAAACATAATTATTTTATCGCTATATTAAACATATTTTGTACATCATTTTCTTGTTTGTCATCATATTTTCACTCATATTATAACGACACTTTACATTTTTGGATTATGTAAAGAGATTAGAGTGGCAAGAGGCAATATGGTGCGATCAATTGTGTTTACGACCCATAAAACCTTTTTTCGCATGCATGTGTTATACTCAAGCCCTTGGTTCGGCCCGTACGCATAGCTCGTGTTTATGATATCGTCCATCCATATGTAAAAATTTATTAATGTTTTGGGAAATTTCGGTCATTGGTACTCGTACGAGGGAACCATTTTTCATCAGACTTTATATGATCTAATGAAAACGACGAATCGTTTGCATGAATAATACACCAGCAGATTTTTAATACATTCAAAAAAATATGTATGGTGTTGTTGCTTTAGAATTTTTAGAATAACTGTAAAGGCCTCGCACAGGTTACAGTAAGAAAACAATCTTGTTTGAAGGTGCTACTTTTTACTGAACTTTACTATATAATAGCCTCCCTAAAGAAATGACAGATTTGGACTCTTTAAATAAATTTAAATTAAAACAATACATAGCAGATCAACCTCTTATCTAATTAGAAATAGTTAAGACATAAATTTGCACAACTCTGTAATACTAACTGTAAGTTAACTACTTTAATATAAATTGTGATTTCTCTAGTTTTAAGTGAAATGTAAATTTCTTTTAGAGAAAATAAAATTCTTTAAACTTAAACGTTTTAAGCAGATATCGAAAAATGAAAATACAGGATTTTATGAACATTTTATTTTTTATGTCATCATCATCAGCCGGGAAACGTCCACTGCTGGACATAGGCCTCCCTTATGGTACGCCACATCGACCGGTCCACCTGCATCCAGCAACTTCCTGCGACTCTAGCCAGGTCGTCGGTCCCCCTAGGACGGCCTGGTAGACGTTTCCCGGTACGTGGTCGCCACTCGAGGACCTTTTATCTATGTACTAACATGCCTTTTTGTAGATGTAGACCCAATGAGACTTACTCAAAGTGGGGTACTCAAACTTTCTAGACAGAGAAGGCGCTCCCAGGAACCAATTGAGTACAGATAGCTACTCCAATCAAACCCGTGACTCCCAGATTGTTACGGCTAGTTTTCTTAGGTTATATAGACTTATATTTTGTATATCGTGTAGACCTTATTATTATTTCTTCATGAATAAGTAAAACAATCAGTCACCTCCCAAATAGCGTTACGTAGTCATTGTACGTGTTAGAGCATACTGTAAAACGTGTATTATATTCACGCAACCCTTTTCAGGGTATCTGCCACTTTCTATTTATGTCAGTGTGCGAGTTGGGTGGCGTGCCCTCCATAAATCAGAGGCGTTTTGTTCAGGCCCATTACGCCGTTTTACCGCCTTCCTACTGAGACAAAATTAGATCATACCGTAGGGCTACCCTGTTCCAGCCATAACATAACTTTAGTTGTAAAACATTTAGTTACTACACAATACGTCAGATGCGTTGTTAGGGCCTCGTTTTAATGGCTTTGTCTATGGACTCAGTCGGTCTAAGCCTAAGGTTGATTGAGGTACAGCTCCATTTAGTATTAGAGTGAGGGGGGTCCAATATGTATACGTTAACAGCTCGTGTACGTGTGTAGTAAGCCGACTATTGCATTCAATTTCCAAGAAGACAGAGTTGGATTTGAACATCCAGTTGTTTTAGGCAGTAAATGCCACCACAGTACTTTAAGCAACGCATTTCTTCATTCTTTACGTTAATAAGAAAAAGGCACGTTTGCCTTGTGTTTTTCGGACAATCTTCTGAAATCATTAGGGCTTTTTACTTATTAACTGAAGGAATCTTTTTAATGTATATCCTTCAAAAATCATTGCTAGTGTTTTTGCCACTGGTCAGTATTTGAAACACACTCTTGGCCACCATTTCAATAACAGACTACCAGGCTGACATAAGTGTAAGAGAGCGTGCACAATATCATTTCTTTAGCCTAGCTTAACCATTTATTCCGTTTAAAATTATGAAAACTATTTTGAAGTACCAGGCTATCAAAAACAGCATAAGTTTCATTTTATTTGTCGTGACGTCACCGGTCAGCTTTAAAGGAGGAACTTTAGGAGCTTTAAAATGTATACAACTTTTATTAATATTTAGGTTATCGTGTAAAATAAGGGTTTTTATGATTACCCTTAAGAGACGAACACCCGTATAAGAAAGATCCAAAATAAAATGAGAACACAAAATCGAATAACTTGACTTTTCATATTTTTGTAGATTTTTCTGCACCCAAATTTAAAAAAAAAGAAACGGGTAATTTATATTTTTTGGGAGTTTTTAATATTCATTTATCATAAAACAGTTTTTTTTTTCTATTTTAATTATTTATTAAACTAGACGAACTTTTGCGTAAACACGTGAATATAATGATACGGTGTATAACATTTACAGAAAATACCCTTTGGAAGTAATTCCCTGGAACCAATAAGAAATGGCTTTTAGGGGTAAGCCATTCAGATGATTTATATCGCTTAATATTTATGCGCATATATAAACGTGATCACCAACCCGCCTGTCAAGCGTAGCGAGGACAATCCTTATCTAGTACTTTTTTACATAGGGAAAAATAATGTGTGTGCATCAGTATTTTCAGTAATAAAACTCTTAGTCGATTCAATCCATCAGGCATGTATAATTGCATATTCTTCAATATATTCTCATGTTCTCAACACACAGTCGGGCAGAGTAACGTTTACTAGTACTATTTCAACAGAATTCACAACAGGAATGAATTACAAAATGAGTGTTCATCAGTTTTATAATACGATCTTCATAGCTCCCACCATCGTCAGTTCCTACTTCGAAAACTACAACTTCCGTGAATCAAAACAGGCACAGTTATATAATATTAATTAATCCCTATAACCAATTACATTAATACTGAAATTCCAGAATGGATAATTATATTCGATATTTGTTACTAAAGGCTCACATTATTTAAATACATGATTGTTCCTATAAATTAGATAAACAGAGCTGGTTGAGGCAGCGTGCATCGCCTTCTAACCGGAAGTAATTGACGACGACATATTATACAATATCTTTCTAGTTAACAAATCATAGAATCAAGTATACAATATCAAAATACAAACGCAGTTATTGTTTAAACATTTACGACTAAATGTAAATATCGTTCAGTCACGTATCCGAGTAACTTGTATTAACTTAATTTGATGTGAAGTCGTTCCGGGCACCTGCTGGAGATGCTTGTCATGCCTCTTCATATAGATGTCGCTGTTAGCCCTTGCACCGGATGTTATTGCCGGTAACACTCGGCCATCCTGCATGAGCCGTGTCCCACGGCTCTCACCACCCTTGAGCTCTGCAGCACCACCAGGATGATCCTGAAGCAAAACATATTTCGCAAAGTAAACTGTTACAGGAACATTTGATACACTTATTATAAACATAAAAGAACAAACACTCCTTCAGTCAGACTTTGTACAGAATAGAATTAGCTATGCAGGGACTTTCCGGAAATAGATATATTTTCTAACTCATCACCCAAACTCAAGCGGACTTTAAACACTTAGCTTACGTTACAATAACTTTCTGTGAATTTCAATTTTATACGTAATTCTATTTTATTTAATCTCTATTTTTCCTTGTTTCTAATATGTAACATACTACATTAATGTTGTATGCATCTGTAATTGGTTCTCGTATCATATTAAAAACTTTAATGTATAAATTTACGAGTGACTGTTGATGCTCCTTATTTAATAAAATAAACACAAAGTACAGTTTTATAAATTACAAAGTGTTGTTGTTTACTAATTACACAAATGTATAATTTCTTAATTTAAATCGGTTTCGGTATCGCATCGGAAAATAAAATTGGTGAAAACATTTCTGAAAATCTTTAGTTTATGCAATGGGCAACCGCACCAACTAAACGTATCAGAGAACCCTCACCGGGAATCGAACCCGCATACCTTTTTAACATTGTACAGTCTCTTTACGTGACACTGGCAGTACCATCACTTTCATGATTCAGCCATAATTTTGAAGTTGAAGTCATTCAGGACAGAAGCAACTTAGGAAGCACTGAGCAAGCAATCACTAGCCAAAACTCCATTTTTGGAAACTTCATGATCAGTATTAACAATTTTATAAAATAGTTGAAAAATAATCGTCAAAAGTTACAAGAGAAACAAAAACGACTTTCGTAATGAGAAACAAGAAGAAGAAAAAATGTTTCTTATGGAATATCACTACAGGAAGTAGTCATTCGTAGTTGACGAACACACAGCTTTTTATTTTAGTCATACAGTTACATTCTTCCTTTTTATATAGCGCACAATGACTTGATCATACAGCTGTAATTTAAGACACACAGTTCTATTCACTTTTACTTACTTGTTCGATGTCTTGATAACGCAGCCGTCATTTTAGTCACACAGTCCTATTTTCATATTTTCCTACAGCGTAAAATGACTTGATCACTTAGCCGTCATTTTAGCCACACGTTCAATGTCTTGATCACACAGCCGTCATTTTGTTCACACAGTTGTATGACTTGATCACACAGCCGTCATTTTGTTCACACAGTTCTATGACTTGATCACACAGCCGTCATTTTGTTCACACAGTTCTATGACTTGATCACACAGCCGTCATTTTGTTCACACAGATCTATGACTTGATCACACAGCCGTCATTTTGTTCACACGGTTCAATGACTTGATCACACAGCCGTCATTTTGTTCACACGGTTCAATGACTTGATCACACAGCCGTCATTTTATTCACACAGTTCTATATTCACTCTTTTCTACAAAGACTTGTCAAGTCTAATCAGAACAAGTTGTTCTCGTTTGTTATTCAAATTACAGTTGACGTACAACAAATGTAGAAATGTTCCTTATTATCATGACCTGTGATTGGGAATTTTGAAATCAGTAGTGTACATCGATTTGTTAAGCTGTAGTTCTCATCTTAAATTGCACGTAGGTAAAATAACCCATAGGCCTCAGTAGTCGCCTGATATTGTTCTAACTTTATAATCTCAAAATGTAGTTGCGATGTACTCAGTGAATGCCAACACTCGCAATGCTACTGCAGCCTGCAATCTTTCGCCTCGTGCCCCAGACGTGCCAGCGAAACACGTAGTAGATCATGCAAGTAGTTTTTACGTGTCTGTAGTTTTTAGAGTGATGATATCTCCATTCATGTGTACTCTTCTACATAATCTGTTAAAAACTGTAAACTACATCTTCTAGAGAACCACGGGTAGTTTTTCTTGTACACAGTATCAACTCGTCGTCAGATTTGATAGAAAAACAAGTAGTCGTTTCCCTTTTGTCTGTATGCAGTTCATTGCGTTTTCTCGTATTTTCTCTTCGTAATGTTTCCTCTTATGTCGTCACAGTACTCAGGACGTATAGGTCAGACATCTTCTCTCATCCCACTTCTGAGATTTTACATAGGGAAAAATAATGTGTGTGCATCAGTATTTTCAGTAATAAAACTCTTAGTCGATTCAATCCATCAGGCATGTATAATTGCATATTCTTCAATATATTCTCATGTTCTCAACACACAGTCGGGCAGAGTAACGTTTACTAGTACTATTTCAACAGAATTCACAACAGGAATGAATTACAAAATGAGTGTTCATCAGTTTTATAATACGATCTTCATAGCTCCCACCATCGTCAGTTCCTACTTCGAAAACTACAACTTCCGTGAATCAAAACAGGCACAGTTATATAATATTAATTAATCCCTATAACCAATTACATTAATACTGAAATTCCAGAATGGATAATTATATTCGATATTTGTTACTAAAGGCTCACATTATTTAAATACATGATTGTTCCTATAAATTAGATAAACAGAGCTGGTTGAGGCAGCGTGCATCGCCTTCTAACCGGAAGTAATTGACGACGACATATTATACAATATCTTTCTAGTTAACAAATCATAGAATCAAGTATACAATATCAAAATACAAACGCAGTTATTGTTTAAACATTTACGACTAAATGTAAATATCGTTCAGTCACGTATCCGAGTAACTTGTATTAACTTAATTTGATGTGAAGTCGTTCCGGGCACCTGCTGGAGATGCTTGTCATGCCTCTTCATATAGATGTCGCTGTTAGCCCTTGCACCGGATGTTATTGCCGGTAACAACTTATTGGATCCATGCTAGCATCGTATCCCGATCATTGTCTTTACCAATGGGGATCATGTTCAGGAGTTGAATTTTTCGACTTTACGTATGTGTATAAATAAATACTTACACTTATAGTCCGGGATACCATTGAATACTTCGGTCATGAAAATTTTGACCCTAATTGTATGCCAGTAAAGTGAGTGTACTATATTTTTTATTGTATACTAGTATTTTTGTCGGCTACTTCGTCAGCGTGGAGTGGCGTAGACTACACAAATTCTTTACTAATTTTTCCATCTGGATAAAAATTAGACTCTCCTTCTCCGAACCATTAACAATCCCTCTACAAACCATTCAGACTGTCCGCGACTTCCCAGTGGACGCATTTCGGTTGATTTCGGCGCCCTCCCAGGACGGCGGCGCCCGATGCAGTACCTCTCTCGCAGCTCGTACTGCACTAGGGCCGCCACTTGCTTTAATTACCATCCTACATGTATGTCGTTTGCCAACTACTAGAAGAACTGTCCTCATTATGAATCGCATGTGCTATATAAATGTTCATCTCTGACACGCTGTGCTGTAGTGGAAGGTAACAAGAAAAACATATTACCTGTACGAAACAAACGTGTGTTTTTGTAGTTCAGTTCACAACATAATCTAGTGTTCAGATCTCCGAACAAATTGCAAAGATACAATAATGTGTGCAGTCTGTGTAGGCCTTTACAATTACAAGTTAATATTTTATTGAGGACTAGTAGCACTTACGTCGGACCTGTATTTTGTTTCTCCCAAACTCTCCAAGTCAGGCTAACGTCTAATTCACCTTTGAGTAAATCCATGGTACTAGTACCCTAGTACCTAATCAAACATTCAATGCGCCATAGATTAGGTACTTGCTTTGTTTATGTGTTTAGCGATGGACCCAAGCTCTTCAATGGGATCGTTAGTTCTGCCCGTAAATGATAATGGTTGCATCTAATCTACTGAAGCACATAATACGCTATAACAAATTATCACTACCAACCAAATCGATACCACGCTTGATAAACGATATGTCAGTGCAGAAACAAATGAAATGATTTGCAAAGATGTATGCCGCCGATAGCCTACTCGTACTTATGTCATTAGTGAACTTAGAATTGATGATTTTAAAAAATATTTTTAATACTTATCTGTCATAATCTTGATGGATAACGTGAGGTGTGCATGGATGAACAATAATAAGATATTATCCGTGATTTAATGCATGGAGATAGTCGAGGATTATCTACGTAAATTGAAGTGTGTTTATAAAAATAAGAAACGAACAAATTGCTTTTGATGAAAACGAAACGAGTAAAGTAAAAACTCAATAAGGATTGCTTATTTTTCTTTTTCTCTTTGAGATTGAGAGATTAACACTTAGGGAGATGAATAAAAGATCTCTCAGCTAAGCCTGCCCTCAAAATAACATTTGAGCGAATTTCTTGATGATTGAAAATAAATTTTATTGTGTCCGTTTTCTTATTTTTTTAAAGTACCTATTTATAGATGAAAGGCTCTTTAGGTTTTGAACTGATCATTTAAAAATAGCTATTTACAAAATCTGAATCATTTGTGTTTTACCTGTTGAGTACGAGTAATTCAATAACATTATTTTTATTCATTAATATCGCGAGAAAAAAGAAAAATATATAGATTAAATGCAAATAAACTATATTCAATTATTGAGTATTATTTTTTCTTTAAATAAGGTAACACGTATTGATATATTTGTATAACATGTTTATTTTCACAGGTTTCCGAAAAATTAATAATTCTATAGAGTTTAATCCTAAAGGCCTTGACATAGTAAAATGGTATGTTATGTTCTGTAGAATCAACTGTTTATTTACTATTAATTGGCTTTTAATGATATATTTATGGTGCTCACATCATTTTTTCTAATAAACTCACATTAATTGTTATATTTTACGTTGGAGTTTGTTTTTCAATTCAAGTACATTATCCGATTGCTTAACGGTGAAGGAAAACATCGTGAGGAAACCTGCATGTCTTGAACTAGGCATGTGAAGTCCGCCGATCCGCACTGGGCCCGCGTGGTGGACTATGGCCCATACACTCTCTGTAGGAGAGTAGGCCTGAGCCCCTCCAGTGGGGACATATATAGGCTGTTGATGATGATGATGACGTTGGAGTGTAGATTTTTGCTATTTACTTTATTGGCTCATTTGAAGTCTAATCTATAATACCTTATCAAGGAAAAAACAATTTCAAAGTTTATATAAATTTAAAAGAGCGAGTCCGTTTCCTGTTCGAGGGTTCCGTACAGAATATGAATAATTAAAATACCGAAAATCATTGATAATAGTTAAGGTCACCGAACAATGTTTTTACTTAAATGTAAGTCCGATTGAAGAACAAACTTATATTTGCAGTTGAAACAATATTATACCATACATCCGACTATATTACTTTTATTCCTGTAATAGAGCTGTATGACTTTGCAGCCTGTAAACTTTCAGGATTCTAGGTCAACAGACGGTACCCTATAGGTTTTGATTCCTTGCGCTTTCAAGGGGAAACGTTAAAATTTGCGGCATAAACCGCCGTATCTTTTTATTGCTGAATTAGAAGGTTTATTTTCACAAAGATCCTTAAGACGATCCACCTCCATCACAGTTTCATACTAAATTTCTGTTGCCAAAATCTTTTAAAATATAATAGCTGGATTTGTGAAGTTAACTATCAAAAAATAAGACATCAGAGTGTGATTTCGCGAAATGAGTGCCTTTAACATACAACTTCACAGTAAATCACAATTTTCATTTTGAACACTTTTTTTCGATTATTGTTCAAAGCGCCATCTATAAACTATTAGCTGTGTAATGGCTATTGTACTAAAACTATAAAGTTGTAAATTAATGATATTTATTTCGCGACACTATAATTTCATCTCCTATTTTTAGGTAATTACTTATCAAAGCCAGCTATTCCATTTTAAAAGATTATGGCAACATAAATTTACTAAATTTCTGTAATTTAGAAGCATTAGGAGAGGAATAACGTTAAGTATTTCATTTTACTTTTAACTAGATGTATGTAGTTTCTGAGAAAAAAAGATGTTGACAGACAGAAAGATGGACAAGAAAGTGATCCTACAAGGGTTTATGGTGATTTTTCCTTTTGCGTTACGGAACTCTAAAAAATTCTTAAAGATCTGTCCAATTCGGTCTTGTTTTTATTCAAATAAAAGTGTCTAAAACTTGTGTGATTTTTCCGTCAGTGCGGCGGCGGCTGCGGCCTTTTATTTGAATCCCACTGACGTCACGTGTCACAACAGCGCGGCATATGAACTCTTTCCTTGTCATTGAGCTGACGCCATATACAGGATGATCAAATATAAAAAAGCTAACTTTATAGTGATTTAAGTGAAATGTACCGATCAATTGATTTCCAGTGTGTTTCTTTAATGTGATATGTATCAGGAAGCTCTATAAAATGATATTAGTACTGCCTACAATAATTGGATAATACTACAATATCAATAACGAGGCGAATAAATATTAATTACCTGACATAGGTAGGATGTAATCGGATTCAAATTTTTATGTAATATCCATTACCTGTATCCTGGCAGATAAACTATGTTATAAATTAAATAATTTAATTTCACCAATTTGCATACAAATTAACTTCTAAAGTAATAAATGAAATGTAAAACTTTCATAAATACATTTTAAAATACGTTTAGCAAAAGCAAGCAGCAAATACAAGCTTCAATTTTTACTAGACTAGAAATAGACTAGAAAATCTTTGCTTAAAATTATTAAGTTGATAAAAGAACTATGTGTAGTGGCATAATTTGTGTTAACTTATGATATATAGTTGTGATACTTTTGAAGGATTGTATTTGAAATAGCTAGGCACTCATTGTAAGATATGCGACTTTAATATTAAGAGAACCGTGTACTACTGTTTACTGTGAATTTAAACATCAAAACGACTACAGTGTCAGTGTCAATAATTCGCGTTCAAAAAGAACTAAAAACTGACTTCAATTGCCTTAAAAATATAGAGTGATCTGGGTATATATTTGGTTTTTGTAGATTTTCTCCAAAAGCGCTCAATCAATTTCGATAAAATTTATATAAACACCTATAAAGTATGATCTACCTAACAAAAAGCATCATCAAAATCGGTTCACAATTGGCGGAGTTATCGCGTAACATACATACAAAAAACATACAGTCGAATTGAGCACCTCCTCCTTTTTTGAAGTCAGTTGAAAAAATGCCAGTTGGCGAATGTGTAACTGAATAAACCTTGGTGCTGATACGACTACTTATAACCAATAAGTAAGTAGTAGTATGATATGCCTTAATTAATATACATACTCGTACCATACCAATATACCTATATGCTAAAATTAAATAATTTTCGTTGCGTCTACACCCTATACAGTTGGTATTGAATCACACGCCATCTATTTACAGCACATTTCACGCGTCCCGTAACGGCTTCTGTTTAAAGCTCATTTTGTCACGCATCGGGAACCGTTTGATTTGTTTCTTCCGGCTCCGAACCCCGCATATGGGCTGGGAGTGGTTTCTCAAGATCAATCACGGTCCTCGCTTCTTAAAAAAGGGTTAACGTTTGACTTCCTTACAAAGAACTTGCTTATAAATATAAATAGAGAGTCGCTTACGTTATGAGTACTTTCTTTGTGGATACTATTTACAGTTAGTAACGAATGCGGTGGGCTGGAGTTTAGAATAGAATAATATTTATTTGTTTTGTATATTGTTACGGTATTATAATATAGATGTTGCATTTTTTAAATAGTATCTCATGTCCTTCCAACGTCTTAGCATGCAAAATCTTCACATACCATAAAATTAAATTTTACAATAGTAATTTTATTACTAATCTAATTCAATATTTAGTACTATGGCAAGCCGCCAAAGAAAAATCCACAATCATTAGAGAGACTGAAACTATTTTAAGAGTTATTATTTTATTGCCATACTAGTCAACTTTTTTGATTGAAAATTTTCATATTTTGGGTCAGATAACACTAATATCATTTTCATCTTTGGATAAACTCTGTTGCACAAAATCAAAGTTTTAAAGTTTTAAAACAAACTTTGCGAGACTACAGCTTCAGAATCAATCATCACGACTCTATAACAAAATTAACACACACACACACACACACACGACTTGACACGTTCACTTAGTTACATAAATATAATATTGTATAGGTTATTAAAAAAATCCATTTTACACACTGCAGTACGATTTATAAGTTTAACTTTATCTTTTTCTGTTTTTAGTAAATATTAAGCCGTCTTTTTGCAATTAACCCCTTTATGCTAACGGAAGAGCGGAAACCTTTACTACAAGCTTAAAAGCTTAAAAGAGACTTTCGGCCTCCACTAATGATTAATTTTTTGGCTATAATAAAAACTATTTCATATATTTTAATTTTTATTATAATGTTTTTGATCGTAAATTGTAAATTCTCGATATTTAAAACCGATCCTGATATTTTTCTCGCTAAAGGAAACCATATCAATATCGATGCTCACAGGCTTCCACTGTGATTTTTTAGAGATAATTTGTAACACATTTTAGATAAGTTGTATTTATTACAGAAGAAAAACAACAACGGGTTCAAATATAGTATATTTTAGAATCGATATTAAATACATATTATCCTAGACATTCGAATAACCCAACACGGTCAGCGTTCTAAAAGTTACAGCATAATTTGACTTCCTATCTGAGTGTCTAAAGAAAAGTGCGTAAAATCAGTGCGTATTGTGATGAAGTAAGGAACTAAAACGTAGTACGTAACTATTTCCCAAATAAATTAGCACAAATTTGAGTGCTATCGAGGCCCAAAATCTAGAATAAGGAAATCTGTAGACGAACTAAAGTCACCAATCTCGACGAGTCAGGCAAGTGAAGAACGTATGTATAACCACTAATCATCTAATTTCATTTCTTTTATCTAATTTCTGTATTAAAACTACACCCCAATTCCGCAATGTCCATTTCAAACACATACATTCAGATAAGTGTTTGGTGTTATGCGAGCTGCACAAGCGAATAATGCTCGACTTCATATACTAATGGTTTCGGAAAATTTGAAATCACAATATTTGTACGCATTCGCACGTTTGCTTCCAAGCGATGACAGCGCATCCCTGTTCCAATATCCATAGACTGACCAATTTGTTAACAACGGTGTGTGAAATGAAACGGAACGGATGAACGGAACTGAATAATCCGATTCGGAATTATTTCTAGCTGAATCCCGTATAAAGTGGCGCCCTCAGCGAGTGCATATATAAGTTGGTTGGTTAGTAATGTTTGTTACCGCTAGTCATGTCGCTGTCATCAGATGATGTATGTTATGTTGGGCTAGTTTTATCTGATATTTTCTATTTGTGTCACAGCTGCGTTGGTGGTCGACCACTACACTACCCATACTACTTATCTAAGCACTGGGCTTACAAGAGATGCGGAAATGTTTTAGTTACAGAGCGGCCATTGGAAAACTTTCCATAGAAAAACTATGATCTCGAAAGTCAATGGTACTTCATATGTCTTATACGGCCACGTGACGTGACGTGATAATAGAATGAGTGACTTATAACCAATTGGTAATAAGTTTAGGATCAAAAGTGTGTTTGCTTTGTCCGGTCTATAACTATAATGTTAAATGTCTTTGTATTCATTATTTTTCACGTTTATACTCAAGATTACTATATTATCAGGTGGTATCTGCTTCTGAATAGGACCGTTACATTTCATAGGGGTTTTAAGGCGAATAAGGACATGGGCATCAGTATCTACGCATCTACAATATCTTACGAAATCGTCCATTCTTCCAAATTTGCTGGTTATGCCAAATTTTCGCAAGCTAAATATACCACGTGAAAATGCAGTTGAAAACGAATTCCAAGATTTGTTAACATACAACGAGATTTCACATTATTATTAGAGCGACAACTATGCTGTTATCACGGTGCTATTCGAGCATTTTATTTAAAATATTTTAGAATAATAACGCCTAGAATGATAATTTTATTTGAAGTTATCTGTAAAAATTGAGGTATGTAAACATTGTTCGTGTTCACTCTCGTTACAATATTTATTACGTTCCTTTGTATTCTAACACCAAAATTTCGCAGAAACTGCTATTGAAAATGAAAATCTAAAACTACGACTTGACCTTAAGTAGGCGTTATTATTTTAAGAATTGTTAACGTTCCGCTCATACTAATCGGTATATTGATGAGATTTTCGAAAATTTAATATTCAAGGTATTTCTCACGATATAAAAACGGAATAAATTTAATCCCATGCAAACAGCAAAAAAGTTTCATTATAAAATTTCCAGGATCCAACGTAGTTTTGCAAATCTCGTACCTTTCGTGGAAAAAGCAGAAGAGGATGTGTAAATCGCGCACCTTACTACTAGCTCCTTTAATCTAGTAAATGTGTTTTGGTTAATTGGATTAAGAATAGCTTTCACTCGCGAACGACGTTTTATTGAATTTGTGTTAATTCTCAGAGTAGTTTGTTCTGTTCAGTTTATTCATCTTTCCTCTCTGCAACGGCTAATGGCATTACTGCGCCGCGCCGTAATGGCTCAGTAATACATTTATCCCTGCTTGACAGGCAATCATCAATTCATCACTCGATATCGTCGTCATTTATTCAAGTGAACGGTTTATTTTTAGAATTTCGTCTATTTTGTTGTTAGAATCGTGTCTGCTTAATTCTTAAAATTATGCTTATTTCCGGAATAAAACTTTTCAGTTCACTTCTGATTGACTATAATTATATTTACGACCCTAACGAAATTGTAGTTTAAAAAAATGTTTCAGTGTTGTTTAACTGACATGTTTTTAAGAACTACATACCATAGTCTAGTCGCTATACATAATTGTTCTGATAATCTGGAGGACACGGGTTCGATTTCCACTGTGTTGCCTGCCGGTTCTTATTTAGATTAGTAGCAGTCATTTTTCTAGATTTTTTAGCTAGGTTGACTCTAAACACTTATACGTCTCTACAATTGTGTCACGATGTTTTTTTATGACGACTATTATGTTTACAATCGTAAGAAAAATGTCTTAGTTGTATTATGAAATTGTCAAAGAACAGCTAGATTCACCTAGCTTGGCGTGCTGTAGAGTAAATCCACTGAGACCAGGGATTTGTATAGCAAAATACATTTCAAGTCATGCAGTTAGTTACGTCCGTAGAGCCGGCGAAGCCCCAAACAAAGCCGGGCCTGTTCTTTCAACAGTATACGTGAAAAAACGTTCCCACGACTTTTGTTTAGGGAAAAAACATCCAGGGCTCAGCGAGAATGTTATTATAATGTAGGTGCCCTATCCTTCCGAATTTATTATTATGAAATGTGTTACGGCAGCGATAAATGTGTCCTTAGATTGTGTGTCGAAAACGTTGTCTTTGAGATCACGCGCCTATTTTTATTTACATTCTAATAAGTACTTTATTTTATTTTAGATCCTTGTTTTACTATTATTTTAGGCAAAGGGGCTTCGTCCTGGTATTCTTCTGCAACTTCCACTGAGTTATACTGTACACTGCAACCTTGACATTTCTATTGTGACCACTATGAAGGATGCATCCCTCAGGCACTCTCCGATCATATATCAGATGATAGTTTAAGTACAAGGAGTGGCCTTAATATAGTCTAGTGTGACGATTTGGCTTCCGAGGTTCTGCTACGATGGAGTGCATGCAAACTCAATTTATTTCAAATCTTTGTAGCTTGTGTATGCTATAATGTCTTCTGTCTACAGTTTGATTTCGATTTCCTTGGTTTCCTCCAAGAGAGACATTGATGGTTCGAAACCGAGCTTGTGCAGGTTTCCGGATATTTCGTTATAATGGTGTGACTAAATTGTTGATTGTTATATATTTTCTACTACAATGAAATGTACCAAATAGGTATTTAAAAACAAATTGATGAAATGATCACAAAACATTGTGTTGTGCCGAATGAAAACTATTTTTTTAAACTAGCGTATTGCGCGCGATTAGGTTCGCAAAAATTAAAACGGATATAGTAGCATAAAGGCTCTAGTTTATAGGCTATGTGCATTCACGGTCAGCGAAACTGTGAAAAGCCAACAAACAGGGAAAGAGACAGAGAGAGCTATTTTCAAGTTTAGGTTTAAGATTGAGGTCAAGTGTTGGTCTATCTTCAAAAAAATAAAATAAAAAATTTTTTTCGCGTAAATATTACTATCATTTCCTTACGACTTCATCTACGTGGTCTTCAGAAGTCATACCACAGGAACTGCTAGTTCGATTCAGATAAAACATAGCTTATGTTCTTTTCAGTTCCTTAAACTATCCCTATACAAAAAATTTAGGCTTTTGACTCTCCGTTACGGCGTAAAAGAAGTACAAACAAGTCACTTCCGCATTAATAATGTTAGTATAGATAGTTGATACTTTATTACTTACTAACGTATGCCCGTGGCTTCGTCTGTTTGGATTGAAGAATGTATTTGAGAGGCCTATCTTCAGCGGTGGACGTTTACCGATGATTAATGGGTAATTGACAGCAATATTCAGGTCTAGAATCTACTTACATAATGAAATAACTGCAAAATTACCTTTTATGAATGATATACATATATGAAGTATATACATTATACATACATACAAAATAACGGAAATGTTGACACGGAAAATTTAATTAAAAATGTCCGCATTCAAATTAGTTGAGGGCTCATGATAACGATCTAGCAGGGGCGAGTAGCAGCTAGTTACAGTCATTGACTACAATCGCAATGGACATGGCATAACGCTTCGCCGAAAGGATCACGCTAAGCAGGTGCGGTGCGCCTCCTACTTTCATTGTGTCTATATGGTAAAAAGAGGTAGAACGGCTTCACCAACTCACACCAATTGTACCAGCTTTCGTGAACCGCTGCAAATTACTCTTGTCTGTAATTTTATTGGTACAATTTGCAATGAAATTCATGGTGCATACTAACCGGCTCCATGACCTAATGTTATACGCTTGGAGTAACAATTCGAAGGTCCCGCGTTCGATTCCCAGGTGGAGTTCTTATTTATACTCGGTTTTATTGGTAGTAAGTCATTTTCTCTGTCCACGTGACTATTTACCACTATGCTAAACAGTAGTTGTTAAACAGCACTGTTGTGTTCCGGTATGAAAGGTAGTAGAGACATTTATTTATTTATTGGATCAGGTAACAATTACTACACTTCAAAATTATATTTACAAGTTACATTATTCTAATTCTAGTGCGTAACCTATTAAAAGCTGATACTGCGAGCACAAAAAAAAATCGTCGTCGATCGTAATCGCAATCGTCTCATTATCTTCAGACTTTTGGATGCACAATTGCACACTCTTGCCGTCCAACGGCCCTATCATCGCCTACAATCAGGTGAGATTAAAGTCAAGTGCAATCCCATTACTGATTTAAAAAGTCTATCTGTTTTCAGGTGCTGTCATCACTACAGCTCTGCAGGCTATGTGGCCTGCAGAAATATAACCACATCAGCTTACGGACTGTTCAAAATATATAGATGAATGCATGAACATATGTTCATTAGTACCCCAGTAGTAGATGCAGTCATTCATTAGTGTTTTAACATTGTACATTTATTACACTGAGCAAGGGAGTTTCTATTATAAAGTTAAATTGTAAAAGTAGGTTATCCGTGTCTTTGTATGCGTGAAAAGATCTTTCTTATTGATACTTTACAATCTCTCTACATCATCAAATTGTTATATATGTTGAAATTTCAAGTGACGAACCCAGGCTTCGGCTGGGCCTTGATACGCAGATATATAGATTGTTAATTCATTATATTGTTTCTAAATATTGCGATTTGTTTGTTTGACTATGATTTGATTGCTTGATATTAATTTCTATTATTATCATAAGCAGTGGCGTGTCCTATGTAATTATAGTCAGTGGTTACGCTAATTAAATTTATACGTTCCCAGTGCGCTCGTAGCTCGAAGCTCGTGCCCTGAGCTAACAGCAACGTCTCGATTATAATATAATCGATCATCACTAGAGGTACATAATGTACGAGCAGGCACTGAACTAAACGTTCCATCATACGAGTATACCTAAATTATTTAAAAAATCAAGCCAAGTGCGAGCAGGACTCGCGCACGGAGGGTTTCGTATGTGAGGTAATAAAGCACTACGAATTGTAAGTCCGATTGAAGAGCAAACCCAACTTTGTAATTGAAAATATGTTTTTCCATATACCTGTATGCATCACGACCAATGCTTCAACTGCAAATGTAATAATGAAAAAGCTATTTTTATCTATCGAATTTCAATCTAATTCCCTTGCGAGTGTCAAAATATGCAGCATAATTGGACGTATGCGGTATTGCGTATACATTGAAGTTTGATTTTTCACAAGTTTCAAGGGATTGCAAACTTGAGCATATAATGCTAATATTAACTTGATATCTTTGCCCAATCTTGAGAAAAAGGGTATTGATATACAGCCGAGCAACGAAGTGATCCTATAAGGGTTCGTTTTTTCCTTTTGCGGTACGGAATCCTAAAAATAATGGATTACTTTTCACTGTCAAAAAGGACACATAAAAATAGTTTTTGCTGAAAATATTTCAAACATAATCGGATTAGTCAACAATCCAACCTTGAACTATAAAGCTTTTTATTTATTCCGTGGGTAGAGCGATTTGATTCGAAGAGGTTTTACTATATACGTATTAGATGATTTCTGTTTTATTCAAAAAGAGTTGTTTGTGTATAAGCAGTCCAAGCTTTATATCAAGAATCAACAGCCTATATACCTCCCCACTGCAGGAGCTCAGGCCTACTATCCTACAGAGAGTGTTTGGGCCATAATCCACCACGCGGGCCCAGTGCGGATCGGCGGACTTCACATGCCTGTTCAAGACATGCAGGTTTCCTCACGATGTTTTCCTTCACCGTTAAGCAATCGGATAATGTACTTGAATTGAAAAACTACTTATAGGTACACGGCTGGATTCTAACCCGGTACCCTTAGATTGAGAGTCCGCACCTTATCCAATGCGCCACCGACGCGAGCGTTTTGAATGTGGACTAAATAATATTTAGATAAGTTAACTTTTATTGCCAGTTACTTGTACTTGGATACACGTACTACAATTGTCGTATTCGTGAGCTTTTATTCCACGTGCTCCCACATTTGGGTTAATACCCAAATCCTACATTGCTTACGGAGATAAAACTTCTTTAACAGGCAAAAGGAGATTAATGAAATATACGAGTACTCACCTAAATTACAACGTTTTGGCATTATAGCCTCAAAGGGAGATAACTGAATTTAATCTTATAAGAAATTGCGAGAAAAGCGGCACGTATCCCTCATGTGAGATTTTTCAACAAGTTTCTCAATTCAGTCGGAGGCTTAGCAGTTTTACGGCACTCGAGAGACCCTACCGATCGCTTTCCCTACAAAGTATTATTTCATATGAATTTCTTCTGCCAGTAGGTGGGTTATTGCATTTAGTCGAGATATTTCCCCTCCGCTTTCCCTTATCTGGGCTCAGACGTTACAGAAAGGCCCATACAGTGTTTCTTGCGGACATTTACTGCTTCTGTAATAACAATTCCTACAAATTGGAATTGAAACAGGGTTAACGTTGTAACCAATGTACAATGAGTCATATAGAGGAGTATGTTTTTGTATAAGTATGATTCGAACTTTATAAAATTGCATTGATAATTAAGCAATACAGCTTTATTTGTAAATTATATTATAAATGACATAGATTTTGAATAAATACATAAATGCTACATGCACCAGTAGTTATTTTCGAATTTACGTAATTTTAGATTTATGTGTTGTGACAAGACAATAGTCAAATGTATTGTTTGAATATCGATTTATTATTATATCAACAATATTTACTAACTTACTGAATCTATATTACTAGCCTACATGGCGCTCTTACAATGGCAACACTAGTGCATACGGGACGGTAACAACAACTGTTGCATAATTTGCTTGCAGTTCAGTATTGAGCGTAGCTGTTACTAGCGAGCGTGATATATGTATCTATACCAGTATAGTTAGGTTTCCCAATAGTGTCTGTATATGCGGCGAGCTAACGTGCCACGTAGTAAAATATGGCCGACACAAACCGACGTGTGCGGATATTCACACAGTCTTCATTCGTTCGGCTCAGCTAGTGCGGTCGTAAGAACGGAAGACGATGTCTATCGCAGTGTAGATAACGAACGTGTTTTGATATGTTAACAAGCTGTTTACGACGGAACGTTCTATGTTGTGGTGGAATTAATTACGCCTATTGACGTGGACGTACCGGTTGAGGTTTAGTCACTGGAACTTTGAATACTTTTATGTATGCCTCTCGTGTGATACCACCCGCATATTTAAGTTATTATTTCTGGAAAACAAGGTTACACTAATTGAAAGTAGAAACTTACATGCTTTGTTAGAAAAATTAGATGTCAAAAAATATTTCTTACGTTATGTCATATGCAGAAGTCTTTAGTTGATATTATGTTCATGATGCGAATTACATTATCGACATCATATTTTCAAACATTTTCAAACATAACCTTAATATTAAGCAAGTGAATACAGAAACGTAGGGAAGGCACGAATGAAGAGAAAGTAAGGACGGCGATGTTAAAAAGATTTTACTACAGCGGAAGTTCAGTTCTATGCTGAATTTGTATACTGCACTCCAGAGAGAGATAATATTCATATTTGTGCGGGACTGCCAGTTTGGTATTTCTTCATAGGAACTTCACAAGTCAGTGAGCAACTTAGATAATATTTTAAAGCTTTCCGTCTACATGTAAAATACCCAGGGCCAGTGAGATCACGATGAGAGCAATAAAAACAGTCAATAACAGAGCGGATACGGCTGAGGACGGACGCTGACTCACATAGGAGGAATGAATGTCATCTGCTCTTAATTCCCGCATCACATACATCACCGCTCATAAACGGGTCCACTATTTTACACAATTTGCTGAATGGCTCATACTTGCTTCTATACGACGAGATTCCCGCCACCTCGATGCGATTTTGTTATTGCATTGGAATGTCTTGGTTTTATGATTGGTTTAGAATGATTTGGGACGGGAGTTTGAAAGTGTCGAGTATTTGGTACAAAGTTATACCAAAAATTATTATTTATAAAATGAAAATGTATAATGGATATAAGCCATTTATTTCGCTTAAATAAATTCACATACTGTTAATCGACCAAAGTTATTTCCGTTCTTATGTCTGCTACGATTTTTTGCAGTAACCTGCTTTGACTTTTCGACTACGACTTTTGTTCATAAGCATCAAGATACACAAAAACACAATTACTTAATAGGTGTTTTCGAGTAGAAAAAATGTAGCTGAAATAAAAACCGCAATTCAAACTCATTGTGCTCCCTTCAAAATGATTGTAGGGCTCACGTCAATATTGTTTTCTAATAAGCGTACCTATCGACCCTGACCGTCCAAATAACACGTGTACCAATATTAAAATGTTCATTACACATTTCACGCGAGTTGACACTTAATTTATACTTAGTGACGGAGATTGGGGAGAGTGTCATCGGGGGGCTGTCGTCATATTAACGTGTCCGACAGCCGGGCAGCGCCGGATGCTCTCGAAATAAACTGTGTCCCTCGCCGTGGGCCGCCCGCCCCGCCCGCTGCTCTCAGTCCTCTGCTACGAGTATACTCTCGCATTTTGATACTTGCAAGCAATGAGTCCTAAGGTGTCGGTGAGTGAGTCATACCTCAATTCCACGTTGTTATGGATAAGAGTGAATGATTACAATGTTACAGGCATTTTGATGGTTAAGAATTGATTAAATGGTATGATTAAACCAAGGGCACCAATATATTTATTCAACTAATTTGTTCAGAATTTCATAGTTTTGATGCGTCACGTTATCTGCGTGGTGTCGGTTTTAGAATAAGACACATCTCATGGTTGTCATAAAAAATTACTAAGGAAAAAATAAGATGGACAGTATAGACCTATGCAGACGACTATGAATTAAAGTTGAAGGGCAAACAAATACAAAATTTACAGCGAATAATGTAGATTATGTCGAGGGATATCAACAATGTAAATAACAGTCGCTCACGAATTGTTAGAACGAACAGAATTCTTTCTCAATCGTGTACGCTGTTTCTTGCCCCCGGCACAGCCAATGTTCCGGACATTGATCCTCACATATATGCATTTATGGACCATATAAGATAACTCGGTAATAGGAACGACCGCAGCATTTCTTTATGAATCCACATTGAGAGAACGAGGAAACCCGTCGTGTCACCCCTATAAAAGTCGCTCGTAACTCCGAAAAGATTTCGTCCCTGCATAATTTTATTAAAAAAGATTCACTTAATTCTATGAAGGTGGAGTCAAGGGCAATCCCGTACGAACGTTGTCGGCACACGTCGTCTTGCATGATTTAGGAGCTTGTCGTGTAACTGTTTTCACAGTTGGAACGAACTGTCGCGAGGAGACTTTACTGCGGCCGATGTGTCGTACAACTGTGATACATGGCGTTGCTTTTTAATCCGCACAATTAAACCCAGACGTTTCGTTGCTACAGCTTCGTTAGGGCCCTTTTAACGAATTAGTTTTGTAGCGTTCCACGATTTAAAAGGAAATGGATTCCGGTATCTAACTTTTGGGATACACAGAGTAGTATTCATAAGTATTAAGTAGATAGTATTCAATTGCCGTCGCCGTCTAAAAATATCATTTATTTTAGATGACAATTGAATTATGATTTACGAGTAACAAACTTTCTGTAATAGATAATTACATGACTTTGACTTTAATTTTATCTTGTTATCACTGTCAGAATGAAAAGATAATTAATATTGAGTGATGTGATATGAGTATGCAACTGGAAATTATGACAGGCGATTTTTTGTAACTTACTCGCTTTTCACATTTCAGAATATGCAGGTGGGTCTTACTTTAAAATGATAACTTTTACTGAAAATTCCGTATTATGTTAGTGCTATTAAATATTCAGGCTTCGATAGATAGTTTGTAATGGGATTTACAAAGATTACAAGCAAATAATACATTAAAACGGAAGATTAAACGTTATCAAAACGTGGTGGGGAATATCTGCGTGTCTGTAGGAAGGGGAGCGCGGAGTTAGACGATACAGTAACCTTATAACTTTGTAATTGCGTGAGTGAACAAAGAAACCCCTGTTTGTCTTTAAAGCATTAGCGTAACAGACTTCCGGAGCAGCGCCCCCCGCCACGCAACTGCCACGCTCGTCGCCCGCACAACTTCCAACGACTGGGGAAAACTTTCATCGGCTAGCATGCATTTTATTTCATGTTTTATCGGCTTTTAACCTCTAATGTATCAAACCAGCTAAAACATGGTCTGACATTGCATGGAATACTTACGTACTTAGATAGTCGCGTTTTATATTGTTTTTCTTATTCGTATTAAAACATCAACTAAGCTTGTTTGAATAATAAACGAGTGCAATTCTTCATCTGTCACAAAACGAGCTAGAAACTAATTTAACTTAGTTAATCATATAAGATTGTAGACTTTAGTTCAAAGGTCAAACACCAGCTGTCTAGAGCGAAAGCTGAGAATAATTTTGTCTGACTAATATTACAACTGCCAAAGTGCTCTGGGTTGTTCTCGGTTACATTAAGACTAAGCTGAAGCATGAGTGTATGTACTCGTACCTTTTACACAAAACTAATTTAATAGAACACTAAATTCAAATCTTTTTTAACGAAACCTTCATACAGACGCATACATGTTGTTGTTCGAAGTTTCTGAATATGGCACTAGCCTTGTGGTATAAATAAGCATGATATAACTTAGATAATCAGTAACGCTGAAGGTAAATTTTGGTCTTGGTACAGAAATGAACTGACGAACATGTGACGAACTGATGACATTAACAGTGTCAAATGAGATGTATTCTCACTATAGCACTTTGCGTGTGAAAATCACAATTTTATGAGAGCATGTCAAATATTATTAAAGCGTGTCATATGAACAATGAACATCTGTGCAGTAGCAGACCGCAGGTCACTAAACGCCAAAGAAATGGTATCCTAGCACCTAATGTGGAAAAAAATAATGTCCGAATTTTATATCCCTCTCCAGTGGAGGAGCAATAAAACGCATGGTGCGCGTGTGGTTGGCTTCCAAATAAAAGGATAAGAGTTTGTATATAAAAAAGAAACATAACGAGTATGTTGGACAGGCGCGAGCGTCAGGCGTCAGGGCGCTCTCGGACCATTAATCTCAGCTTTATTATAAACAGAGGGCCGACTAAATCATAAACACGTTTAATGTATACTCCATGCAACCCTTCGAATTGGGTTTGTCCAATGTCCAATTTCTCTTCCAGCAAATTGAGCAATGATTAATAACTTTTAAGTTCAGTATTCGTTCAGTATTTTTATATATTGAGTGTTTCATACCAATATACCACACGCTGTTGACTGTTCACAAAAGGGGTCATATTTAGTTATTTGTATTTTAATCATCATCGCTTCAGTCGATTTCCTTTCTACTGGTCATTTTAGTTTATATCAAGCCTTATACGAAATTAACAATGCACGTCAATGTTAGCAATGTTGATGGGAATCCCTTCAAAATAACAATCATAGAAAATGTCGCGGCTACTTTCCTGAGTCATTCACTATTTAAATATATTACTTTTGTGAAGTTAGTTGTAGTTAGTTTGCTCGATAAGTAGATTTAAAGCATCTGATATTTATTTTCAAATTCAATTTCAACAGTATCTTTCTGGAAGCAGATTCAAAACCTGTTTAAAATAATCATAAGAAAACTCAATTTGCGACTAAAGACAATTGTTGTAGTCTATGAGACTCGAGCTCTTCCCACATACACATATCTCAGTGATGTACTTGTGTTTAATTTAAAAAATGCAGTAGCTGTAGACTTTCTTCTCTGTAAAATGCTTTTATGAAATAAAAAAGGTAGTACAGTACACTCATTGAGATTAAAAGATTTTTTGAATAATTTTAATTTATTTGAACAAGATTCAATGCGTGGAATCACAACTGGATTTTTATTTAATAAAATCATTTTCCATGTGAATTCTTGGTCAACAATGTTGTTGTTGTTGTTTTCGAACAATCATTCATAGTTGTATTAATTTTCTCCAAAATTTTCTATTTCATATCTTTGCAACGCGAATTTCATATTTGTGGATTTCAAAAAAAATTGCTTCGGGAGCACTTTATAGATATGTAATGTATTATTACGAGCTAGGCGTGAGATTAAAGAAAACACGTGTCCAAACTTCCGGAGTTTATTGGTAGCACAGGTCTACAAGCTAATCTTCTAAATCACGGGTCCCCAGACAGAGTGTGTCTCTGTTTCACTGAGTCCAAGTCTTCTGCACTGATTCGGTCCCTTGATTTTACGTACAGAATCCTTTGACGCCACTAGTACACGATCACTTTTTCACTTCGACTGTACTTTCGATTTACTACTTCTTCCGATTTCCGTTTCTTCGCTTTAAATCACTGTTTACTTAGAACTGAACTGCCATCGAGGTCCGATCTGCGTCTTTTATATCGGTTTTTGACGTTTCCAGAACCTTAACCGTGATTGTCACCTTTAACTGTTTTACTTCGGGAATTTTCTACGTATGACGTGATTTCTAGAAATTTCGCTACTCAACACGAAATACATCCGTACATCCGCTACACACTCAGTACATCCGCTTCTTTGTTTCACACACGTTAGTGATTTTCGAGAACTTTCCATGCTACTCGACACGAAGGAGATCCGCCTCTCTTTTTTCATTCTCTCTAGATTGTTCGAGCAGCTCCGTGACAGTATGCTGCGTTAAATCATGATATTCAAATTTTTAGCCTTTTCACAATACGTAATAAATTGACTATTACGTAAAAATTGGACACACCCCTCTTTAACTATAAGAAGCGTTATTATGAACTCCTTAACATTTTTTTTTGTAAAATATGAGCCCTCTGGATTTAATACATTAATAATTTAACAGATGTTTTTTCTCTATGTAGAGATGAGATGTTACCGAACGTATTCGAAAACATCATCGAGTGCCACTTCTATTCGTAATGGGCTGCGTAACGCCTCTGCTGGACATGAGTCAGAGCCATGAGGAAATAGTTACATTTTATTTTGTCAAATCTCATAAGAAAACGAATAATTAAATGTAATATATATATATATATATATATATATATAATAGATTTTTTCCTGTGAAGATGGCTACGTAATTTAGAACAAAAAATTAAATGGAGTTGTTTCCATAATAAAACTCAGATCCCGTGATCGTCCCGCCTCAGCTATTCTAGTATTTGAGCCTATGTACGAGTATCTACCAGCAAAATCAATATAGTTGTCACACGGGCTGTTAGCACGAGCGTAAGAAAGGATTGATGATCTTGTTTGCGAAAAGATTAACTATATAAATCAGTATAATCGACAAATAAAATAATTATCATTTTGTTTTGAGAGAAACGCACGGAATATAGGCCAAATGTTGGTCGGAATTGCGCACCAAGGGTTCCTTACCACCTTGTTTTAGGGACTTGGACACTCCGTGAAAATTTCAAATGTCTTCTTGTTACTGTTTGTTTGATTTGACGGACGAACAGAGAGCGCAGCGTTAGTAGTAGGGTATTGGTGGCACCCTGTACGCAATGTATATGTGGGCGTGGTATAATTAGATAATCATACTTCCGTAGAATCAATCATTCATTGCTTTAGTCGCTTTCGCAATTTGTGTGATGGGGAGTAAAGAATTTGAGACCAGCGGTCTTCCAGCAGCAACACTGTTTTCCATTGAAACAAAAACAATTTCCTTGGCATTTATTGTCTATCCCGTGGATAGAGTATATTGTTAAATTCATCGAATTGTCTAATAGCATTATTTCTTAACTTAAGATTAAATATAAAATGGTCAATTTCTGTTTACGTTGAACTTACAATCACATGAGATTATAAAGCAAGTGTTACAAAAGTATTGATAGCTATCACTAAAGCTTGATTTTCCTAGGATGGTGGGGCTGTCGTTTAGCAGCCACTATTTAGCGTCAAATGACGTTGCTGAAACAAGATTAGATGGTTTCCTAAAGACCGTTTCTTGACATTGCCATCTTGTTTCCATATCCAAAGTTTCAGTGACGTTATTCGACGCTATAACAGCGGCCGCCAAATGACGGCACCGGCATTGGAGGAAACCTTTACTGGAGGTGATGAATGATTAAGAAGTCGATGATTATCAATTTCAAATGCCAACAAAGTAATCGTACTTCGTACATGCATAATAATGTTATAAATGCTAAAGTGAGTTTGTCTGTCTTTGTCCTTTCTTCCCATCGTAATGGAGATTCAGTTGGAGAGTGACTTAAATTTTTGGTTCAGGGTTAGTTGAAGGGACGGAAAAGGACTTAGGCTACTCTTTATTCCGATCGAGCAAGTAGTTTCTATGAAATACGATACGAAGTACGAAGTTTGCGGGCAAAAGCCAGTATAACAATATTTCAAAGGAACCCCCATCTAAAGATTATATCGCGAAGTTGCTCATAAAACGTAAGTAAACAAGTATAACTTAGGTAGCTCTGAAAATAAATTTGCCTCATTGAGAGTAACTAGGTAAAAGGCAACATAAAACATAAAAGTGAAATTTTGGCCGAGTCCGCCGGCACTGGCTCAAAAGGCAGCCGTATTTTGTGACAGTTCGTATTCTCATGCGAGGCTCTTGTTTATTCTGTGTCGTAGAGAATGCGATACTTTGTTGTTACTTGTAAACAGGCGAGCCCCGGGCATGTACCTATTCTTTATTTGCTTAACATTAGCTACTAACGTATACTTGACAGTTGAGCTTTCGTCTGTTTTAAGAAAAACAATATTTGGGTCTTTGACATTGTGGTCATTAAGAGAGTGTTTGTTTGGGCCATACATTAAGTGGACGATTGAAATATATTGAAATATTTATATATAATAGTACAACATTTCCTCACTGCATATACCGCGGGCCATATGACCCTGAAAACGACGTATTCAAATAAAGTATTTATACTATAAATTTGCTAAATTTTGTAAACAATAATAGTTGAAATATTACGAGTATAATACGAAAGTGAAATAAAGTCAACTTTAACATTACATAATATCATTCAATCGCAACCCTTTTAAGGAATATAAAATACGAGATAAACATATAATAGAGATATAACGTTTCCTACAAATTCTCTTTTATTCACATTCGTATCCGTGGCCTCCGTGGCCTCCATGGTTTGTACTTACAATCCAGAGGTCCCATTTTCGATTCCAAGTAGACTATCGATGTTATTAGTACTGATGTTTTCAGGTTTGAAACACAGCCAGCGGCTCATTAGATTGAGTCTACTGTGTGAGCAAGCACACTTTCAATTCAAGGGCCTTGTGGAAGCTTACTATTAGGTGTGTGAGTGTGTGTGTGTGTGCAAACTAGTGCAAACTCATTATATTACAGGTTTACTAAAAGATTGGGCCTCGCTGGAATGTGACGGCTCTCCCGCTTCCCTGTACCCATGCGTCTGCGACGTCTACAACGCCAGGTCCAAACCAAGTCCAAACTTATAGTAAACGGGTTTTCCATAAAAAAACATAATATCATTTTTGTAATCCTATGAGACGTTATAGCGAGTAAGATATCAAGTAAGGCAACAAGAATGTTATGAATCGCTCCCATAACCAAAAGCGAAAGTTTTTAATAGATTTAGTTCAAGTTATAACGATCAGATTAACGTCAGGAATAGTTTTATTTTGCAGGAGTCCAGGTGTGCTTGGCACCGACCCAAACAAGTCAGTTGACGACCTAAAATAATATTTCCTTCCAGAATACGGACGCTGTCACGTACACTGCCAAAACATATTATTGCGACCGGCCAGCGGCGGAATTATTTTATTTACTTCTTATTAATCTCGAAATAAACTACTCTCGGTTTTGTCTTCCCTTTCCTTATGATCGTTGGTAAGTAGGTAATGTGTAAGAATTATTTCGGCGTTTTCCCGAACATGTGGAATAGAAAAGTGGTTGGAAATATTTCCTCAGTTTCTCCCTCGTCGAATCAAAGGGGATCCACTTTTCCTATGGCATCTCGGATGTCTATGAAAAGAGGCTTTCAATCAATATGTCAACGAAGATGTAATCGCGTACCAATATTGCGTAGCAAGTAAAGATAAGGCGATAATAAATACTAATTTTGCCCTTGTTTCGATGTGAAAAGAAAATCTGTACTCATAGCAAAAGAAATATATAAACTACATACACTTTATAGACCATTCTTTGATTAAAACTAGAACACCTATAAAGCAGCTTCTTAGAAAAGGAATATCAGAAGCACCGTTTCAATAAGTAGGTACTAAGTATTATAAAAACTAGGCGGAGTAAACAATTTTATAACGTTTGTTAGTAAGGGAAAACTTCGGTTTTAGAAAATCATTTTTATGGTTTGTTTGTGACAGACAGGGAAAACGGTTTGATTGACCTCGGAAAAGTATTATGTTTTATTAGGATTCCCTTAACGTAACGTAACGTTGCCGTATGTTTTTATGCTCACCCGTGAAATTCGTTGTCAGAAATATGTACTGTGAAAAAGACCAATTTACTAACAATAAATCAAGAAATTTTAATACTTCTTTTGAAGTGCTTTTTGCAATCGCGGAACAGAATATTTGTTTCATAATTACTGGCCTAAATATGTATAACAACGGACAGGTCGCAAGGAGCGTATAATAATACTTATTAAGATTGCTGATACGTGCATACTCAAAGAACAGCCATGAACATTGTTCTAAACGAAGTGTCAACATACAAAACATTATTTATTTCACGTATGTAGAGGCACATTTGACTCCGTTGGCAAAATAAATATGTGACGGATAGCGTTATTAAAGCAAGCAAGAACAAAGAAGACGTGTGTTCCGTCTACTTGTTCAAGAGCGACTGAAGTAAAATGCGACCATTATCGTATCGGATTATGTATACTTCATTTTCAGCGCACTTTCTTATTTGCCTCTTGTCTACTTTACATGCATAATATCATTTTTCGTAGTTGGATTTTTTCTTCAAAATATAATTATAGAGGTCGGAAAATAGATAAAAAAATTGCCTATTTATTACCTATCTATTAATTATCTAAAGGGAATACAGTACAATACTCGTAAACTATGTTTGCCCCTCTGATGTTAGCTAGCTAGCTAGGCTAAGCATCAATTATTTATTAACGTATAAGTGGGAGGCAAGTGGAAAGAAATGTCCAAGTGGTTAATCGCATCTAGAAATAGTTATTTTTGAAGAAAAAATACATACACAATACAGACGAAATGTCTGTACTTTTTCGGAATTCCGGATAGCTAACTTCAGAGGGACAAACTAGCGTGCGAGTATTATTACCGACATATATTTATATAAAAAATTCTCTATATCATTGAACGATAAATCGACAGACCCCATGCCTTATTAACTTTTTTCTGTACCGGAATTTTTAAAAAGTTGTTGTAGCTGCATGCCTAAATTATGATATCTTAATTTTAAAAGTCTTTGGTTCCGTCTAATTACGTAATAATAATGAAATGACAGGATAATACCGATAACCTTTTCCGTATAATTTTAAAAGTATAATAATTTAAATAAATAACTTACTGAATGGTATAAAACCATCATTTATGTCTATACGTATAGCGCCAATGGTACATCGTCTCTTGTTATTCTAGATTTGAGTTCAGCCGAGCATTAGTTTGTGTTGGTCGTTAGGGCTCCTTCAAAACAACGCCCACGCTCAATAATTCAAATTCGGCATTAGTATTCAACAATCATAACCATAACGGAGGAATTGATTATAAAGCTCATTTTTTCAATACCCTATTTCATAGTCCAAATGGAAGCAGAGCGTGTCATATCATAACTCCATCAATTTATTGAAATAAGGCAAATCCTAGATTAGATTGTTTATTGATAAGTGTGGCCTTGAAAACCAATCAAGTCTAGCCAATTGAGCATATCAAAATAAAGTGTTGTGTCGTGCTTTATGAGATTCGTTTTAGAATGTTTTTAATTTCACTTTTACGACGGCAAAAACTTCAAGAATAATATGTTCGTCCTGCAAACTGTATACGCCTCAATACAACAGATAAAACTGACATACAAAATAGTTTGTCGCATTGTCTGTGAGGTTAGAACTCGGTGACCTGAAACACGGGACTACCTTATCAGGTATCTAGTTTGACACAATGCTTGCTGATTTGTACGTGTAATATAATTTAATGTTTATTTAAGAAAGTAAATCTGTAACATGCGTGCGAGTTACCTACTTTTCTTACTGGATTATTCATACAAACAAAATACATGCAAGTATTAAAAGTATATATTTCTGCATTAAAACGTGCATTGTTTAATAAAATAAAATAATTATATGAAAACATTCATTGTTTCCATACCGGTGAGAAATAATAAAACAGTATTGTACTCACACAGCTAAAAACATTTCAAAGCGAAGTTAATTCAGCGAGAATATAAAAGCGACATTTCATTCACGACAATCGCTTTATCCAATACAATGAACATTATTTTCATAACCGTGCTGTGAATGAATTAATAAAAACATGGCTTGTCGCCCGTCGGTCCTATCGCCGCCTCCGCCGGGGGCGCCATAAATCTGAGTTAAAAGTTAATTTTGTCAATCCGGATAATTCCTCAAGGTTTAATCAGACTAAGTTGGGTGTAATTAATGTTCACTAAGGCCACACAATCTAGGAAAGCTTTGGCTTAGCTGCGGAAATCGGAGTTTGTAGATGGGCGGGCGGCGAGCGAGCGAGCGGCGCGAAGTTGTCGCGGGCATAGCGGCAGTGTGCTAGGGGCGGCCGGGCCCTCTCCGCGTGTAGCTCTGTGAATCACACACCTTCATATTCCTTACCCGCTGCGCCGCACCACAGCCGCCGTCTACGCATCTCATGTCAAAAATGTAATCACATACAAACTAAAACAACAAGTTCTGCAACAAAAGTTTTATAATCATCAAAACTGCTACACACAGTGTGAAAGTGAATTTGTTTCGTCACTCTTTATAAAGTTTTAGCTGAAACTTTTCACCGAGTTCATGGTAATATTTCAATGATATTTATATAGTTATTTAATTAGCTTAGTTATTTAAATAAAAATTTAGTTGTTTTTTTAAATAATTGCATTTGTTTTTGCCATTAATTTCAATATTTTAATGGTTCTCGTAGCGACGGAAGCTAATTTATCTTTGCAATAAACTGTACATTAAACAAGGTCGTGTCATTAAATATGCGATGTATTTAATTATGAGCAGTTAAATTATCATTTTATGACAAGTAGTTAGTATTGGATATAATATGCTGAATGGAAGCAATAACAAACGGGCTTTAATGCTAAATTATTTAGCATAAATTGCTTTATAAACATTGTGTTATGAAACATTCAAATTTCATTCGCAGGTTCGTATCTAAATAGAAGCTTTTATCGAGCTCTGTATCTTGTTTGTTTAGGCGTTTACTAGTTCAAACTATTTGCACGATAGTTTGATACACCCTGTATGTACAAGTATATTTGTACGTATTAGATATACTTCTCGACTACTTATTCTCCACCATTCCCACAACTAGAATGAAGCTGAACGTTTAAATGACTTTGGTTCATGAGCCTTGAGTTGCGAATTTAAGGATTTTCTAAAAGAAATGGTCAATTCAATTACGGAGTCCACCAACAGTTAAAAGAACAAACTAATTAAATTACAAGTAGAAGGGCTCTTATTTTGTAACTCAAGTGAATTTAAAAGAAACGAAGTTGTTTAAATGGGATGTTTTTGAAATAGCTACTTTAATGCTGGATTATTTATAAAAAATATCACATTTTTATGAAATCGTTCATCTGATATAAATGACAAGTGTAAACCCATCGTAAACAAAATTAGGTTTTAATAGCAACGGTTTTTACACCTGGGGTTTCTCATTATCTTAACAACAACATTATGTTTTGGTCTTCGTTTATAGCACAATATGCATGTACGAGTACACGTTGTATAAAGCTGTTATAGCTTATACCCTCCTAAATAAACTCGCCTTGAATGTTATCAAAGTCGGCTGAAAATGTTCAATATGCGAAGATGGTACACAGTACAGACACCTGCCTGTGTGCCATCTCATAACATTATTATATCTTTTGACTTCGCACCTTACATTACGTGGCTTGGTTTATTGCTCCGCCGAGATCCGAACCCTGATCCTTCCGACCTTCGATTCGTACCTTTTTCCTCGCTAAATACAGAGATAGCCAGGAATGGTGCTAATTTTTAAAGGTCGCAGGAAGTCGTTTTGGCATTCGATGGAAGAGTACTATGTCCAGTAGTGGACGTTTCCCAGCTGATGATGGTGATCTAGCCTCAGCTGTCCATTTTACTAGCTTTTGCCCACGATTTCATCCGCGTGGACTTCAAAAATAATCCCATGAAACAACATTAGTCTACTCGTATGTCCTTTTTCGGCCCTTGAACTATGACTTTCTGTTACGACGTAAAGGAAGGATAAACAAACAAAGTCACTTTTTCATTTATCCTATGGATTCGTATATTCAATTCATGATGGGTTTCACTCTAGCGTACTTTGCATAAAAGTTGTTTTATTTTTATGAAATATTTTAGGCAGAAAAAAAATACATGTGTCTGTGTGTATAACCAATTTTTTGCCTTTTTGTTTACTATATAAATATTTTGTCCCGTGATGGCTTACTCTTCGTATTTTAACAAAAATCGGTTTACTCGTACCACTGGCATATATACATGTTTCCAAATCGTGCATTGAAAATCTATCAGACTTTCATTACTGAATATTCTAAATAAGACTACGTCCGTGTAGATGGATATAAGCTAAGATTCGCGGAGAGGGAGACCTCTTAATATAATTAACAATTGTTCGATGTTGGTATTGGTGTTATGTTTGCTGTAGTTCTGATAGGTTTCTTTAATTTTCAAACAAGGCCCCTAATAAACAATAGGTATATTAACTTCTGAAGGCACGTAGGAACCAGTCAAGCGCGAGTCAGACTCGCATATAAAGCTTTCCGAACCTTAAAATTAAATTTCACGACCGCTGAGATAAGTTTGGTAGCCCAGTGGTCGAAATTCGACCATAATTAATTTAATTTAAAAAAATATGTTATTTTTCTGCACTCCTCTATATTATAATGTACTTCGCGAAATTTCATACTCCTCCGTCGGCGTAATTTCGTAAAAAGGGATACAAAGTTTTTGCTTCATGTATTAATATATAGTTTTTGTTTCTACTTTGGCACATAATAAAATTACATTACTAAAATGTTCCTGTACCTTTTGAACGTCGCGACCGTCATTGTAGCGACATGTCCGACGAAATTGATTGCAAAGTCCGGTTTCCTCGTTCCTGAACATGCCACGTGTTCCACGTGCAAAATGGAGGATATGTATTAGCAAATGACCAAATGAAAATTGTGCATCTTCGAGTATCTTGATTGACTATCAACTAACTAAAAAATGTACCCTATTTATAGCCAGTCAAGTGCGAGTTGAAAGTCCCGAACCATGAAAAGCAACATACCTTGAAATAAGGTTCATTTTCCCGACCGCATAACTTTGTTCTTTTTATGTTGAGTTTGTTTGGTTTTAAGCATACACATTCACACAAATTTCTGTCGTTTGTGATTTTTACAGATTTTTCACTTTGCAATTTTCAAATACAGACGGGGAATAATTTTTTACGCATACACATTCACACAAATTTCTGTCGTTTGTGATTTTTACAGATTTTTCACTTTGCAATTTTCAAATACAGACGGGGAATAATTTTTTACATAAATTTTTATGATATGTCAAAAACTATGCCGCAAGTGAAATAAAAAACGAGGCAAAAAAACAATGATACCCTACTTCTCTTAATGACTCCTCTTAAAATAACATCCCCTATTCAGGCCCCTTTAAAATATTTGATCAATTATTTCATTTGCGACACCTGTGGGTCACCATTTCCCATAACTGTTCCAAATTTCACAATTTCATTTGACACCAGAGTGCCAGAGAGGGTTCCGTTTATTTATCGAATGTTATGAACACTAAAAACTATTGATTGATTGGTAATATCAGTCTCATTTACAATATCTTGCCTGTAGCACTAGTAATTTAAGTTGGCATTTTTTTCACTTTCTAGCTTCCACCACCACCACCATAGGGTGGTAACCATATTGATTACCTAAGTCTACCGCAACGAACATATGTAAGTTAATAACGAGTAACGATAACGAAAGGTAACTGAGTCAGCTCAGCACTGTCGTCGAGTGTGAGTCGCTTTCCATTCAAACGACCTTATCGACTTTTGTCATCGAATAAGATAAAGGCCACCTGAAGAAGAAGATAAAAAAACTTCTACGTGATAGCACATCGAATAAAATTGATTGCAATTCGGGTTTCCTTGTTCCTGATAGATTTTTCTCGTACGACTCCCAAAATGGCGGACACGTAGTAGCAAATGACCAAATGAGATTGATTGACGGTGGCTAGCTGCGATTGTTCTTGTCGTGTAGAGGGGGCCGCCATTACACTGGCACCCACGATGTATTAGCTCTCTTCTCGTGTTTTTTGCACCAACCTTTTCTACAGATGTCTTTGCCTCGTATGTTACAAGTTGGGCATGAGTTTTTATCTGTTTACAATGTGTTTTCCTTCAGCAATCGCAGTTTTTCCAGTGATAGTGTCAAAACCAGCCGAGTACGTGTCGTAATGGCACACCGACGGTTCCGTACCTTGAAGCTTTGGAAGGAAACGTACATGTTTCTGACTTATTTCGAGAAAAATAAGCTATAGTTTTTCCATTAATATTAACCTCTATCAACTCTAATTATTTTCAACCGACTTCAAAAAAGTAGGAGGTTCTCAATTCGACTGTATGTTTTTTTTACGCGATAACTCCGCCAAATGTGAATCGAGTTTGTAAACTCTTTTCTTTTGTTTTGTAGAGAACACTTAATAGGTGGTCCCACATTAATTTTATCGAAACTGATTCAGTGCTTTTTGAGAAAATCAGCAAAAAACAAATATGATAATTTTACCTCTAAGGGTGAACATTTTAGGGGATGAATGCTGTAGACTTTTATGCCAATTGAAGTCGGTTTTTGGTTCTTTTTGCACACGTTAATTATAGACTAGTATTTTTGCCCGTGACTTCGTCTGCGTTAACTTTAGAATTTATCCCACGCGAACTTAATGGACTAGGATTAAAATATTTATGTGCCCTAGGATATAAGTACATGTGCGCTAAATACAATCTCGATTGGTTTTGCCGTTGAAGCGGCAAAGCGGCGAAGCGGTAACCAACCAACAAGCTTACTCGATTTTGTATTTATTATATTAGTATAGCTTGAAGTTAGAGAAGTGTTTGCTAAGAAAAAGTCCTTGCATAACATTTTTTTATATCTTATTTCACATTAAAAAGAGTCAAGTTATCATATTCATTTTCCAGCGATGAAACGACTGAAGATTTGGCAAAAAGGACGCTAATATTTTTAGAGTAGTCTGGATTATCTGGATTAGTATTTTCAACGTATTTTGAGTTATCAAGGGTGCCATTCGAGTTCGTTGCTATCCTGCAAACATCTTCGTTTGTTTGGTCTAATGAGAGCAACAAATATTTCAGAAATTCTGGAAAAATAACCATAAACCTAGAACTTCTCATGAAAACCTTACGTAAGAATATACTTACTCGTACGAGTGCAGGTAGATAGTTTGGATTCACTGTTCGACCCATGTCACGCGTCGTCACAATATCACAAAGCCCCAGAAATATGAAGTCCATGTTTTATAAAAAATCTGACACGTTCGTCGTTCATATGACGTTACATGTAAACAGGACCCCCTCTCTTCCTCCCCTACGTTTGACATGTTCCGCTTACAGTGACTAATGTACCGTCTGAAGGGGCAAATAAACTATATACATTTTAAACAGCAGTTTTGATAGTGCATTTTAGTTTCAAATGTATCGGACTGCTGCTGCTTAACGGAATTAACGGAAAAAGGACTACGTATCGCATTCAATATTGTTTTGTTCCGACAGTCAAATACAGCAAGGGCAGGGTTTCATTCTTTAAGATCTCCGTGAGTACTCCCTTACATTTAGTTTTGATATTAATTGCAAAACATTTTGTGGTATTACATTTATCCGTGTTTTTATAGTTCAATTACTAGCTCTAGCAATCTCTTGTTACTGTCTTGTTGTCTCAACTATCGGATACAAAAGGAGACATAAAATACACACTACTTCATATCCTACATAAGCATTCCTCTCTGATAATAATTGCTAAATAATTTTTTTGTTCAGCTACATACCTTTTCCTGGACAACCCTAATGTCGGTCAATATTATTTCTGCGCTATTAACGTGCCAAGAACACAAACTGTTACACAACATTAAAGGGAACCTTGTAAGTTTTATTGACACATTAGCAATAGAAAAAACACAAAGCCATCGGGCCAACCTCTGTGTTTTACGAGCCGCTCCATCACATCGATGGTATCTATATGCGAGCACTATTTCTCCGAAATCTGGAGTCATCAAGATCTAACCACTTGGCCTCTTTACGTTCTTTTAAGAGGGCGCGAACTGTTTATGTCGTCATATTGAGTCAGCTGTTACAAGCACGTTGGATTATTTGGAACTATTTTTAATGATAATAATGCTCTGAATCATTGTTATTTGTTTTAGTTAGGTCTATCAATTACCTTTGAATGTCATCACTTATCTAATGATGAGGCATTGTAGGTCACTCTAGGTAGCTACTTGTTACAATAACTACACTTGATGAAGATAGGCGCATTGTAATTTGATTAAACGAAGGGTAAATACACTCTCTAACCCAACGAGTATCACCATCGACTACACCATCAATTAACATCAGGTGAGATCGTGGTCAAGCGATCAATGTTAACAATTAAAATTGCTAACTCTAAAAATATCAAGTATCGACTTACACCAGCTTCATCAGATTCATACATGTCATCATCAGCCTTCCTCACATGACCACTATACGATGATTGGGTTCTCCATGATTTCTCATAATCACCAATTCACCTTGGCAGGTGGATCAACGATCAGCGTAAAATGTTGTTAATAGATAGGTAGATTACTTTTAAGTCGCCGTTTACGACACCCACATATCATTACATTTGATACATTTCTAAAGGTGGGTCTACACGATCTTTAGCATATATTCAATCTAAATAAATCACACTATTTTAAGGCTTTGTGGAAAATACGGAAAGACACAATGACTGCAGTGGAAAACTATGTTTTAAATCAACGTTATCTTATCGCGTATACATTTATTTCTACAATCGTTCTGTTATGACGAAGAACAAGAACATTGTCTTCCACAAAGGAGGGTACTTTGCCGCAAAATGCATGGCAATTCATATGACGCATGCAAACAGGCAGAATAAACGCCAACGTATCATCTCGTTAGGAAATATGGGACACGATGCGAGCGAGCCGCCCGGAATGTGCTCCATTGCTCTTTGTGTAGCCCCCTTTTGTTTCTGATCCGCGAGGAGTGTGGTCCGCGTGGTGCTGTGTTTGTGTAGATATCCTTCGTTTTATATTTATCTGTGTTTTATATACCTCTGAAAAGGCTTCTATGTCTGATACAAATCAATGTCCAGACGAAAAAACTTGGGATTGAAACTTAAGCTTTGGAACATCGATCTCTTTGATGTAGTATTTAGTACCACTAAAATTATTTTTAATATTCCACTATTAAAGGGATGAAAATGGTTGAAAAGTTGTTTAATGGGTAGACCAGTTGAGCAGAAAACTTGCTTGAAGTATCGATCTATTATGCCGATTTATAGATTAACTGAGGCAGGCATTTCCACGCGGAAAAGTTGAGCGTAGTAAACTACAAACTAAATTTTTTTTTTCAAAAGCTTTTTGATGGGACCTGACCACGTTTAATTTTTATTGAGTTTCCGGTATCAAAGAGCAACTGAATTGAAAGAATGAGGTTGTTGGCTAATCACTGGATTCCATGTGTTGGGAAGTTTTGTATCCATTAGTCTTATTGAAATTTTTTATATTTGGTTATTATAATTGCGTCCTTGACCATCCGGGAGATTTATGTAGCGTCTTTATAATAGAATAATAGGCTTATGTAATTCAATCTAGTGACTCTGGCAGGTTTTCAGTCAGGTTAGTACTTTTATCGTACTTTTATCTTCGATGAAGTAAAAAGGAAAATAACCGTGTTTTGTAACTTTGTGTTTAAAATGTGAATTAACTGTTTCGTTCATTTTTTGCGAGTTAAATCGAATTTACAACATGTTCCATAATCGATGAAAAGAAACGTAAACAGGTGATGAAAAGTAACGGCATTAAATTAAATGTTACAATATTGTTACTACGATTTTTGTGCCTTGTTTCTTTGGCTTAGTTGAAAAATAACCTTGAAGTTATTGAACATCTAAAATAGCACTTTAATAACCGTCCTGCAGCCCATTAGCTACCTTCATATGATTAGGTTGATTCTCTGTGGTCAAAATTCATATATCCAGCGGGTATATATAGATACCTAGACACCTAGAAAGATATCACAGTGCTATCAATCCTACGCCTAACTGCACTGTTAATAGCACAGCTGTGTTCCGGTATTGAAATATAAAACAACTAATCCGTTATTAATTTCTGAGTGATTATACTTCTAGCCTGTAGAAGCATTCTCACTTCACACAAAACTAATACTTGTGCATACACATAAAATATTCTATAAAATTTACAGTTGTGTAATACAAGTTTTTATCATGACGCAATATTTGAGTCAGGTTGAATCTTCGCTCAGAAGAAAGTTACTTATTTAGCTCACTACATCATTAATGACGTAAATATTCAGTGATTAGGATTGGAGTACTCTGCCTACGCTATTTCTACCGACCTCTTGAAGCTGGTTTTCTTCAAAGGAAAACGGAATAGGCATCGCTTACGGGTGCATGAAGTGAATTTTACTTTATTTGTATACACCTTGGGCTTTCACTTGGCCTTAATCTCTCATGTAAAGGCAATTAATTATAAGGCTATTTGGTGAAAGCGTGCTCACCCATAAGCCTCAAGGCAAGAGCGTATAGAAAATAGCCCTACAACTCAAACTGTGTATAGAATGGAGATCGAATCCTTTCGATTCCAATCAATCTGCTAGATATAGCTATCTCCCATATTTAGTTTCCGTAGTTCAAAACTTTACAACACGTGTATGTAAGCTCTTAATGAGTAAATATCACAGCGGCCCTTTAATCTTGCCGAAATAACAAGGCACACGATCAATGGGACTTATCGGAACCACCGACCCGATTCCAAAAACGGGCCTCTAATTTTCATTAGTCGCTCTTTGCTTTCCTTGCAAATTTAATCACGAATAGAAACAAACTTGTTTCCAACGCTTCACAGGGAATTAATTATTCAGACGTGTAAGTACCAAACCAACCTCGCATTTGGTAAGTAAATATAGATTCATTTTTGAGTAAACTTTCCGGAATTGAAAACGTTTGACCACGTTGTTGTGTTTCATTTTACAAATAACCCTAGATCTGTTGCTGCCGTATTTAACTAGGAGTTTGGTAAGATTTTTTGTTGTCTATGGTTTAGTTATCTGTCCATCTCTATGTATGATCGCGGGGAGTCGCTGGGTACAAGTGGCTCGGGCCCGGTCTATGTGGCATACCATGTAGGATGCCTATGTCCAGCAGTGGACGTTTCCCGGCTGATGATGATGGAGTCTATGGGGTGAAGAGGGACTCGAGCTAATCCAGAGGTAGAAGCATCAATTCGGAACTCAGTTTGATCAGATATATTGTAGGTACTTTTCAATGTCAGTCTGTCATCTAATTACCACAATAGTGTTAACAGTACTTTATGTTTCGCTAATAAAAAAACACGCGTCCAACTTCAACCTTATTGTCACTTACGTTCATCACAAAACGAGGTTTCTTGAAACACATTTTATACATCCACCTCAATATTGGTACCATTCGATATCCGTGTTACTAGGACCGTATCGAATTACCTCATGTGCCATGCTGTAATCAAAACATGTCAGGCTTCATCTACACTACAAAGGACTTGTTCACTAGGTATTAAAGCCCTTGTCTGATTAACGTCACGGTTACGATGCTATTGACAAGGGTTACCGTTCAACTTAGTTTCAGTATCATACCTCATGACCCAGGCCTGTCAAAGTTGAGAGTGGATTTGTACGGTACATGCAAACACGCGAGGTTGTGGAGAGGGATTCATATTCAGCGTGATTCTTGTGAGGTTGGTGATTGAGGGAGGGGGCGCTAAGCATACAGCCCATCGACAAGACGGATAATGTTCATTATGTGTACACACACTGTCTCGGGTGTATATGGGTTGGTATGCTAAACGTCAGTGTCAGAATGACAGTTGACGAGAGCCGTGGGCGAGTGCGTGCGCGCGCAGTAACGAATACGTGAGCATTGCCGAGCCAGTGATGTGATAGATAAGACTAATTAGTCTGATGTGCTGTCTAAATCTGTTTGTCTTATTGTTGTCTCCTTGTAGGAGGGTGATTGTGACTCAAATATATAGTAAAAGACATGGAAAGGATACCGAGTATTGCAACCCGTTCATTATTGTTATAATTATATATTTTATTGGTTTCCGACTTCTAATTTTTTATTATTTTAACCACCTTCATTTTTAATGAAAAATGATAAATGTATTCCTAATCATAACCACTAACTCAAAACGGTTAGTTCTTAAGTATTACAGACATTAAACGTTTACCCTAGGAGGTTAAAATTTGTACGTACATCCATCAACAGCCTATATAGTGTCCACACTGCAGGGCTTTCTCTCTTACAGAGAGTGTATGGGACATAGTCCACCACGCGGGCCCAGTGCGGCTTGGTACACTTCACACACCTTTTGAATTTCTTCTCAGAAGTGTTCAGGTTTCGTCACGATGTTTTCGTTCACCGAAAAGCTAATGGTAATTATTTTTTATAATTCTTAATAACAAATTAGAACTCATTGGTACGAGCCAGTATCGAACACATACCTTGATTGTTCAAGGACTGACGCTCTACCCAACTGAGTTAACATGGCTCGAGATTTACACAATTTCAGATAATTTTATTGATATATTCTGTATAAAACGACCCTCTCACCAACTAGATTGAGTACAGGTGAGAATAGAACCTGTGACCTCTGAATTGTGAGTCCAACGGTGTCACTAGACTACGGAGGCAGGTAAAATCGAGTCAAGGAAAACTTGTTCTTTTTATGTTCGTATCAATGATATTCCATAATCGCAGTAGGTACCACGGTGGCTGCGCGGTCGATGTCTTTCTCCTGTATATACGAGTATGAGCAGCGTTCAAAGCGACTCGTTTTGGCAATATTCCACACTGTTCACCATTTCTCTCGTAAATACCTTTTCGGTCGAGTCAATCCCTGATTATATTGTAAGCTTTTTGATATGTTGAGGTGGGGCTTTCGTTGATATTTTTTATGTTTAATGGATATAAATCCCCCTTTATAGCCTTGTATCGTGAGCGTAGACGTAGCCTTGCCGCACCGTGGCTTGTTGTTTCTATACTGCTATCCGAACATTTGCAATGCACGAGTAAAATATTGTATTTACAGTGGTGGCGTTCACTTTCGTTCACATACAAACGTTGTGAAATATGCACCATTGTCCCACTAATTTCATCATTCATCAACAGCCTATATAATTATGTCCCCACTGGAGGGGCTCAGGCCTACTCTCCTACAGAGAGTGTATAGGCCATAGTCCACCACGCGGGCCGGCGGACTTCACATGCCTGTTCAAGACATGCAGGTTTCCTCACGATGTTTTCCTTCACCGTTAAGCAATCGAATAATGTACTTGAATTGAAAAACAACTCATAGGTACACGGCTGGATTCGAACCCGGTACCCTCAGATTGAGAGTCCGCGCCTTATCCATTGCGCCACCGACGCTTTTTAAAAGCTTTTATTTAACTTGTTTAATAATTCAACATGTTTAATGGTTAGTGAATTGGTTTATTGTTTACGGTAAATGAATGCTATTAATAATTTATTTGGTCTAAAACACATTGCTACTGTTTGGTAAATAATTAACAAATGTGTAAATAACTAAGAAGCCGAATCAACTGCCCTAAAACTCTACATCATTCATCCCCTAAAATGTTTACCTTTATATGTATAATTATCCTGGTATATATTTTGTTTTGGTTAATTTTTTCAAAAAGCTCTACATCAATTTGGATAAGATTTATATGGGGCCTCATAAGTATCGAAGTTGAAGTACCGAATAAAAAAATCAGCAAAATTGTTTCATAATTGGCGGAGTTATCGCGTAATATATATAAAAAACATACAGTCAAATTGAGCACCTTATCTCTTTTGAGATCTGTTCAAAACTACTCCCGCTCGCCTGTCAATAATATTACTTACCTACTTCATTACGTGTCTAACTCATAGCAACGAAACCCACGTAAATTTTAATAATATAAAATTGAATGTAAATGTAGGCTGTAAATATAACATTAGTCAGCTGGAGCTGGAACCCTGATCAAATTGCCACTTCACCTTTAAAATACTTCAGTTTGACTTTATTCAGCGCTTGTTTTGTCCGTGAAATATAGTAAACAGAGTTAAGATGATGAGAAGGCGATTTCCCTTTTATATAAAATTCGTTTCAAGCTTGTTTGACTCGGCTTTTCAGTAGACAAAAGCGTTAAAATTCAATTTTCTGATTATAGCGTCAACATTGGTTTTAATGGAAGGAAATTTAAATGATCATAATAAAACAGATTTAATAAAAGGAATGATCGCTGTTACTCGCTTAATTTGCATTTTAGAAACAATAAACATCACGGCATTGTAAATTTTAATTTGAGTCAGGTTACTTTCGGGAATCATGGAATATAACAGAATGTAACTGTCATTTGTCTGTTGTCGCTAATGTTCGTTTTGACAGTTTAGTGCAGATTATTAATCCGTGAATTTCGTATATGGTCTGGCCTGTGGTAATGTAAAAATAAGGATGCATATTGTACGTGCTAATTGTTTTATTTGCATTATGTGGTTGATGCTTGGCTTTCGTATCAACTGAGGGTAAGTGACGATAAGCCTCAAGATAATCTGATGCTGGATGGCACTAAATTGGTATTATCACTGCTGGTTTGGACAGATTTGTAAAACATACTCGTAATGGTAGCTAGTCAGGGGGGCAAATAAACGTGCCCATAATCTACCAAACCAAGCACCGGATACCCCGCGCTAGTAATCATGCTTGTTTGCGTCTAAAGACCTCCATGTCACAACGCGTGTTAACGATAAATTATTTTGTTACTTTTATTGTGTTTTCTGAGAGCTACAACCTGGATATTTTCAAGGCCAGAGTGAAAAGGCTATTTCTAGGCTACCGTGAACCATCCTAGACCACACCGTATAACACCAGGCTCTCACTTGTGGTAAAACAGAAGTCTATTTAATATAACTAATAAAATTAGGATAGATTGCACTCAGAATTGTCTGTGGTCCCTGACATGTGATATGCTCGAGTACAAAAATATTTTTATGCGCCCACTTTTGTACCCTGTACTATTCACCTTTGATTGACATTTCCGAAAAATAAAGGGTAAATGTGACATGGTACAAACGTGGCTACATATTTTTGTAGCGATAAGACATGAGGCAATTCTGTTCTGGAGCCGGAATCAGAATTTACTTTTACATAATTTAAAACGTAATAGCGTTTCAATTACCCGTACATTTTACCCGCAGGGAATTGTTTTCCACTTATCGCTCCGACTCATTAAAACACAATTCAGAAGGATACTCGGTACTACCTCGTATTAATTACAGAACACATTTAAACATTTCGAGTCCTCAGAGAAAATACAGAGTAATTGAGGGATTAAATCTGCCTGTGTCAATATGATAAGAGCTGGGAAGGGCCCTGTCTCTGACATAAATGTAAAATGCAAACAGAGGACAAAGAGGCGGTGGGATTGGTCAGATTCTATCGGTGACAGTTGACTGCTATTTCGTCTCTGATCTTGTGAACCTTTGTGCTACGTCTAGATGCCGACGAAAAAGGGCCTTTGTCGCGTCTGTCGGGAGATTATAAGTCCTATTCGTACCTTTAGCCTTGAAATCTATTTACTAATATTATAATTATATATAATGTGCGAAACAATTGGTTATCACCATTTTGATATACTACTATGTAGTTTTATGTGTTAAAAAAAACTAAAACCCGAAACGCATTGGGCCTAATATTAAACTTGATACTTATTATGGGGGTTTATGTATATTATTTTAGTACGTAAGTAAACCTAAATAAGTTTATATTACTTAATATATTTTCGGAACATACTCTTCTAGAACTTGATACCAAACACTAATTTTTTAATCAGTAATAATTATTTGTTAATGTCCGTATGTCCTTTATAAACCGCCACGTTAGATTTCATGTATACAGAGCGCAGAGAAGCGTTTCCAATGATAACATTCATCTTTTTTTGAAGATATTTTGAAGATATGAGAGAACATACGAACATACATAAAAATATAGCTAAAAGACACTCCTGGCCTCGACGCAGTCAGTAAAAAAAAAACAAGTTCGTGTGCGGGCCGAATCTACGTCATTTTCAATTCGATATAAAAATATGTCATACCAACAGGCAGACGAACCTCATTTAAAACAAACATGTCCCTGATAAGTTAACACAATTCCAGACATATCGTTATTTACTCAATATGTTTTGTTCCAGTAACCGATGGGGCAAGGAACGACGGTAAAATGTGTGCGTGTGAGTGGCGAACTAGCGTTGAACTAGCGGTGTTTATGTGCGATTGATCTCACTCAACGCGTGAGGGACTGACAGTGCTATATGAGACGTGTCCCGAATACCAGGTGGCATGGAGCTGGTACCCGTAAGGAGACGCATGCTCGTGGCTTTCTTTGCTACTGTCTTTTGGGGAATGGGTGAGTGTTTATTTTTATTATTTATTGGTATGTGACGCTCAGTCAAAAGTTTTAGTCAACTATTAGCACTCTCACCACTACTTGTGACGCGGAGCTTAAAAACCATACGTGTCACACTGGTGTGACCAAATGGTATGACGGTGACTGACTCGGTCTCATGACTGACGGTCTCATTCGATAGTCCATTTAAAAAGATAATATCTGTATTTTTTTATTATTTGATTAACAGTTTTTATAGCACAACGCGCCAAATAGTGGTTGCTAAGTGCCACGTGGTGCTAAAACGCTCTATATAAATCGTGCGTGTTTTGTGACGTCACATTGCTATATTGGAGCGTTAAATGTATTAAGCTTGATCGATATTTTGAGTTATCTCTCAAAATAATGCTTTTATGTGCTATATAACCTTATAAAAACACGCTCAAAATTTATTATATATTATAAAAGCTTTATATTATTCGAGGAACTAAATTTTTCGCAAATTTCTCGAAAAATAATAATTATTACGTTTTTTCTAAATGTCAGTTATGGTATAAAATACAATTCAACCCCAAATTAATTAGGCGTCAAGTACCCAATTATGATAATGATTTTTTTTCTTCGAATTTTTCCCGACCGCATAACTAGGTTTGTCCTGGGTCTTTAATTTGTATGTATGTTTGTAGGTCATAATCATCTCAGACAATGTACGTTATATCTACTGCTGTTTTCAAAATGTTAATTCTAATTACATGTAAACACGCTATGCTCTAAGCTAAGAGTTGACTCTACGTATAAGTATCTTACAGTCATTTTGTCGTGATAAAGAAAGGCTGTGTAGAAAGTAGTCATAAAAATATAAAGAACGATTGGCACAAAGGACGAACACAAATATTTATATTCAGTACCTGTGCAGTTCGGAAAAATCATCCTCATTTCTCTTCACGGGCGAAGAAAACTCAATACAGAGGGAAGATTATTATTATTACGGCAGATCCGCCGTTATCAGTAGCTATCGAAGCGACCATTTGACGAAATGGCCGCCTTAAATATCAATTACAATTCTGTCTCTTTTGTATCCAAAATCTCCTCTTGGATTTCAATCAAATAATGAATCTTTGAAGTGATAAAATATCTTCTAAGCGTTTTGTACAACACAAAAAGGTTGGACTTGAGTTAGCATCTAGTTATTTCGCTCGCAATTTTAAAGGAATTTGAAAACGATTCTTGAAAAGCGACAAGGTGTCTAAGTGTGAAAAGTTCGATAAGGTAGTATTACAAATAATTATCCTTCTTCATGTCTTTATGAAGTGTCGAAGATTCGAACAGACGGATTTAAAATTACTGTGTGACTTTGTATTTTGCTTTGATACGACTAGAACACTCTTGTAAGTTTGTTATTTTACAAACGAGAACAATTTACGAGAATTCATAATGATTTTGAACTTGATTTTGTTTTGTAGTTTGTAATGTTTTGTATAATTTCTGGTTACTTTGATTATACATGTATAAGGCTGTTGTTTGCATAATTACCGCTTATTTCACGAACACAAAATTTACCATTTTCGAAATACAAATTATTCATATCATTACGTTTATTTGTTTTCGTACGGTTATTGTTGTTTACATAATTATTATTTTAGGACGAGAATTTTCCTATTTTTGTAGATTGATGCTTCATCATCATCATCCACCGGGAAAATTCCACTACTGAAAATAGGAACGCAATCGATTCTTATTATAGAGAGAGTATACCTTAAGTTCATGCTCTGCGAATACAAAAAGTTTAAGGGTATAACAACACTACCGCCTGAATAAACAAACTTATTCAGTAGTTTTCAACCACAGCGGGAGCTTAAAGAGTAACTTTCGCTCTTCAACTACGTAAAATTGTGCGGTTTTTGTTTGACATGTAAATTTTGTGAACCGTACTAGTTATCAGCGGCTTCAATGTTTTTTTTAAATATAATTTTAAAAACATTTGTAGGTGGTTCTATGAGGCAGAATCATGTAAATCAGTGGACTTATCCCGCAGTTATATTTGTGGTTCATTGCTCAGTTATATTCAGAATTGAAGAATCAATATATTTTAGAAACTTCTGGTACATGTATATAATAAAATGTGTCTATGCATATAATAAAGTGGTAACTGGCATATGTCTGTACATAAGAGATATCAATAAAAAACTAGTATGAAGGGCAGCAAGTAATACTATCTCTATAATTTTTGACAGTAACTCTGTCTGTATGTTTTTACTTTACGCACATCATGCAAACATTACTACACGCACTGGATGCGTCTTTCACATTTGCTTTGCTGGAGGTCAAACATAAAATATCGTTCAAGTTTCATATTGATACGCTTCCTAGAAGACGAGTTATGTCGGGCACTATAAATAATTTTTAATAATAAAAAAGAACAGATTTATAATCACAAAACAGTAATCAGACTTTATCAGACACAAATTATATAATACACACGCCCTTATTGAGCCCTTACATGAAATCAAAACCCCTGAATCTAACACATGACATCTTGTTTTTTACGCGGAACCTTAACGTATCTTTCTCTAGTCGCAAACAAAGAATGCTGATTTATGGACCTAGCCAGCTTGTATATTTACACAACAATGCAATAGTAGCTTTCCGCGATATCTAACAATCACATCGAATTGTGAAGGTCAAATACTGTATCGATACAACTGATAGTATTTAAAAGGTCAAAGGTTAAACAGTAGGGGATCAGTTGATTTATGAATAACATGAATCTTATAATGGTTTAGGGTAGAATAAACAAAACCTATGTAAAACAGTCAGTAAATCAAATTACAGTCGTAGAAACTTAAAAATAGTGGAAACGAGACCTTTTAAACACAAGATTGATATTATTATGCGGTTTGAGCTCAATAATAAGTTTTTTTAATATTTAAAATTTGGGAAAAATGGCCATTTAATTTATAATGTTAACGTTTATACTGTTACTCTAGTTGATCATTTCAGGAATGTCTAATCGACGTATTTTATCGATTCATATGTTTTACCCTCTCTTTTCTTATGTTACGAATAGACTTTGAAATTTGGAATTTAATCGGCTATTTTATGAGTAGGTTTACAGTTCTCAGTGTATACAGTCTAGTTTGAGATATGATTGCATTAAAATTTTGTGTATCAAAAATTCGGATTTTTATCCAATATAATTCAGTCGTCTAAAATAAGGTTTGGGTTTTACATTGCAGAGGGTTTCTTTTTCTTTTCACAATATTAAATATTTAATATTAACAAATATGTAATTTCTAATATTCAATGATGAATAAATCATAGGATCACAAAATAACTATAGGTAGGTCTCAAAATAACAGAAGTAATAGACAAAGATGGATATGTTTAATTTAAGAGTTTTTTTTAACAAATTAGTCAACGATAAATCACGTTAGTTACATAAGGTACCTTTACCTTTGTTGTTACGAAAATTCGTAATTATGTGCAAAAAATATTTATTTGAAGAACGTCATAAGAGTTACGAATCGCCCCTCTTGCGTTACTGGACCGATGCTTTGCCCGCAGCTTCGCCCGCATGTACTTTAGAAGGTAATCCATGGGAACTGCTCGTTCTATCGGGATAAACTGTGGCCTATGTCCTTCCTTGGCATTTAAACCATCCTTCTACAAAAAATCAAAAGTTATTCTGCTATTTGGGGCGGAGGCAAATACAACAAATAAAAAACAATGAAAATAGGTCCAGCCGTTCTCGACTTATAAGTTATAAGTATTTGAACAGACCTGACTTTGTATATTAAGATTTAGTTGCAGATTCTCTTATAAAATATATGGTAATAACATCAGGAAGGTTGAAATTTTTTGAACATTACCAATTTATGGTTCAACGAAACCTAAATAAGAACCTTGATTACCACTTTGAGAGTCAAAGGGTCTACTTACTTGTTATGTTAACGATACAGCTAGACAGGTTTATTTCGGCTGGGGTGTAATAAAATCACACAATTAAGGACCTCCATAGCTCAGTGTGAGTAATTATGTTGCTGTAATCACCGCATAATTAGGTAGCAACATGTGGAACGTGTCATTTGGGGAATGGGTACGCGGTACGTGGCTTGTTTGTCACGCCTTTTTCATGCATGGAATGTCGTTAAAATGTATCTGCCTCGTTCATTTACTCGTTACAATGTGTATATTTTTATTTGACTGTGTTTTTGTGAGACATTATGTTCAACTAAAAGCTGGTTCCGATTGAGTCCATGTTTCAAGTTATATTCATGTTGTGGATAGTTTAGCGTCACAATCTGTTTCATGTAATACTTAGGCCTTTAGATGACACTAGATTTAGTGAAATCTAGTGAATAATCTGCAGATTCGACGCAAAATTACTCACACTATCAATTGGTATAACTAATTAACTCAACAGCATCGATATCAAACCGCACAGAGGACTGTAATACTATCGTAACAAACCGGAATTTTTTCCAAAGTTACAAGATAGCGTCGGCCATTACACATATGAGTAGCTCTTCGACTAACTCGTGTTTCACATCACATGTGTCAATCATGTGGCACCGTATGTTAATCTCTACTACGAGGAAATAGAATAAAATAACAGAAATATATACTATCACGTAAATAGAAATAAAACTTATCCGAACTGATTCAAGTGAATCCTTGGAGTGCGGACTTCACTTACACAAAGAAAATAAGGATAAATTACTTGCGCAAACACAGCAAACTTAAAACGAGCTGGGAAGATATATTCTGGCTGAGTAGAAGAAATACAGCATTTGCCTCGAAATAAATTAACCCTTGTCCCAAGAAGAGCCGTTTACTGTGACATTTATATCGTTTAAGAGACAGGAAACTACCAATTCCAGCGAGCCGGTGCCAATTGTCACTAACTACGGAAACAATTCACAATTGTTTTATTTTTGTCATTAGTTGGAGAACAGTGTTTGTAATATGACCTGGGGTCTATTTTACGATCTCTACAACTCTTCAAAATGAACTGCAAAGTAAATATATGTATGCTACACTAATACGTTATGGGGAACAGCTCAAAAGTACTTTTTTCCCTAAAGCGTACTCATGACTGTATTTTCGTCATGTATACCTTGCAGCGATCCACTGCTATGCAATATCTCTCAATATCAAAGCGGTCTTCATTCAAATCTAAATTCCCCAAGTAAGCCGTCTTCCCACCTATACGAAGGGCGACTTACACGACATTGGATTCTGTTCAGTCAAAGACTCGAGTGATCCTGCCACTTCTTGATAATCCAATGAGCTGTGTCAGTAGCTTTAATATTCAATTTAGTATTTCCTTATTTTCTTAAAGAATAAATAGTTATAATAGTTATTTAGTGCAGGCAAAGAAATTTAGAATATTTAACAGGAAATCATGATTGTAGATTGCTTTATTATATTCTCGCCAAATGTTTTTTTTTCTAATTCAAAAACGGTTTGCTACCTATCTTATTAACTTATTTTTGCTATATATAAATCCTAAACTTATATTTGATATAAACCACGGCAAACTGTAGATAGATAGCTGAAGCAAAAACAACACGCCATTTATCTATCCATCAAAAAATAATAACTTAAAAACTTTTCCTAAGCGTGCTGATGTTTCGTAATCCCTACTTTAGATTAGATAAGTCTTTACATTTAAACTTTCGCTTGAAACTTACAATTTGGGCCTTTTCAAAGCGGTCGCCTAGGCTTTTAGAACACGACATCTTGCGCTGTCTTCAACCGAAAAAATGAATTTGATCGAGGAAATACCTACTTATATATTTATGTTCAAAAAGACACGTGTATTAATAATTTTCATTAACTTTACGTCTGGATTTGAGTAATTATTTATTGAAAACGTAAATATAATACAAATACACTGTAATCATGCTCATACTAAAATGTAATAAATGCGAAAGTGAGATATTTTGTGTGTTTGAATATTTGTTTGTGACCACATCGCGCTTCAACGCATGTCGTGCACGATACACATAAGCCTATGTATTGCAGAAGTATACAGGCTAAAATCCACATATCGATGAGATACTGATTATTGACTAAAAAAATAGATTCAAACAGCAGGACCGTTTCCCTACTTAAAACTAGATACTCTTTGGGCTGTGTAAGGTATGTAGTAAAAGCAAGATACTCGTTGATTTTATTTATAAAAAATTGCGTATTTATACACAGGCATCTATTTTATTCAAAAACACATAGCTATTTTTGCTGTGCTATAATTTAAAAATACTGATTTTCAGATTTATTCCTATGGTTGTGCTGTGCTGTAAGACTTTGCTTCTAGCCAAATTTCAGGATTCTAGGTAAACGGGAAGTACGCTGAAGGTTTTGGTACCTTTGCATTTTGAATGGAAATGGTCTAAAATACAGCTATACCTTTTTATTGCGTTGACCTAGAAGTTTGATTTTTTCACAGATCTTAGATAAAACAGACTTGAGTATTCAGCAATGTTTAATGCATGCTTTGCAATAAATAAACACTAGGTATTTGTGACCTAAAAGACAAACACGTGAAAAAACTTCAAGTATTAGTTTAAATAATTATTTTTATTAAAACATTAATTGAAATTAAAGTACAATCCGCACGTTATAATACAAGCAGTGGTAACTCCAGATATAATGTCATGATTTGTCAGTAGAAAGAAATATAGTTTTGGCATAATGTTTTTAATGATTTTTCTTTGCTGAAACCAATTCCACGAGTTATTAAGCAAATCACGTTGTGTTGTTCCATTTACGGAGCGTACTTGGTAATTACATGCGCAAAATAAAGTGAAATTTTAATTAAGTATCAACAGACTAATTTCATAGAATCACACTCGCGTTACACGGCCCTCGAATATGGAAATGTTTCCAAAATAAGCCTCGAGTTTATAAGAAAGCTGTACATGAATGCCGAGCTCGTTATACTCGTAATTATACATGACAGTACTTGGACGGTACTGAGCGAGGATTGCTTAAGATTCCGTGACGTCAATGATATATGGAACGGAGACCGTTATGCTATTATTATTATCTACGTGGACTTCAGAAATTATTTCTCGTGCTCGGCTTATTAGATAGAGATAAAATATTTATTAATTTAAATTATCTTGGACTTCATCTCATCTGATGTGATAGTAAGTTCGTTGGATGGAAAGCTCTCCGAAAAGTCTCAAGCTAATTTCATTTCATGTTCATTTAATGAGGCGCTGGCTCTGAAACCATTCATACTACAACACAACAATGATATTAGAATGGTTGTTTTGCGGTAGACTTGGGTAGCATGGTTGTAGCTAGAAAGTCGGACTTAGAAAATTATCTACCGAGCAGAGTACCGATAGGTATTCCTGATGGGAATCGAATCGTCCCACGGTTTTGGTCTTCAGTTTGTGTGTGTCCAAGTATTACATTGTATGTAGTGGTCCCTGTTCAAAAAAGATTGGGAGCCATTGTCTGGACTAATATCATAGATACAGATATCTATATGTATATACCTGCAATGTATACAGGTTTTTATAAGGGCAAGTCCCTTGCTCAACGTTCTCAAATTACTCCACAAAAAGGTAGGTATGGCACGAAAAACGAACGCGTGACCGTTTTGGACGGCTTCATCAAAAGCCGTACAAGCTCCCGATCAAAGAGATTCAGGGTCTTCAATCAAACAGCAAAGCCATTCAATTTCAACGACGTTTATCACATTCTTACCTTTTTTTACCTCACCGTTCTTTTTACAGAACCAGGTATCTAAGGTGTTGTCCTTAATACATCACGTACTCATTCATATATTCTGGATTTCATTTCGTAATAAAAAACGTGATGAACATAAGTTATGTGAAGATTTCGTGACTAGATCGTAGCGGTAACAACTTCTAGGGTACGCTGTGGTTATCAAAGCTATTGGCAATATACGAGTAGGCAAGGGAGGGTACAGTCAGATTATGGCTCGTCGTTCAAATGCTATATTTTTACGATTACTAGATATTTATGCTTAACCGAGTATATTATGTTAAACAATACATCTAAGTTACTTTCAACAGAAGTTATTCGACTTTAGATACTATTCAAACGGAGTAAATCTTTTCATAAGTACACTGTACTCATAGAAATATTATGGTATGCAATTTAACTATTCCAAGTTTCATAACGTGTCATGGCATGCGATAAAATTGTTTTGTGTCAAAAATATTAGTTAGTTATACTTAATTATAAAATCGACCCCCACATCTGGGCTAGTACACTGGAGTACAAAAATAGTACCTTCTTTTGAACCATGTCACACAGCTTTAATTGACATTTCCTTAAACACACTGAACACTAACAAAAAACGGCGAAAGTAACGTGGTACAAATGTGGAGATATATTTTTTATTCAAGTGAACCATGAAAAACGACCGATTGAAATGCGTTTAAGATTCGAATTTCTGATTCGTACAATTTCCACCCAATCCGAAAGCAATACGAATCACAAACAAACACACAAACAAACAAACACACAAACAAACATCCTCTCACCCTAAACGCATATACTGTCTCCGTTCCGTCGCGGGTAAAAAATGAAACGAATCAAATCTTTTACCAGGAGCCCTGTTCAGAAAATAGCTCATAAATACCTCAAACCTGCGTCAGTAACTTTATGTTGGTTTAAACAATATTGTTCGGACACGTCTTCGGGGACCGTGAGCCAAAAAAGTATAAACGTGTAGGCTAAGTTAGCCAAAACACGAAGGTCATGGCGAAAAAAGCTAACATTTACCTACATAACACAACACCCAAACAAAAAATCACCTTTCGGTCCCAAAAGGCTCCAGTCAAAAGAAATAAGATTTCCATACAGGCCCCTCATTTATAGGCGAAGATGGGATGAGATGGGCCTTCCTTGTTGTAGCCATCTAAGCGAAACTCGTGATGGAAGCTTTTATGTTTCCCTGTAGTAAACAATGGCGCGGGGCGAGCTGACATGGCTTCCCAGCACATTGATACTATGGGTAGTGTCCGTGTGATTGATCGATGGAGCACACGCTATTCAGGGCCACCGATACCCTTCACATTTTGATAACTTATTTAGCTTGTAAATGGTTCCGGTTTTAACGAAACAACCACACAGTAAATGGAGGGTATGAATCTTGTTTGGAACCTTATGTTGTTAGTTTGAACAAAATTAGTCGTGCTTGTATTTTTTGGTTCATTAACTGTTTAATACGTTGTTTATTAAACGGTTAATTACATAATATCTACACAAAAACAAACCAACGTGACTCGCTCAAACACAGACATGCCTTATATGTTTGTATAATATTATAATGTCACATGAACTGTATTTACTTAAAATTAGCTAATAAACAAATACATTAGTCTGGCGTGATAAAGTTATATTTCTACATTAGTTTATTTATTTTAGCAGCGCATAACGAAAATTCTGATGTCTAGAGTAATGTAAGTTTTTTAAATATACACTACTGGAAGTACATTCTGGACCATAATATATATACGCATCTTTGTACCTTGGCATATGCCAGATGCAATTGAAGATGAAGATGCAATTTTTTAGCATTTAGAAGGAGATTGTTAACAGAAAACTAATCTACTAATTGAGTAAGCGTATTATTTGCTTCGTCAAACTTATCTGCATATCAGTTTTAAATATGAGAGAGGTACAATTCGCACACAATATAAAGTCGCATTTTGTACAATATTGGGTAAATAATTGATATCAATTTTAAATAGGGGTGGTCCTATAATATACCCTTGAGGTAGACCCATCACAATTACGAAGGACAAAGTAGCCTAAAGCTGAACAGGATTTCTTAGTACGAGACCGTTGCTCACGGAATTGCGCCCCGCGGTCCATTTTTCACCATAGTGAGTAGTTTGACTTGTGTGATGAGGGTTAACTGCACAACCGCCTAAGGATTTGTTTTGGCCCAGTCCCTTAGTGGCCTTGTATGCTTCAAAGTACCCACGGGATTACATGGGTTGGTCATGCTCTTAGGCGAACTCACACGTTACAAAAAGGGAACGTTGCGCATGGAAAAGGTGACTGCCCGTTGCCATTTTGGCAAGTAAACGGAGGAGAACAGCTTTGGTTTCGGCATGAAAAATAACAAATGCATTGTACCCAGGACTTTCTACGGCCTTATCTTAACTCTATGATCAGGTGATATGAAGGCAAGTATAAAACGTATTTTGTAGTTTTCTTCAAAATACGTTAGAAATAAACTATAACTTGTTTGATTTATACCTAGGAACATTTTAGCCGTTATGGAGACTAGACCTAAGCCAAAAAAGGGTTACAATTTTAGCAATCTTTGTATTTGTTCAACTGTATCAAATTACCCATCGTATTTCAACAAATGAGGTTTCATTTCAAGCGTGGTGTTTGTCCGCGGGTTTTAAGATATGATGTTACATAAAATCTAAAATGGCGAGATAGCTAGCATTTGAAATTAAGTGCTGCCCAAAAAAGAGTAAAGATTGTAATATCGTTTTTGGTATAAAATGAAAGATCTTGATGAATACAAACAGATATGTTGAATATGATGTAGTAGATGTTAAATATTAGTGTGAATTTAATTTGTATACTAACTCGTTATTTATGTAGCTTTTAGGGTTCCATGCCTCAAAAGGTAAAATGAAGCCTTATAGTATCACTTTGTTGTATGTCTGTCTTTCAATACATTTTTGTCAGGACAGCGTTAAGACATTAGGTTGAAATTTATGTTAGAAACTCAAATCTAGTCCCAAGTCCCTTGAAGTTGTGAAAAAATCAAAATTCTAAATCAACTCAATAGAAAGATGCGACCGTTTATGCAACATATTTGGACGGTTTGTTTTGCTAGCGCAAGGAATCTAAACGTATAGGATTACTTCTCATAGAGCTAGAATATTGGCAAAAAGCAAGATCTTACAGCACAAGTAAAGGAATAAATCTGAAAACAATAATTTTTTAAATTAAATCACATGAACGATTTTCACGGTTACAAACATACATTTTCAGTTAAATTACAAAGTAACATTTCGTTTTCGTTAGAGCATTGTTCAGTGCTTGTTACCTGACCTATTTATTTATAGTTTTCAGTATGTAAATTATCCATATTCTGTACGGAGCCCTTGGTGCGCGAGTCCGACTCGCACTTAGCCGGTTTTTAACTTTCATTTTGTGCTAATTTGCGGTACAGTGCAGTAAGTAAGACATGTAAAGTGGTGTAATGTGAACAAGCTTGTGTTCAGAAAAGTATGTTTCAAATTATGCTTTGGCAGAATTCAGTTGTTAGTGTTTTGTACATTAATGAAGTTATGTAGACATGATTCCTAAATTGTTGTTTGTGCCCTAAACAGTAAAACAGGTATTAACCGTTTGTTTCAAACAATAACAGTTGAAGTAGAAGCTAAACAAATCCAAACAATTTCAACTTAAACTGAAATAAATCTCGTTTTCAGCTTACTGTTAAAATTACTCTGAGCAATTATTAAAATGCACAGCTAAGCTACCCAAGTTCAAAGAGATTACAGCAAAGAATAAATAATGAAATTGAGATGAGAGTATTATATAGTTGTTAAGAGAATTTCTAACACAAAGCATTTCGCGAGCACAAGTACTTATTATTGATATGAGAAGGAAAACATCAGAGAAAGAATTTCATTTTGACGGGCCGCAGAATAAGCATTCAGAACATTGAATGTTATAAAGAATTCATAAGTTTTTATTTATTTATGTAGATATGTATTACGAAATTAGATATAATTTGACAGGCGAAGATAATAATATTACTGTTTGAGTATGCACAGGCATTGTTATATGAGAAATTTATCCCTTGGGCTTTTTCGACGAGTCTGGTAATTCACTAAAGAGTGTGAGTTTTTATTTTTCTCACTCATCATTCATAAAGCAGGCAACCATATTTTCTGAACCAAGCAAAACAATACAGCGCCGACTAGCCCAGTGTTATAAAGGTCACTGCTAATTAGAGCCACCCGGCACCCGATCAGTACCATGTCGTCGTTTGGCGTCTACTCGTTGTCAACGGATGGTACGCATGTCGCGTGGTCAACCAGTGAATGTCGCCTGGTCAACCAGTTAACTTCGCGTGGTCAACCAGTTAACTTCGCGTGGTCAACCAGTGAATGTCGCCTGGTCAACCAGTTAACTTCGCGTGGTCATCCAGTGAACGTCGCGTGGTCAACCAGTGAACCTCGTGTAGTCAACGAGTGAAAGTAGCGTGGTCAACCAATGAACATCGCATGTTCCATGAATTTCCGAGTAGTCTACCAGTAATTGGCACTAGATGTTTTTGCGAACCCTGCCTAACAAATCGTGTGTTTTGCTATGTCAAATTTTACAAATTCTGAAGTGACTCTTATAGCTGTCACGATTAATGAATAAAAAATTGAAAGATGCAATAAACACAAAGAAGCTTATTTAGTGCACGAATTGTTAAAACAAAGATTACAAAAAAAAGACGTTTGGACCATTCGTTTGTTAGCCTGTCACTGAAACATTTAAACGATCTGGAGAGATATGACTCGAATCCTAATTAGCGATCCGAAAACGGGGAGTCGGAGAGGTTCAAAAATCTGTGTTGGGGGATCTGAATCGCTCTTCGGAGCCGAGATTACCGAAGTCTAGAATGAAGGAAGGGTGGGAAGCGGCGCATTGCCGACGCATCAGCCTCGCGCGGGCAGCGCGCGGTCACTCGGGACTCGTGCGTTGGCAATGCGCAGTCAACTCAAGGCAAGCATGTGACAAGCGAGTGGTCCACTCGACGTCTGAGCTTGTGGACGTCCTGTCAAGGCTTGAGAACGAAGTGATGCAGTGACAGTACGGAGTTGATATAGTAAGCAGCAATACATGATATCCATATAAGTCAATATAAAGAATAATAACCACACGAGGCAAGACGGTGCGTTACAGTTGCCTGGTAGCTTCAGTGAGCTTATGACATTTATAAGATAAATACGGCTTTTACACATAAATTGATTTATTACGAATTTGCTCTGTTTATTCAGAGATGAATCTAGCACAAAGTTTTGCTCTGAAGAACAATGTTATTCATTATGTTCTGACTTCGATGGCATATCAGCGTGAGTTGTTTTGTGGTCTCGGCTTTAGAATATGACCATCCCATATCAACCCACGGGTGCCGTAAAATGTGTCAGGGAAAATATTCAGAACATTTGAGTACAATCACAAATCTGATTGCCAAGAGTGGTGATTATGATAAATCTCATGGAAAGTCCGACGTGACGATCTTTGAGGGAGACTCACGTCTATCAGTGGACTTCTGCAGCCGTTAACGAATAAGAAAGGTGTTATTTTAGGTGGCATAAAGTGATCGTTAAATTACCCAAGATTTTCAATTTCTTGTGTATCCATTGTCATCCGGGTTAGTCCATTGCCGACACGACCTATGAACTTTTCACTAGAGGATAGCAGTAAAATTCAGTAGTACAATGGTGTAAGGTGCTGCCGATCTCGCGACTTTGTTATCATTTTAAGAAAGTATGGATGGAGTATTTCTAAAGCCAAAACCACTGCACAATCTCTGGAGAGGAACGCTGACGTCTAGGTGTGATCAATTGAAAATGATCTAACGAAAAAGTCGTTAAAACCAGGCAGTATCTAATTTGACAGTAATAAATGAGGATTTCGATTGTCATGAAAGTATTCTCCATATCTCTCAATTTGTTTCCAACTGGTCAAGTGTGTGTCAGATGCAAGCACCAAGGGTTCCGAACCATGAAACCTCTAAAACCAAATTGGTTATGACAATGTAAGCTAGCATTCAGATATGTTTAAAATAATTCAAATCTAGTGACATTAAGATTATCTTATCAGATATCCTGCTTTAATACAAATAAAAATAATAATTATTCAACACATTTTGGAGTTGTAAGGCTCACAGTGCGTCATGTAATGTTTCTTAATGAAAATTTTCAACTTACATTCCATTGTGTATTGCATTGTTTAGAAATACTTAGCTTGCATCTGAGTATTGAAAAACCTTTGGCGAGTATTCGAGAATTTAATATCCTCTCACCCTCCCCTGTCTACTCAAGGATCTCGTAGACTGCGATTAGCAATCTCGACGGCAAATTAAAAATACTTTATTTCTGCCAGCTTCGCGTGGTAACTAAAATTCCCTGACAGTTTAATGTTGGTGATCAGTGCCTCTTTATCAACTCCACAACAACAACATCAACACTAAGCAGGGAAGGATGGAAAGGGGCGAGCAGAAAAATCAAATTACTTGTTTTAGAATGGTTTTAGATGCGGTCCCGACAAATTTGAACTAATTGATATAATAGATAAATTAATTGAACAGGAAAGAAACAATGGCAATTTCAATTTGGGATTCTAGAAACTAGAACGCCAGATCAAAGGAAGCGACAACCAAAACAAAGCCTGCGGATGTAGCCGCAGGAAGCGGGCTGAATGCGTCGGTGTCAAAAGGCTATGTACTCTTGGCTTACTCCTTTGACGGGCAGAATGTGATTCTACTCCCAATTTAACTGTCCTTTGATCATTAAATATTTCTCTAGTAACGTTTGCTTTAAATCTATATTATTATTATATAGGATATTGTTTAGAATATTCGTATCTGTCATCGATGCACCTTATAAAAAATTGGGTGACGGTGTTTTGGTTTACTAGCCGATGCGTTTCAGTGATTTGTTATTTAAATGTATTATGTTTCCAAACGCAAGATACGCCGAACGATGCAGGCATTACATGTTTGAGTGATGCGTAATTTTCGCAGAATTCGAATTAAAGCAGAGTCCATGTATCTCGCACGCGACATCTGTTATATTGAAGTCTCGTTGCCTACAGGCGTCCGGGGTCTTCACAACCTGGAGATCAACGTTCCCCCAGCAGTCCTTGTGGGGGAGACTGTAACCCTCGAATGCAGCTGGCAGTTGGAAGACGAAGAAGCTCTATACAGCGTGAAGTGGTACAGGGGGCGAGAAGAGTTCTACAGATACATCCCCAAAGAACTTCCGCACACCAGGGTGTTTCCATTGCCAGGAATCGAAGTTGATGTGAGTTTATGATGATAATATTAGACCTTTGGTGCATTTATGTTTTAAATAGGCGAGTTATCTATTCGGACTATATGTTTTCATAGTTTTGTTAATAGTTAGTTCATAGAATTTTTTAATAGTTATTTTAGCAATTAGTGAATGTGATAGTTTTTCAGAACTTCCACAAGGTTAAAAAGATTAGGAAACCTATTGGTAAACATATTTATTCAATCACAGAATCAATCAGGGAATGAAACATGATCGAATTTATTTTCCCGTCTAAAGTTACGTTCTACCAACGACATCCACCAATTCATTTAAGCTATCTGTGCTAGTCACAATTGAGTTGGTGTGAGTTAAGTTGCATTCCTCCGCGAGATTGGGCATCTACGTCCAACCTTGGAATTCCACTCCTTTGTCTCTGTCGCGAGCGTAGTAATTTTGTGAGTAATTGCCTCCCCTCGAGCTCTATCTGCTTTAAGAATTTGGAAATCTGCAATCACGGAATCCGATCGTGAATACCAAACGAGCTGAGGAAATTAGATTCCACGCGAAAAACTACCGTTATTTGAGACAGTAATTTGTCAATGCGAATTCGTGATTAATGCCCGTGTATTCGGGCCAGTCTAATCAGCATAGATTGGCGTTAAAAAATAAATCATTGCCTGGTTATATTATCGCTTATGATCACTGATTACATACTGTTTAAAGATATCGCATTACAAAATTTTTTTTTTCTTAGTCGCCTTTTACCTGCGTGATGACAAGGGCTGGTGCTATAAGTCAAGTTATAAAACTGCCCAAAAATTTGCAATAAAGAAACATGTGCCATTTAAAAAAAAACTGGCACTGCGTTGTATTATTATCAGTATCATAAACTAATATTACTACACTATTTAGCTTAAATGCGTATATACTTACTCGCTAACAAGCTTTAATTGTATTTTAGGTTCAATGACCGACCATAAAAAAGTTTTATAAAAAATAAACCCGCTCTGATTGCCTCGAAAACTGTGCCCTTTAGATGTTCTTGTTCATACAATCTTTTAAACTGTATATCAAAATGTATTTTATATCAACTATTTGACTGAAGAACAAATATCCATACAGTTCCTTGGTTTGTGAATAAAATTGCAGTTGGTAAAAGACCCGCGGCCGTGTACAGAACTTATACAGTTTTTCGTCTCAATACTTTAGGAATGGTGACTTCAATATTGAACAAATTCATCATTCTGTTCAAACCATGCTAATTTGACGGCCCGACGAACACATCAAAGAGATATTTTATAATCAGCGGATATCATGATACAATCTTTTGTTTTGAATTATATAAGCTCGGAATATTTTAATGATTTATGTAACGCTCGTCGTGTCGCTCTCTATTGTAAAGTTGTTGTCAGTTGATGGGTATCAGGGATTTTTTGTCATCAATAACTAAGATAGCTCCGAATCGGAATGATTACATTGATAAGAAAGTCTATGATTTAAAATCAACAATTTATTGCTATAAGTAGATACCGCTTATTTCCATTATCACGGAAACTACATCGTGGTACACGAGGTTCATCTGTTTGAATGTGAAATTCCATTTATAAAATAAAGTTAAATGGTATGAGCAGATAAACTACAGATAAAAGTTTGCCTCTGCTCAATCCAGGTGGACTTAATAGGTTGACCACGGGAAATAAGAGGTTCAAGGGGGATTTAGGGGATTTACCACAATGACAACGCTTGGCAGAGTGATTGGTGAACAAAATGGTTGGTTATGATGTTTACTGAAATTCTCCTGGAATTTTAATGTAGTTCCTAGTCCTAGTCCTTTCGCGAAGTACACGAAACACCTCAGGATGATGAATTTGAACTTTACCTTCGTTTTACGTTCCTTAATTTTACCTTCGTTTGGGTAGACTTTAGACAATCCCGCGGGAACCGCCTAGTGGATCGTGATAAAAAGTAAGTGCCCTCCATGCCATAAACTACGTGAAAGTTTGAGTTAGGATTGGTTGTGCCATTGAGGTACCAAGTATAACATTAGTATGAGCGGTAGGTGGGACTGATTTCTACCTAGATACTCGTACGTCACTCTCGGTGTTCTCTAGTGTAGTCCACGGTGGCGACTCCGATAAAGCATGAAGTTAACAAGTTCTGTTATTATTTCGATGTCCAGGAAAACGCGACAAGTACGAATATGAAGGGGGCAAGAGAAAAAATTGGTTAAACCACAACCAGAATTGTATGGATGATTAACCGCATGGATTCACCTACTTATACACGTATACTGACAATGACAATATACATGTAACTTTATTTTGTGATTTAGCAAGATTTTCTGTTTTTAGATACTCATATGGAGAATTGTGCCTATGCGATACTTATGTCGTACCTGAGAAATGCTCAACGACTGTTCTCGAATTGAATATTCTTTTTTGTGACAATGACATGATTTTATGAAGAAAAAAAACCGGATGGAAATTTCTAATTTCACGTCTCAATAATTTATCGTGTGTGTAAATACTTAAATTAGTTTTTATCTTAATAGTGACATCGGTCCTCATCGGATGTGCATTTATCTATTTGCATATCCTTCCTTGCCAGCTTTAGAGCATTGTTCTTGGGTACAGAAAAATTAAAAAAAAAAAATTTTTTTATTTAAATCTTTTTCACGCCAACTAATATATTACTATCTTTTCGGTAGGCCATTATGTAGAGAGAAAAATAGAGAGGTAAGCTTATTGTAAAATGCAATTTAAGACCTATCAATTTGTTTTTGAACGATAAAGAAAACAAATATACCTGAAAATTTTCAACATTCATAGAATGTGTTGTAAAGAATGTAATGCATTTCTTGTAATGTAACTGTGTTGTAATTATTCGATATTGTATGTGTATTGTGTTGTGTATGTGTGCAGATATCCCGTTCTGGAGCACGTCGCGTGGTGCTACAGCAGGCGACGCCGGCCATGGCGGGACGGTTCCGGTGCGAGGTGTCCGCGGACGCACCTACATTCCACACGGAGATCAGATCTGCGCCTCTAGAAGTCGTCGGTAAGTGATATCAGTCACATAAACATATGTATGTATATATGATGACGTTGCGGTCATTCATCAGAGCGTGAGAATGCGGCCGAGTAACTTACAAAATAGGGGGTAGGTAGAAAACTATGATAATCCTCATTTATTTAACCAACTGGCAAATCATATTAAACTCAATTTAATTTTCTAAAAAGTTTATAGTGACTAGGTATGTTATACGTATTAGTTTATTTTATATTAGAACACTGTTGTTTACAAAGAGCCCTAACTCCGTCCGTCCTACATTTGGATTTTTTTTGGACAGGCCAGCCCTTTAAAAATTTTGGTGCTAACACGTGACGGCGAGGATTAATGACAAGCATCAACCTTTCTGTACATGGGCAATGTAAATTGGTATAAACTCCGAGACTAAAACTAAGCTACAGAAACCATAAACGAAAACCTCGTGAACTCATTTTAGATTTACGCAAAAAATATCACTACAATTAATTCAACAAATGCAATGTAAACCTATTTGATGTCATTAAAATGGAAAAGGCCTAACGTTTAGATTTGTTTTAAAGAAGATATTGCCCCAAAGTAAGTGCAAGTGGTTTATAAAATTGTTATTGAAACAAGTTTCAAAGTTACGTGGGCCTAACAGTAAAAAAGGGAATTTTTTAAATTTCACAATCCACTTACGTTAATTTTTAATACTCTACAGTCAAAGTAAGATTTCACAACGTTTGTATGAATCTGGCTAGGTGGACACTTTCGTCAATAAACACCTCTGTATTCTTGTGATTGTTGTAGAAGGTGACTAAACTTAAATTACAACGATCATCAGCCTCAAACCAATTGTATAAACAGTCAGTTCGACGTCGCAATAATTGGACACTCTTATTAAGTTTGTGGATTATTACAACTGTGTGGTTTTACAGTGGCGCTTACCGTGGTCAAAACTATCCACGAAACATGTTAAAATGACCTCTTTCAGCGAGAAAAAATGTAATTAAGTCTGAATTAGGCTTTGTTACTTAAATAAATTGATAGTGTCGTATAAAAACAAGAAAAACACAATATTTAACATTTGACTTACGCAATTAATCATGTCAATTAAAAATAATTGGCGCAGCGGCCAAAGTCTCTATCTTGTTCCGGAGTTAAAACTCTGACAGACAATAGGGCTCTATTTATATCTTTGTATTCAGAAACTAAAAAGAAAACAGTGGCCTTTATCTGATACAAAAAGCTAACAAAATAAAGCCTAGATAAGCGACATAATAACGCACGAATATTGCGAACAGAATATCTTTGGGTACACCAAACCGTTGTTTTGTATGCTGATGAAAATAAGATCTTGGCAAATGTTGTTAGATGTTTCTCATCCCTATTATTAGTGGGAACGATCATTGAAGTATAAAAGCTATAGATACGTTACTTCGCTCCACAATTGATGATTTTGCGCTATTTGTCAGGCAGGCTCATCAGATTTCTCTTTTACACCAAATTAAAGTACGAATTGTCGATGCGTTCGTTTTCTTAATCCTACTAATATTATAAGTGTGAAAGTTTGGATGTTTGTGACGCTTTCACGGAAAAACTACTGAATGGATTTGAATGAAACTTTACAATAATATAGCTTATACATCAAAATAACATATAGGCTATAATTTCTAAAGACATATTGTGTAAATTGTCCATAATCACACTTATAATATTAGTGGGATTACATGGGCAATTTTAGCATAACAAAAACGCATTGCCTAGCAACCGACCATAGAATATGTAAATTCGTATATACAAACTTTCGCGTTTATAATATTGGTGTGAAGACTATTTGAATGTAACTACGTCAGATATTGAAATTTATTTTGTTTCTTTAAATTATTAGTCTACGTAACAGAATAAACACTATTTTGTACCTTATGCTGTATAATAATTTGTCATATACGTCACCTGCCTATCGAACAAGTAGAATACATCCTGAAGTACACGCGGACAAAGTCGCGGGCGGAAGCTAGTTATTTTATATATTTACGCTTTTTTAAAACTTTGTCGCAATAATCCATATATATTAATTGTTCTGATACATATTTTGTTATTGATGAATTTTCTATGAAAAATGATCACAATATTACAATGATCATATCGAAGAAACAATCAATATGTTTTTGTTAAATTGAATCTTGTCATCAATGAATGTCTCAATATAAAGAAAATATACAGGTATGAGTGGCAGTTGAGATCCTGCTGTTGGTAAAGCAATGTCCATAGTTTTAATAAGTCAATGTGTTGGATAGATTGGATGGGCCAAAATATGATAAAATACACGACATGACAGTGTAATCACGGCGGCTGGTTGTGGCGGCCTTTTGATGTTTGCTAGCTGGGAGGCACGCTACCACTCGTCGACCCAATGTCAACCGTTTGGAAATAATTGGGCGAAACGCAAATACGAGATAAAAGATAAAACTTTTTGATAAAAATTGCTTTTTGTTTAACTCACTGTTTACCCAATCGGGATTTCCATCAACAAATTTAAGCTTGTACTGATTCATCACTACACATTTCTTTTATAGAATCTAGAGTATTTTAGGGAAAAGGAAAAAATAAACCCAATAGGATCACTTCGTTGTCCGACTGTCTTTCTGTTCTCAGGAACGCGTACTGGTATAAGTGGAAATTAATATCAAATAAAATCTGCAATTCCTTGGAGCTACAAAAATCTAACTGCTAAATTAACGAAATCAAAAGGTATGGCCGCTTATGCCGCGTATGATCAAAGCCTATCCCGTCGTCCAAGGCCGTCTCGTTGACCTATAATCATTAAATTTGGTAGGAAACGATCTTACAGCACAACCGTAGGAATTAATCTAAAAACCAGGATTTTTTAATTATAACACAATAAAAATTGTTTTTATATTTACAAACTTAACTTTGCAGTTGGAAGACATACAACGTGTATGAAACGTAACGGCAAAGCTAAGTTGGTAATTCAATCAGACTTATAATTTCGGTAGAGTATTGTTGTGAGGTTACGTATTATTTATGATATGAATGATTTTAAACGCTTAACTAAAAATATCTATTGACTCTGGCCTTGAAGACATCGAGATGGTAGCGCTTGGGAAGATTAAAATGGTCAAAGTGTGATTTAGGAGACAACTAACCACAACTATCTTGTTAGTTTAATAGCGCTAGTTATATCAGGGTGGCCGTGTATTATTCGCACAACAACATTATTTATTCTGTTATCATTAACATAAGCTTATTATTTACTTGTAGTTTTAGCTTTGGCCTGGTCTGCGGACCTAATATATTATCCAGTGACAACTACTTAACAGACCGAAATAAAAAGTAGCATGTGTATGTCCTTTTCCATGCCACAGACTAAGTACATGCCACATTTCAACACGATTAGCTGTGTTGTAGTGGTTAAAAAACTTACTTTCGCATCCATTCTTTTTTCAGAAAAAAGATATATGATTTTGTGTTAAATAAAAAGCTTTTTTAAAGTTCTTTTTCTAGTATGTGTTTGTTGTTTAGTTGTGTCGCCATAAAAACTTATTTACTTGTAATAAAACTTTATACAACTTCATCAAAGGCACACAATGGTTGGGCATCATTTTTTACAAAGCAGTGTTTTTCAATTTATTTTTACTGAACTAAGAAAACAAAGTCTTTACAAGGGTCACTAACTTTTTTAATTTAAAACTAGAACAAAAGGCTCCTCCAGCTGCAAAAACATGAAATCTCCGCGGGGACATGAAAATCTTTCTAATTTTAATAAATTTGTTTTTTTTTGTGCCTAATTATTCGTCCTTTGTAATAAAATAAGAATAACACTAATACAGACTATTACAAAGACTTTGAACAAAAACACCTAATTTATAATCAATTCATCATCAATAATTCGCAGTCACAAAATAACTTTGGTGTATTATTACAATGATTCATGAAAATAGAAGAATATAGTTGTAAATCAAACATTATTAGTTACGAATTTTTCTACTTTAAGTAGACACTTGGATACACTTGTACACTAATAAACCCGTATGTGGAAATGAGAACATAGCTCTTATGTTATTTAACTACGGAGTACATGATAAAGGTTGTATAGGAACGGTCCTTGATTTGTATGAAAAATATATCTAGATCCACTACGCAGAACACTCACAAACCAATACGTGTACGTACAATTTTTTATATGGTTAGATGGTACAACCCGTCATTTAAAGCGATTTTAGCGCAGTGAATAGCGTAAACTCCGAAAGCCGAATACCATTCCTTTAAAATTCAAATTCAAATCAATCAAAATTATTGTCGATCCGTAATAACCCCCTTATGTTTACGTTTTTAACTTTTACGTGATTTAAACCCTTCACTTTCTAATAATACTAATCACTGAACACGGCAATCGGTATAGCTTTGTCAAAGTCGACTAGATATATCTTGTCAGCAGTCATTTACATAGCATCGGCATCGTTCATTGTTTAATCGTGAACCATTGTTTTATTATACCTATACAATGAATTTATTTATTCACGATCGTCATGATTGCTCGAGAACGAATGGATCACGCGAACACTTGATGGAACAAAGTGCTGTCAAGAAGCGATATTTATCTTGTTGATTTTGATTTTACAATAAGTACTGCAAATTCCAACAGACAGTCATTATTATTGTATGGCCACGTCATCCTGTGCAGTAAAAAGGTTATTAAAAATCGAAAACAGTTTAATAATAAAAAGGCAACAAACAGATAGAGACTGAGTTACTTTCGAATTTAATACGAGTATATTACACAATGTGATTTAATATTATGTAATTATAATAAATTACACAAAACTGTGAGATTCCGTATCTAGCTCTTCTCGACTCTGCAGTACTTCCACGATTAATGTATAGACGTAGAGCCTAGCTCTATCGTAGCAACGTGCTACGTAAGCGCTACGATGCTACGAATAATGTATCCGCATTCCCACTCAATGTGCTATGTATCACGCCACCTGAAACGCTTACACGGATTCACTTTTGCCACGTGTCCGGTCATAAATTGTAAATTAATCAGAGTACGGGCAACGTTTTTGACGATAATTTATTATCTCACGGACCACCTACACTCCACCCGCTTTGATTTAGGTGATTGAGGATATATTTTATCTCTTAATTCGTTTTATTTATCTACATTTTATGACGTCCCGTTAGTGATTTATCATATCACGCGCTGGTATAATCGTCAATCAGGCTTTAGTTAAAAATGTGGTGTTTGACATTCTATTTTGATGTATTAGATAAAGCCGTGAAATATTTTATATAGTAGTAGTAATTACTGTTTAGAAACCTCAATCATCATTAACAGTCGAAAAAGTAATGTGATGATCACTTTCTTACACAACCATCAAGGTTTTGTTCTGCAATTCCTTGGTTTGTTTCTTTGCTTTTATTTTTCAATATAAATTTAAATAGACAGGTTGAACGTAAGATAGGACATCCTTCCATACAAAAAAAGTTTTATTTTACCAGTTACTCTCAGATGATGCGCATAATTTAATAGTCAAATGGCATTGATAAGTGGAACTACGGTTGAAGAATGAAAAGCCTCAAAGAGGAAATTAAAAATGCGGTTTTTGCTTTTGACACGCGCCGTCTTTTGAGAGTTCCTGATTAATCTTAAATTCATCTCGAGTTTTCGGAACTGCGGAGTGACAGTGGACCTGATTGAAAACGTCATAACGGAAGGAGATGATCATTGTCATTTTTAATATAAATTAGAAATTAGTTGATTGTTCAATATTGTTCTCATTCTCGATTTGGTACATTTTATAATTCTTAGTTTCGTATTTTTTGTGTAAATTCTGGTGTATCTGTAGTTGTGTACCTTATAAAAACATTTCTTTTTTCATAAATGTAATAATTTTTGTCTCATTACATCTTACGAAGCATTGCGCCCTAAATAAATAGATATTACATAAATAAATGACGCGTGCCAGTGATATAAATGTAAACAGACGTGCCACACCGCAACCGCGCCGTATTAGATATGACGCCAGCCGCTAGCCCCACCTCAGAATAACCGGATTAATATCACGGGATTTATGACAATGTAGTTTTTTGGACCTCCACTACCCAGAATTGCTATTTTCCTGGTGAAAGAAGATAAGGGGATTTGGGAGAGTAAACAAGCTTCTTTGTATCACCATTTACATGCTTTGTTCTCGATATAATGTGCTTAATTTTCTATTCATGTTTACTTCATCTCAATAAAGGTGTCTGATAACGTATGTTTTATGGTTTGGGCTCATTACAGCGAACTGCATCTTTTCTAGATTTAAATCTCGCAAGGTGACAGGATATCAATCGATCATAGACTAACTGACAGTCTCAAATACTTCTTCCCTTACCTTATTTTCTCGGTATTTGGTATCGCGTCTTAAAACAATTTTCAAATCAATGCGAGTAAATTGTCACCTCCTTTATTTCTGTTATACTCGTATAAATCATAGCGACGTGATTGATGAGGTATTTCGAAGGTATTTCAGAGCGAAAACTTGGGAATACCTGACGAAAGTTGATGATTTATTTTCAGTTATATTGATATTGCGTTAACATTGAAATAAAGATTTTATAAAAACTCCAATAATTGTATTTGAGTTTTTATAAAATATTTCTTTCACACTGTTGCATAATCATATCATGACATACTCGTATCATAAATACAAAAATTAATCTGTCTCTATGTTTCTTGCTTTTTAACAATTAAACGCCTGAACAGATTTTGATAAAATTTGGCAATAACGTATACTATTTTATGGAGAGAGACCAAGAAGCGAGCAGAGCTTGTTTTAATACGATTTATTGCTCAATCATCGTCGACCTAATCAAAAGGGAAATAACTCGTACTTCCTAGCTGGATATTATTATATTGCCAAGCCATGGCACCTGATATCTCGTTATTAATAATAATGATCATACTACGTCATCAACTCCTCATTAATTTCAACTTATAGGAGGATTAACACCTAAATATAGACTTCATACAGTTAACCATTAGTGTAGTTTTCAAATAGGTTTTATGTCGAAAATATAAAAATGTGTTTTATTACAGAACCACCTGAATGGGGGCCAAAGATGGTGTCAGATCGGTCGTGGTACGGCGTGGGGTCGACCCTGCGAGCGACCTGCGCGTCGCCGCCGGCGCATCCACCCGCAAACTTGACATTCGCGCTCAACGGACAAGAGGTTATTATATTCCGATACTCATTTAGACCCTCCACTCTTCATTACCTACATGTATCAATAAATTAAACCCCAAAAATAAAATAAAGTCATTTCCTATAAGAAACAAAAAAGTTCAAATTACTTATAAACTAGTTAAATCTAAATACTAAAATATTTGACTTAAACCTAGTTTACCATATAAAATATGTCGTCCATATCCTTTCCGATGGGTAGAGTGCCCAGGATGCTGGCAGCACTACCCCGCGGATAAACTGAAATTATAATACAAAAAACAAAATCGATGACGACTTATACTAGAAAAAGTGAGTCCTCAAGCTAACATGATGCGCTGGCTCTTCTACCTTTCATACCAGAACAAAACACTGCTGTTGGGCGGCAGACTTTGCTAACATGGTAGTAACTAGCTAGGCGGTTATATATATAATGTACAAAATCACCAACCAAGTCGAGTGCCCATATCCCTACTGGCAATCGAACGGGATCTCCGCATAGTTAGTACAAGCGTGTCAACACAGTGGTGGTTGAAAATGGATGGCCAGCTGCGACCACCTCTGTACCATTGACATCCACAACGTTAACTAGCCCGTCTAGCAAGCATAGCCTCTATCGTAAATGCCGTGAAACTTGTTCGTGTATGTGTGGTAAGGAAGGACATACATCACATCAACAGCCTATATATGTCCCCACTGCAGGGGCTCAGTCCTACTCTCATACAGAGAGTTTATGGGCCGTAGTCCACCACGCGGGCCCAGTGCGGATTGGCGGACTTCACATGCCTGTTCAAGACATGAAGGTTTCCTAACGATGTTTTCCTTCACCGTTAAGCAATCGGATAATGTACTTGAATTGAAAAACAACTCATAGGTACACGGCTGGATTCGAACCCGGAACCCTCAGATTGAGAGTCCCGCGCCTTATCCATTGCGCCACCGACGCTTGTTTAAGAAAGGACATAAGAAGTGGCAATGAGGGAGGCCCATACTTAGCAATGGACAAATGCATGATGATGATGAAAAGGGTGATATAACACAGTGCCTCAAAACATTCATGGGTAATTCAAGGACGTATTAACATTATGCTAAACAATCTACACACAACAGGTGCCCCTTTAACGCATGATAAACTCTAACTACGAAGTTCTAACTCCAAAGTTTACACATTCACGTCGAATTCACGAAACAACGAGCCAGGGTGTGGGATTGTTTATAAAAGTATTTTTGTAACGCTCGCCCTAGGTGTTGGAACCGAGTGACGGATAAAATGCTGAAAAAATAGAAGCCGCGAATTACATTCATTAACGTTCGTTCGTTAAAAGAGTGGAGGAATTAACACGTGAGAATCAACTTGCAAAGAGTTTTAATTTTCATGATATTCATATGTAAATTGAGACGTCATTTGATGTAGCAATTTTTATGCAAACATTTAATTTTCGCCGTTACCATAGCTTATAAATTGCCTTTGAAGGTTTTCATGAATATTTTAGATTAATGGGACACCATAGAGAAATATCATAGTTTCTTAAAGCCCTTCCATACTGAATGCTATAACCGCCTCCATGGCCTAATGTCTAAATAGTAGATTTACAAACAGGAGGTCCCGGATTTGATTCCCAGTGGGGACCTATCGGTACTCAGTTTGGTTGGTGGTAGGGCATTTTCTATGTCCACCTGGCTACCACCATGTTACCTAAGTCTGTCACCAAAAAACAGTGTTAATAGCACTATTGTGTTCCGGTATGAAAGGTAGCCATACCAGCGCCTCATTAGGTTGAGGCTTCTGGGTTACGCTTACCATACAACGGCCTTATCATCACTTACCATCAGGTGAGATGAAGGACAAGTGCAAACCCATCATACATAAAAATGCTTCCAAAAGTGGCTATAGATTACGTAAAAAAACATTTGCAACAAATTTACTTTGAAATGAATTTGGATTTGTGTTATTACCTACGTTTAAGTGACATAAGAACGTTTAACTTAAAAGTATTTTACGACAGCTAAAATATGAATTTATGAGTAAAGTCTGTAAAATTTACCAGAATTAATAATGGCTTTGTGGTAAGTTTAAAGATTTCACAGCGATAACGTTGGCCCTTAGGTTTATTGTTTAATCGATAACAATAGAGTTTTCAATATAAGGTACACTTATACAAGTTTAGTTTTAAACTTTATTTGAGGGCACTAGAGGGGAAAATCTTGCTTACGTGGTTTAAACATTATCGAGAATTGTAAGCAGGTTTGGCAGAAAAAACTGTTTTTAATCAATTTATTTAATACATTAAATTTGGTAAACGAATCTCGAAGATAACCTTCTTCATTAGATTACATATTTTGCTTTTTTTTAAATTTACAATAGATTTGCATTAGACCTTAATCTCACCTGACGGGAAAAGACAACAGGGCAATAAATAAATAAAATGTTTTATTTGAATTTATAAAAAAATGTATAAAATAAGATCCTATGAAGAATTATAAATTCAATTTAAAAAAATATATAATTTAGCGTAAGATGCACGATAATTTTTGATGTTATCAGATATAGTTTAATTCTATAAAAAATAATAAAGGTAGACATTTTTGGATCGTTGTACGGTAAGCGTGCGCACATAGAATACTCAAGTTATGAGACGCGGGCTCTGCTACCTTTCATACCAGAACAAAACAGTGCTATTAAAATTGCTGTTTTGCGTCAGGCGTAGGTAACATGATGGTATCTAGCCAGATGGACACAGAAAATGCCGTACCATTAACCAAACCTAGTACCGTTAGGACTCCCACTGAGAATCGAACTTAGGACCTCCTGATTGTTACTTCAATCATGTAGCCACGGCCACGGAGGCGGTTAAAATACCATACAAAGCTCGTTCTATGTTTAAAATTCTCAAGAAAAGTTACTGTGGAACCATTTAAATCGCCCTACTGGCCCACTTCCATATCTATCTTAAGCCAACATTGAATTTATAAATTGAGCAGTATAAAAGAATATTCGGCGATAAGCAGCACAGTCTAATATGGTGTTATATTCGAGTAACCCATCGAACCCGTATTTGATATGATATGAAAATTGAAACTGAGAAATAATATTTGCGGTTTAAAATATAGCCAGCCACCCTATGTTCACCTGCGTTGTAGTAGAAAACGTCGTGATTATTGATGGAGGTTCATATTCACCTGTATATGAATGACGCCACACCACGGTAGCAACCTAGTTGCACAAATAGCCATGGAGAGCGCGATCGTTATGGTGGTTATTGGTCCTCTAATTCCAGCCTGTACAAATGACGTCACACCACGATAACCAACCTGTTTTCTAGGTATGGAAATTGTGATAAATAGCCATGGAGAGCTTGATCGTTATAGTGATTATTGAGGGAGGCTTTAATTCACACGTGAACAAATGACTTCACACAACGATATAGTTACTAAGCCTTGGTAATAGCGACAAATAGCCAAGAAGAGGTCGACCGTTTCGGTGATTATTGAGGGAGGCTCTAATTCACGTCTGTACAAATGACGACGCACCACGATAACCAATGTATTGGCTAAGTATGGTATTCGTGACAAATCTTCAAGAAGAGGTCGATAGTTCTGGTCATTATTGAGGAAGCTAATATTGAGCATTTGACTTTCTCGGCTGCCAAGAAAAGGGGGTTAAGATAAAACCTGACAGCAAATTAGTTACGAGCTATGTGTTTCGTGAGAGGAAACACATAAGTAGGATTACAATCGATTTACGTCCAACCTTTCCTTCCTTAATATCTGACCCGGTGAGCCTGGGCTAGCAATCTTATGAACATGATTTACTATCGACGAAAGAACGAAACAATCCCCTAACTATTTGATTCTAGCTGTTTAATTTTCTTCCTATTTCGCCTGCTCCGTTCGCGAAAGCTATTATTATTTCCCGTATTAAACAGTATTGATTTTGAACTAATTGCTTCTAATCAAAGTTGGAAACTGTTGTTCAACTATATTGAGAATGTTATAATTAAAGTAGTGCTTCCTATTGAATTTCGTGCTGCACGGTACTATGACTTCACATTTATTGATTATATACAAAATGATACGACTGTTATATAGAATTTTATTTCATTCCTGCAAATATATATCATCATAATCGGCTATATAGCTCCACTCCACACAAAGGCCCTCACAAATCACCACGACGGATTTTTCATAATCACCACGCAGGAAGGGTAGATTGTTGATCACAGATGAAGGTGTTATTACTTAGGTAGAGGCGCTGCCCAACTCCTGAAAATGTTTACCATATTCTCTTTTTACGAAACTCGAACGAGGACAGGGTTTGTCTTATTCTAAATAATATATTTTTTATTGGCTGAGTCCCTAATGGTCTATTAAATAGCCTGAATGTTATTGCTATAAAACAGTTCTCAAGTAAATAATTTAAGTGCCAACTTAAACAATACCTTGTTCTCGTCATAAGGAGCTCTATTGGAATATGGAATCTGGAAAACAAGTCATTTCACAATATATAATTACATCCACTCTCACATCATATTGAGGCACGCTAAAACTATACAAAAACAAATCTTCCACAGCGAGTTGAGATATACGTATATAAAAATATATTCGCACTCGACCTAGCACAAGCAACAGAGCAACTACTGGAGATGACTTGCCACGGCGGTCCTGGAAAGTCTTTATCAGCATGTATATTTAATGCAGACATAGTTTACGACTGCACAAATCATATGTGAAAACAGTTTTGTTAAATAGCTTAACTAATAAATAATTAATAATTTTTTAAAGTACGACCGAGCACCAACGTATTGCGTCTAAATTGATTTGACTTGACAAAGGGTAAACCGGTTTTTATGTCATGATATGACGTGTATGAAGAACCGTCAATCGGTCGATAATTTTAGGTGTAATTAATACACTGCGTGCTCAATTACCAAATATCAAAAAATACACAATTAATTAACGAAATTTATGAAACTTTGTTGTTTAGGACCAACACTAATTGCCATTAAAATATACGCCCGTATGAAATATACTCGATGTACGATGTTATGGTCTAATCTTCGATTAAATTGTACAGACAATTTTATAGGGGTCCTTACCTAATGCAAAGACGCCTCCTATTTTACAAGATCGACTCATACCTAACTTATATAAATGATTTATCTATACAATATAGATACCTTACTAAAAATTGGAAAGTTTTTGTTTAAGAATGTCAAAATTTCCTTCAGCAATTATGAAAAACTGATTTCCGTGAAATGATCCTTACTTCTTCGAGTACATTGACTGACTGACACTGACTAACGAATATTACATTATTAATATTTTAAATTTTCGCACTAAACCTTGAAATCTCTAAAGAATCTTTTGGCACAGAGTCTCCTGGGACAGGTGTTGTTATATGTACTGAAAAGGAGATACTCGTACCAACCTTGTATTCTGTTTTAAATTAAGTTTATAAAGAAATAAACTATTTTCATTTTAAATCTTACGATATTATATTGATAGAGACATCAGCCAGTTTTTGTCAACTGCTGCCATAGTAAATAATGATCTGACGTAATACCAACTCATTAATAGGATTATTGCGTTGCAGTTCATCTGAAATTCAAGCTAAAAACAGTATTTAAACACTGTCCGTGTAGACAACGGACACAGGTCCACTGGGAGAACAATAGGAATGTACCTAGTTGGTTCACTTTGACGGCGAGTTGTTTTTGCTGGCTGCCTCTGCGTAGGCGAGTTCATTAATCACAAAGCAGCTCTGCGTTAGATAAGCTTTTAGCGAACATTCGCTTATCTGTTCTGGATCATACTCTACTCTGTAATACAATGTCTATCAGTCTTACAGTTCACTATTTAAATAAGAGTAATAGTTGCTAGTTAGATACTCGTAGTAGGCATTTGTGCTATCGCGGAATATCATTACCGATGTGTCAATTCGTTTAGCAGACTTTAAGTCGCTTTTTAACCGACTTCAAAAAAGGAGACGGTTCTCAATTCAACGGGTATTTTTTAAATTTTTGCTACCGAACAGAACTTTGACTGGGTGAACCGAACCGGTTTGGGTGATTCCTTTATTTGAAATCTTTTGCTTCCCGTGTGGTCCCATTTCAATTTTGATAATGGCATCCACGAGGAAACGATATATAAATCTTAAATTTGCCTTAATAAAAGTAGACTGTTAGGGCAATTGAAGTCGGTTTCTAGTTCTTTTTGAACGCATTTCCAAAAGGGTACGATAGCGTCTAACGGCTCTAAGATACTAAAATATTCATCTAAAACGGCTAATGTAATCGCCGATGGTTGTGTAGCATTTCGCTCCGAGCACATAACGTCGATTATATAAATAAGGTTCATGCATATTAGATAACGATATAAGCAGATATTGTTAACTTTCTGACACTCGCGGGACAATGCGAGTAAAAGTCTAAGGCTCATGACCAAAGACATTTAATAGTAATAGACCGGACAAAGCAAACAAACATTTTGATCCTAAACTTATTACCAATTGGTATTAAGTTACTCAATCTGTGTCACATCACTTCACGCGGCCGTAAAAGACATTTGACACACCGTTGACTTTTGAGATCAAAATGTTTATATGAACCGTTTCCCAATGACCGCTCTATAACCTATTACTATATTTAATTCTCTCTGCTCATGACGAATTGTTTTATTGCAGATCGATATGGAATTGTTCTCACACGCGCTGCCGGATTGGTTCAAATGGGATCCGCCGCCGAAACTGGAAACGACCACTACGGAACAACCGGAGGACGATTTGAACTTCAATATATTCCAAGATGACAGTAATATACAGTATTTAGACGAGACGTATATCAATATACATAAGGAGGAGATCAGAAGACCTCGCAAGGAGAATGTGAAGCCTGTGTTTCAGAGGACAGGGCCTGATAACAGGCTTCCTGCGGTGGGGGACGTGTTGTTTCGTGTTCGGAATGATATGTTCGAGCGAGGCAGCTTGAGGCTGACTTGCATAGCGAGCATATACAACCTATATGCAGCTCGGGCGGAACTCATATTTGACATGGAGCAGCCCGAAGTTGCTTCTGTGTTGGGAGTTCGAAATAACGCCGTAGGTGAGTGAACTTCCTTATCTGCTACTGACGTTTTGATTAACACTTTCAAAACAGTCATGTTTTACAAGTCGAATCACAATCGCACTTTATCTTCATCTCAACTGATGCTTTTTGACGATAAAGCCATAGGACTTGAGTTTAATTAAGAACTGCTATGACATCTTTAATTACCAGAACACATTGCTGTTTGGCGTTATACTTAAATAAGATATTGTTAGTAATTTAGCAAAATAGTCGTAATATTTATAATCATCTACCATGATCCTTGAAGGTCTTTAAAATAGAGACCAATTAAAATTTAACAATCAAAACATACAATCTGGACAATCACATGACATATTGATTGATCGTCTATTGATAGTTTAGGTGTATTAGATAATTAAAATACAAAATAAATATCTATGCGGCTATCTATAAATACAAATGCGGCAATTTCCTTATTGATTTTACAGATTAGACAACAATGTTATCTACATTCAATTCTATATCTACTTTTTTGTTCCAGAAACTTCATTCTTCAGCATTTGGAGGATATCAATATCTCTCGTGCCATTATTGTATAATAGACGGTAGTTTCACAACAACACCTAATATATTGTGTTTAAGTACAAAATACCTAAACTTAAGAATGATTTGTAAAAAGAAAACATAGTACCATTTTGTAAAGAAAAATCACAAAAAATATATTCATTGAACATATCCAGCCACTTGAATATATTCTTCCGTTGTTTTTACTTAAATGCAACGTGTTATTCAATCTATTATAACAGATCGAACACAAAGTGGTAACCGGAGAGATTCGACGGAATCTAGGTTTTGCTCGCACTTAGTACGAGTATCATAATAATAAGCGAGAGCGTATCGGAGCTTCCTGATTGCCAACTTGATACACAGTTTACCATTATCATATATTCTATGACAAGGTCCTTTCAAATCAGATGCGGATATATTTACAGTTATCAGCGGTTCCGTACCTCAAAAGGAACCCACTTTGCTGTCCATTTGTCTATATGAGAAAAACATTTTTCTTGGGAACACTAAAAGTTATCCAGTTGAAATTAGAATATTTAATATTCAAATCTTCAACCTCTTGGAGCTGTGAAAAATTTAAACTTATATGTCAATGCAATAAAATATTATGCCGAATTTTAAGACGATTTGGTTTGCGTTTCAAGAGTATTTCCTGTTGATCTACAATCATAAAATTTAGCAAAAAGCAAGTTTTAACAACACAAGTAGAGGAATAAATACGAAAACCATATTTTTTAATATAAATTGATAAAATACCGACGGTTGTTCATCGCAATAAAATGTCGTTGGCCCTCAGGTAGAAGATATTACACGCTCCGAAAACATGGCGTGGTCCAATTCTGAGCCGAATCTCGATAACGTTATATTAATGTAGGGATATAAATTTGGGTATACAGAATCAATTGAATAACGCGTAGTATTGCTGAGCTGAATTTAAATATGTAAAGCAAAGGGATGCGACCTGAGGTTCTTGTTTGGATCCCGGTTTGTTATATACGGAAACACACTCCAGTGTTCTTAGTGTTACATTCATTGTTTTATAATAAATCATTCTACTTTATACAACCTAGAGGTAGGTCGCACCGGCCAAAGTTGAAATAAATCAAACGATGATGTTGATGAGTGTGTACATAAATTTAAAGTGTAGGTATTATTAAATAATTTGAAATTCAGATAAGATTTATTTACAATTTGAGAAGAAGAAGCCCTGTATAAATTTCAAAGGATAGATTTAAAAGAAATTTCCAAAAATTTATATTTAACTATTGATATATATACCTATTATTTAAATCAAAGTTTATGTTTAGTAGGTTAGTACAAAAAACAGTAATGTTTTGAAAGACTGATGAATTATTTATTACGCCTAGGCCTTACTGATGGGAATTGTTTTTCGTTTAATTTACACAAATTTATTCATGAAATTGTGCCCCTTTTAATCCATTATCTGTGTAAATCTTCCGGAACGTTTAGAATAATTTGTATTTTTCTTGTTATCGTGAATAAAAATAAATCTCTTGGAATAATTGTGTCAATAAAGTTGATTGTTATTGTATATAAATAGTTTGCATGGTGGACACCTATGTACGTAGATTATATGAACAAATAAATATAAATAAAGTGATGTTGAACTTTTCTTTTGTGATTTTAATATGTAATTCACCCTGCCTTTGTAAGCTCATTGCTTTTCAGCGCTCTCCAATGTATTCTTGGTAGACTATTCTGAATTTTCGCCCAACCGTGGAACAATTTTAATGGTTTTAAAAATTACAGTCTCTTTAGACATTCTATTTTTCTTTTAGTACTTATATGATCTGTCTTCTTCTATTCAATATTGACGTCCATATATTAAAGTTTTTTTTTTGAAAAATATTTTTTTTTAGCGTAACATTTTTGTTACATAACACTTTCTGGCATATTTGCACCGAAGAGTCAGCGCATAAATTTTAGTAAATAGCTATAAAGATATTGATTGTTCCTAGCAATCTGCCAATTGCCTACGCGGATAAAAAAACATACTAGCAGTTGTTACAGTATTTTCCGAAAATGGACTCGTTATGCATCAATTAAGCGGAATATCCTAATTGACAATTATTGTCGAAACTTTATGCAAGGGATCATAAAAACGTAGTTATAGAACCATTTATTTTCCTTTATTTTTTCTTTTAACAGTTCAAATTTTATTTAGTTGTGAACTAAACATAAATCTAATAGAGTTTGTGAATAGCACAGTGCTCACTCCAATTTCGTCATGTTGTACCGTCAAATTGGGCGCTTCCTACTTGTGTCAGTAACAAAAAGAAGAAAAAGGTTTTATTAGTTTTAATGAAGAAAAAAAAGCCTAATTTTTATATACTAAATAAAAACTGTACCATAAACTATTATATAACGTACATACAAAAAAATCAGATTTAATTTAATTGACAATCACTGATGCACCGTGCTTGTGAGTATTTATTTTTACAGCGCTGGTTACAGTGTGGCAGTGACTCCTGTTTCACCACCGTGAAAATCTTATAAGTGCATATAACACACATTTAAACACGAACCTACAGTGGACAGCGACGTACATAGAACCTTTTACACTAAGCACATTAACAATCCTTTTGTAGTATTTTTTAAGAAATCGGAGCACTCTATAATAAATATATCCGTAAATTGAAACTACCAAACCTTTTTCAAGGTGCAGTTCAACATCGGACAGTTTCAATGTAACTATATATTCCAACAAAAGTATAAGAAAACTTAAAACATATTTCTTCCATCGCCTACATAACAATGCAAAAATAACACATTAGTAAGCAGTTACGTAAGAACTCCGTAATTTCCTCTTGGAAGAGTTCCACCTAATCCTCAATCAATCATGCCGTAGATGGAGACCACAATAAACAGTAGAAAATCCCACCATTATCCTTATACAGAATATCATTTATTGAGCAGTTACGTTGGATCAGCGGTAATTGATTATTGCGTCAAGTATATTTGCGTTGTTATATTTTATGTTTTTGTCAATATTTTCAAAGACTTCCAATTGATATTTTAATAGCCTCCGTAAATGAAGAAAAACGGCCAAGTGTGAGTTGGTACGAGATGTGGTCTGGGTAGTTCATGCTTGCCTCAGACTATTCACTCTGACATTGAAGACATCTAGTTAGTAGCTTTCGGAAAACACAGAAACCGGCAGGGAATTCCACTCCTTAGCTGTACTATGCGTACAGGTATACGTATAAATGAAGCAGCAAAACGTGCGAAATGATGCAATGGCAACTAAGTAGGGATGGAACCCAGACGTTCTTCTGTTTGACCAAGTGTAAAAAGCAGAAGGTGTAATCAGGTCGTGTAAATTGATCGCACACTTTCGGAGACTTAACCCTGTTGAAGAGGGAAGAAGGCTGGCTATTTTAATTCGGTGTTCCGATATATGTATGTTCGGATATATGTAGGTATAGTAGTTTGTCTTTATTTTGTTTATAAAAACATTTGAAAATAAATCTGGCGGTTTTGAAAGTTTTAGAAAGAATTAAATCCGAAGTTGTCAATAACACGATAAATGAAAAATTCTATTCATTTTACGTGTAAATTTTACAACGGTTTATTGACAACATTAGACGGCTGTTCCGTATTGGAGATATTTCCAGTGAACATTATTATAAACAATAAATACAAAATCCCATTTTGAACTGGGTGGGCACAGCGCGAACAAAGCCAACAATTTATTTTTCATTGCCTCGTATTGTGGACGCGCTGCGGCGTCGCTGAACCAATAACAATCTGTTATACAGTGCTAAGGCTTTCGCCGCCCTCACTATTGTCTCGGAAACCTTTGCAGGTCGTTAGTGCGCTCCTTCATATTCTACTAAGTTCTAGTTGATTGGAGGAAATCCATCACGGGAAGGTTCCGCTCGCCGCTCCCATCCCGCCCTGCGCTCGCTGTTACACAAATTGAAACTTTTATGAATCGACGTGAAACTTTTAGGGTCCCCCTCCTAATTAACTTCGTTACGATAACGACGTCGGGAAAGAAAAAATACTAAAATCTGTTTACTTTCAGTTTCTTCGCTCTGTTTTCATGCAACTAAATAGTTAAAGTTTCACGTTAAAGGGGGTCATGGCTCATGATAAATTATAGTTCGAAAACATTAGGGTCGGTAATGAAAGTTAACATAAATTCTGTGGTGGTCTTAAAAGGAAAGTTGTGAGTCGTGGAGGTCGCGAGCGGACTCCACCGAGCAGCCATGTGGTCGTCCTCGCAGCACCCGGCATTACTTTCTAATGGATAATGGTTGTTCTGCGGACGCAGTATCCTTCCGTGATCTCATCGAGAGTATCTACGTGAAGAAAATGGAAAATATTAGGATTTGAAACGAAATAAAATTGTTTGTCTGTAAAGTCGGTTTACGGACGATAATTGTACGTGATTACGTCATAAGAAAAGATGCGTCACAAGCCGAATGCTTAGGCAGATCATGTCTCTCTATCGCTTGCACTTTATCGTGCGTGCAGCCGGCTTTCATTGATTTATAAGACGTTATCACGTCAAAAGAAAGTACTCAGTATTATGTATAGGTACATGAATTCGTTCGAAAAAGCGTCGGTGGCGCATTTGATAAGGCGCGTACTCTGAATCTGAGGGTTCCGGGTTCGAATCCATCCGTGTACCTATGAGTTGTTTTTCAATTCAAGTACATTATCAGATTGCTTAACGATGAAGGAAAACATCGTGAGGAAACCTGCATGTCTTGAACAGGCATGTGAAAGTTCGCCGTTCCGCACTGGTCTCGCGTGATGGACTACGGCCCACACACTCTCTGTAGGAGAGTAGGCCTGAGCCTCTGCAGTGCGGACATGCGAGCTGTTATGATTATGGTATGTTGATGATGACATGAATTATCCGTTGTCTAGACAGTAAAAGTAAATGTCATGTAAAGCTTACAGTTTTAAAACACGGTTATGTTCTAAACATTTATTCGAAACCCAATACCGACTTCCTTAAGTAATTTCCTTCAAAATACTTTATTTGGTTTCTGTGGCTCATCTAAAAATACTTATCCAGCTTTCACGTTGATTGCACGTAAAGTTGAATCGTAAAAATGTCAAAATCAATACTGTAAGTGCATTGGAATAGCCTTGAAATTTTCAAATTGTCTTTAACACTTAAGCCCGCCTCAGAGCCCCCTTGATGCCTGTTCAAGGGTAAGTGGCTTCTAAATCCGGGAAATCTCGCTGAACGAAGAATTAATCCATGTTCCTTTGAGAATTTGTTCCATCAGTTAACGAATTTAACAGTTTGTGTTTTTGCCGGTAGCAGACGAGGGGATGAAGGGATACTGTTTCCCATTAAGTTCGTAATTACTTAATTCGGAACTGATAAATGTCCCTTTCGTCGAATTTATGTGAATCCCATGTTAATAAGATTTGTTGTTAATTGGCTATCAAAACTCATAATTGAAAACACTAAAACTAAGACCGTATGGTCTCGGCTTTAGAATATAATCACCCTAGTCACCCCTTGTGACGGGTGTCGTTAAAAGCGACTAGGGGGACAGATTAACGATATGAGAACCAGCACCTACTTGTGAACCAATTACATCTTATTGACATCAGTTCGTTATCTCAGATTAAGGACTTGTTTCGTGATTCGTGGCAGAAGTGTACCGGGCTGACACATATTGAGATGTTAACTTGCCGGCTTACGAGTACAAATACGAAATAAATTAGAACATTTTATCAAAACATATACGTGATAAAATCTAGAATGAGGAAATCCGTAGACGAACTAGGATCACGCATACAGCGCGACGAGTCAGTGAGCTGAAGTGCAAATATGCAGGCCACATCGCTGGAATAGCCGATGGGGAGTAAAAGTTCTCATGAGGCGACCACATACCGGAAAACGTGTACTGGGCCGTCCCCCTACTAGATGGACCGACGATCTACTTAAGGTCGCTGGGAGTCGGTGCAAGTGGCTCGGGACCGGTCAATGTGGTATACCATGGGGGAGGCCTGTGTCCAGAAGTGGACGTTTCCCGGCTTATGATGATGATCCAAACATATGATATGTTCTTATACATTTTAATATCCATATCCCTATCCTGTGAAATAGCTACTTTTGTTCGTATCATAAATTAAAGTCGGAAACAAAATTTGGATTGTAGAGGGCCTACAGTAAATATTTCTGTGTCACGTACATAGACTCCTATTTGTTTGTGACTTCTAACGAAAGCTGCCGGTCACAGAATTCTATTAAAATTGTAGTTTTGTTGTTACGAAACATTGCACTCGTCGATAGTATCGATAGGAGCAAGGTTGGTGACGGGTTGACGTGAAATATTGGCAGTTTGTCTACCTATAGAACAAAGTATGAGTGATATGTTCGCATCGACAGCTTTTGACACGCGACCAAAGCCCGCTGGCGTTGACAGCCAATATAATGACCGCGAAGTTTCGGGACACGAGGAAAACCATCGTGAATAATGGTTATGTCTTCGAACTCTGAATTCTTGTACCACAGTACTTTATCACTCGTTTCCTTTATATTAATGTGTCGGCTTAGATAAGATATAAATAAAACTATGCGACAGATATGTAATCTAGTCGTTAAAAACATCCTCCTAATAAATTGATCGAGATAGGTCCAACAATATTTAATTCGTGAAACATATATCAAAAGACAGACTAAGGCTCAATTTACAACGCCGCGGAATGGAACGGAAGCGAGGAAATTGTACATAGCATAATGAACTTTATATCAATTGCATAACACACAAACTAAAAACGAGAGAATACCGGAGAATAGGCTTGTGTCCACTAATAACAAATGGCTTGGTTTATAGTTGCTAATTATAAATGAAGACACGAAGGTGAGAAAAAACCAGTCTATTTCTCAAAAAGTTAAAGATTATTAATATTTTTAGAAAATGAATTCGAAAAAAATAGGCATTAGGTCACGTGACAACGAACACGAAGAACGCGGCGCAAGAAAGTGTGACGTCACGCCTCGCAAAACATCATTGTTGTTGTTGACGTTTTCATATCACAGAGCAGGTTATTTCGCGAGCTGTGACGTCATTCAAGACGCCATGACACTATTCAGCGTTTTCGAGGGAAATCTAAATGGCTTTTTTAAAATACAAACTACGTAATGTAAATATTGATTTTTCTTTAAAATATAGTTTTTTGGGGATAAAATAGATATTAAAGTATATAATTAGCCAAGTTTTCAAATTTAGTCAACTAGCCTATTCTCGAGAATGCGCGAAGATTCCGCGGAAGACGCGTTTTTGGCTCGTTTTTAGTTTGTGTGTTATGCAATTGATATAAAGTTCATTATGCTATGTACAATTTCCTCGCTTCCGTTCCATTCCGCGGCGGTGTAAATTGACCCTAATTATTTTCAGTAGTCAGGAAACTGGACCTCTAATCGACACTATTGTAACAAATCGGTGGAAAGAAATTATCAAGATGTAATGCAGATGAATAAATAGCTTGCACCAAACTGCAAAAAATCACTGGCGCCTAAAAGGCTTCGCTACACGTATCTATTGATTGGAGCAGTTATTACCTGAAGTTTCCCAAAATCATACAGTTGGTTCGTACAAACATCAGTAAAAATGTAAACGTTAAGATTGAATTTCAGTAACTACTAATGAATAAATCATATAAAATTCATTTAAATTTTTGTTTGTACGAATAAAATTCAATTTAACAGCTAAAATCAGTAGAATGAAAATGTAAATGACACGTAAATATGCCTTGATGAATACGAATTTAAACACAATATTTCGTTTTCAACGGACGAACGGAACATGCGGTTGAAATGTTGTTGCGTGAAATTAAATATAAATATTCTATGGAAAGAGTAACTCCGTAGATAAATGGGGTTTAGGCTTGTTATTAATTAGGTATACTTGATTATCAAAAGGGACCCTTTTTTGTCAAGGAGAAATCGTTTAAAGATACCCCATTTCCAGATAAAAAGCAGGTCTATGTGACATTTACACTTACTAAAACTACCTAGACGTCCATCATATTCTTCGCAACAGAGATCTCGAACCTAACGCGCCAGATCTCCTCTCACTCTTCACATGAAGCTCTGCTCTCTCCAGCTGTGTTACCATACGTCCTTCCCTTTACAAAAGAACCAACTCTTGACAAACCGAGAGCAAAAGGTGAAACAACAAAATCTTACTTAGATTACCAATCCTGCTGCCAAGCGTGGTTTTCACGGCAAAACTCAGTGGCGATATATGAGGTAGGTAACTTCATGTCAAAGAGGGGATTTATGGATATGACCTTTCAGTCCTCAGCAACTCTACAACTCCAGGCAGCAGCGGATCATGACTACGCCGTACTACACAGCAGTCGTTCAATTGCCACCGACCGTTTGTACTGATAGAGCAAACAAGAGCTCTACTATTCCGGTTTGCGATTAAAATCCAGGGACAACTTTATGACGCAGAGAGGACGTTGCCACCTCCCTCCCTGTTGCCAATAAACCTAAAATTTGAATCTGTACATTATACTACTTACTTTCCCTGATAAATTTGTGCGATGCGAGTTTTTTTAGTAACATGAAAATGTTATGGAATAGAAAAATATAAGTACCTATTCAATTTAATATTAAAAATATGAAATTATATTTGAAATAGAACAAATATAGTCGCCTATACCTTAAATTATAACAGTAACTTTATCAGCTGACGACGGTGGAAATGATAATAGCTAAATCAACAGCAAAACAAGTTATGATTGTAAAATCGACTATTGTTCGATTTACTTCATAATAAACAATTATACATAAAATTAAACCTTTAATTAACGATACCGTAAATCTATTATATTAAAGTACACGGCACGAGGGAGTGTTTTATCCGGAGTTTTGAGCAATATTGTCTCCAGAACGTCGACCCATGTCAGTCAGCAGTGCGGACCCAAAATTGCGAGTCCCTTACCCTGAGGGCACGAGTTCATGAAATAAACAGGTAGGGCTTCACAAAGAGGAGTCCGGATTAAATTAAGTCTTTATTTTTTCAAGCATTGTTTAACATATTCATATCTTCTAATTATGTTGCCTTGTGAATAATAAACTACACGCTGTATATTGTACAAGTTTTAAATTTGTGTTTATTAATTCCCCTGCCTTCTTACACAATTACATTGCCGTATGTGGCCGTGTGTCGTGGTAGTTGAGAATAATTTGTTAGTAAGTACCACTGTATGATTAATTATTCCCTTGTTTGTTGTACGTATTGTTGTGGCACGTGACCATGATCATCTGCACAAATTCTTTTTTTATGGATGAAGGACGATTGGTTTGCACTTGGTCTTCATCTCACCTGATGGTAAGTGACGATAAGGGCGTTAGATTGTAAACGTGCGCACCCTGAAAAGTCTCAAGCTAATGAGGCGCTGGCTCTGCTACCTTTCATACCGAAACACAACGGTGCTATTTACACTGTTATTTGACGGCAGACTTAAGTAACATGGTGGTAGCTAGCCAGGCGGACATAGAAAATACCCTACCGATAACCAAAGATGAATGAATGAACCACGTCGATGATGAGCCTAATTTAATTAGGATATCCATGAATCACTACACTTCTCAAGTTTTTCTTATTTTATGAGGGAGATGTTTATGCCTAGAACCTGAAACTTTACGAAACCCAAAATGTAGGGTTATAAAGTATGTAAATTGAAAAAGTCAATGTAGTCATTATAAATACAACGTGGCCGACGTTGTTTCACATTTTCTCAAGGCCACTTAATAAATTAGTTTCCTTAGTATGTGGCTGTTCTAATAGTGGATCTATAGGTATACTTTTTACCAATATGATTCCCCGCTTGATATATACTCCACGGTCGAAAGAAAATTTTACTTGTCGAAATTCTCTTGTAATTCGCAGTAAACTTTACGAGCCCCGAGTTTGTCTCAAGTACTCAACTCTATTAATTAGTGCTCACAAGGATTTTAGCTCAGAGGTGATCGACCGACAACTTTTCCCGTTGTACGCAGTTACAAGCTACATTCTCGACCATTTTTAGAACTATTTTAATTTCAAATGTCATATCCCACCATATAAAGTCTACTGTGTCTGTGATGGAAACTCAATCCAACTGCGGCCGTATGCAGCTTGTGGTGTCCACAGCTTTAAGGTTTGGTATTTTAATAAAACAACTCAGTGATTCAGTAAGTAGTCGCACAAGCTCAAGGGAAGTCCACCCGCCATCGATGTCAGATTGGAAGTGTTGCTAGCAAGAAGGCGCTACCATCGAGTGTTGGCGTAACGTCATCGATAGCCTGTGTACCACATTTATTGATATTTTCATCTTTAATTTATCGGTCTGACGATATTAGGTTTTATAATGATTTTTGTCAAGAAAGTATAAATATATCTGAAATCCCAAACCAATATATAAACAGTATTCCAATGTAGCTGCATTCTAGAGAGGAAGAGGGTTTGAACTCGGGAATTCTGGTTTACCATTTTAACGGGATAACAACTTGGCCACGGTCGAATAAATAATATTTTTGAAGTTGAGAGTTTGAAGGAAGACGTCACAGCGACATCTGAATATGGCAGAGATAACTTACATACAATAAAGATAAAGGGCACATAAAATCGTCGTCAAAGGCGGCCGTTTGACACAAGATCATTATAACTTCGTGGGGAAATTAGCCGTTTCGTCCTGTAACAACATTCCAAAAGTTGTACGTGTGGGACAGTTGAGTTGGAAGGGTGGAAAGGTTGAACGCTGGAATGGTCCGGGCCGGGCACAGCCGCGCTCGGCTCGCCCCACCCGATGTCTATTCATACTTAATTAATTACAGGGATGCTTGTGTTGATGGCAGTGTGGTTCATTGCAGGCGTGCGCGTCGTTTCTCACACATATGTCATTAATTTCAATGCACCAGTTACACTGCGGTTTGTGATTTGAACATCAAATATTTTTTTTTCAACTAAGGTTTTTAAGGGTTTTCTAAGGTTTTATAGAAGCAACTAAAAATAGTTTAGTTTACAAGTTTCTACCTTTTATATAGGAACATAGCAGAGCTATTAACACTGACGTTCGGCGGCAAATTTACGTAATCTAGCTAGGTGGACACAGAAACTGGCCTACCACTAACTAATCTGAGTTACAATAGGTACCCCTACTGAAAATCGAATTCAGCACCTACGGATTGTGAAGTAGTAGGGTCCATATATAGATTAAGTTCATGTCTTCTAGTGAGCATTAGAACGCCACGAATGGAACATTACAGAAGGGGCAGTATAATACGGGTTCAGTATTGGGATATATCCTTTTTAGGGTGCCGTACCTATATTTTTATGGATCCTTGCGAGCGCAAGGAATCAAAACCAAATTCTTAAGCACAACGCTTGTTTGGGCATAAAGGGCGCAGTCCGTTCGTTTTGCGTGTCACTGCTATTTTCATAGACCTATTGTGACAGACGAAGGACAACGATAGTAATTAATAAATAAATAACAATTTTTAAAAATTAAAGTTCTTTCATCGCACTGACATTTTCATTGGATCATTGTTCGGTGCTTATTACCTTGCCTGTTATTTATGTTCAATATTCAGTACAAACCTCACGGTGCACGAGAGCGGCTCGCACTTTGCCTTTTTTTTTAAATTTGTAAGTTTCGTTATTATCATTATTATTTCGCTTCATTTCAAAATTTGGCTCGTCTGCACTTTAGGTGACTAAAACTAGCGCCTTCAAACTTTTTTTACTTATAGAACTACTTATAACAAACAACTGTGTAAAATCTCAGATTGCGGAAATGCGCCGTTTTAACGATATGATTTTTTAAAGTTTCAGCAAATTCCTTAGCACAACGCCATATTTAAGTGAAAACCAAGTGCACAGATAACTATATATTGAAAACACACCTAACTAAAGAGATTGCAATCACTGACAATTATGTTTAAATTCGCCATAAAGAGGATATAATATTAAATGACTGGTAGTCAAAGATCTAGGACCATACAGCCTTGTCTAAACTGGCATTTATTTTTCATCATGCAAAATATGTATTACGTGAATTTTGCTAGCGCCTTCAAACTTTTTTAGAATCAAATTTGTAGTATCCCAGACTGCGGAAACCCACCGTTTTAAAGATAAGATTTTGGCTCGCCTGCACTTTAGGTGACTGCAACAGACCCGGAGATGACTGCAGGGCAGAAATCCCGTCGGATAGATTAGGTTTGTTAGGTTATATTTTTTTTATACAGACCCGGAGATGAGTGCAGGGCAGAAATCCCATCGGATAGATTTGCATGATGAGTTCTACAATCCCAAAAAATTTTAGTCACCTAAAGTGCCGTCCTTCCAAGATATTTTAAAGTTGTACATATTTTCCATAAAATATCGCAATTTTTAGTTGAAAACAAAGCTTAAGAGGGTTTATCCACAAAATATCTTCCCACGAAAGAAGAACCGACACAAAACTGACATTTCCTTTATTAATCTTCTTGAAGACAAGAAGAAAATGGTCATTAGTTTATTTTAGTCCCTTATGGTGAATTTTAGGCCAAAGCCGTTTTTCAGTATTCTCAATGAAATGTATATAATACGGAGTAAAATAAAATATGGAGTTAAAAGTGTGGTTCAAGGAATCGAGTGGGTGAAATAAAACATCGTCACAAATAATACAACCAGGGCAGAAACACATGGTTATTCCAACCCCAAAGCACGAGCCGAGCGAAGCGTGCCGCGGCAGCGGCCGGCGAAGTGCCAGAAACGAAATGCTGGCGTTTAACTATCTCTACCCCACCCTATCTATCGTTTGTTAAAATTTTCATTGAGTACCGTTTCCGGCACTTGGACGAAAGATTGTTGTATTTGTAATACATATTTTGCATGATGAAAAAGAAACACGCAAAAAAGGCGCATCTGACGTCGAGTTGCGGAAACCTGCCCCGATAACGAATGCGAATGATGAAAAAGAAATGCCAGTTTAGACAAGGCTGTATGGTCCTAGATCTTTGACTACCAGTCATATATTATTATATCCTCTTTATGGCGAATTTAAACATCATTGTCAGTGATTGCAATCTCTTTAGTTAGGTCTGTTTTCAATATATAGTTATCTGTGCACTTGGTTTTCACTTAAATATGGCGTTGTGCTAAGGAATTTTCGGAAACTTTAAAAAATCATATCGTTAAAACGGCGCATTTCCGCAATCTGAGATTTTACACAGTTGTTTGTTTTAAGTAGTTCTATAAGTAAAAAAAGTTTGAAGGCGCTAGTTTTAGTCACCTAAAGTGCAGTCCTTCCCAAAATTTTATTTACTTCTATCTCGTAAAACATGTACAGCACTCGAAGCTATTCAATAATTGTAGCTTATACATACATATATTATATATACATAGATAAAAATACACGTAAATAACAACTACACGCCTCTATTTGATTGATAGTCTAATTGATCAATGAACACAAAAGCATGTATATCTTCGGAATGGGCTAATGACGTAGCAAAGTAATAACAAGCATGATGGATTGACATACTGATAGTAACAAGAAATGTAACAATTTGAAGACAATTATCATTTGTTTATCAAATTTCAATATTCGCTATGTTGTGACACGATATTAAAATAATAAGGCCATCTATGGGGTAATTGTGTGATTAATTAAAAATAGGTAAAATGAATATTTAAAAAATTCCTTCGACAATAATTAAGTCTAGAAGGAAAACAACGCGAGGAAACCTGCACACTCCTGCGAAGAAAATCAAGAAGTCTACCTATCCGCACTTGACCCGCGTGGTGGACTTTGGCCCATACACTCTGTAGGAGAGTAGGCCTGAGTCCCTCCAGTAGTGACATATGTGGTCTGTTGATGATGACTGCTATAATTCAATTTTATTGAATGGTTTGTATTTAGGGAAATGTGAAATTTGATGAAAAATTAAATAAAATATAAATCTCTATTTTGAACCTGCTGCTACTTTTAGCAAAATGAATTGAAAGATTGATGTGCAACTCGGAAGCTTTTAAACATTGAACGAATATTATATACGCCTTGGAGAGAATGAGGAAGGGTTCTCACATACGAGAATCCTCTAAAAAGTAGTTTAAATATGTAAATTTTCTTGAGTGTACGTGAGGAGACGTCTACGAGGCCGTCCCCCAACTTGATGGACCGACGAACTAGTAATGGTCGTTGGATGCAGGTGTCTCGGGAGCGGTCATGCCATGGAATATGATTTGTTTGATGAGTTGCAACAACCACTTTGTTGCGCGGAAGTTGGTAATCGCAGCGAGACGTCGGTGTTATAAGCACCTGAAAATAGTCCCTCAGCCGCTTTCTGCATCAGTCATCATTAGGTGAACATATTCTGAAGTAAAGACTTTCAATGATTTATGTTATGATACTTACTATTATGATACGAACAAAAACAGATGATGAAAAGCAACTTTGACTATTGAATTTGAATACACGTTAATACACGATAAGGTTATTTCAGAATCGGGTCTCGCAGTCATATAAATGAAAAAGCTTTACCCAGTTTTTGCGATATTCACATATTGCAATAGTTTTTGCAGTAATCTATCAAAGCCACACCGAAATCGGAAATTCGTCGTTATCCAGAGTAGTATCTCTGAAAATTTTCCGAAACAAAAAATACGCTATTATGGATGAAAATCGTGGTCACAAAGAAGCCAAAAGCGCCTCAGCAATTGGCACTGCTAACCAGCCAGGAGAAAGTTAAAATGCTCTAAACCAAACCGCCATAAACACCACGCACTGGCAATCGAAGTCGCGACGAGACCACAGATCAGGTTCTAGTTACTATGGACTAGACGGCCAGACTCACGAGGGCTTTAGGAAGCTTATTGTCGTAAACATGACATATGAATAATGAGTAATAAATGTCAAGTTTACTTTGAAAATATTTTGTTAGATTGATCCAACGCAAAATACACTCGCGGGTAAAACCTTGTGCGAAAAAATATTCACTTCATTACATGATAAGTAAATAAAGGAAGTAAACAAAATATATATTTCATTTTCCCCAAATTTCTTGAGGTCACAGCTAACTAGCATGACATATATATTTACAATATATATGAGTATATCACACCAGTTCCGGTCGGGGGTCAGTATCGGGACCGGTCGATGTAGCATACCATGAAAGAGGCCTATGACCAGCACTGGAGGTTTCCCGCCTGAAAAATAAAATCTCACCAACATGATAATTTCTAAAGTATCTATCCTACTGTATATCTGTCTTTTTGTTGCATTTTCACGACTAAACGTCTGAAATGATCTTGAAATTAACGCAAACGAAATTCTTGGCAAAAGCCCATTAGTAATACATAATTATTAAACTAAATTGAAGTTACACAATTAAACTAAAATGGTTGACATTCCAGTGGACGAGTTCTCAAACTGAAAACATCGCCTTGCCTTACAAAGTGAAGGGCTCCCCCGGCCAGGCGGGCCAGGTTTATAGATGACCTGTACATGCACGCCGAATATCCAGCCGATGCGAATAAAAGGCGGAGAAGCAAATTCAGTGGCAAGTTTTAGGAGAACCATATGTCCAGCAATGCACTGCCTCAGACGTACATGACGAGGGCTTTTTCTACTTACTACTACTGTGAACCCTAAAATGTTACGTGTTTTGTTTACCACTATGCGTTATCTCAAATCAAGTCAATATAGCAACAGAACATATCATAATGACGTTGATCAATCAACTCAAAGATCCGGGCGTGTCCAGTCTTAAAATGATAAATCGTTTACAATAAAAGGTGTGCTGATTTTAATTTTCGACACCAGGTGAGTTGGTGCGCTCAATATGTGCATAATGCTTGCCTGTTCCAACGGAAGTCGTAGTAAAAAAAATACTCTGGTATTATATTGCCTAATATATCAATGGTTTAGAAAAATATTTGAATATAACCATCAGGAATAATAAATAGTTAATTAAGAGTCTTCTCTCTCTGAAATCCATTTTAATGGCTCGATTATTTATTTCCGTAAACAGGATTATTTCATACCATACTAAACGTGAACAGCTCTAAAAGCCTCTAACGATTAAAAATGAGTACGATAATTTCATCACCCCCAATTAAATTTCGCTATAAATAGTAAAGAATCGTAACAGTAAAGACAAAACGCTTTATTTTGAATGACAATCCGAAAGAAACATTTCCTTCCGTTTTCCATCAAATGTCTGAAATATGAGGATGCTTACCTTTTCAGACAAAGAATGGGTGCGTCGGCTCAACAGACGGGGCTGTGTCGTGATTAGCGGTCCTCGCGCCGCGCTGTCACCGCTTGTCACCGCGCGCGTCCCACGGGCGCGAATCCAATTTACCAACTTGTACCCTGTTATTGTGTCCGTGAACTGTATGCTCCCAGGGAAACTTCACGTTGTAATAAATAGACCAGGGAACGCAGGAACAATTTCCTTTTGGGAAAGTCTTTAATGGTCGTGCTATTGGTTGTTGAAGTTGGAGAGTGGAATCTTCGTAGCAAAATTGCAATCGAGGCTTAGAATGGTTTGTATTTAACTTTTGGATATAGTAACTTAATGCTGGGTTTGGGACATTGTTTAAAAAACAGTACGTAGGCTAGCGCTTTGAATTTAAACACAATTTTATAAGTTACCATATTCCAAAATAAGGTTAGACAATTATTTTGTGACGATTCCCTCCGATTATAATGGAAACTTCCAAATTTCAATTTCTTACATTTTCCAAGTGAAATATAATATTTTGAATACATTTATTTATATTTACATAGATTTATCACCTTTTACGACACCCGCAGAATGAAGTAGTGTAATTGTATTCTAAATTCGGGGGCACATATGACAGCCAAGATCAGTTCCATTGTTAGAACTTTATTAGTACTATATATATAGTACTATACTAATAATCGTTCAAACGGTTAAAAGTATCTACTTTAGAATGGTTTAAAAATGATAAAGATATATCAAATTATTAACAGATAATACTTATGTATGTACAGCCCAGCCCAAACAGCTTCCGTTAGACACTTGAAATTTGGTACCCCGATCCTTTGAGGTTATAAAGTACCAATCCAACGCAAGCACAGCCTCGCTTAAACAACTAGTATGTCCATAATTGAAAATTATTAATGTTATGTTTTTTTTTTTGAAATATTTAAACAATTGATACAAAGAATAAAGCATGAGGGCGCGACAGGACGGTCTATGCAGTATTCGAATATGATATACGCTTGCTCGGAAATAGTCTGTTCACTCTATTCTTGAACAAATCCAGTTCCTAACGCTCAGGAAACATGTAAGCTGAAAGGAAATTCCATTTCTTAAGCAGTGGAAATGGAAGGCGTGGAACGTTACAGTTCTTCTGGTTGACCAGTTTATTGAAGGTAGAGGTGGAATTTATAATATATGATGTGAGTTCACGCTTACCAAAATGCAGCGTGTAGAAATACTAGAATAGTGTCTGTTTACGCCAAGGTTTGTTCATCTGAATGTTAATTAAATGTAACTTTAAAATAAAAACGTGAAACGATTACAGTGACTAAAACATTTTTGAAGTAGGTACTATCAGGTTTTTTAACATTGATCGTAACCACCTGCAAGGTGAACCACGGGTTGGGCGGACTGCAGATTTATAGCGAATTCGGGTCCGGTTTTATCTAGATTCTGGTATTGGCCTCCAATTCTCACGTAGATCCCTATAATCAAACATCAAAA